>CM075470.1:32450000-33050000 GCA_037950665.1 Hypophthalmichthys nobilis | reverse complement strand
GAGAGTTATTCTGAAAACTAAACAGGCTCCATGTGAAATCACAGGTTTGGAGTGGCATGTCATCACTTTGAAAAATTGACTGGCTCACTAGAGAGTCTCATATTCTGGTCTTTTATTTTGCTGTGTTCACTCCAGCTCCACCGAGGGCTTCGCCTGGCTCGCGTCTCCAACCTGAGCTGTGCGAAAGTCTACTCTGAGCATAATCGCTGTGTGAACAGAGGACTAAGCCTTAGCCAGTGTTGATCAAACAACTTGGAAGTAGAGGAATTGTCCTCACAAACAAAGGTTTTAAAGTCTGTTTTGATATTTGCAACTCGAGACTTAATGTTTGGACTTTGGATCCCGTTGTTCCAAGCCCCCTTTTGGGCTGCGTCTATTGTTATATAAACTAAGTTTGAAGTACACAGAAATGAGCAGTCTGTTCTTGGACTGAATAGCTTCTTTATGCACTTATGTAATGACTGGACAGCTTGAACAGCACAGACTTGGGGGAAAAAAAGACTTATGGGTTGGGGTGGAATGGGGTGGAGATGGGGAGAAGGGGGTGGCGGGGTCACAGGCTGATACCAGTTCGGCTAAAGATGACCTTGTGAGCAGGTGAGGTCTATATGACCCTGAAGGCACACACAACCTTATCTGTGAACTTTGCACAGGAGGGGAGTTTATGGAAAAGCGAAGGAGCGGAAAAAGAGAGACAATGAATGAAAGAATGAATGAATGTGTGCATGAGTGAGAAAGAGAGGGATGTGAAAAATAGCATAATAGTTGCATGTGAAAGTATTGTCTGGACTATGCTGATCTTCAAAGGGGAAGCCACTGGTTTGGGTGGTTATATGAACTTATGTTGAGTTTGTTCATCATTAGTGATGTTTGCTCTGAAGGCGGTCCAGTAATGGGAATTAAAGGGTTGTTTGAAACATCCTGGAGCAGGAGGAAAGTGTCTATATGCTGGGTTGAACTCACACAATGGACACAGTGACCGAGGCTCACCTTCACTCAAACACCTGCGGAAAAAACATGCACCACATCCTAGAGACAGAAGACAGGTAAACACTGAACATGGCCGACACTGCTAGCAGTGGGG
The DNA here is from genome assembly GCA_037950665.1 of Hypophthalmichthys nobilis. Taxonomy (NCBI): domain Eukaryota; kingdom Metazoa; phylum Chordata; class Actinopteri; order Cypriniformes; family Xenocyprididae; genus Hypophthalmichthys; species Hypophthalmichthys nobilis. The sequence continues at coordinate 33,048,916 of CM075470.1, read as the reverse complement.
TTGTCAGCTTGGAGGAGTATGAAAAACATCTTAGTAATTCTTTTAAGTAAAAATATTAAGAACAAATAATAAAACTGTTTGGAAGTGAATAATGAGGATCCATCAAAAGACCAAAATACAGAATGGGAAATGGTCACAATGCTTGCATGATTTACTAGATGATTATTGAGGTTGTCTAGTTTTAATTTTTTTATAATAATAATTATTATGTTTATTTTTAAGATTTGATATTTTAGCAATGGTGCTGTAATCCCTTTAAAGCTCCTCAGTTACACTACCATTCTACCAAGTTTGGGGTCAGTTTGATTTTTTTTTGTTTGTTTGTTTTTGATTTATTCAGTAAGGAACCATTGAATTAAATGAAGCAATAAATATTGACAGTAATTTATAATTTAGCATTTATAATGTTACAAAATATTTCTATTTCAAATAAATGCTGTTCTTTAAAACTTCATCAAAGAATCCTGAAAGAAAATGTATTTCAATTTCCTCAAAAATATAAAGCAGCACAACTGTTTTCAACATTGATTAAAATAAGAAATGTCTCCTGAGCAGTAAATCAGCATATTAGAATGATTTCTGAAGGATCATGTGACACTGAAGACTGGAGTAATGATGCTGAAAATACAGCTTTGCCATCACAGGAATAAATTACATTGTTAAATTGTAATAATATTTCCATTTAATTAGTATTTTTTATCAAATAATATCAAAAAATATATATATCACCCTGACCCCAAACTTTTTAACGGTAGTGTCTATCCACACACTGGAGGTCATTTTGGCCATTACATTACTGTTTTAGCATTGTGTGCATGTCAAGTTAAAACTGTTTTAAAAACGCATCCCAAGACCTCATGCATTCTGGTCCATTACATTAGCTGTTTCTGTTAGGCCCTCTGAGAAACACGTCTGATGGGTACGAGGAAAACCTGAAACAGCTTAATTACATAGGACTGTTTAGGTAACTAGTCGATTTCAATGTTTTTTGCACATAAAATGAAATCACAACAATACCAGATGTCTTTTGAGGGTGTCTGTGTGCGTTGTCATCTTTGACTAATGATCTGTCACACACAGATGCACTTCCTGTGATTTTTGAAAAATTATCAGGTAAAAGTGTGTAAGATTACACAAGATATACATTGAGATCTGTGAAGATTTTCTAGTAAATGTATCTCAGAGGAAGATGTGAGTAGATGTGTCTCTAAAGTCATGATCTGGGATTAGAATAAGCACTACACAGCGATGGCATAGAAGAACCACATTGTGTTCCCCAACGATCCCAGTGAAATGTTCCAAAAAAAACCCACTTTTTCTTAGTGTGAAGAACATTTTAATAATATAAAATGTTTATTTTTTCACTATAAAGAATGCAATGGAAAGGTTCCATAGATGTTAAATGTTTTTAATGGAACCATAAATGCCATTAAAGAGCCTTTATTTTTAAAGCTGTATGGCAAGAATATACAGTGTTTACTTGACTTTTAAATGCTGTACAGAGTCAGCCCAAATGCATTTACACAGGAATCTGAACTGTAGAAAACAACTTATCATGCATTTTGCCAGTTGAACTGCCGCCCTGTCATCAGAATTAGAATCGTTTAATCACTTCCCTCTCATTTATGTCATGCTATAATGTTTAAAATGTTAAAATTCAAGAGCTATAACCAGCCTTCGTTTTGCTGTAAATGACAGAAATCTTGAAAAATGAACCGATAATATTTCAGCACTGAAAATAGCAGTATTTAAGAGAGGACTAAATTTCCCAAAATAACATCACTGTCTATCTCCATCAATGATAGGGGCTACTATTTGTGTGCGGGACCCTGTCTCATGCTTTGCAGGGGGCCTCCAGGATTTGTGGTACGCCACTAAGTAGAAGTTGTCAAATCAAATGATCACACATTTAGCTATGACCCATCCCGCAGTGAAGAGTTTTATGCTGTAGTTCTCTATCTTAGTGACAGCTGCTTGGCTACCATACTTGTGCCCTTTAGTGGCCCTCTTGAAAAACAAGATCTCTGACGGCAAAATAAGATCCTTCCTTGCCATGTTGCTTGTAAATACAGTCTGCCTCTCAAGGCAGTGTCCCAGACAGCGGAAAATAGGAGATCTGAAACAGGAACAGAGTTACACAAGATACACGCACACATCCATCTTGTAGCTCAAATAAAAAAAATCTCAATTACCAGACACATTTTGAAGAGCCCAGGCTCTTCCACAGAAAAACAAATAAGCAGCAGTCATTTACACCCCGTATGCCTTCATGCTCAGCCAATCTTGCATCTATTCATCTGCAGTGCATATTAATTGAGTGCCCATTTTAACAGATGACAGCATTTGCTGTGCGTCATACTGAACTCACTAGAATAAACAATATAAATGCACTAAAAACCTAGTTATCAAAACAAGATTTTAGAATATATGAAGCTAAATAAAATAATGTTAATATGAACAATGGAATAATGTTAACTATTAACTATTTTTTTTTTTTTTTTTTTGCAAAAAAAGGCTTACTCTACCTTTCAAAAGTTTGGGGTCAATAAGATTATTATTATTATTATTATCATTATTATTATTGAAAAAAATTAACACTTTTATTCAACAAGGATAAAACATTATAATGTTACAAAACATTTCTATTTCAAATATATACTGTTCTTTTGAACTTACTATTAACTACACAATCCTGAACAGTTCCACTACAGTTGTCAACATTTATAGTCATAATTAGTATTTCATGAGCAGAAAATAAGCTTATTAGAAATAGATTTCTGAAGGACCGTGTGACACTGAAGACTGAAGTAATGACTGCTTTAAATTCAGCTTTGCCGTCACAGGAAAAAAACAAAAATTGTATTTTAAAATATAACAGAAAACAGTTACTGTTTTTATTTATTTTTTAAATCAAATATATGCAGCCTTGGTGAGCAAACGTGACTTCTGTCAAAAACATTAAAGGGTTAGTTCACCCAGAAATGTCGTTCCACACCCGTAAGACCTTCGTTCATCTTCAGAACACAAATTCAGATATTTTTGATGAAATCCGCTGGGTATCTGAACCACACATAGGCAGCAACGTCATTGCACCTTTTGAAGTCCACAAAGGTAGTTAAAAACATGGTTAAAATAGTCAACGTGACTACAGTGGTTCAGCCTTAACGTTATGAAGCAACAAAAATACTTTTTGTGCGCAAAAACAAAACAAAAATAACAACTTTATTCCACAATTTGAACCGTTGTCATATGTAGTGAACTCAGTGCAGGCCAAATCATGTGACAGCATCACATGCATGCATCATGCTGCTTGCATGTTCAGCTTCGGCCAATACTGAGTCAGCGTTCGGACGTACCAGATACCGATAACCTCGGATTTCATCAGAAATATTTGTGTTCTGAAGATGAACAAATGTGTGGAACGACATGAGGGTGAGGGTGTATTAAAACCTTAAAACCTTGAAATCACTTGATTTTCGGTATAAAGCCACAGTTCAGTTACACAGCATAAATGCAGCAGAACATTTCTGAAAACATAAAAGAAAATGCAATGCTTGATCGAACATGCTCCACCTCTGATATGTCGTAGAGCTCTTTACATTTGGGAGGAGGGGGCAGTGAGCTCTTTTCTTTAATTAAAATTGAGATGCATCTATAAAAACTGTGCCTGTCAGGTATATACAGGATATATACCTGGCTTTCGGCCAGGTGCCTGAAGCAATAAACAAATGAAGACATTCTTTAGCTCTTGCTCTAAAATGACACACACAACAATACAACAAAATTCTGCATTGTGCAAAAGGTCAGGTAGCATAAAATGATCTGAGTATCCTGCATCCAGGGGATGACCCCATATTCCCAACATCACAGACCTCCACCTTCTCTCACTTGCATATTCATGTAGAGAAGTGAGATCCTAAATCATAAACCTGTGGGCGTTATCATATGAGATCATCACTCATATCTGCTAGTCTGCGGAGAGCAACAGTAAATCATCCGTAACAGAAAACTCTGAGGACTGAGGCAAAAACGGCTTTCATAAACAGATCTGTGAGAACAAATGTGTGCACACACGCACATCACAAACACAGGTGTGCTTTAACACGTGCCAGCTTTCAGACCCTAATTACACAAACTATATGTTAGCGTGCTTGTGCTGTCCATATCGCCTTCTCATCTCTCTCCACCTTTTCTTACTACACAAATATAAATCAATAAATCGCAGTTGTTTTAAGATCTTGAACCCTGTGGCTTTGGTCAGAAAGCATGTGTTTCATTGTTTCTTTATTTATTAAAGTTCTCAAAAGATTTGGCTCAACAATTCCAATTAGCAACAATTACAGTGACATAATCCACATTTTTTCCCAAACGTTTGCAAGCAATTTCCTTTCTCTCCACACTAAACAGGGCCTCTCTTATATCAGATATGTCAAAGGTCTTGTATTACAGACTCTCTTGATTAAAGGTTATAAGGTTACAGAGATGCAGAATGGGGAGCTATGACACAAAGCGTGCTAGTGATGTCAGCTCTGGTTCAACTTGAGTGTCCCATCATCCTCCGGGATGGTTTTTTTGGCAGGAAGTTGTACACGCGCAAGCAGTGTAAGTTCAAGCAGAGTTTATATGAGAGAATTAAACTCCCAGCATGCACCTCTCACATCCCACCTTTCTCTACACACTGGTGAAGTCATTCAAACATATAGGGAACGTCATTCGTTTTATATGAGCTATCAGAGGCTAAATCACTGGCATTAACGCAATAATAGCATCTAATATGTATTAGAACCCTACAGTCTAATCCTAGCAGTGAACAAACTGCATAAAAAAACACACACACCCTACATCTAGGCCACAGTGACCCTGTCCTTATGTGCACTACAAGACTGTTACAGAATCCCACAACATTTCATGCAACATTTCATTCAATATTTCATGCATTAATCTGTTCTGAGTGTCAGTGATGTGTATGTAAGTTTTGCAAAGGCAAAGAGTACTAAGTATGCTAAGAAACCACTGAGGAAGTTGTGTCAATATTTCCAAGTCCAAGTTGTTAGTCAGCAGTGCAAAGAGCAGTGAACTGGTTGGATTAACTTTTTGTAAAAATGTATCCTTCAAACTAATTAATTAATTAATTCATGTAAAAAAAAATAAAAAAATATAATAATAAAAAGTTTATAAAAAAGAATGTAAATAAAAGAGGAAAAAGTCGCATATCATAAATTCTGTTGGAAAATGTCAGCAAAAAAAAAAGAAAAAAAGAAAGAAAAAAATACACTGGGATGAATTCAAGAACATGAACCAAATTTAAAGGGGACCTATTATGCAAAATTCACTTTTAAGGTGTTTGAACACCGATGTGTGTCCGCAGTGTGTGAGAGCAACCAGCCTATAAATCTACTAACTCATAAACCAAAAGCAGTCTCTTCAAACATGACGTCATTGTAGGGAGAAGTTTTGGGATGTACCAATGCACATAAGAGTCTCCATAGACTCCCACCATCTGAGTCACTGAGGACATTGTTGTTAAATTTCATTTTTAAAGGAAATGTCCCGAAGAAAATCGGTAAACTCTTTTACGTTTGCGCCAATCATTTTTCACTGGACTGTTACACCAACGAGGGTCTTTTCAACACTGGATTTTATTAAGTGAAACAGATTAGAAATAGAAGTCATCAGAAAAAGAATGTCATTCCAAAGGGGAACACATTTTCAAATTTTGAGTAGCGATTACAAAGACTTTTTTTTTTCCTTTTTTTTTTCTTGTTTATGGATTACTTGCACAGATTAATTCTTCAGCACAAGACTAATAATGTCTGCTAACAAAGTAAATACGGTCAATTTCTTTGTGAGCTCTGATGTAAAAAGAAATGCCTCTTTGAATTTTTTCATTACAATTTCTGTTGGCCTAAACAATGATTTATTATTGTTGAATACCTTTTCAATTTTTGCTGTTTCATAAATTATTCAATCTTTTTGAACAATGCATGGTAAAATGTTGTGGTAGATGCCTTTGTACTTTAGATTAGTATTTCATATTATAAAAAAAAGTATTCTTTTCAAAACAGTATGAATACACATCAGGTTGCTTTTGTGACAACTAGTGGCGTGACAAAATGCCCCACTATTAGGCTATGTTGTCATATCTTTTTTCTAGAGCAATATAAGTGAAATTTAAATTTAAATTCATGGGGATTCTGGAGCCTATCCCAGTGTCTCAGCCAAAGGCAGGGAAACACCCTGGATGGATGGCCGGTCCATTGGAGCGACCGGAGGGAACCAATGGCAACACAGAACAAGCAAACTTCACACAGAAAGGCCTCCTGGCTCAGTCGGGACTCGAACCTGGGAACTTTCCTTCAAAAACAAAATGAGTCTGATAAATACTTACTGAAGTAAACAGTAAGTATTATATGCCCTGCGGTCTCCCCTTTATCTTTACACTCATCACAGGCACAAGAATGAAGAAAGACTTTTCTGTTGCATCTACTTATAAATCTAGAGTTATTAGTAACTCAACATCTTCTTAATGATAGTTATTAATAGCAATTATTTAGAGCACATCTTAACTAAAGTATCAATTTCATTTTTTTTAGATCCTGATGCTGGTTTTCTCTTCTGTTCTAGACAAACTGTAGACAAAACTTTGAGCTTTACAACACAACACCGTTGTTCAATTCCACATGCGTGGTACAATTATTCAATTGAGAGGTTTTAACGATGAGCGAGTTAAATCACTAGCACAAAAAGGCTCCGTCTTGTCGGGAGGTCACTGGGTTTTTTTAACGTGGCAGGCTTGGCATAAATGGCCATCAAGACAGGCACCAGGTCTATTCAACAGGATCTATCTTTAGCTTTACCACACGTCTAATTGGACAGAATAATATCTAAATGGCACCAAAGTGACCGCTGATTGGTCAGCGCTGGTTGTGGAGGCCGTGAGCACTGTAAATAGGGCTGAATGGAGAGGAAGGGAGGGAGAATGGGAGATTGTGTTAGTCAGACCGGCACCAGAGGGCCACAGAGAATGAGCACAGACACACAATGTTTATACTGTAAATTACACATGGGCAAAAGAGAGAGAGAGCGAGAGTGAGAAAGAAAGCAGGAGAGAGAGTGTTGAGGATGCTCTCAGGGGAAAGTGGTCCCCCGTGCTGTGTTATTATTTAGCCATTGCGGTTTTTCTTCCTGCTGAATGTTTCTCTTCTAGCGGTCCATAAAATCACAGAACCCCAAAAGCTCTTCTTTGTGTCTACGGGGGTGATTATATTCATAAACCTTAAAACCAAAAAACCTCAAACTCTCTTCTCTCTCTCTCTCTCTGATGCCTTTTCCAGTTATAGCACGTCTCTTTCACACCGTTGCTGCCTATAGTCCTTCATCACAAACACTGAGTCAACATTGTCAAAAGCATTAACTACATACGTAAGCGAAAATCTGATTCTCAGAGAACACACCAGGCCTGTAACTTTGTGAAAATACACACACATACATCATTATACAAACTGACAGACCTTGACACGGTAGTCACATCCAAGCAAAATACTAATTTCCAAAAGAACTCGAAGTTTCTTTGAGAAATGAAACAATAATTAGGGTATGCAGATCTGCACTATATATAAGCCCGAGTCCTGTTATATCTGCAGCTAAATCCAGTGCTATAGAGTCTTTCAACAAGCAAAAGTATAAGACACAGAGAGAGCAAGCTAAAGAGAGAAAGAGAACAGTGTTGTAACTGGGGCAGTTTGTGGATTGATGATGACAGGTTGTGGCTTAAGCATTACAGGAATTCATGTTTTTTGTCTCCGGGACAGTAAGTTGTCTGAATGCGTGTTTATGTAAGCATGTTCAAGCCCAAACATGCATACATATGTTTGTATGCATGTATGCATCTGTATGACACTAAATGACAGGCTGAGGACTCTTCCCAGCTAACAGAATTTTCTTACGTTCTCTAAATATTCAGTGTTGGTTCTGGGAACATTAAAAACGTCCAGTTTTCTTGACGTTACAGGAACGTTTTTATAAGGTATAATGTTCCTCAAACTTTCTTTCAACTTAATTTTGATTTAAAATTCAACATTGTACACTCAAAAAAATGATTCTAGCTGCTTGCTCAGTTTATTTAAATAAAATAAGCTGAACCAACACAAATAGTTTTTTACTTAATTGTCATTTGCACTCAATTGTATTATGTTAAATGAAATTAAATTTGTAAAATGTTAAGTTAACGTAAACCATTTGTGTTGGGACTACATGAATCATTTATGTTGCATTGATTGAAACTGGGCAGTGGATTTCTAGTTCCCAGCATGCTTTGCATAGGGATAGATCGGGAGAGTAAATGTTAAAATTAAGTGCTGTTTAATGTGTTTTTTAGTAAAGGGAAATAACTTTTAAAGTTTGATGTTCAGTTATATTTGACATTTAAAAGAATTTATGTTATGTCAAATTTTTGAGGTTACCATTATGCTGAAGTGTAGACCTCGTGGTTAGGCTGTGGGTGGCTACATGAAACAAATAATGTTGTTCTCAACAAGCTTTAACTGTGCTAAAGCCAGTGATGAGAAATTCATTACTTGCATGTTAACAAGTGTTGTAATGGTTATTATAGAAATAACTAAAATAACTTTTATTTTGTGATCAAAGCATCATTTACACAGTCTACATAGAGTCATTAGTTCTACCCATCTGAATCAAATGGTCATGGAACATGTATGTGCGTGTACAACAGCTACTTACAACATAAGCACAAGCGCACCTCTTCACTACGATGGTAACAAAAACAAAACAAAAAAACATTTTATATGCTACATACTCTTTTAAATGTTCAAAATAACTAAATATTAAACTCTAACAGGTCTTTACATTCCCTTAAAAGCGCAGAAAACTTACGCAACTCTGCACAAGGGCACCAGTCTAAATTGCAACAGCACTGGTTGGATCAACAAGAGTGAATTATGTTCAGGAGACATTCACAGAATACGTCAAATGAAACTAGTGATCTCATTCAATTAGGATGAATTTTACTCATCAGTACAATTAACGTAGCTTAGGTTCAAATAAATCAGTTCAACTATGTGGAAATAGGTGTCATAATTGAATTAAGTTAGAGCAACATGTTATTTTTTTGTGTGTAGGAACGCTGATTTGTAACATTCCAAGAACATAAAAATGTACAGTTTCCTTAATGTTAGAGGAATGTTATTTGAAGGTTAGTATGATGTTCCTGAAACATTCTTTCAATCATTCAAACATCTGCTGTGAACAAGCACTGAAAGAGAAATAAAAACACAAACTAACTTTCTTCAGCCACAGCCTTAGATGATCTGCAGATAAAAGATATTAAATCTCTGAAGATATGATTAAACAACTCTACAAACAGCATTACCAGCTTCACTTATTACTAACCAGACTGACTTTATTTCTGTCACACGTCTACAGAAGTTCTTATTGAGAATTAACAGAAGTTTAGATGTTTCATTTGAGGTCACCATCATGGAGGTTGGTGGTTGCTTTAGTTGAGCTTTTGACCCTTGACTATTACAGGATTGCTTCTTTATCAGCAATCACAGGTGTTTTCAGAAAACTTTTCTGCATTGATAAAGCAGATCAATATGTCTGTTGTAACAGACAAACAACTGTTTTCTTTACTTTTGGTTTTGAACTATTATGTGAAAAAGAAACAATAAACCCAAAAATGTGATAAAAATTATTCTTAACACTGAACTGATTTATGTTGGAGTGTCCAAAACCATTTAGAAGTTAAAAACGACACACTTAGACATCAGCACTGGTGACAATAAAAAAAAAATTCAGCTGCATAATTTATTCATGTCGCAATGCATGCTGAGAACCATTAATGTGTTTTGTATGCTGGCATGAAGCATGTCACCATTGTTGTGTTTCATATGCAGAATTTTGATGTCTAGAAGTGTATAAATGACACAAAACAATGTTTTAAAAAGTTAACAATGACAGTGTTGGAATACGATAAGCTCATAAAGGATTTTTTTTTTTGTTTCGCAAAAAGTTGTTTGCCAAATTTAAGGTGTGTGTGTTTAATGTGAGAAACCCCTGATGCAGAATGACAATCATGTTTTCTTCAATGAAACAACAAAAATGTGTTCCGCTGTCATTCTTAGAAAATGTTTCCGTTGTAGCATGACTGAAGAATATCATGACGAATGTTGAAGAAAATACATGTGGGAAAAAAAAACCTGAAAGGAAAATGTCATTGACATTTACCTTATTTATTTGCTTGACATGATGGAATCTAAAAATAGAAATCAGGTTCTAAAAATAAATGAAAAGGGCCAATAAAAATGCAGTAAAAGTTTAACTGCAGGACTATCAGTAGATCAAAACCAGTACAGGGTGGAGTAACACGTCACTGACACAGCAGCACTGGCAGCTCATGACTAACAGGAATGTTAAGACCGAAAAACATTCTGTATACTCACTCCATTACGTCTTTATGACATAATTTCCTTCCTACCCCTTATTTGGCAATGAGTGAGTGTGTGAGATGCTTAAGAGGGGTGTGGTGCAGGACGAAAAAGAGTACAGGTGTACTGGACACATGCTCTTGACTCTGTAGTTCTCGTCCTCAACAGAACAAATGATGAAGAGACATCAAGGTGCAAACATCTCAGTGATCTGCAAACTACGTATGAATTCAAGAGCAGTGGAAAAAGAGAAAAAAGCGAGAGGATGAGCCATTCCAGACCAGTCCATTTCAATTGTCTTGATCTCATTACGCTCCGCCACAATGCACTTGACTTCTCTCTACTGTGTTTTTTTTTTTTTTTTTTAAATCAATACTGGTGTAAATATAAAATTCTTTACCCCTTCATTTCATGGAAATGACAGAGCTATAGTTTAAATCTCTTTAAAAGCATATAAAGCTGATGTACCTGAAAATTCATGGATGACCAGCAAGGGATTGTGTAGAGACATGTATCTTTATATGACTATGTGACATTGCCAAGATTAAATTTGGGACAATTTATCAACATTCAAAGATATAATCGTAGTCTCCAGAGTTTTGTGGTTATATGGAAAAATAATCATGTTCTGCACTGAAACTTCCCCAGCTGGATCTTTGTGTTAATGACAAAAATCTGTTCGCAATACATGAGTCTCATATAAACTAAGCTCTTTTGAGAGAACCTGTCAACTAGAAATATCTATCTATCTATCTATCTATCTATCTATATCTATCTAGCTATCTATCCTTAGCAATCCATCTGTCTGTCTGTCTAGCTATTCACCTGTCTGTCTAACTATATGTCTGTCTGTTATCCGTCTGCCTGTTTGTCTAGCTATCCGCCTATCTTCCTGTCACTCTGTCTATCTAGGGGTTTATCTATATGAGGTAATACATCATAGAAGTGAATGCATCCATGAACATGTATACACACAGTGCGCACTAAACCAAACAACATTAATGTCTGAGCTTTAAGGGCATGTCTACCAAACTGTATATACAAATGTGTGACACTAATACACTAAGCACACTAATAGCTAAGACTGGATGTGTGTGCATGTGTATGTGTGCACTTAATCTGGAGAGAACCAGGCCTAGGACAGATATCCGCAGCAGTGTACTGAAGCACAGTGACTGATTCGACTCCCAACATCTGGCAGCTATCAAAGCTACAGGACCAAGTGTGTGTGTGTGTGTGTGTGTGTGTGTGTATGTGTGAGTGATCAGCAGTGTGTTGTGGAGGCGTTTGAGAACACAGGGTCTGCAGAGAGCAGTGTGATCTCCAAGTGTGTGAGTTTACTGGCACTTGGATATGGCCGATAGCATCTCACTTAGATAACTACAGCAAAACACAGCCCAACACTAATGTTCATTAATGAAGGTGTGTGTGTGTGATCCGGAGAGCTCCGCACACGATTGTGAGTGTGTGCACATGTGTACGTGTGATTAATCAAAGACTATACGTTCCAAAGAGTGCTCTCCTTACATCAGATTGAGACTAAATGGTTCAATCAACAAAACTATTAGCACTAAGGCTGTTTGAGGTGAGAGACACAAACACAACGAATACAGATTAACACAATAGGGTGTGTGTGTGGGTGGGTTTTTATGCATATATCTCAATAATCATGTAAGCTAAGCTCATGTTTGTGTGCATCTCAAAGTGTGATATCCAGCCAGAATGAGTCGACACTGGAGGTTAAGGTGTGTCTTCCTCTTTCTCTACCCTCATCCCACCACACATACAAACAAATACACACATTCATACACAAACACTCACTGACTACCTCTATACCTGAAACCAATGAATAGCAGTGCTCTGAAAGGAGCGCTTTAGCCCTTCAGAACTGTTAAACTCAACCGTCTGCAGGAGAGGGTGGGCAACCGGTCTAATGCCACATTTAGTACTCTTCTGAAACATCTGTACTTCCTCTTTCACACAACAGCCAGCATGACCTGGGATTTAAGTGTTTTAAGACGAAACTGGGCCAGGATGGATTTTACTGCATACTCTGACTCTTAACTAGGTATTAAGACTTAAATCTCTGGCAGGGTTTGGTCTAGAATCAGTTCCCATTAGGTGAGAAATTATGTAATGTCTTGAAAAATATTTAGAAATAAGTTGAGCGGACAGCTGGGCAGCTCAAGATCCTCTGAATCACTTACTATTGCACATAATAGCCAAACCAATATTACCACAACTTGTCCATGAAATTGACTTATGTTTGTCTGTCATTACCAAACTTGTAAGAATATTCAACAAATATGAATTTAGCAGATGTGTTTATCCAAAGCAACTTACAAAAGAGGAACAAAAGCAATTTGTCAGAGAGCCAACAAAATTCGTAATGTAAAGCCATGTTTATTTGCCAACTAGATTAGAAAGCAAGCTAAAGAAGAGGAGAAACGCAGAAAAGAAATAGAAGGATCTTTTTTCAGTACAGAAGGGAAAAACGTTAAAGGGTCAGGAGTCACAGGGAAGGTCTTGGCTACGGTACAGATCAAGTGTCATTGATGCTGTTACTAAGTCTTAAAACACATGGGGCAGAACAGGTATCAAGAAAGCCTGGTGTAGAAAAAAAGAGGAAGGATAAAGGTTTTAACCAACTAAATATACTCTCATAAAGGATATGTAGAGAGCTAGAGTGAGATCAAGCTTTTGGTAAGGGGTGGTGTTTAAGAAGAGCAAATAATTGCTGGATAAATCCAACAATATGATCCAAACAAGTCATATGATCCATAAACCTCTTCCTGTCATCTCTCTTTGTTTGGAGATGCTAGTCACCCATGGAGTTTGTTTGCTAAAGCCCAGTTTCAGGCAAAACATAGCAACAGCTTTAATGCAAGAAAGATGGGACTGATTTGTTTGTGTGTAAAATGTATCATTAAGGAATTTCTAAGAGCGAATCGATGATGGAGCAGACACACACACACAAATATTTATTACACACACACAAATATTTATTACACAAACAAATATTAATTATCAGAAAACATGGCAAGTTAAATATATCATGACAGATACAAAATATACAAGACATAATCAGAGTGAGATAAAGGGAGCTTAGAAGAGTATTATGAGGACTCAAGGCAGTCCTAAGTTTCAGTGTTAGCACTTTTTTAATCACTGTATTTGTTGGCTCAACAAATATCAGCTTGAAAGTTGTAAAAAAATCATAGTTAATAAACTAACTTTTGTGGACCAGGGAGGTAACCCCAGAACCCCAGGGAGGTTAACGTTCCCAGAACGTTCAGAGACGGTCACGATGTGGAGTTCTTTTAAGGGTTGGGGGACATTATTTGGTGGACCTTCAGGGAACATTCAGGACGTTCTGGGAATGTTTAGGGGACTATTACTGTAGGACGTTCTGTTAACTTCCCAAATGTCCTCTTTGTAACGTTCTCGCACGACCATAAAATAACCAAAATAGAACATCCCCCTAAACTCATATCAGGAATGTTATTAAATGACCAACAGAGGACCATGTGGGAACGTTCTGTTAATGTCCCAAATGTACTCTTTATAACGTTTTTTTTTTTTTTTTTTTGACCATAAAATAACCAAAATGGAACGTCCCCCTAAAGTCATATAAGGAACCTTGAACTGTAGCACTTTCATTAGGACGTTTTAGGAACGTCCCGAATGTTCTGTAAAGTTTCGGAATTTTCGTCACCTTTAGAGAATTTTTAGGGAACGTTGTGCAAGGTCCTGAGAACGTCGCCTTCTACGTGGGAAGGAGTTTGCACAACTCTGATTTTTTTATATTTTTGAAAGGAGTCTCTTATGCACACCAAGGCTGCATTTATTTGAAAAATACAGTAAAAACAGTAAGACTGTGAAATATTATTACAATATAAAATAGCTATTTTCTACTTTCATATATTTTAAAATGTAATTTATTTATTTCAAAGCTGAATTTTCAGCATCCGTTACTCCAGTCTTCAATGTCACATGATCTTTCAGAAATTATTCTAATATGCTGATTTTGTGCTCAAAAAAAAAAACTTATTATCAATGTTGAAAACAGTTGTGCTGCTTAATATTTTTGTGGAAACTGTAATACATTTTTCTCAGTATTCTTTGATGAATGAAATAACAGCATTTATTTGAAACAGAATTATTCTAAAACATTATAAATGTCTTTATTGACACTTTTGATCAATTGAATGCATCCTTTATTAACACATTTTTCTTTCAAAAAAATATCTTACTGACCAGTTATTACTTGTGACCTCAACCTTTCAACCCCACAACTCAGAGTTTTTCCCAGCCCAAAGCCTGTGTGTTGATAGCATGTCCGTGTCTGTGGTATGTCAGCACTGGGTTTTGTTTCTTTTTGTTTTGTTGCTCTCTTGAATATTTATGCCCTTCAAAAGGGGACAAAGGGACAAAACCCAAAACAGCTAAACAGCCCACCACAGGCACACACACACTACAAATAAAAAAAAACACACACACATGAAAATACACAAAGAAGCTAGACATTCTGTGGTCAGGCTGGAGTTATTTGTCTCTAGTCAGGCTTTGAAATATTTCATGTGTCATTTTATGAACAGTTCTTCAGAGATTAAGTAAACAGCGTGGACAGGGAATGTTGCTGTTTCTCTCTCTCCACTTCCTTTTGTTTGATTAGACAAACATTTAAACAGTGGGGTATGTAAACAAGCACTACACTCAACCAGAGGATGAGTTTACAAGACTCGAGAGGTGGGAAATGATGCTGATCAACTCTTTTCTGTAGGGATGAAGAGAGAGAGAGGGAGAGAACACACACATTGTCCCAGACTTTGCTGTAAAGAAATAACACCTACAGGCTACAGATGCTCTGTATGGGACTGTGGTGACCTGTGTGAAACCACTTTCTGAGTGAGATGCATGAGGTTTCTCACACAGAACCTCTGTAGAACTTGTGACTCAATTAGTGTGAAAGCCCCTCTGAACCACATGTGAAGGCAATCAGACTCTTCAAAACACCTCAAGATTGACCTTTTTGATGAGACTGTAATCATTGACTGTAACTGTAATAGTACACCTGTTTTTTCTGCTAGGAAACAGATTAAAAACACAACAATATCAGCTTGCCAATATCAGCTTTGCAAACCCTTACTGACACTTGGTGAGGCGTGTTAAGTGAGTCATTCCACAAAACCAGTACGATTTAGACTTACACATTTTTAGATTTTTTACCAAAATGTATTACTTTTCTGAACACCCCACAACATTAATGACATATTTAACTTCCAGAAAAACATATTTTCCCATCTCAGGCATCAAATCCCTATTATTATTGGTAATTATTTTAAGTTATGGACACTATGGGAGCTCTCTGAATATTATTATAAAATGTATTTGTGATAAAATCAACATATTAATATTAGAAGTCCCTCACACTAATTCAGTGATTGCAAAATGACAAAATAGGTGGTGTCGACTGAAAAAACAAAATAATTTGTAATATGAAGATAAAATGTATGTCATGTTTTTAAACATTATTAAAGGAGACATTTCAATTAATACAAAAAGCTTTTAAAAATATATTTTGGTGACCCAATAGATAAAATACACTAAAAAAGGTCAGAGGGACTCAAATCGTACCGGTTTCGTGGAATGACTCAAGTAGTAGTTTTCCATGAGTAAGAATAGGACAGGATCTCAGTTCAAAAAGTGACACGTTAACTCACGTTAAAGGGATAGTTCACCCAAAAATGAAAATTATCCCATGATTTACTCACCCTCAAGCCATCCAAGGTGTATATGACTATCTTCTTTTTTAGACAAACACAATTGGAGATATATTTAAAAATATCCTTAGTCCTCCAAGGTTTATAATGGTTGTGAATGGCTGCCCAGATTTTGAAGACAAAAAAAATGCATCCATCCATAAAAAATGAACCCATACTACAGGGGGTTAATAAAGGCCTTCTGAAGCTAATCGATGCATTTGTCTAAGACAAATATCCTTATTTAAAAACTTTATAAAGTAAAATAACGAGCTTCCGGTGCGACAGCTATACGCATTCGACGTACGTCCAAAAAGCGTTAACTTCTGCGACGTAGTACACAATGCCATGATGTTCTACACTACGGCATGACGTACTACGCTATGTCCTCCGCTATAACACGTATTACGTCATGTCATTGTGTAGAACGTCATGGCATTGTGTACTACGTCGCGGAAGTTAACACTTTTTAAACGTACATCGAATGCGTATGGCTGTCGCACCGGAAGCTCGTTATTTTACTTTATAAAGTTTTAAATATATATACTGTATATATATATGTGTGTGTGTATTAGGGCTGCAACGGATCATAGTTGATCCGTGATCCGTACGAACCAGGCCCCACAGTTCGGCACGCATGTCTTTCGCATGCAGATTAACTGCTAAGTTTAACCATCACAGAGTGAAAGTTTATCATTTGCACGTGTTTATTCTTGCCAGTTCACACATTCAAGTGGTTTTAAACCATTCAAGAGCAAGGAGGCGATAGAGAACTCGATCGCGTGCTGCTGTTATCTGAGCGTACAGCCACACACACCCGTAGCACACACGCACAGAGAGAGGCGCGTTTCAGATTCTAAATGAATAAATGTAAATGCAGCATGTTGAGAGGACAGAGATTTGCAGAGCTGAATCCCTAAAGCAATAAAAGATTGACTGCATGAGGTCATTAAAAAGAGAAAGTGAGAAAATGAGAAAAACAAGTCATAATTCCATATATCCATCAAATAAAATGGACATTCCCTAAAATAACATACCTAGCCCCACAGAGAGTTATTTTCAGTATGTTCTTGGTGGCTAACACCCTAGACAAGGCTAACTGAAACAGACCACCATCAGAGCTCCGTTGCATTCTGTTTTCCCAAAACATTCCAAGCATCGAAAAAAAAGAGAAGAGGAAAGAAAAGAATAATCAGAAGTACTGTGGTTTATGTCAGCAAGGATGACCAGAACCTAAAACATCTTGTAAGAATAATAGTCGTAAACTAAAAAAAGGGAATGAAAAAGTGTTGGAATGGCTTTTGTTAGAACACTGTAAATTCCATACCCGGTTCTGA
Organism: Hypophthalmichthys nobilis; assembly: GCA_037950665.1. Lineage (NCBI taxonomy): Eukaryota > Metazoa > Chordata > Actinopteri > Cypriniformes > Xenocyprididae > Hypophthalmichthys > Hypophthalmichthys nobilis. The sequence goes on along the minus strand of CM075470.1, from coordinate 33,031,372 downwards.
GCCTCGGTGGTGAGATGCTATTCCCCTCTCTGTCGTCCTGGGGGTCTGACATGCACTTACACATACAAGAGACTGGAGGGAAAAGCAGAATCCAGATCATACACGGCTATGTGGTTGTGGTCAGTACATGCTTGGACAGGATAATTCATAATTCCTTCACCTCTCTTTCTCCTTCTATCTTTATCTGTTTCTTGCTTTCACACACACTGGCACGCTCCAGAGCACATACACACACCAGCCTCATGCCAAAGGCAAACTGTGAAACACCAGCACCCGCAAAAACTTTCAGAGCAGGAAAAATCCACATACCAGATTTCAACAGATTTAATACTGAGTGAATAAACAAGATGAATGCTAAAGTTTGTCTTTTTTAATTCCCCTATTACACCCCCTCCCCCCATCATTTTATTCCCTCTTGCTCTTTCCTTTAGAGACTGAGAGGGAAAAAAATGAAAAAAAGAGCTGAAACAATGGTGAAGCGGTCCAAAACCTCCCTGGCTTAAAACAATACCATCAATCAAAGTAAGCAGAGAGAACAAACACACAAATTTATTAAGAGGAGCTCTCCAGTGCTCGAGCGCTTTAACTCCTTACAGTCGGACACACACACAGGAAGTACCTAATTACTTTATCTGCACATGCAGCAGAGGGAGAGAGCAGACACATGACTTTTCACAACAGAGGAGATTAATATGAAAAACTGTGTTTAGTGTTCACCCAAGGCTCTGTTCATATCAGATCTTAGCCCAGGGCTCATCTTCATCTCAGCTCAAGGCAACAAGAGTCTCAAGCCTACAGAAAAAAGAGACTCCATGCATATATTAACCTAAATGGGCCTGCAGTGAGTTTAGCCCCAGGTTGTCTGGCTGTCTGACAATGTATTTCTATATATTTTTCTTTCTTTCTTTCTTTCTTTCTAATAAACCGATTTTTGGTCATCTAAGTTTTAAAAGTCAACTTTTATATATTTTGTAAACATCTGTTCCAGTGTGGTAAACTGGACAGGGTCCCAACAAGGCAATAAACCAGTAAGAGAAATCCTCAGATCCTTAGATGTCTGTTATTGGCAGTTTACCATGGTGCATACTGATAAGAAGAACAATACAAGGGCCAGAATCAACTTTAGTTAACAGTTCATCACCTTTACTATCAAGTAAACTATCATGTTTGCCAGAGACATATATATATATATATATATACACACACACACACACACACACGAGTATATATGTATGTATGTATATATATACCTGTTCAACGGCTTGTCAATGCAAATATCTAATTAGCCAATCACATGGCAGCAACTCAGTGCATTTAGACATGTAGACATGGTCAAGATTATCTGCTAAAGTTCAAACTGAGCATCAGAATGGAAGAAGAAAGGTGATTTAAGTTAATTTGAATGTGGCATGGTTGTTGGTGTTGCCAGATGGGCTGGTCTGAGTATTTCAGAAACTGCTAATCTACAAGGATTTTCATGCACAACCATCTCTAGGGTTTACAGAGAATGGTCAGGAAAAGAGAAAATATCCAGTGAGTAGCAGTTCTGTGCCTTGTTGATGCCCGAGGTCAGAGGAGAATGACCAGACTGGTTCAAGCTGATAAAAAGGCAACAGTAACTCAAATAACCGAGGTCTGCAGAAGAGCATCTCTGAACACACAACATGTTAAACCTTAAGCAGATGGGCTACAGCAGCAGAAGACCACACCGGGTGCCACTCTTGTCAGCTAAAAACAGGTTTCAATACAATTCACATGGACTCACCAAAATTGGACAGTAAAGATTGGAAAAACGTTCTGATGAGTTTCAGTTTCTGCTGCAACATTCAGATGGAGTCAGAATTTGGAGTAAACAACATGAAAGCATGGATCCATCCTGCCTTGTATCAACGGTTCAGGCTGCTGCTGCTGGTGGTGGTGTGAGGGGTATTTTCTTGGCAAACTTTGTGCCAGTTAGAACCAATTGAACATCATTTAAATGCCACAGAGTATTGTTACTGACCAGTGTACTCAGCTACTTCCAGCAGGATAACGCGCTATGTCCCAAAGCTCAAACTGGTTTCTTGAAATTGACAATGAGTTCACTATACTCAAATGGCCTCCAGAGTCTCCAGATCTCAATCCACATGAGCTCCTTTGGGATTTGGTGGAACTGGAGATTCGTATCATGGATGTGCAGCTGACAAATCTGCAGCAACTGTGTGATGCTATCATGTAAATATGGACTAAAATCTCTGAGGAATGTTTCCAGCACCTTGTTGAATCTATGCCTCCAAGAATTAAGACTGATATTGTCACAGTCACCAGCACTAGCACTCCATTTCCCAGCATCCCTCCTGCTCCTCACCTGCGCACATTCATTTGCTACTATGGACACTAATTATCTTCACAGCTGCACATCATTAGTTAATCTTCCTTTGTGTATATAAATTCCTGTTTGTCTTCAGTTCCTTGTCCGATCACCATTATTCTATGTTGAGTTGTTTTTGCCTATCTGCCCGTTTGGATTTATTAAACTTGGAGTGTTCTGATATTTACCTGTTCGTCTTCTTCTTCCTGCCCGAGCTCAACCTGACAGATAATCAGACCGCCCGAAATGGACGAGAGGGCAATAATGCTCGTCCGGGCTCAGGAGAGCCCAGACCTTTTTTCTTTTGTTAAAAATTTTATTTGTTTGGCCATCACCAGTTCCCTGGACGACGAGACCCTCAAGACCTTGTTCCGGATTGGGGCTACTTTCTACCAACGCCTCGACCTCCCAGAAACCACCGGACTGAACTGGAGAGAAGCTGTCATTCGGTGTCTGGAGAGCGTCGCGCCCCGATCTGGAGCACAGCCAGACCCAGAGCCCGTAGCAACACCCTCGACCGCGGAGAACCCGCGTGTGCCCCCCGCAGACGGTGAGCCAGCACCCGCCACGACGTGTCAGCCAGAGCCCGAGAAAGAGAGGACAGAGCTGACCCTCGAGGACTGATTGACTTCAGTGAGGTAGTTCCATCTCCCACCCTTTCCCACCCAGCATCATCTTCATCGTCGTTTCTGAACAATTCTAATGACTGTAAGGACTGTATACTACTCACTGTTACGTCATCGATATCCTCACCACCTCCATCACCCCAGAGCTCAGCCAGTCCTCCAACCATGTCGCTGCCGGAGTTCCACAGCCCTGCGCCGTCTCCGTGGGAGCCCCGCTCTGAAGTCGAGCCACAGGTCGTGTGTCCACCTGCAGCGCCATCACCTGAGGATCCTGCGGCTCCGCCTCCGGGATCCTCGTTCCATCTCGGCCTGTCGACCTGTCGGCTCCATCGGGGCTCCTCCCATCTACGGCTTCAACAGTGACTTCCTCGGACTTCCGGTTCCTCCGGGTTCCCTCGTCCTGCCGGCTCCCCCTTGGTCCCTCGTCGCACCTCCTCCGTCACTGACTTGCGGTCCGTCCGCTGCGCTCCGGCCCTCCACCCCTATGACGTCAGCGGGCTCCTCCTTCCCCTCGGAGTCGCCTCTGTCACACCGGATCCACCTCAGCCCTCGGGTACTCTGGCTACGCCTTTGACGGTCGTCGCCGCAACATTGCCTGGGTCTCCAGTACCAGCGATGTCGCTCGTCTCCATCACCTCTCCGTCTGCGCCAGCGGATCCATAGGCCACGCCTCCGTCGGTCGTCCCCCAGCTGTCGTCAGCCAAGTCACCATCTGGACTCCTCCCTCCTTCGTCTTCACCACGGGCTGTCAGCACAGGGGTGCTCTGGGTCTGTGCCAGCGGTTCGTCATCTCCATCACCGCCAGGGGATCATCGTCCAAGCACCACCTTCATGTCTCCTCAGCCTTCCACCTGTCCTTCGTCACCATCACTTCGCCCGCCTCCCGAACCCCCTCCGGCCCTCCCCGTGGATTTTCTGTTATGGCGCGAGGACGCACCTCGCTGGAGGGGGATGTATGGTCACAATCACCAGCACTAGCACTCCATTTCCCAGCATCCCTCCTGCTCCTCACCTGCGTGCATTCATTTGCTACTATGGACACTAATTATCTTCACAGCTGCACGTCATTAGTTAATCATTAGTTAATCTTCCTTTGTATATATCTTCCTTTGTGTATTTGTCTGCAACCTGTGAAATTTATATATATATATATATATATACATATAATAATTAAAACAATAAATAATTTAAAATAAAAAATAAAAATAATTTAACTAACATTAAATATTAAATTATTAATTAGATATACTATTATTATTATTATTAATGTAAACATTAAATTGTTTGATATATTTATATAAATATATGTATTTATTTATTCCTCTCAACATGCTGCATTTACATTTATTTATTAAACATTATTGCCTTTTTCATTACTTTTTTATTAGTCTTTCAACAGCGACTTCAAGAAATGTGCCCACCCTGCTAGGTAAATGCTCTACAAGATCACATACTAAAGGTATTAATCATACAGCCCACCTGGGTGGTTCTAGAAATTTGATTGTATCAAAAAGCAAAAGTATTTTAACATCTGGTATGTTCCACTCACATACATATAAAGTCTTTTCAAAGCAAGACTGCTGAAATGATTTATCTCAGTGATCTCTTCTCATTATTCCCTTTATTTTTTACGCCAAACAACTGTTAGTGTGTGGGTGGGTGCTAGTGTGCGTGTGTGTGTGTGTTTTCAATTAACAACAACAAAAAAATAACTCCAAAAACCATTGAACACAGTATTGCCACTGTGAAGACCCAGAGATTACAGAGGTGAACTGGAAACATCCATGGTTAAGTGTTATAAAATGCCCACGACTTCAAACTCCAGATATCAGAGCAAGAGCAGAAAAACCCTGACCGCCTCATTCTGCCTTTCCTCATAAATGATAGTGAACCATGTAAGAGTTCTGGGATGCAGTCCTTAACAGCATTTGGCATTCCCCTGCTCAAATTGAGCATGGCTTCTCTCTCTCCCCACTCCCTCTATCCATGCTGAGTGAAGCATGAGCAGGCATCTTACTGCCCCCCTGCTGTGTACAGAGCACAGGGAACGGAGTACTCTAAACATCCACAACCCACGTGCTTCAGTTAGGATCCTGTTCAGATTAGTAGTCCATAGTCCAAAACCCCTGAAATCCCAGAGGCTAAGTGCACAAAGGTACATGCAAACAGGGGCAGAATGTGGTCAGAAACAGGGCTAGCTAGGTTCGTTAAAAGCGATTATGTGTGAGGGGGCTCTGACACCTTGGCGTGCCGAAGTGGGGACGCTCTGGATGTATAGGATGGGAGGTGGGTTACGGTACAGTTTGATTTCTGAAAGTGAGGAGGCTTACCCACAGAGAAAGAAATGCTCTGTGCCTGCCAGGCACAAAAAGCTGAGGCTTAAAGAGCTACATGGCTTTGAAATACTCTCTTGAAATAAGTCTCAATCCTCACACATGCGAAATCCGAGCTCTCCCGGCAAAACTTCTGGATCTGAAGGCAACAGTTGGAAACGGCTATGTTGGCGCCATATGTGAAACTGTGTGCAGTTCATGTAAAAACCGACAACTTATCTTTTCATGACAAGTTCACAAGCTATTGTCCAAATTCTCCTAAACTCACGTCTAAGCTTGACCATTTACATAAACAGCCTCATTTGAGGTACAGTATGGCTTCATACTAAAGGCCCGCTCTGAAATACAACAAGTGATTCTCAGAAATCCCTATAGATTCAATAAAGGCTTCACTTTAAAGGGGTTTCATGTCTGATCTGGTTGTATAAATCTATAGTGAACTGATATCTCAGGAAAGCATGCTAATATGAAACTTTTTCCTGGGAAAGTGAGAGAAAAGGCACTGGAAATTACCTAAAGTACTTTGTGTCCACTGATGGTCATAAAAGTTACTATGAAAATAAAGAAAATGTCAATGACGTGATGCTCAAATTTATCCTATCCATGAATATTAAAAAAAAAAAAAAAAAAAAAAAAAAAAACATTGCACTAAATGCAATTCACACATACAGTGACTTGAATAGATGTCTTCTATGACGAGAGTGTTTTTAATTTCTGCCCCTGCAGACCCTTGTGACTATGTTTCTAAAATTATTCTTAAAAAAAGAAAAGATTATTTAAGCTTTTATGAAAGACAGGGCTAGTTCGGCTTGTAAAATGTCAGGTGATGGGACTTCCCAAAAACAATACCATTCAAAAGTGTGGGGTCAGTAATTTTTTATTTATTTATTTATTTACATATATTGATCACAACTGATACATTTGCAATATTACTAAATATTTCTATTTCGAATAAATCCTTTCTATTCATTATATAATCCTGCAAAAATGTCACAGTTTTTACAAAAATATTAAGCAGCACAACTGTTTTTAACATTGACGATAATAAAAAAATGTTTCTTGAGCCCCAAATCAGCATATTAGAATGATTTCTGAAAGATCATGTGACACTGAAGACTGGAGTATTGATGCTGAAAATTCAGCTTTGACACCACAGGAATAAATTACATTTTAAAATATTAAAAATAGAAAACAGTTATTTTAAATTGCAATAATATTTCACAATAAAATCTTACCGACCCCAAATTTTAACCATGAAATTAACCTTGATAAACATATTTTGAAACTTTTTAAAAGTAATGATTAAGTTGAGTACACTCATGAACATGTATTCAAGGTTTCAGGAAAATATGTCACTACATTTTACTTGATGGGTACACCATGACATTGTTATTTTCATTAAGAAGAGTTTCATTAAACTGAAACTTGAAAATGGTACAAAGCCATGAAACCAACATGTGTTTTAAACTAGATTTTAAAAGATTTTCCTTTTCTTTCCTTTTGAACACTCTTATTCATCCTTGACCTGAAAATCAAGGCGCATTTCTGTGAAGGCTGAAGGCAGATCTCACTTTCGAACCAAAATGGAGGGAAAAATAAAGATAGCTGCCACTTTAAGCTAGTAAATCTGTGCAAGTCACATTAAGCTACTAAATCTCTTTTGCAAGTGAACTGAAGTCACTCGATTGACCTCATTCAGATGAAATTCTAATTTGTATCTGATTATAACAGGCTGCCCTGAGGGACAGCTCTGTTTTCAGTCCAAAACAGCAGAATCCACAATGACCGCAAAAATCTCATCAGATCATTTCAGTCAGAAAAGACATGTGGAACTCCTCAGCCATCATCCTCAATCTTATAGACCCCCCAGGTACACTCACACAAAAACACACACAGATAACACATAGACAGAGAGCGGGTGAGAGAGAAAGAGAGGGGAATCCAAACCACATGTCAGTTTAGTGCAACTGTGATGGCTGTGAAAAGACCTATAATTCATGTACGAGTAACACTGTGGAACCACTCAAATACGCAAATCCTGGGAGGAACATTGATTCATATCATATGTCTGTCCAACACTTGACAACACTTTGAGTTCAGTGATAATAAACTATCCTGAAAATCTCAAATGCTTTAGTCAGTCACACATATCGAAGGCAGGAGAACTGCATGGCAGCATTGACTCAATAAACTGTAACAGCATTCCGGCATCAGAAACGCCACTATAGATGAGAACTTTACCTATCAGTGAAAGCAATCGGCCATTGGAAACTACCCTCATATCCAAACAAGTATGTGACTGCAGTCTTTTATCTTTTGGCTCCTGCCAGTTAACACACACACAAAATGCTTTCAGTATAGTTCAAACAATTAACACTATTAAGCCTATCGTTATTCAGTTTGGTATGGTCTTTGAAACTCACCAGACAAAGCCTATACTGCAACTGAGATAATAACCACTCAAACCATGCACATGACTGTGGGAGAAAAAGAGACAAATGTTGTGTTAACTTTTATATGAATCAGATAAAATGTTTCAAAGTATTAATCAAGCCAGTGAAACACACACACACACACACACACCAGCAGTACCACAAGTGCTTCAGTGCATATCTTTCTATCAGGCTGCAGACCCGAACAACAGGGCAGGACATGAAAGCAGTTCCACACAGCCATGGTACATGTCACAGCCAAGAGAATGCATTTAAAAAGCCATCCACTGAAAACCACAAGAGATGCTATCACGCCTGCACACTGCACTTTACCGTGAAAGGAACAAAAAGCACAGTTACAAAACAAAACAAAAATCAGTCTGCATTATACTGTGCCATTCAGCACTATCAAGAATATGCATATCAACACTGGCAATATCCAATATGTAACTTTGACATACACACTGAGATTAATGTGACCAGATTTAATCCACTATCTTACACCAGTAGACTTCTGTCTAATCTACACAGTGACAGGATGCTGGTAAACTTAGATTTTATGCATTTACATTAAAATTCTGGCATATACTGATAAAGATTATGATCAATAAGAAAAAAATGTCTGGTATTAAAATTCTATACAATAAAAATGTAGGCATTATAAAATTATAATCAAAAGCATGAAAGACAAATTCTCATTTTGAGATCTGCTAAAGATAGTAAACCTGCTTTGAAGCAATCTGTTTTGTATTAAGCACAATAAATAAACTTCACCCAAGATTACATTTAACAGTGTGGTTTCTGCAGGTTGTATGACGGTAAACATATTAGACTTTAATTCCTTTTTAAGACCAAGTAAAGAAAATTCAAGGAATAAATTGAAGAGAACACAATACGTCAATATGTTCTCTAAATTTAAATGTCTAGGGAGAAACTCGATGAATTCTATTAGTAACACTTCAAAGTTCAAAAATACAACTTCCAACAGATATTTTTTTTAATTTGTAAATTATTTTACAAAAAAAGTAGCTTAAATACCCCTGCTCCCATCCACTAAATAACTTTTACTGTACCTTCTGATCACACTGCACAAAGTGATGTTTCTCCTCAGTATTTTTGTCTTGTTTTCCAGTGCAATTGTCTAAAGATTCTTAAATCAATATACATTTACTTGAAAACATACATTGCTAAATGGCATAAAATATGAAGTCTTGTTTTCTGTGAAATTGATCAAAAAATGAGTTTATGATTAAAACATGAACAAATATCTGCCAATGGGCTCAGAACAATCAACTTAATTCAAAGGGATGTTTTCATAACTCACTGACAGATATTTATTCTTGTTTTAAAGGGTTAGTTCACCCAAAAGTGAAATTTCTGTCATTAATTACTCACCCTCATGTCGTTCCACACCCGTAAGACCTTCGTTCATCTTTGGAACACAAATTAAAGGGGTGGTTGATTGTTATTTCACTTTTTTTTTTTTTTTTTACTTTAGTTAGTGTGTAATGTTGCTGTTTAAGCATAAACACCATCTGCAAAGTTACAACACTCAAAGTTCAAAGCAAAGGGAGATATTTTCCTGTAAATAATTCTCTGTTTAACAACAAACAGCTGGTAGGGACTACAATGAGCTTTTTCCTGGGTTGGTGACATCACTAACCCTAAAATTTACATAAACCCTGCCCACGAGAACACGCAACAAAGGGGGTGAGGCCATGTTTGGCTGCATTAGAGAAGAGGAAGAGTTGTTGTAGTAGAGTGTTGTTATCATGCCGTCATTTTACACCAGACTGTTTCACAAACGAGGGTCAATTCAATGCTGGATTTGCACAAAAGATTAACATGACGGCACATGCTAGTCGATGAGTTGAATCAACTCCACAGCAACTACATAAATTTATCCACTAACCATTCGGAAATTTCCAGATGCATTCTAAAAGTTCATCCTGAGTCAAGCTTTTTCCTGAGTCTCTCCATCAGTGTCTGACTCCGGTTTGAACAATCTAAGGCTGAACACCATTACCGACAATTGTCATTTTGGTGGCGTGAGATTCTCCAGCTTTGTTGTTGTTGAGCAACCAAAGCACGAGCTGTTAAAGCTCCACCCTTTTCTGGAAAGCGGGCCGGGAGCAGCAGCTTGTTTGCATTTAAAGGGACACGCACAAAAACGGCGTGTTTTTGCTCACACCCAAATAGGGGCAAATTTGACAAGCTATAATAAATGATCTGTGGGGTATTTTAAACTGAAACTTCACAGACACATTCTGGGGACACCAGAGACTTATATTACATCTTGTCAAAGGGGCATTATAGGTCCCTTTTAAGACATTTTGATGAAATCTGAAAGGTTTCTGATCCCCAAGAGAAAGCAACGTAATTACCACATTTAAGGTCCAGAAAAGTAGTTAAAGCCTAAATATTAACCTGACTACCTTAACCTTAATGTTATGAAGCGAAGAGAATACTTTTTGTGTGCAAAAACAAAACAAAAATAACAACTTTATTCAACAATTTCTTCTCTTCCCTGTTAGTCTCCTGTACTGTTTATGTTGTAGACGCAATCTAACGCTTCGGGGTTGTACGTCAGAACGCCGAGTCATTATTGGCCGGCTCCTGCTTCAGCATCACACGCATGCGTTGTGATGCTCACTTGAACAGTGTCGGCCAATACTGAGCCGGCGTTCTGACGTAGAACCTGGAAGCACTGGACTGTGTCTACAATGTAAACAGTGCAGGAGACTGACAGGGAAGAGAAAAAAATTGTTATTCAGAAAGAAATATTATTCAGCAATTAAATTGTTAAAAAGGTGGAAAAAATCTGTAAAAATCTTTTTCAAATAAATGTTTTATCCACTATAGTATCCTGGGAAATCTCAGTTTCCACAAAATATTAAGAAGCACAAATATTTTCAACATGATAATATTACTATTACTGTTTTCACTGTATTTTTGATCAATAAATGCAGGCTTGGTGAGCATATGAGAAAAAAACCCAAACTTTTGATTGGCAATGTGTATATTCCATATTGATTAATAAATTTAAAAAAAAAAAAATGCTGACATATCTGTGCATTTTTAAATAACTCAAAAACATACTTAACATTTTATACAGTCTTAGTCACCAAACCAAAGTGCATTTGAAGTGCTTCAAAAGAAATCAATGGTAATATTTTGTTCTGCTTTTGATAATCATCACCAGCATTGGAAGCTTCAGAATACAATCTAATCTGAATCCAGTTCAAAAGATCCCTCAATTTCAACAGCTGTTGTGGAAAATTACACTGTCCTAACAAGTCTGTATGCTTAGGGGGTGTGTGATGGTCTGACGCATGAGACGCCATATGAATGGAGAAGAGAGAGCAGAGGCTGCCAAAATATAATAGGCCAAACGCACAGGTGGAAAATAAACAACCAAATTTTATTTTGTGATATGAGAAAAAGTAAAAGAGAAACCGAAGGAGACAGAAGCAGTGAGACAGGCAAAGATATGGTGTGTTGATTTAAATAATATGCTGCAGTAATGCACTGCAACTTAAAATGTCTAACGCCCTTCTCAAAGTCTATGTAACTATTAAAAACACAAATATTTCCTCACTTGAAACACAAGCGCATACAAATACAAATGCACTAAAACAGTTTTTCATTGTCCTGAAATAAGGTAATGCTTGAATTAATGAATAATCTGAAATTTTCTTATATAAAGTAAAAAGTACTTTAATACATATAAATTCATGCCAAAAAATTACACCAGGCAACAAAATGTTCCTACTCCCCTTAACAAAATTAAAAAGAAACCAGTTATTGTTCTGGCCAATTCAATGTTTTGATTAAAACCAAAACATTATTAAGTTGATTCTTGGATTCATTCAAGAGCATTTATAGTACATACTTAAGGGTTTAGGCTGATGAAAAGTAAAATATTATTCATAAAAACATATAATCTAAAATAAACACTAAACTGAGTTTGTTTTACACTTAAAATTGTTTTGACAGCAATTTCCAGTCATGTGACCTGCTAAGACACAAGCAAAAATGGATGTACTGATTGAGTAATGACTAGTAGGATAAAGATAATTATTCATAATGAAGATCTCTATAGCTAGGGCCGAATCAAGGTCCCACAAGGGCCCTGGCCATCTACATGCCAAATTACAGTAATCTTTCCTTGTCCTCAAACTGCCTGTTTTATTTAGTTATGCGCTGTATTGGAAGCCAAACAGTCAATGTGACAAAGCTGTTCTACCCAATGGCTCAAATCTGATCATTTTACATGCACAATCCCAAAAATTAAGCCCAGACCAGTTTCTATACCATGCAACAGAGATCATTTCGGTTGGTCCACTTTTATTGGGTCAGATGCAAACTGTACCATCCAATGTGTTGCACTGTGTGGTTCAGTTGGGTAATGCTATTGTTGCATTTTTAGACTGCTTACAATATAATATAATATAATATAATATAATATAATATAATATAATATAATATAATATAATATAATGTATTATATTATATTATAATATAACATAATATGAAATTGGCACCTCAAAAGCACCAAGGGGTCAGTTCACCCTATATGCTCCCTTCCCTCTATCAGTCTGAGAGGTCACGTAGACTAGAGAGACATGACTAACAGCCTCAGTAAATTGCAGTGAGGTATGGATTGAAAACAAGAGTTGGTAGAGCTCCTTAACAGGGCAAGAAAACAAGCCAGGCGTAAATGAGACGTAAAGCAAAACAGCAAATGAGAGCTTGCTGAAAAATGTTACTCAATTAACTTTAGAATGCATCGATCCCTGTTTTTCTGCAATCAATCTTCATCTTGACAATTCTCGCAGCAAAGAACTAAAGCATTTACTTACTTCACAGAGAAAAAAAAGAATGAGAGCGGTGTGTGATTTTTCTGTGCGGTTTAACCTCTTCTTGGTTGTCTTGGCAACTCTCAAGTTCAGGTTCCAGGCTTCTAACGACCATCCCTAAGCAAACAAACATTGATATACTTCCTTCTATTGCACTGGGCTCAGGTTTTTCTGGGGTATATTTATTATTGGGCCCAAAGTGAAATTTCTGGGCCTGCTTGCAGCTGGTGAAAGCACTGGACAGGGAGTTTTAAATCATATCGATACTGAAGGGATTTGTACTATACTAGAACCTCAAACTCAAAAGTGAGTACATGCATATCTCACTTCAAGGACAGAATCTGGAGTGTGGAGAGACCGAGACAAGTTTCTGGCTTTTTTGAGTTTCACTCAAAGGTCTGGTTAAACTTTTGTCAGAAGACAAATAAGAAAGAGTGTATTATCAAATAACGTGGTTAAACACACTGACTTGCATGCATACTTATGCACACATATTCATTTGTATTGGATTTATCATATTGTTTGTTTTCACATACTTCTTTAGCAAATGATAAGATACTGAATTAGCATACTGGTTGGCTGAATACTAAGCTTTTGATAAATTATCTCCTATGTTAGCATTTATCCACATGAGAAAACAATGACAATAGAATCAAGTTTTCTCCAGCTAGAGTAACTGTGCTGAATTTTTACAGATTTTTTTGTGTGTATGCATTTTCGTGATTAATAACAATAATAATAATAATAATAATAAACACTTCTTTTCACTTGGCTCTTGTAATTTTCACTTGATATCATCTCAGACATTCTCAAGGTCTTTGACCAGAGTTAAAAACAACACACCCCAGCAAAGGAATTTGTAATATCGAAACAAAGCGAGCATGAAACACAGCTGCATAAAACTACACATTAAGCTCACATCAAGTCGGATTTGGCTTTTCTCAAACGTAAAATGTTGGGCAGAGAAAAGACAAAAGTGAATCATTGGAGAGTTCATGCAGCTATACAGGAAATAAGATGGCGAAGGAAGCATCCAGGTTTCAGCGTGATGGCTTTAATGTATGCCATTCAGGGAGGAGAAAGGCCAGATACTCGCCCTATATGAACAATTTTCCCACACATTTCCTGAACAGAACTAGCTTCTGTTGCACCATATGCTATAACGTTTTATCCAGTAATGGGATTAGATTAAATATACAATACATGGCTCTTGATGTGACTGGTAAGAGTAAAAATGAAAGCACTCAGAAAGCATTATAGAAAGCAATAAACTCAAAAGGCCTGTTCACACTGAGAAAGATAACTATAACAATAACTATATTGACATTCACAACAACAACAACGACAACGGATGATAATGTTCTGTCTATCATGAGCAAACATTGCAGTTATGTCATCTGCCAGTTTAAATGCTCAAGCTCTTCAAAATTGGGTTGATTCTGATTGGCTCTCAATGTCTTTATCATTCATCAACTGAAAAAAAAAAAAAAATTCTGAAATTGATTCCAGCGATATTGATTCCTCTGTGTCATTATCGTTATATCTATGGGGTAGACTACCATTCTCACAGAATTAGTTTATTAAATCTTGATAGTATAGTTATCGTTATTGTTATCGTCCTTTGTATTAATCTGCCTTAAGGCAGGATCATTTCCAAATACTTATTTTAATTTAGTAATACAGACAGTTACATTAGCAAAATGGCTGATAATCTTTACAATAAGGTCTAATTCGTTAACATTAGTTAATGTACTAACTAACACAAACTAACAATGAGCAATACATTTCTTACAGTATTAATCTTTGTTAATGTTAGTTAATAAAAACACAGTCGTTCAATGTTTGTTCATGTTAGTTGAAATACAACTTATACAACTTTTGATTTTAATAATGTATTAGTAAATGCTGAAATTAACATGAATTAAGATTAATAAATGCTTTAGAAGTATTGTTCATTCTTAGTTCATGTTAACTAATGTTAACTAATGAAACGTTATTGTAAAGTGTTACCTTTTTTCAAAAAATTTGATCAAAATCATAACAAAAAACAATGACGTAAAATTAGCTTTTTAATCTTAAATAATTACATTTATAAATATTCTACTAACTTGTCGCTCAGACTCCAGTATGGTGTATTTTGTCTGATCATGCTATTTTGCAATAAAGTTTAATGAGTCTCGGAAACATCAGCACATTACACTTTCCCTGTAAGTTTTATTCAATTCAGAATGAAAATTATTAGGCAGATTTAAAAGATGTTGATTTGTCTTTGGCTACAATGTGGCATAATCTAGCATGCTGGAAGTGTACAGAAACTTCTCTCTGACTTATGATAGAAGCAGAGCAAGACAAAGCAGATCATTCACAGGTGAAGCTGAATGAGGAAAGAGGCCTGGCCACAGAACAGAGCTGGCAGGCAAGTACGAGTGAGACTGAAAGAGTTGGCCTAACAACTATGCTTGAACCTGGCTGAGGCAGATTCCTTGTGTGCCATCATTGTATCTGCAACAGAGGTTTGGAAAGGGGGTTGATTTATTGATTCAATCATTCCACAGCTGATAATGGAAAAACATGTCAATTGACAACACTGAGGCGTAACACGTCTCCACAGGTCAGAGAGATTATCTCTCTTTCTACCCGTACTCAAGAGAAATAAAGATATCAGTAGCACTCCACACTATCTCATTTAAGGATAATTTGATCAATTCAAAGCTGAGGGAGGCATTAATCAATGAAAGTGGTACTCACAAGTCCTTATCAGTGACCTTTTTTTTTTTTTACTGACAATGTGTTCAATGTGAACTATATTAAAAGTGCAACAACTCACTGTTAATATTTAGCGCTGTGAATGACTGTTGAATGAACGTTAACCGTGAAGCTGAATGGATCCTTCTGGAAACGCCTCATGTCCACGTAAAAGACAAATGTGGAATGTTTGATAAAGTTATCATTTAACCAATAAAAATATATATTTTTATTAGTCTTATTCCAGTTAGTTCTGGTTTCCAGTTTTACTCACACGTTTCAAAAAATATGTGTGTGCATGTTGGACTTAAACGAATTTCGAGCACCACCTATCGGTCTCGAGCGAATTATGTGTCAACTAAACACTCTCGGGCTGATGCTACAGAGTAACTAAAGAAACCACACGACATTGAGGGAATTACTAGACACGAGTACGACAAACGAAGTAATATATATACACATATAAAAATATACACATATTAAGTTGCAAAACTGCACAAAATGAGAAGGCAATGGATGAGACATATGTAAGACAATGCTTTAATTCATCATTTTAGCATATATATATTTATATTTATATATATAATGTTCATTTTAAAACTGAAACATATTAAACATTCGTATAACATTTGCAATATGCCGTTTGTAAAAAAAAGTGCTTCCTTTTCCTTGCTGTATATTTCTGTCCAAGTTCAGTCAGTGATGACGATAAAGACAGCAAAACTCAAAAGGCACTGAAACCGGTCTCTGCTCGAGTGTTGTTGTACAAAAAAAAAAAAGAAAGAAAAAGTTCACATGAAATGCACACGCTTACAGAGCAAGACAGGACTTCACTGCAAAACCAGTGAGAAAGCACACGGTGATCGTCCACCGGAATTATTCTCATGACAGCAACAGACATTGCATAGAGATATGCACCCTTTCACATTTTTTATCAATCATATTGCATAAATACAAAGCGTTTACTCTAAAAGCGTATACTGACAGGCGTTTTACAGATCAGTACCCGAATCATGGCAAAATGTTCACAATGTAATGCGCTTCATCAGGTCGCATTTGGAGGACATAGTGCATACAGTCTGCGTTATGAATGACAGATAGTCTACCACAGTAAATAACCGATGAGTTCCAGTCCTATGCTTTGGCATTTTGTCTCTTGCCGTCCATGAAAGAACCCCACCCCCCTGCAAAAAGTATTAAATCAACAATATCATACAGTGAATGTTGTGCAGCAACAGGTGTGGTGGAAATACAGCCTGCTATGGCAGGAAAGTTTGTTTTAAGTCGCTTTAGGTGTGTATGTAACCCAAGGAGGCAAGGGGGAGTAGGAAAGCTGGTAACTTAACATGAAAAGTAGATTGATAGGGTAAAATCATGGCCATTAGCTGCACTGATATGTTTCGCGTAGCTAACACATTCTAACAGGACTACACCTACAACAAGCTTTTAGTCCAAATGTATGAAGAGATGAGCTTATCGTTTGTTTGTTTACGTTTTTGTTCGGTTTTTTTTTGTACAAAAGGCACATGTATACCGCAGCTGCCTGGCTCCTATAAAAACACTTTGAGAATGTGTCAGCGTTTATCCAGCAGACGTAAAAAAAAAGTTACTTCAAAAGACCAGCTCGCTCCGTTAGGCACAGTTACCCATGGCTTTGACAAACGAGCCGTCGGGAAGCTGCCTGAAGATGCCCCGTAACGTCTCCAGTTCTCGCGTAAGGTGTTCCACCCTCTTGCGCAGTCTTTCGTTATCCGCCGACAACTCTATGACTTTTTGTTGCGTCTCCACATTGCGCATTTTCGCCTTGTCCCGGCTCTTGCGCACGGCTACGTTGTTGCGCTCCCTCCTCAGCCGATACTCGGCGCTGTTCTTGTCGATCTGTTTCTTGGATTTCCCTCGATCGCCCATCTTCATTGAGCCCCCCGGCAGGTGGCTGTGTTGGTGGTGCGGGCTGGGTACGGGCGTCGGGGGAGGTGTGGGATGGCCCGGCTGGAGGTGCATGGTGGTTTGCGCGCAGTGTGCGATCTGGTGCTGAAGGTAGGACAGATGCGGCGCATGGTGTTGAGAGTGGTGGTATGTAGGTGGCATCGAGTGGCTGAGCTCATCTTCCTCCCGGGGCTCTTGTTTGATGGCCACGGGTCTCATTCGTGCCTGGCTTTCGTAGATGGGTTCCAGTTTGGATGAATCCATGTAGCTGTTCAGACAGCCGTACATCTGCGGGGCCCCCGGTGTGCCATTGACGCCGTGGGGGTACTCGTAGTCTCCGCTCGCCAGCTTGAGCTTTTCTTGCTTGGAGCTGTTGTGGAACAAGTCAGCCAGGAACTCGTCGTTGAAGGAAGAGGGGTCAATGTAGGCGCTGATGTCGATGGAGTTCTCGTTCTCGCAGATCTCGCTCAGGTCTCCAGCGGTGTCTTTGTAGATATATGGGTTTTGCTGACTCTGTACAAGGCTGGTCATCAGTGGCCGTGGGGCGACCTCGTAGAGGTTTGCTTGCTCCATGGAGTATCTAAAACCCGCCAGACATGGTGAAGAGCTCCGGGAATCCAGCTTGCTCGCAGTACCGGAGAAAGCCGCGCTGGCTCCAAGTTCTCGGGACAGGCGAGCGTGCAGCCTGTCGTGGCTGTGTACTTGGCCGTAAAGTGAATGAGAGCTTAAGGGCTGAAACGCCACACGAGATCTCCTTTAAGATGACACTTACACCATCTGCGTGTGAGCTTCACATCTGTCAAATACTTTCTCAGTGCATTTATATACTCTTTGGAGTTTGGAGGGAGGGCGTGCGTGCTCTGGGTCCTAATGCTTCTCATGCGCGAGAGCTCAGCGCGCACACTGATATTGACCCGGTCCTTCAGAAATATCGTTATTATTGAATTATAGGTGAAATAATAATTAATAATAATTAACAATGCGTATTTATGTTTTTTACATAACCTAGTGAATTTAAATTGTGAATTGTTCATTTAGATTTTGATGCTCGGTCTAGTGTTGTAACAGCCTTTGGAGGTGTGTTGTGAATTACAATGCATGTTTAAAATGGGGAAAAAAGATTTTCGTAAAGAGAGGTGGAGGTGAGCGCATGCTAAACTAGCATGAGACAAATTACAATGGCAAAGCGGTTGCGAACAGGACTGTCGCTCAGCACGTATATGTTATATGAATGTAGGCCTAATACAAATTACTAAAGTAGAAAATTTGTTCTGTAAGAAAAATAGCAAAAGAGTAAATGAAAAAGAAAACATTGCAGTTGCCTTAAAACTCTTAATATGCCATATGAAATTGTTATGAAATTGAGTCAAGTGAATCGCCTCCACAATAAATTTCACAAAAAAAAAAAAAGAAAAGAAAAACACAAAAGTTTGGGGGGGGTTTTGCGTTTTTTTTTTTTTTTTTTGTGTGTGTTTATTATATTTTCCACTGGAAATATGTACCGTCCATTATTTCCTTAGCGCACAACAATAAATACATAGCCTATACTTTGCCAAAACAAATGCACGTCTCACCTAGGGCGAGAGAAGCTGAAGAGCACACAGCAACTTGACAATTGCATGCGCTGTTGGCTAATCAGTGCGTGAGCAGTCTGGGAGCTCCCTCTATTGTTACAGCGCGAGCATGGAGCGTACCACAATTAAAAGAATGAGACGAGAGGCCAGCAACAAATAGGCTATGTTATAAATTACGTTTTTCGGTTGATTTCTTTTGGTCTAGCCTACTTCATTTTACCTTATGTCAGAATTGGAAATGGCCACTGTATTGGAGCCATATAGTAGGTTGTCACATGTATATCCTGCATAAAAAATAAATAAATAAATAAAAAGAATAATATAAAAAAAGAATGCCCTCATTAGGTTCAAAATGTCTTTTTTTCCTAAATAACACGGCAAAAAAAGAAAAAAAAAAAAAAAAGTGTGAAATGTGTGACTTTATAACGCGAGACATCCAAAACACAAGTCTATACATTAACATAATATTTAATCTGACTTGACATGTTTCATTTGTTGGTGGTGGGGTGTAAATCACAAATTCCAGAAGTCGAAAGTGCAAGAATCGACTCCGACTATTTAGGCTAACAGTGCAAAATTATAAACTGGACTGGAGTATTATTACCAATATTAACTTTATTTAGTTTGGCTCTAAAATTAATAATTTGCATTTGAGTAAACAAATGTAACACCTTTTAATACTTCTAATTTTCAGCTCCATGAAATGAGAGCTATTCTGTTACCATTGTTTAGTATTCTTGGCTGATCTAATGTTTTACCGCATGAAACCTCCCCACACCGAGAAGTGTAGCCTGATTGGTTTAGTGACATGTCAATCAAAGAGTGCGTTTCGTCGTTTCCCCAACCCTGATTTGATTGGTTGCTAGAGCAGATTTCCCTACATGGTCACAAGATTTCGCAATACTCCCAAGCGCCGCTTTACCAAACAATAACACCTCAACCTGTGCTTATTTTTCCGTGAACAAAGAGGATATTCTTCTTTATTAGCTCAAGTGGGTGACTTGTAAGCCTGGAACGTTTTCAAGGTAAGTTTTCCCGGGATATTGTAAGATAGCAATACAGACTGTCGAATTTATTTTTTATTAATTAACCGATGGCTCGCTCACTCGATTGCAAAATAGCCTCAACTACCGGATCTGAAGCAATCGAGAGCTTCATAGCCCACGATCAAACATGATCGCGATCGACTGTGGATCGTTATTCTTCATTCACGTAACTTTTATGTAGAAACCAGCCTGTATGAGCTCTCAGTTCATTGTTAGACGCCTGACGTCATGGTTAGGAATGTACCAGCTATTTAGCCAACCTGCTAACCTGCAGTAGATCCTACTGGCTACGGATGCACATAGACCTGAAGCAACACTCGTGTCAACATTGTGGGTGTTTTACATGGTTCAACGCGATCGAATACAATAACTGTTACTGCTTTACCGAATCTGCTGCCATTTTGAATGTAGGCATACTGTTGAAAGTAAGTCAGCGGTATTCCCCTTCATTCCCACAGTTCCGTGTATGATGTAACCAGCCTGTCATGACTGTCATGAAAACAACATACAAAACACTGTCCGTCTTTAAAATGTTCACTAATAAACTTTAATTTTCTTTACCGTATCCTCACTATTCTGATGTTTGTTTAAAACGGTAACTTTAGCTCGGCATAGTTCTGCATGACTACGGAGTTTCCCTTCTCCCGTGTACAAAGGAGCGGGTGGGAGCGCGAGCGATGATGCAACCACGGGCAACACTTGAGCTCGCGCTCATATGAGAGAAAGAAAATTTGCCACATATGCACATTGACATGGCAGCCCGGTCGGATTTCAACAACATAATGCTAACGGATGAGCACAAGCGGTTGACCCAACTTTCAGGTGTTGCAGCATTTTGCTGAAATAATAGTTTTTGTGCAAAGCATCTGTTCAGGTGGGGATTGTGTGCCAACAAAATATGGAAAAGTGTGATGGAGAATGATGCTGATGTGTGCAGAGTACCTTGTCTAACTTCTTTCTCTCCATTCTGTCTGGATTTCAGGCACACGGCTGCATTTTGTGGCATTCAGCTTCACACAATACCAGCTAACACCAACTCCAGCTCTGCGAAGCCCGACAACATAGGTCGGAGAGGGTGAGAGAAAGACAGCGGAAGTGGATCCAAATGAACAAGCAGTTGCAACACAAGATATCCAACACAGATCAGAACGGTGTCAGTGTTATACAGAGTCAGCCTCATAACAGTGCATTAAACCCCGCAGGAGCTGCAGGACTACAGCAGGTACACACATCAACAAGCTAACCTATTCACCTGTGCATTTATGACTACTACTGACTCTTCAAAACCAAGATCAAAGCATTGCACAGTGTCATTTTGCAGTGCTCAAACCATGGTGTATATATATATATATATATATATATATATATATATTATGGCTGCATGATATATCTAAATATCACGATATGCATATTGCAACGACTTGTAATAACTGCATGATTTTGATACTTAGAGTTTACAAAAAAGTTCAAGTCCAAAAGACAAAGAGAAAGTCACTCACTAACGATTATTTTTTCAGGTTAATCTATTGTTTATTCTCTGAATAGTTATTAATTCTTTGATTAATTTACCAATAAATAATAACTGTAACTAATCTATGTATGAACTTTTACCTAATGATTATTATTGAGGATATTTATGACAAAAGATAAGGATTATGTAATTAGGTGTTTACTCTGGCTCCGTTCTCAGTCACTTTTTAGGATTTACAGCAGCAATTGCTTACAAGCGTGAATCCTGAAATGTTTTGTTGAATATGTTCATTCAGCTGTTTGATCAAACAACCGCATTCTAATTAACCATAGCGGTAACCATAGCGACAGTGTCAAACATGGAAATGTCCATAAAAACTTTAAGTTTTACAACGATTGACTGCGCGTTATTAAATAAATGAGCCCAATTGAGGCGTGAGTTCATCCATTAGATATTTTAAATAACCAACAACAGCATTAAATGCTTTGCAACCGGTTGCAGAGAGTATGTTTGAGCCACACGCTCGCACCCACGGCAGCTCGTAAAAAAACAGAATGCTGTATGAGCCACATTAAGCACAAAACATGGGACTGACAACCGTATTCTAGTGCTGTGTAAAAAAAATTTCACTTTAAGAGTCCAAATACTTGGACTGTGCTGCAGTCTAGGGTAGGAGAGGAGTTTTCTTTCCAGATGTTCCTACATAGGTAGGCCTATGCCATTTTTTACATGTTTTACAGAGCACTATTTTATCTCTGTTTAAAAAAAAAAAGTCCCACACTTTAGATTGGGCTCAATATTTTTGTAATAACGGCTGATTTTCAGCATTTTCGCGAGAGTCAGAGCCGCCATCATTGGGAATGAACATAAAAAGTGTCATGAATCAATGCATTCTACTCAAATCAACTAATTTATGTAATCGATTATGTCGGCGTGTCGTTCCAGCCCTACTCACTACACTTGAAGGAATGACTTTTGTAGCTTTAATAAGAATCAGTATGTATTTATTTCATACAGTGAAGTCTAAGCAGTGTTTTATTTTTACATTTGATTATTCAACTTCTGTTGTTAAATAAACCTAATGTAGGCGTACCTGAAGCCCTAAACCCAGACACTTACGTTAAAATGACACTTAGTTTCTATGTAGCTAATGCTACCGTAAAACACTGCTGTTCACTTTCAGAAGTTGTAGGGATGATTTCTTCTCACAAAAAGAATGTGAAACATGCATGTTGGTTATATAATTTTCAGTTTTTAAATATATATACAATTATTTTACACAGCATTATCGTATCGCATATCGAAATTATTTAACAAGTTATCGCATTTTTCTTCAATATCGTTCAGCCCTAGTATGTATTCATAAAGTGCATCCGCCCATCCAGTTTCTTGTAGTCTTAAAGAATAAGATTTGTTATAGAAGATTTGGAATGTAAATGTCAAAACCACAAATTAGCCATGTACTGGATATGCTGTTGCTTATTATTACTATGCGTGACATTATTTTAATTCTGACAGGTTCCTCAATTAGTTCCAGTGAGTCCCGGAGGTGGGGGTAAGGCCACACCACCCAGCAAGATGAAGAAGGCTATTATGGATAAAGACAGCGACGAGTACCGCCAACGGAGAGAACGCAACAACCTGGCTGTAAAGAAGAGCCGCATGCGCAGCAAGCAGAAGGCGCAGGACACCCAGCAGCGCGTCAATGAGCTGAAGGAGGAGAATGAGAGACTTGAGGCCAAAATCAAATTGCTTAGCAAAGAACTGAGTGTGCTCAAAGACCTGTTTCTAGAGCATGCCCACAACCTTGCAGACAACGTGCAGCCCCCTGCTTCTGGAGGAGGCCCCGGAGACCTCTGCAACAACAACAACAACAACAACAGCAGTAACAGCAGCCAGTGAGGGCCTGATGTTAGTTTGCAGAATGCTATGCTATGGGCTGTGTGGAGGCTCTCTAGGCAAATCATTTTACTTAAAGGGTTAGTTCACCCAAAAATGAAAATTCTGTTATTAATTACTCACCCTCATGTTGTTCCAGACTCGTAAGACTTTCGTTCATCTTTGAAACACAAATGAAAATATTTTTGATGAAATATGAGAGATTTCGGTCCCTCCTTTGACAGCTATGCAACTGACACTTTGACACTTCAAAAAGTTAATAAAGAGATCGTAAAACTAATTCATATGAATTGAGCTGTTTAGTCCAAATTTTCTGAAGAGATGTGCTTTATATGCTTTATTTATATGCTTTATTTATTGCTTTATATGAGAAACAGATTTAATTTAGGCTTTTATTCACATATGAACATTGATCAACAAAACCTGCTTGACATGCGAGAACAAACCTCTTACGGAAGCTCAAACGTGCTGAATAACCCACAAGAATGAACCTCTTAATTTATATAGATTTTTGAAGTGTCAAAGTGTCAGCTGTATAGCTGTCAGTGGAGGGAGAGAAATCTTTCAGATTTCATCAAAAAGACCTTCATTTGTGTTCAAACATTAACAAAAGTCTTACGGGTTTGGAACGACATGAGGGTGAGTAATTAATGACAGAATTTTCATTTTTGGGTGAACTAACGCTTTAATCGTATTATGCTTTCTTTCCCTTCTGTTCCTGGAATGTGTACTGTCCGCAGTGTTTGACTTGTGTGTCTTCTGTTTGTACACTCATTTATTTTCTTTTTCACTCGTATTGTATTTCCTGCAGAATGTTATGACATCATGGCCATAGCAACCACTGAAAGTCCAACCCACGCTCTGATTTGATGTGCTGGAGATAACTTTTATTACTGCCTTTCAATTGTAAAGCAGCATGTTTCAGTGTCTTGAAACTTTGCAATAACTCAGATGACTGTGAAAGCTTCTCGGTAGACAATTTTGAAATCCGGCCAAAGCTGGTCACAAAGGTTTGACAGTAAATAAGAGTAAATATGTTCAATCACTCCACTCTATTGTCTAAAGGTAGGATTCAAAAACTAAGCTAATAGACAGTACCGCAGTCTGTTACCATTATTCATTATGATTTGGAATTAGGGCTACCAAAAATGTGATCAAGTAAGGATGTCTCCAAATGCAAGGAGTAGCTATTTTGTATTCCTGCTTTTTTGCCTGTCAGCTTGGATTGATTCACACTCTTTATTTGTTGACCATGTCTTTATAATAGCAAGTACGCTGTTGTATCTATGGTAACAGACTGTAGACAGACAAAACGTATTGCATCAGACTCCAGACAGTGTCTGCATTACCAGTAGTCCTTAAATCCCTACAGTTAAGCCTCCAATTTTGACAAGGGTGGAGAGGGAGAGATAGAGTAGAATATTAGCTCTAGCCTGTATTTTAGGGTGTTGGTAGCTAAATTAACACAAACTTATTTCAACAGTAACTGTTGTGTCTGTGTAAATACTGTTGATGATGCAGATAAGATTTAGAATGACTGGTGCTGAACATTTAAAGTCATAAATCACCTGACGTGCCCCAAATTTATTAAATTATGAGTTATATTGAAAAGTTCCTTATCCGAAGAAGCTTTTATCTGACTGCATCAAATTTTGGCCATTTTGTTTCCCTGACCAGTCTCAGAAGTATGTTTGAATTTACATATGTGGCAGCAGGTGTTACTAAAAGTTAACGTGACCTTTGCCCTCATTGATTGTCATAGAGCTGTGTGTTCTTGGAGTCGCTGTAGATAGACTTTTGTACCTCAGGCTATATGTCATAGCCTCACCAGACAGCCTTTAAGATGTATATTCCTGTTTAAGAGAAATTTAAAAGGAGGATAAGAAAAGACAAGGCAATCTCTTTAAGATGTCTGAAGCATCTTTAATTCTAATGTATATTTTCATTTTCTATACCTGAAGTTTTAAACATTTAAAAAAGCATGAAAAGCAATGCATGATTAGCACTATTTAAACAACTAATTAAAAATGATGCTCTATAGAGAAATAGCGAATCGGCGACTGCATACTTTTGTATTGTTGTATCAGGTTGGGCTAAAATAAAGCTATTGTGTAAAACTTCTTAAAAACGAGACTAAAGTCAATATTTCATGAATATTTGATTGGCATATTTTGCTTAAGTATGAGGGTTGCTGGGCAACTTGCTTTTTTACATAATGTATACTGGGTTTTTGTGCATTGTAAATTAAAATTGAATACAAAATACATTCCTTGTGTTTGTACTAACTGTGAGGAGGGGCACAAAACCTAGACATTCATTTACCAAATCAGCTGAGGTGCCTGCAGTGCACAGTGTCCTGCTGCAGTCAGTGCAACTGGACATAATTCTCAACCTGAACTCAATTCAAACTTAAGAGTTACCGCTTTAGGTCTGAGCAAAAATTACATTCCATCTGAAGTCCTTATCACAAATATCACATTTTATAATCTCAAAAATCTAGGAATTTAAAATCAAGAGAACTTTTCTGGCTGACAGTTTGTATAACTGTCAAAACGATCCCCATTCACTCGGATCCATGAAAACTAAGTCGTGTTTCAGTTTTAGTGCTAAAAACACTGTGCTGTGCATGCCAGGTCAGTAGTTGGCGATGTCACTTTGTAAAGAAACACAGAGTGTATGCACATTTCACTATACCACTGCATGTCGGGGTGATAGACCTACCTAAATCAGTCACGGAGTAAACTACTAGCCTATTTAAAGGAAAAGTCAGAGTTATCTTTGGGTCAGAGTAGTCTAAAGCAAAGATTGAGACCAAAACCCCACCATGTTAGTACAAAATAACTTGTAAAGTGTTTTCACACAGGGTTTATATGCTTTGAATTCAATACACCGTACTAAGATGCTTAATAAGAGCTAGTTCAAAGTTATTAAAATATTATTTTCTCCATTTAATGATAATAATATTTTTCCTTGACATAGTCTAACATAAGTAGACTGTCAACTTGTCTGAGTTACATTTCACAAAGTTTTTTATGGTGCAAATGATTAAGCTCTACTTAAGTTTTCTATGCTTTTGGGAAACAGCCCTGGCCAATCAGAGAGAGAGAAAGAGGCTTCTTCTGAATATCTGAGAAGAACCACTTGCATTAAAGTGATAGTAAATGATGACATCTCTTCATGTTCTTTCAAACCTGCATGACATTCTTCAAAAAGGAAGATATTTTGAAGAATGCTGGGAACCAAACAACATTGGACCCCATTGAATTTCGTTGTGCTAACCAAAAAAAAAAAAAAAAAAATTCTTCTTTTGTGTTCCACAGGAGAAAAAACATATACAGGTTTGGAATGACATGAGGGTTTCATAAATAAAAGGGTTAGTTCACCCCAAAGTGAAAATAATGTCATTTATTACTCACCCTCATGTCGTTCTACACCCATTCATCTTCGGAACACAAATTAAGATATTGTTTGTGAAATCTGATGGCTCAGTGAGGCCTCTATTGAGAGCAAAGCCATTTAAACTCTCAAGGCCCATAAAGGTACTAAAAACATATTTGAAACAGTTCAGTGGTTCAATCTTAATATTATAAAGCGACAAGAATACTTTTTGTGCTCCAAAAAAAAAACTTTTCAACAATATCTATATGGGCCGATTTCAAAACACTGCTTCATGAAGCTTCTAAAGTTTATGAATCTTTTGTTTCGAATTAGTGATTCGGATCTCCAATCAAATGGCTAAACTGCTGAAATCATGTGACTTTGGTGCTCCGATTCACTGATTCAATTTGTAAAGCTCTGAAGCAGTGTTTTGAAATCGGCCCATATAGATATTGTTGAAAAGTATTCTTGTCGCTTTATAATATTAAGATTGAACCACTGAACTGTTTCAAATATGTTTTTAGTACCTTTATGGACCATGAGAGTTTGAACAGCTTTGCTCTCAATAGAAGCCTCACTAAACCATCAGATTTCATCAACAATATCTTAATTTGTGTTCAGAAGATGAACGAAGGTCTTACGGCTGTAGAACGACATGAGGGTGAGTATTAAGGGT
Organism: Hypophthalmichthys nobilis; assembly: GCA_037950665.1. Classification (NCBI taxonomy): domain Eukaryota; kingdom Metazoa; phylum Chordata; class Actinopteri; order Cypriniformes; family Xenocyprididae; genus Hypophthalmichthys; species Hypophthalmichthys nobilis. Next base: position 33,004,057 of record CM075470.1, on the reverse strand, counting down.
GACATTATTTTCATTTTTGGGTGAACTATCCCTTTAAGTGCATTAGCAGCCTGTTTGAATGTTTGAAAGCCTGTTTGGAAAAACTGCTGACAAAGAGAAAAGAAAATGGTGAAGGCAAATAAACTGAATAAGTCTGATGTTCCGAATGACAGCGAGAAGGTGTGGCATTCTGTACTTGGACTCTGGACTGTTATAGCTGCATGCATGTGAGTACGTACCCTGTTCAGTGAGATAAGATGTGTGACGTGTACTGGAACACAGACACAGTTTCCCAGTAGAGAGGAAGAACAGAGAACACCAAGTACTACATACAACTCACGCCTCTATGTCTCCTTCCTCTTTTCATTTTTCTATAAACTTCTTTCGTTTTGACACATCATTTCTCTAACGTATTGTCAACAGGAGATGAACACAGTGATAGGCATTTTACAATTTACTTTCACAGCCATGTCAGTAACTCCAGCGGAAGCACATATTTTCCATTGCACTGCATTTCTAGGCCTTACAGCTTGCTATAAAGCCATACTCAATACAATAAAAAGCTTGCTATAGGTTACTCAATACAATAAAATGGCTCTCAACATGCTGATGTATTTTGGTGGCCCGGTTTAAGCGGACAAGGCCGTAGACACTATGTCACTCCAGTTGGCAAATGGTTAGAGACAAGAGATAGTAAAATGCTGATTCAAAAGTGTGGTACATTTACATTGCTGAGGCTACTGTAATAATCTGCTACAGTCCATTCGTTAGTTAATCTATAACCGACTGACATCAGCATCATCCGACAGATATCAAGTTATAAGTGAGTTGGACTGATTCCAATTTGGATATGCTGAAGTTTGATAGTCAAGTAGACAAGCTCTAAGGGGCACTGCAACCTCAAGCTCCTTATGCTTGTATCTACATTTTTGAACTCGAATTGTTATGCTCACACCCTTATAGTTTTAACATCTGATTTTTAACACCATTAGATAAATATAAAGTCTAATGTTAAATACATGAATGAATGAATGAATGTGACACATAAAGTAGCCTTCTTACAGCGATCAGCGCTGGGCAATTCCGTCACTTACAAAAAGTTGTCACTATTTTTTAACTTTCGCAGCTTTTCAGTTTAATTAAATAGCAGTGTAGAGTTGATTACCGTTAAATTTCCCAGGATTTTTTTCAACAAATATCTCGGATACCCGGCGTTTTCTGTCGGTACTTGGTCGTTTAGAACAGCAATGGCCGATTCGCAAAAGAATCGCTCTTTTGAGTCAGTTCATTACAATTAAGCCGTCACATGGATTATTAATGCAGAATCGATTCGTGATTCAGTCTAAATGATTCGAACAGATCACTCTTTGGCCCGGTTTCTCAGAAAACTAAAAACAGAAATGTCACTGAATAAAGTGCCGACAATCATTTGAAACCAAACCTGCACCAAAAACGCTGTACACTACCAAAATGTAGCATTACCATTGACCATGGTATTTTTAAGTACAATGGAGTACAAATTCTATTGACTATGGAAATCATTGATGATGTTTGTATATCAAATAGGCTAGGTATTGTATACCACCACATTAGCCTTTTGAAAATAAATTTTGAGAACCTTAACCATTGTATTTGGTTTGAAATCTGATCATGATCAAAAAAAAAAAAAAAAAAAAAAAAAATGAAATTATGATCATGATCAAATTGACCCTTATTGGATTCAGTACAATTCACCCTATGAAAAAAGGTCAAAATCTGGTCAAAACAGCAGACCTTTAAACTGTTGACTCATGTGAATGAGATACTTTGTGCTTAACAGTTTTAACCACTTTTTTCCTCTACATTAATACACACTTTAGTTTCTACATAGTTTGTAGTAGGCTGTAATTAGGTACACAACAGCTGTCAGCTTATCTTAAATAATGATTTTGCTGGTAGCTTAGCCCAACACTGCCAGCCAACACATGTAACCTGGGCTGTGTTTCTCAGAAGCATATGAGATAAGTCTCTCAGAGACCACTGGTGGCAATGGTTCTATGATCTTCTTAGGCTTATGCTGCTTTTGAGAAAAGAAGCCCTGTTTAGTTCATCCAAATTCAATGCAAATCAAATGGGTCTGTTTAAATTAGACTTAACTCAACGTTTCCATTCTGCTCAACTGCACTCAGTCCAGTCCAACTGAACTGAACAGAACCATGATGAACTTGGCTCAACTCTACTGCACTCAAAAAACTGAGATTAAGTAATGTTTATTCATCCTCATGGACTGTTTGCATCCATCATGCAGACTGGGATAGATGAACTTTAAGTTAGCTGTCAACCATTGAAACACGTGCCATGTGCTTAAAGTACTCTGTCACACCACAAAGGCAGTTCCTAAGGGTTAATGAAAAAAGAAGTGGCTGTTTTAAAGCTAGAGTCAGAAGTCATAAATTTATGGCTCAATATTTCATTCTAGGGTATTTTTTTCCCCTCTGAACAGTGTTGATTTCTTGAACTATGAATGAGTGCAGCTCTTAATCCCAGTAAAAGACTGCAGATGGTCGTGTAAAAGGGAGGCAAAGAACAAACAGGGCTGGAGCTGCACTGTTCTGATTCATGTAGAGGAGTGGAATTCATTGGGTTTACTCTAGGAATTTCAGCTATGCTGGGACTGTTTACTCTGTTGCTTCTCTCTCCATCTCCTGTTTTAATATGCTCATTAATATCATCCACCACATCCTCCTACCAACAGGCTTGACTTTATCTAAAGCTCTGGACTGACACTGTTATCTCCCTGTTTACTGCTTCACAGCATTCATCGTTATACAACAAATTCATCCATCAATCTCATTACCTCATACTCTTATTTACATACTGCAGCTTAAAATTGTTTCAATTACATGTTGCCAAACAAGAGCTTTTTCTGTAGTTCAGAGTGTTTAGTGAAAATGCTGATTTATCATTTCAATCTATTAGGAACTGTTGTGTGGTTTTAATTTGTTGTCCTTAATGAACATATTTTTGTATTGAGTTGAATGCCTGTTAAAGAAACAGCATTTAAATTTTATTTTTTTATGCTATGGTAGTTATTTTTGTTGTCAAACAGAGAAAAAATAACTACCATAGCATAAATGTATATATTTCTTGATAATATTTCTTGATTAATTTATTTTTAAATGCAGTAAAATCCATGTATAATTGGCTTATTTTGCTTTACTCATTTGTCAAATGTATTAATAGGAAATTGATACACAACCTTGTGCGTAGGATGGCTTGTTGGTATCTGTATGGAAAAGTTCATTGGCTGGTTCAGGCTGGTCAACAAAAGGTCATTGGCTGTTGGCCCCTGTCGGACGATGTTATTGGCTGTTAGCCCGCGTAGGAGAAGGTCATTGGCTGGCCATGGTGTTTTGGTTGCCAGGTGTCTCTGGCAGAATCCTCCCCCTGATAAACAAGCATATCAGATGCCTCTTCAATCTTCTGCACATCGCACAACTCTGTTCAAACCCCACTTAACACTTTAAAGCACCTCATCAGTGCTCAGGGAACCTCATTCAGCTATTCAATTCCTCAAGCCTAATATTAAGACTGGGATTCCTTTGATTTACTTGCATTGTTAGTACAAAAAGCACATGTTTTTCTTTGACAAACGTTAATGGCCCCATATGTCACGGTAATGGTCTGGACTGCAGTTTGTTTGGTATTCATAAATGAATGACGGTGGTTTCCGCATGCTAGTTTTAATGGAAAGACAGCACAAGTGTAGTTATGATCATAATACAGATTTCCTCGGCAGAACAGGATAAAATATATTTTTCCCACAAACTGCAAAAATTGACATTGTTTCACTTCGTGTTGCACGTTTCCTAACAGATGGACGGTCGAAAGCATCCAAAACCTCCACATAAAAATGAGCGATGAACCTTTTGTAAAATCACCCTCCTTTTCCTTGCTGAGCACGCCAAGATACGTTTGTTTAAAGTAAACCTCCTCAGAGAACTTGGCGAGAAACGTCCTGCAGCAGCACATCTGGAAAACATGCCCTATAGAGATAGATTTTATTGTGTGTCTTTTAAGAACCAAAGCCCCCTAATGGTTTTCATAATTTAGCATAAAGTAAGGGATATTAGTTTCAATAATCTCTTATTCATACAATCTCCCCATAAAACACAGAGCCACGGAGATGTCAGCTGTGACTGAGCACAGCACATGCGCCAAGAACATTCAGCCTCGTTACAACAGGTCAGATAAGGCGAGAGAGAGAGCGGGAGAAACTTTTGTGCCTTTTCACTTTTCCAGATTTTATGTCATCACACGCGATACAGAGTTCAGATACATCATGCAGCCTTCCATATTTCTTGAGGGTGTGTGTGTGTGACGAAGAAGACCTTGTGTATATGTGTTTGTGTTGCGTTTGAGGCTAGTATTCTTACTGTGCTGCTTTGTTTTCTTCCCATGGCTTTCCTGCACACACGTGTTCTTGACTGCAGAGTGACTGCTTTTCAGAAACGTCATAAACAGCCTTTACATAGAGACATCCTTCTGCTGACATGCATAGGTATGCACACAGTCCCTGTGCTCATATAATCATCTGTCAAGAAAACACTTTCTCTCACACACATTATGTACGTACGCACACACATTCATTGATGTGAGGAAGAATATGCGCACTAAGACACACGCCACAGGGGCCTCTACTCCTACTGTTTCACTGCCAACAATGCAAAACTTGTGCAGGCACAGCAGAAAAGCTTGGGATGGACGGATAAATTTGATGTAAGTCACTTTCTCTTTCCTTTGATTTTTCTCTCTCATTCTTTTTATTCTCTTTATCTCTCGTTTTGTCGAGGTTTTGACAACACAGAAGAAAAGAGGATCTCTAGTCTAACTGAAAGACTTAGTGAGAGAGGGGATTTGAAAAGGGGAAAACATCTGAAATGAAAATAACCATGGGATCGACATTTCACATCTGCTCATCATCCCCAGGCGAGGCTGGTTTTTCTCCCACAAATATTGTTTTTGTGTGTGTTTGTATGTAAGGCTGAGTGGAAGTACTACAGTCTGTGTTTGCGATCATCACAGAGACTTTGTGTTTAGTGATTAAGGATCTGAGCCATTACGCTATTAGATGAAAACTATTCAAAATTTAAAAAGGGGAAGTTCTTGATGTTACATTATAGAATCTTCAGATCAGGATTTTAGTTTTTTCATTCTGTTAAGCACAATTACATAAATAATTTACTGAACAGTGAACACTGTAAAAATATCGTATTGGTGCTTGTATATTTTATAACTTATAGCCTATTTCATTAAGTGATATATTGTTAATATACCAGCATACTTGAACTTTCAAAAGCTGTAAGGGTAAAAAGAATAGATATTGACAAAACTATAGACACAAAATTAAAGAAATGCATATGCGTTTTATGTTTGGTATCATATTTGATACATTAGGCTTTTATGACTCATATAGTGAGAATATGGAGCTCACACTCGAGGAGAAAAAACACATAAATTTTATTCAGAGACCCAAACTGAGCACGTGGTGCAGATGGTGTTTATATGGCCAAAAAGTAAGATGAAGTACTGATAGTGTGAATTGTAAATCAATGAGATTTTAAGTATATGAGTATAAGAGACTACTTGCATAAAATGAAATTTAAATGCTTTGTTTTATGATCAAAGCTCTGTAATTTTAATAATACAATGATGATTGAGAGATGTACAAATAAATGTTCCTCAAAAGCCTACCATTTTAATACACACTATCACAGTTGTTCAGTTTGTTTTAGTTATCATGGACTTTTAGTTTGTTTTCATTGTTCCACATGTGTTTGATTTTCCCGCCACTCCTTTGTTTCTATAGTTATTGTTATTAATTCATTCTGTTCAGTGGCCTGTTGCATGAAGCCTGTTGAACAAACTCGGAGTTTCAGGGTAGGTTTGGAGTTGACAAATCCAGATAAATCCAACCTGGTTTAGATCAGGATCAACTGTTGCAAAACGCTCGGTATAAACTTTCTCTGTCAACTCAGGTTTAATCCAGAGTTTGCAAAGTGTGTGCGCCTGAAAGTGTGACACGTGCGGCAGTTTGATTCACTTCTCGCGAGAGAGCCGCGCAATTCATGTCTCTTCCGAAGATTAAGAGATGAAAAATATTAAATTAAACGCATTTACAAAGCAGGAATAAACACTGATGCAGTGAAAGTTTGAGAAGGCAGCTGAAAGAAAATATCTGACTATATCAATGCATGTGAATCAAACAAATAGACCAAATAATTAATATAGTTTCACAAAGAGCTCAAAAGAATACATGTAAGCTTAATCTGTTTAAAAGCTTTATATATTAGGCATGTATTATATTTATTTTAATTTAAAAGCAAAGTTTAATATTGTCAATTAATATAATAGGCCTTATTATATGAACATGTCATGAATTATTCTTAATTTTAATTTATTTAATATAAATATAATTAATAATTAACAGCAAATGTTGAGCAATTTTGTCTCTAAAATGTTTTCGCTATAAACGGATTTAATTTGGAGCGAGAGATACAGGGGGAGTGGCTTTATTGCAACAGATACATGTCACTTTACTCACAGCTGATTGGTCGAGTTTGGGTTTGTGATCTCTAACCCAGAATAAAACCTGCTCCAGAGCAGGTTAGCCGAGTAGCGTAATTTACCATAGCAATGAAACGCGCTAAAAACCAATCCACCTTCATAAGCCCGAAAAACCAGAGTTTGCTCAAACTAATCTTGAACTTACCTGGGGTGCATTTACCAAAAGCATCGTTAGTCAACTATGGTGGTAACTCCCACTGAACTCTATTGGTAACGACGGAACTTGCGACCATCGTTCGCTTTGGGAAACGCACCCCTGGGTAGAAACTGAAACCGACTTTGTGCAACAGGCCACAGGTGCACGGCATTATTTATCTTGTTTAAATCACTATTTAAGTTCTTCCTTCACATTCTTTCAGTGTCCGGTCACATCTACGTTTAGTGTGTGTTGCTCTTCCTGTTTGCCTGCTTTATTATTGAACTTGGTGTTGGAACTTTATTCATCATCTTCATCTTTACCTGCAACCACCTGTGACACATACATTTTTAACATGATTTAAAAAAAAGTGATGTATGGTTAATCAAGTAAACCCAAGTTGCTCCACCCCAATGTTCATTTTGAAATATTAAGGACAATATAAAAGTTAAGCTTTTTACTTTAAAAATCACAGCAAAAAGACAAGTATACCATGACCTGAAGGTGGACATTTTTAGAATTACTCTAAAAAGCCTGCTTAAAAAAAAAAGGCAGAAGGCATTTTGTACAAGTAAAAAGTTTTTTCACAAAGTTTTAATCATGTTCATAATTTAGAGGCCTTCAAAATGTATGTATCGGATATTATATAGTAGACTTAAGGTTAAATATTTTAAGTGGTAAAACTGGAGGCCACAAGTAGCCTGTCCATAAAACATGGCCAATATTCACATATAGATTTTTTTTAATGTTGTTTTTTCCACCATAGATTATGTTCTGTAGCATCAGGCTATAAAAAAAAAAAAAAAAATCCTCTGCTGGATTTAATCTTCTTTAGAGTGCTGTACTGTTCATCTCTCCAAGATAAATGTTGGTCGTTGTTGAGGTACTGTATGTTCTTTTGTAAGATCACAAATCTTTATAGTTTATTTTAAAAAGTTTATTTTGAAAGCAAAAATGTTGTGTAAACAAGTGTGAGACTAATTGGCCTACAATTATAAGAGCGGTCCAGGTTTCTCATGGCAGTGGTTCTGACTGAGTAATTTCTCAAAATCAGGAGACAGAGTTTTAAATGCCTCAGTTTCATTCAACAATTCAGCTTTGCTTTTTTTCCGTCTCTCAACTTGAATTGTGAAGCTGGAAGCAAATTATTTAGAACAGATGATACCTGCCAGGAGGAAAAAAAGAGATAAGCTACATCTCTCTCTAGAGAGAGAGAGAGAGAGAGAATCCTATTTCAGTTGAGTTCTTTGTCATTTTTGTGTGTGATGCTGACACTTTAGTGCCACAAACACACTTTAGCCATTAGCATGAAGGACAAGATAAATGAGCCTAGTGTAGAATATCAGTAAGACAGTTGACTGTGTGTTGAAATGAGTCTTCCCTTTACAAGAATACAATAAATTCTCGTGTGAGTATATTTCTTTAATCCCTGAGTGTCTGTCCCAAATGTGTTTTATGATAGACTACAAGTGAGAATCTTTTAAAACAAAAGTTTGCTCTCAAAGTTTATCTCACTAACAGGAGAAATGAGTGCCAGTATTGACATCATATGTAAAGTCTCCTTTGTGGTCCAGAAGAGAACAGAGAGGAGAGGCCAGAAAAAGTGAGAAATTAGGAAAAGTAAAAACATTTTACAGGAGTCATGACCAACAATACTGGAATTGAATCCAAGATTGTTTATTTTATTGATGTAGGTAGTATGAGATGGAGAAAAACAGACAAAAGGGGAAAACTGAAGTGGGGCAGTTAATATACAGGTCATGGATCCATGCCAGTAGGTGTCAGTATAAACTCCAAGACCACTGGGACAAATAAGAGCTGGTGTCATGACAAATCCTCTCCCACCCCATCAAAATCCTACAGTTCTCTTTCTTAAGGATTTCAGTTAGATTCGGTAAGCAATCTAACCAATTAAAATGACTTCTCTGACTAGTAATTAGCAAAATACCATATATAATGACAAAGACAATCATGTACTAGCATTTTACTAGCTCTTATTTCTGTGATTTATGACAAAAATAGAGTATTATGCTAGTATATGGCAGTATGTGCTACTTTATGACACTGTATATGATCATATATGACTGAAAAATTAAGAGTAGTATGTAAGTATATGACTGATATGCTAATATATGGTATATATGTTGAAGAATGAGTAGTATGCTATTCTGAATTCATCCATATTCTGCGCACTTTTCATTCATTCGTGACTCCTGAGTTATTTCACAAAATCGCAGCAAACCTTCATAGAGGGCTTACTGATCAGGCATTACCTCCTTACTGTTTGATTTTGACAGGAGGTTGGATTTTGCATGACACGAGAAGCAAAAAAAAAACTTACTGAGAGAATCTTTAACATATACCTCTAATTGTTTTTTAGAATGAATACAGCAAGACAGCCAAAAGCTATTCTCTCTTATTCACATTAGTGCTCAATTTTGTGTTAGTGTCATATACCTTGGGGTAATGGACTTCTTATCCTTAACCCCCATTCCAGGGCTTAGTCAAAGTTTCTTTTGGCTGCACTCTGTATGTACACCCCCAATGGATGAACACACATTTAAACACACATTAGCATTGATAATCCTACCATCTCATGACTACTTGTGCAGTTTTCCAGAACAGATCCATCCACTCCCAGAACAGAAAAACCCAGTGGCAGAAAACAACCAAATATCCAGCTACACTAGTCTTACACACGCACACACATAAGCGAACCCGTTAAAAATAAAATATATTCAAACACATCTAGCTCACACCTCACACACAACATGTTCTCCCACACCCTGTGGTTGTGCACATGCGAGTATAATTAGAGATGTACTCTGGAGATTTAAATGTTCCAGAGATAGCGAGATTTACTGTTTGAAGAGTATTTGGCCAAATCTGGGCTCTTAACCCCCCTAAGAGACAAAGAGCGAGGATCTCAAGATGTGAGGTGGAGGAAGGGGGGGGGCTTCGGCCACATCGGCCAAAATCACATCAATACTCGACGTTCTCTTCTCTTTTCAGTGTGCATGTCCGTAGGACTGATCTGGAACCTAGCTAACCCCGGCGTCTGTCCAAGTGTCTGTAAGCAATCACAGCTGACTTGATTGACATCCTAGAACAAAACAATTCATGCTGATTGTCAGAGTGAATTACAATATGAAGTTGGGGTGGGTAGGGGGGTGAGAAAGTACATGAGAGAGGTCGAGGCATATACTGTATAGTGTTCAACTGCTGTCTCTAATCATTAAAACGCATGTTTTAATGATTTATATTAGCTCATAATGAGCTCTGATCTGGTGCTGCATGTTATCTCTCAGCACTGTATGTGTATATCTCTTTATAGTGATTTACACTGCAAATGTATTCTAAAATGCACACGGACACATTAACTTACACTCTGGCGCTCTTCCATTAGCCAGCTGCTGATATGGTCCTCTTCGCCTGCGTTCTGCTGAGGTTGTTTAAGGTTTTGTACTTGCTGTGTCAGTTTAACTGTAAATAAACTTCATTCTCAGAGCTCTATGTTTAAGAGCTGCACCCCAGTGCACAAACTCAATCTGTTTTCACAGAGTTTCTTTCTAAACTTTAATATCCATTCACATACGCATCATACTTTAATTAATCTAAGAAGATTACTTCAGGGTCAAAGGTGATTTCTGAAGCATTTTGCCTTTTAATCCTCTGTGTCTTGGCTGGCAATGACTGTATCAACTTTATCTTATCAATTCATTGAAATGTTTTATTTTGTGTGATAAGAATCAGCTCTTGGGTGGGTTTATGCTCTGACTGACCCATATTGCACTGAATGCTTATCCATTTTTTTGCGATGCAGTTCGTTTTCACTGCTACACTTGGCACAGCATCTTGATGGGCTTCTCGCTGGCAGGTTAGCAACTCCAGATTTCTCCAGCAAAGTTGATGGTCTTCTCAGAATCTCTAAGCGCTTTCTATGATCTGCTTTCACATCATGGCCTGTCCTGTCAGTCTGTCTCCGTCAGTGTAAATGCTCACAAACAGCGATATCTGCCGTCGTTTCACTTTACAAGCATTCTTCTGGCAGATAGGGGAGATTGGGGATGGTTGTAACATGGTGTGAGTTATAACACTGTCAGCTGAAATTATGTACAGGGATGTCTGTCATACATGAGCACCACCCTCCTGAGGTGACAGTTGTTGAGTCTCTGAGTACAATTCTAACGGATTTATAGAACAAAAACCAGGCAGTTTTGAGATAATCAACATTTCACATGCGAGTTAGAATTTGATTTGAAATCATGTTAATGAATGTTAAATGATAGAACTGGTGTCAAATGAATCAGTAGGTTTTCTTTGATATGAAACATCTACTCAAAACAATCATCTAATTAGCAGAAATAGCAGTATCATGTCTGAGATGATCTTCCCTAATTTTAAGAGGATTTTTAGGGCCCGAGCACCAATGGTGTGAGGACCCTATTGTAATTGCCTGGTCAATTATTCTTCTTCTCCTAAATTAATTGCATTTTGAGGGCCTAAACATGCTCCAAAACTCATGAAACTTTTCACACGTCAGAAGTGGTGAAATAGCTCAATAGCGCCACCTACTGAATTTCAATTAAGCGCCCTTCGGGCTACATTTTACGTACAGGTATGAAATTTGGTAGACAGATGTAATAGCCCATTACCTACAAAAAAGTCTGTTGGTGCAATATCTGAAAACCCAACAGGAAGTGAGATATTTTGAATTTTCTCTGCAAAATTTTTGCAGTGTTTGCCATTTCCAGACGTTGTACTTTAACGAACTCCTCCTATTTAATTTGATCAGATCAACATCATATTTGGTCAGTCTAATCTAAAGGCCTTTGCGATGTTAAATTGCGAAGATACTGAGTCTTCGTTGTACGGCGTGTCCGTGGCAGCCTGACAAAATTTGATGTTTTGCCGTGAAAAGGAAGCTGTTGTAACTCGGGGATACAGTGTCTGATCTGCCCCAGACTTCACATGTGTGATAAGAGTCCTGGCCTAAAGACATCTATATGCCAATATTCAGTTAGTCATAGCGCCACCTGCTGGCAACAGGAAACGGCATGCATTACATTGTAATTCACTCCCAGAAACACATTTGTATATGCCAAACATACTAGAAACACGTTAAATCATGCAACACTTGGCTAAGTGCTAAAGTATGTGATTAACGCCACAAAAGAGGAAGTTGTTGTAACTCAGGCATACAATGTCTGATCTGCTCCAAACTTCACATGTTTGATAATAGTCCTGGCCTGAAGACATCTACATGCCAATATTCAGTTATAGTCAAAGCACTACCTGTTGGCAGCAGGAAGTGTGGTACGTCAAATGATGTTGCCATATTTCTACTGTATTTACTCGCTTACATGCATGTCGCCCACTGTTCACTGTTTTCCTAAGGCCACCAGGTGGCGGTGGCCCCGGGTGTGAGGGCCCTTTCACCTCTGCTTGCAACTTTAATATTATATTTTTATTTCACCCATTGTTTATTATTATTATATTGTGGAAATGTAGTGTTTTCAATCATTTTTCAATCATGTTTTGCACAGCTTCTTTCTCTGTTCATTCTTTTTGGCATGAGCATTAGGACCGAATTTTTGATTTTGTGTTTCCCACATATGCGCTATGTGTAAACACCACATTTTGGTCATGCGGCCCTTTATTTATATGTAGAGTGGTCATTGTGGCTAAAAAAAAAATAAACTTGTCTCCAGCAGAGGATATTCCCCCTATATCCTGTAAAAGGCCATTTGTGTTGAAGGCAGTTTCAGTTGTCACGGATACTGTTTATAGTTCATCCCCCTGAGTTTGATTCCACATAGAGGTGATGTGATCAGCAGCATAATGACACCCAGCTGACACACACAAACATGAACATAAGCTGCAGCTGGAAGAGATCTGACACAGCCTGTGAGGAAATAGAGGAGTGGGTTTTGCCAGACTGAACTGACCAAAAGAGGGCAAGAGAAAGAGACCGAGAATAATGTGTGACCTTACTGAAATCTATGCAGACGTGCAGCCAAACAGACATAATGAGTGAAAATGGGAGTGAAAGGTTGAAGATTCAAGGGTCTGTAATTGATAAAGATAACAGCTGTGAGAGAAAGCAGCCATGTCTGGAAGATGGGACATCGTCTGTCTGTGCCTTTCTAACATAAAAAAAAGTAGTTGATTTGATGTCTATTGAAGGAACAGTAATCTCAGTATGTTTGAACAACATGGCTGGGTCACTGAACTGGATAAACAGTTTCTTGAACTGTGAAAGCAATGTTCTTTTTTTATAGTATTTTTAAAGTTTTATTACCATATTATTTTCCAGTAAAAGAAGAATGCTTTGAAAATGAAAAACATGCCTTTATGGCAGTTGTCTCTCTCTCTCTCTCTCTCTCTCTCTCTCTCTCAATTCAGTTCAATTCAAAGTGTGCTTTATTGGCATGACAATTGTTACAATGTATTGCCAAAGCAAAATAATCAAAATACATGTACATATACAGAAGAAAAAAACAAAACAAAAAAAAAAACAAGTAAAACAATCAACATTTTAGAATTCTGTGAACAATTTAGAATTCAGTGTGTGTGCGTGAGTCTGCCTGTTTATGTGAGTGAGTGAGTGTGTGTGTGTGTGTGTGTGTGTGTGCCCAGCTAACAGAATTTTGTTATAAGAACGTTCTCTAAATATTCAGTGTCCAGTTTTCTTGACATTAGAGGAACGTTTTTATAAGGTATGATGTTCCTCAAATGTTCTTTCAACTTAATTTTGACCTAAAATTCAACATTCTAGGAACATTGATTTGTAACATTCCAAGAACATAAAAATGTCCAGTTTTCTTAATGTTAGTAGAATGTTATTTAAAGGTTAGTATAATGTTCCTGAAACATTAAATATATTTAAAAAATATTCTCGTCGCTTTATAATATTAATATTGAACCACTGTACTCACATGAACTGATTTAAATATGTTTTTAGTACCTTTATGGATCTTGAGAGAGGAAATGTCATTGCTCCCTATGCAGGCCTCACAGAGACATCGGATTTCAACAAAAATATCTCAATTTGCGTTCCGAAGATTAACGAAGGTCTTACGGGTGTGGAACGGCATGAGGATGAGTAATAAATGACAGAATTTTCATTTCTGGGTGAACTAACCCTTTGTAAATATTGAAGAGGGTCGGTGATAGTGGGCAGCCCTGTCTCACACCCTGCCCTGGAGTGAAGAACTCTGTTTGTTTATTACCAATTTTAATAGTGCATTGATTGTTTGAGTACATTGATTTTATAATGTTGTATGTTTTACCCCTAATATCTGATTCTAGAAGAAAACAGAATACCTTCATGCCAAATTGAATCAAAGGCCTTCTGGAAATCTACAAAGCAAGCAAAAATTGTTAAAAAAAAAAATGTATTTGTCGATCAGGGTATGTAGGGTGAAGATATGGTCTGATGTTCTATAATTTGGTAAGAATTCAATCTGACTTTTGCTCAGGACATTGTGCTCTGTAAGGAAGTGTATGAGTTTCGTGTTGATGATACTGCAGAACAGCTTTCCCAGATTACTGCTCACACAGATGCCCCTGTAATTATTTGGATCTAATTTGTCTCCACTTTTGAATATGGGCGTTGTGAGTCCTCTATTCCAGGTGTCAGGGAAATGACCAACACTTAGAACCAAGTTGAACAGTTTTAGTAAGGCCAGTCATAATTTGTGCTCCGTGTTCTTCAGCATTTCATTGAGGATGCTATCTGGTCCACTTGCTTTTTTGATATTTAGGGTCTGGATTTTATTAATCAGTTCATTTTCTGTGATGGGGTAGTATAATGGGTTTTGGTATTTACCAATTGTTTATTCCATGTTGATCATTTTTTCATATATTTGGATTTGTTCTGGGTTCATTTTTATTTCGATATAAAGTTGTTCAAAGTGATTTTTCCAGGTGTCTCCATTTTGTATGACTGTTTGTTCATGTTGTTTTTTATTCAGGGAATTCCAATTGTCCCAGAATTTGTTAGAATTTAAAGATTCTTCAATAATTTTTAGCTGATTTTGCATGCACTGTTCTCTCTTTTTTCTGAGTGTATTTTTATACTGTTTAAGTTCCTCACAATATTGATATGATCAAATCTGCATCATTTGGTTGTCTGTGTTTTTGATTTGATAATTGTCTTAATTTTTTTCCCCCTCTCTCTCACTCTCTCTCTGTCTCTCTCTCTGTGTTTATCACATACTTTCACAGGCATAATCTACTGCATATCAGTTGCATTATGTCACCTCACATCTAGTCACAAATCAAATAATGTCATTTATATTTGAATTTCAGCAGGCCGCAATCAGCCACCAAATGTCAGAAAAATGATCACCAAGTGACAGACCTCAGAGTGATGATTTTCTGTGGTGTAAGGCAGCAGCTAAGCGTGTGGCCCAGAGGATCCTGCTCGTCATGTGGCCTTAAAGCTGTGTTGAAATATCAATTTCAAGTTTCATGCACATAAGTGCTGTATTTCATTACAAGTATAGGTCTCGTATACAGTAAAACATTTTGTCAACTAATGTAACTCTAAGGACTTGCCTTTTGTAAAATAATTCATAATTTGTTTTTATAGAGGTTGCATAAAATTGGCACAGGTTTATTCAGTTATGCTTGTTTATCCACTGGTGCCACTAAGTCCATTAAGTAAACTATAAACACGTTTACCACCTTTTTTTAAACAAAATTATTTCAGAAATCAAGCATATACTACTACATTCAACTGAGCACTATTACTTACTAATTCATTAATCAGAGTTTATTGTTAGTAAATAGTAGTTACTAGAGTGTTAATAATGCATTGCTCAATTGTTCCTGTGTAGTTATTCATTAATAAAGGATCAGTATTCTAAAGTGTTACCCTGTATTTTGTTTCCTATCTGAATAAATTACATAATGATAATAATGACTGCTTACCAAACACACATAAAGGCAGGTCAGCCTTTGTTTTTTGTCAGATGTAATTTCCTAATAATAATACAGGCATTACTTCTAATACACCATTCTGATCAATATGAATAGCAAGAACATATACTGTTTATTATAAATAAAAGTTAATGTTTTTCGAATTAACATATGCAGAAGCAACCTGAGATGATTTGCTTTGTTAAACAGCAGTGATATGGTTCTCCATGTAATTCCAGTTTATAGTTTCTTCTCAAACATGACAATTTTGCATCGGTATAGCCTAAAGCTTTAACCACTACACTGTAAAACCTAACAGTGATATGTACTAAATAAAATTGAGTTCATTGCACTCAAATATTACCGAAAGTTATGTGGACACAATAACTGAAACAGAACTCAAAATTATAATTCCCAGCATGATAATTGGATAATAATTGTATAATTAAGTGATTAATTGATGATTGAGTATTAGTAATGAACACCTGCTGTTAACAAGCAGAATCACTGAAGAACAGAGAAACACAAACTAAAACTGACTTCCAGCCACAGCTTTGGATGAAATCAACTGAAGATAAAAGAAGACATTAAATCTCTCAAGAGATCTGTTCGATTTCTCTCCTCAGCAGAGGAGTATTAAACAACTCCACAAACAGCATTATGTTATTACTAACCAGATTAATTTTATTACTGTCATACATCTACAGAAGTTCTTATGAGAATTAACAGAGGTTTAGAAGTTGATGATTTACTGTTTTGTTTAAAGTCACCATGACTGAGATTAGCGGTTGCTTTATTTGGGCTCTTGACCCTTGACTTTTCCACATTAGGCTGTTGTAACTGAATGTTTATGGAGCTCATTTGTTATGGCACAAATGCCTAGAAAGTATATGATCTGGTGTTGACGGATAAGTATTGATGATGTTCATCATTTAGTGTCCTGTTTCAATGTTCTCATTCAGAGTCAAGTCTCTTACTAAATGGATGACGTATAATTAGTTTTATAATAATAAAGACTTTACAGACGGTTTTCATCTATGGCATCACTCAGACAAACCTCAAGAATTAGCATATGAATCTCAACAATGGTGACCATTAAAAAATTATTCATGCTGGCTAGCATAGTACAAAACTCCATTGGCTCCCAGCATGCATTGCATCATTAATAAATAATACAGGTGAATTGTCTACTTTATTCTTACTATTTGCTTTTACTTTTGCTGTTTTTGTTATGACTTTAATTGCTTGTTTTGTGATGTTCAGAGGTTTATCTGAATAATTTGTTAATTGAGGTTCATATGCTGATTCTTGATATCTGTGTGAGTCAGTATGGTACCATAGAGGTTTTTAAACTCTAATTGTCACAACAAAGGATCTTACACTAAAAATCACAGGTCTACTGTAACGAATCATTCAAAATGTTTACATCACCTGTTTAATCAGAGATTATGCAGCGGAAAAGATCAGCAAATCAAACCACTAAATAATGATTTTCATCATCAATACATAACCATCTACACCTGATCTTATTTTCTTTTGGCTTTTGTGCCATAACAAATGTGTTTTATAAACACATATTTACAGGAATCAAAAAAAAAAAAAAACTTATGTTATTATGTCAAGGGTCAAGAGCCCAATAAAGCATCTGCTGATCTCTGTCATGGTGACTCTGTCAAAACTCAATCATCAACTTCTAAACCTCTTTTAATTCTCAATAACATAAGTAATAAGTGAAGCTGGTAATGATGTTTGTGGAGTTGTTTAATCCTCTGCTGAGATCTTGGGGTATTTAATGTCTTCTTTTATCTTCAGTTGATTTAATCTAAGGCTGTGCTGAAGTCAGTTGTCTTCTTGTTTCTCTTTTCTTCAGTGAATCTGTTCATCACTAATGCTCAATCATCACTTAATTAATCACTTAATTACTTAACAGCAATGTATATCTTTTTTAGTGAACTCAACAGAATTAAGTTCAGAGTACTCATAACTATTTGTTTCTTAACTTAATTTAATTAACGTAATCGGTTTCATCAAATGTAATACCTTAACTTATTGGATTTTACTTTGTGTGTGCTATTGTGAGCTAGCACTAACTGCAAGCACTCTGAGTTCATTTAAAGTTTGTAATTTCACTGGTTTTACTCAATATAGTGAAGTTTCAGCTATATAAAGTCATAACTATTGGGTTTTTTTAACTTAACTGAATTTTGGTAGAATTGAGGGAGCATTTTCTTGGAAAACAAAATCAATCCACCTCGTCTTCAGCGGCTAAGATTTCAGGAGTAAATGGAAAGAGCTATGTGGATTAATCCATCCAGCTACAGAACACCTAAAACGCTTAGGAGACGTTCTCATCAGTGCAGCAATGGCGAACTGTACAACTGGCTGTGAACTCGCTCTGGGCGGTTCTATGTTAAAACGGCAGTGTCTGTCAACATTCGTGGGCGGGGCCTGTGGCTAATGTGACATCACATTGCGAGGGATCTGGAAACGGCTTGTTGGATGCTGCTTTTGAGATCTATAAAATAGCATTGTTTACATGTGCTCTCATGTTGGGTTGGGCAACTTGTGCGTGATAGATAATAGGTATATTGTGTTAAATTATAAGAAGGGAAAAACACACACCACTCGGTTTCTCTTTCTCTGTTTTTTTATTGTATATCCATTTATGGAAAGCAGGGTCACACACATAATGTGATCAGTATGAGGGCACACCCATTACAAACGTTAAAACCCTCACTTGCTCTCATACTGTACAGTATACCATTGTAACATAAACACAGTCTTGAATTTCTCTTGCATGGCATTTAGATGCAAAACATAAAACTCTTGAATATTTCTAACTTAAACTTTGTCACTGGTTATGTATGACATCAGCCACCATTTCTTCTGTTTACTGTAGACACAGTGATCAGCTGAATTCAGCACAAAATCATTCTCACTGAGGTAACATTTTGTAACATTTTGTTCCAGTTTCTACCTGACTTATTCAGCTTGCAGACTAATTTTTCTCCTATGTCTGACTTCACTTCAAATCCTTCTGGCTGGTCCATGTAAATCTCACAGTCAATTGGAGCATGCAGATAGGCAGTTTTTACATCCATCCAATGGAGGTCAAGATCATATTGTGATGCCATTTGCATCAAGGCTCGTACTGAAGTGACATTTGCTGTCGGGACTGAGAAAGTCTCTTTGTAATCTACACCCATCACTTGACTATAGCCTTTAGCAACATATCTGGTCTTGTATGTCTGAGTGTCATCTGCATTATTTTTGATTGCTCAGACCCATCTACCCCCCACTGCATGTTTACCTGCTGGTAGAGTAGTTAGGGTAAATGTGTCGTTTTCCTTAAGGGAGTCTATTTCCTTTTCCATGGCCTTAGCCCACATCTGTGACTCACTTGGACTCATATCTTCCTTAAATGTTTGTGGTACATCACACATTCTGTAACCGTAGTCAACATTGGTTCAAATCTGGTCATCACACTCGACATCAGAAACATAATCAGTTAAATACTGATTTATCTTAGGGTAACGTGTACAGTGATCAACTCCCTAGTCTGTGTCTGGTGCTCGGTAACATACTTTGTTACAAATCTCACAAACCTGTGCTTGAGCACTTTTGAGAACTTTTCCTGTTTCTGGATAGTAGACCAGGTATGCAGGGCTGTTTTTGCCATACCCTACAAAGATTCCTTTTTCACATTGTGCATCCAATTTCTTTTTGTCTTGTTTGTATGCATAACACACTTAAACCAAATAATATCATTTTAGAAAAATCAGGTTTTCTCCCTATCAGTGCATAGTATGGGGTTTGTTGTATTCTGCCATTGCAGCACCTGTTGCGAATTACTGCAGCAGTCATTATAGCATAGGGCCGCAACATCTTGGGTCAATTGCTTTCTAGGAGCTTACATCTTGCCATCTCAAACAGGGTTCTCAGATTTCTCTCAGCAGTCCCATTTTGATGGGGTGAATATGGTGCTGAGGTCTAATGTCTAATACGATTCTTGCTTAGTAGTGACTGAAACTCTTTTGCCATGAATTCGGTGCCATTGTCTGACCTAAGGAACTTTTCAGTAGCTTTCACTGTGTCACTCTTAGCTTTTAGAAAACACAAACACTGCACCTGAGTAGTCATCAGAAAATGCTAGAGCATACTTGAAACTATCTTTAGCTTCTGGGTCAATAGGATCAGCTCTGCGTGCACTAGTTCTACTCCTCTAGTTGTCCTCTTAATCAGTGGCTTGTTTAACATTGTCTCTCTTTTTGCGTCTGCAGTTTGCATTTTTGTGTATCAAGCTTTTGCAGTAAATACACCACTGTCTTTTGCGATGTCGGTTCGGGCAAGCATGCACTTTATGCCCATTTGACTGCAGTTATAGCATGTACCCACATAGAAGACGACGTTCTCAGGACCTTGCGCAACGTTCCCTAAAAGTTCTCTAAAGGTGACGAAAATTCCGAACCTTTACAGAACATTCGGGACGTTCCTAAAACGTCCTCTTTTGGTAATGAAAGTGCTGAATTTCAAGGTTCCTTATATGACTTTAAGGGGACGTTCCATTTTGGTTTTTTTATGGTCAAAAAAGAACGTTACAAAGAGGACATTTGGGACAATAACAGAACGTTCCCACACGGTCCTCTGTTGGTCATTTAATAACGTTCCCGATATGAGTTTAGGGGGAGGTTCTATTTTGGTTATTTTATGGTCGTGCGAGAACGTTACAAAGAGGACATTTGGGAAGTTATCAGAACGTCCTATAGTAATAATCCCCTAAACATTCCCAGAGCATCCTGAACGTCCCCCAACCCTTAAAAGAACTCCACATCGTGACCGTCTCTGAACGTTCTGGGAACGTTACCAGGTGACTGGTTACCCTGCTAGAAATTTTACGTTCCCAGAACATTCTCAGAACGTCCCCACTGTTGTTAAGGACGTTGTCTAGTAATGTTCCCAGTACGTTCAGAGACGGTTGCGCAAGGTCACGAGAACTTCGACTTCTTCGTGGGTGTTTTATAGAAAATAATAAAGTTTACCGTTTAAAGTCACCGTTATGGAGGTGAGCGATTGCTTTATATTGGCTCTTGATTCTTGATATTTTTGCATTAGGTTTTGGCTTCTTTATCTGTATTTCCAAAACATGCTTGTTACAGGAAAAATTGTGAATTTGGTTATTTAGTGATGGTGATTTAATCATCATGGAGTGTCCTTTCAGAGACTAAACTCTGTGTATAAACTGTTAGTTTTGCGTTAATTCATGGTTAGTTTTTTTTTTTTTTTTTTTTTTTTAATTCGTTATACAGAGTTTTAAAAAGTGTTTTTAGATTCACACAGACATAAATCAGCATATGAACCTCAACAATGGTGACAATAAACAAAAATCTTTTTTTTGTGACTTTAGTAGCTTGTTTTGTGATGCTCAGAACTGATCTGTTTATCTGAAAATTTTTTCACCATCATTGAGGTTCATACGCAGAATCTTGATGTTTGTGTGAGTCTACATGATCATGTCTAATTTCTGCACAATGATAAAAACTTTTAAAATATCAAAGCAGGACAGGATTTTATGCATTATAATAGAACTGCTACAACATGAAAAGAATACAATATTCAGATCAGTGAATAATGCCACTGTATGAGAAAAAGTCATCACCAAAGAGCAATCAAACCCATTTGATCAGATTTTTTTCATTCTCACAATTTTTTTTTTTTTTTTTTGTAACAAAGGTGCTTTAAAAACACAGTTGCAACAATTGGAGAAAAATGCAAGTTAAACCGTCAAGGGTCAGGAGCCAAACTAAAGCGCTTACCTCCGTAACGGTCACATTTATAAATTTTAATAAAATAACACCTCATTAAGAAGTTTTGAATGAAAGACATAAAGTCAGACTGATTTGTAATAAGTGAAGATGCTGAGATCTAGAGAGATCTGTTAGTGTTTAATGTTCTGTTTCTGTTGTCTGAGGTTTGTGAGGTTACCATTGTGCTGAAGAGTAGAGCCTGTTCATCAGTCAGTGATGAGCCAGAAACACTGATGTTATGCTGTATGTTGCTTTTTTTAAAGACTGCAGTAACTGTGTAGTTGCTGATGCAGTGATACAGTAGTTACATTAGCTCATGCATGTGCTGTTGTCAGCTAATGACTTAGTGCAAGAGATTTGCATTTTACAGAAAAGGTTTCATCATAATAATAATCTAAGAAATACTTGTAAAGAGCTTCTTTTTTCTTTTTGTAAGACATTTAAGAAAAATTAGTTTTTGTTTGAACAGCTGCTTTTTGTTAGTCAATTTAGCTCTAATTTTCAATTCAATTTTTTGACAAGGGCAGCAGGGACGTTCTGAGAACATTTCCAAATAAATTATGGTTCCCTAAACATTCAGAGAATGTCCTGAATGTTCTGTGAAGGTCCGCCAAATAACGTCCCCCAAACCTTAAAAGAACTCCACATCGTGACCATCTCTGAACATACTGGGAATGTTACTAGGCAACGTCCTTAACACCAGTGGGGACGTTCTGAGAATGTTCTGGGAACATAAAATTTCTAGCGGGGTAAAGTCCAAGTCTGCGACTCGTTCTTTCCCCCTCTGTTCCGGGGCTGAGGCACTCACTCTCATCACGATAATCATTTGCACTGGTGTAAAATTTTTCCATACTTTTAAAACTTCTCAACTTGGTTTTGAGCGACGAGAGTTCTTTTTGTGGGCAAAAACAAAACAAAAATGATAACTTTATTCAACAATTTCTTCTCTACTCTGTAAGTGTCCTATGCTGTTTACTTTTTTTAGACAGTGCAGCGCTTCCATATCCGAACGTCAAATATTTTTTTTCAATATTTTGAAAAATTAGTAAATAAGTATATAAATTGTTGCAGACAAAAAGAGATTTAACTTTTTTTATTATTATTTTTCACCAGGGATTTGTTAACATGAGAAAGATTGCATCTATCTTTTGATTATTTTATCAGGAGCATTAAAGTATAGCTTTAGATGCTGGTGAATAAGATATGATCCAGAAACTAAAAGGAGAACAAATCAGTGGTGGAAAGAGTACTGAAAATTTGTACTTAAGTACAAGTACTGTTACATTGCTGAAATAATACTCAATTACAAGTAAGAGTACTGGTGTCAAAAAAGTACTCAAGTACAATTACAAATTACTCTTCTCAAAAACTACTCAAAGTACTAAAAATTACAAATTACTTTTTAGCTGGCGATATTTAATAAATTATCAAAAAATATTCAATCAAATCATTGATCTAAGTAGAAAATAGCTACTTTAAACAAAGCACTTTCACCTTATTCATGAAGTGCATGAATTAGTGGTCACAATACTGGAATTTCTAACTTCAATACAATACCTTGAAAATGATCAATATTCAGTATCATTTTAAATACCGTACACTGTAGATATTTTAATATCTAACTTTTTTGTCCATCCATTTTGTCAAGGCAATCATTATTTTCAAGCTTCAATAAGCACAAGACTCGTAACAGTAATCAATTTAAATGGATCAGTTTTAATTTAAGTCTTCTGAAGATACACGTCAGCTTTATACAATGAACAGATTTTAATTTAGGCTTTTATTTGCATATTTAAACATTGATCAATTACCATTACAATAATCTCACTTAAATATTTGCGTCATTAATTTCTCACCCTCATGTTGTTCCACACCCTTCGTTCATCTTCAGAACACAAATTAAGATATTTTTGATGAAATCCGAGACTGTTAAAATAGTCCATGTGACTACAGTGGTTCAACCTCAATGTTATGAAGCAACAAGAAAACTTTGTGCGCAATAAAATAAAATAAAATAAATAACAACTTTATTCAACTCTTTCTTCTCTTCCATGTCAGTCTCTGACACTGTTGACATAGTAAACACAGTTGCAGCACTTCCAGGTTCTACGTCAGAACGTCGGCTCATTATTGGCCGGATTCTGCGTCAGCATCACACGCATGTGCCGTGGTGCTCACATGAACAGCATCAGAGAGTGACACGGAGAGAGAAATTGTTGAATAAAGTTGTTATTTTTGTTTTTTGCACAGAAAAATTATTCTTGTCACTTCGTAACCTTAAGGTTGAACCGCTGTAGTCACATGGGCTATTTTAACAATGTCTTTACTATCTTTCTGGGCCTTGAAAGTTGTAATTACGTTGCAGTCTGGGGTCAGAAAGCTCTCGAATTTCATCAAAAATATCTTAATTTGTGTTCTGAAGATGAACAAAAGTCTTACGGGTGTGGAACGACATGAGTATGAGTAATTAATGACAGAAATTTCATTTTGGGTGAACTAAACCTTAAAGAGTCATATATGTTGTTTATTTAGATAAAAAGAACATCAGAGGGGTTTGACCTGTAATGTCTGTACAATATAGTGATGCTGTTACTCAGACTAGGTTATTTTTATGTACAAACCATACAAATGCCCCATTCTGAAACATATATTTACATTGTAAAGAAATTAAAGATCCACATTTGATTGTTGAGACTTTCTGGTGCATTTCACTTATAGCCAATAAGATTTCCTGTAGCATTTTCATTGGTCAGGCATGGAGGTCTATTCTTATTGTTAACTTTTGACAATGTTTAATTTAACAGCACGGAGAGATTCGCGATTGCACACTACACAGTCTGACAGCGCGCACTCAATATCTGAGTGAGAGGAGAAGCAGTTCCCTTGTATATTTGAGAGCTCGCTACAATAATGCGCTCTCGACATTTGTAATTAAAATACGCCATAGAAACCTGCAGGTATGATTAAAATTATGCACAATACCTGCGATCTCGCGCTGACATTCAGGCTCTGTAACTGAAACTTGTAATTGACAGGGGGAGGCGGTTGTATGTCGAACTCGCTTCGGGCAGATGAGAGAATGAGAACGCGCCGCTGGTAAAATATCAGGGTTTTCATTGGTGCGTTTATGATCGGATTTCTTTATTGGCAACCGATATGCCGGTCAAACGTTTTAATATTCAAATTGTTGGCGTACTCAGTAACGGAATGTGATTTTACAAGTAGCGAAGTAGATTACTTAGCTTAATTTGTACTTAAGTACAAGTAAAATTACAGATTTAAAAATGTACTCAAAAAAGTACAAAAACCCGAAAAAACTACTTAATTACAGTAACGTGAGTAGTTGTAATTCGTTACTTCCACGTCTGGAACAAATTACCTACATACAATTAATGTGTGGGTGGCTTTTTGTTTGAGGGATGTTAAAAAATTAAATTAACATTGCTCAGTGTCTAATCTCAGCAGACCTTCAGATCTGGGTCATAGATCTCTCTTCTTGTATCACAGGCCCATTGCTCTAGTAAAATGGCCAGTTGCTGGCAGTGTCCAGGCCATTGAGTGCATATGTTTTATCTACGCCTCTCTTGACTTCAAGTTCACACATACACACACTTAAACAGCCACAAAACACAAATACAGTCCTGTCAAGCTGTCTGCTCAGGCGAGATAAGAAACTCTTGTGCTCTCTGAGGTCCCAGAGAATAATTAATCTGAACAAACGCACACTGAGCACACGTCATGTCAGTGAACAAGCTTAATTCAGTGTAACCATGCACATGCACATGCAAACTGAACACACTCGCAATGTTCAACAGGTGAGCAATTTCCCAGCTAACAGAATTTTGTTATAAGAACGTTTTCTAAATATTCAGTGTTGGTTCTGGGAACGTAAAAAACGTTTTCTTGACGTTAGAGGAACGTTTTTATAAGGTATAATGTTCCTCAAACGTTCTTTCAACTTAATTTTGATCTACAATTCAACATTCTAGGAACGTTGATTGGTAACATTTCAAGAACATGAAAATGTTCAGTTTCCTTAATGTTAGTAGAATGTTATTTGAAGGTTAGTATGATGTTCCTGAAACATTTTCAACTTAATTTTGATCTAAAATTCAACATTGTAGGAACGTTGATTTGTAACATTCCAAGAACATAAAAAAGTACAGTTTCCTTAATGTTAGTAGAATGTTATTTGAAGGTTTGTATGATGTTCCTGAAACATTCTTTCAATCATTCAAACACCTGCTGTGAACAAGCACTGAAAGAAAGAGAAATAAGAACACGAACTACAACTTTCTTCAGCCACAGCCTTAGATGAACTGAAGATAAAAGACATTAAATCTCTGAAGATATGATTAAACAACTCCACAAACAGCATACCAGCTTCACTTATTACTAACCAGACTGACTTTATTTCTGTAACACGTCTACAGAAGTTCTGATTGAGAATTAACAGAAGTTTAGATGTTTCGTTTGAGGTCACCATCATGGAGGTTGGTGGTTGCTTTAGTTGAGCTTTTGACCCCTGACTATTGTAGTGTTGTTTCTTTATCAGCAATTGCAGGTGTTTTCAAAAAACATTTCTGCATTGATAACATCCAACATCCATCATACTAACCTTTGAATAACATTCTACTAACATTAAGAAAACTGAACATTTTTACGTTCTTGGAATGTTACAAATCAACGTTGAATTTTAGATCAAAATTAAGTTGAAAGAATGTTTGAAGAACATTATACCTTATAAAAACATTCCTCTAATATCAAGAAAACTGGACGTTTTTTACATTCCCAGAACCAACACTGAATATTTAGAGAATGTTCTTATAACAAAATTCTGTTAGCTGGGTTTGAACTCCACGTAATCCTGGCACACAGTTAACAGTGTAATACAAAAAGCTCTATTCAGATCTGTTGCATATCACATATCACTATTATAAACATACTGACCTCAATGCTTTTTCAGTGTGTTTGGACTGAGTTACTGCAAGCTGATTTCATGGCTCCCTGGAATCACCAAAATAATGACTACTAACTCCAGATGACAACTGCAAGATTTCAGTTACATCATAAACTTTGTTTTCAGAAGCTGCACAGCCGCAACTTATTGTTACTTGCTCTTGATCTCAAGAGAGTTGCAGGACACTAACTGCAGGAACAGCCTCCCAAGAGCAGTCTGGTGTGTTTTTATCACTGGCAGAATAAGGATCATGCAGGATTGTGATTACAGTTTCTTTTGTCACCCTAATTGGGCTTGAAACTGAAATCTTGGCTAGCAGCCAGAAAAACATACCTATCATTTGATTTCAAAATTAAATTCTCTTTTATGCATAACGCATTCGTTTCACTTGTTCTGGAGGCATGACAGAAGCCTCGTGTTTTGAGATACACAAATAACAATCCTCAAATACTAATAATTATACATAATAGATATAAGAGCTGCATGATTCTGGATAAATTGAGAATCAAGATTTTTTGTTTAAAATAGAGAGCATGATTCTCTTGCGATTCTAAATAGACAACTAAATAAAATAACATGTAATTTACTAGGTTCTGACAAAATGTTAATTGCTGCAGCCTATTTAAGCTGCAGTCCGTAACTTTTTTTGGTTAAAAATTATCCAAAATCAATTTTTGAGCAAGTACATATCCAGCCAGTGTTCAAAACTATCTCCTTATCTTAGCTCGATTCACGACGGTAAGCTTGTAATAATGTTTTATAATAAGAGCGACCTGGTGGATTTCTGTGGGAAATTCGAGCATGCAGCAGTTCGTCTTTGCGTCATTACGTCACGTCTGTAAACAGAAAGAAGGAGTCCAGGCTAGTCAGCTTTATCATGAGAGGATGCTGCTTGTAGCGGATCATTTATAGCCTGTTCTCACAGCAGCTGAAATAATTAAACGTATCATTCTGATGGTGGATTGTAATCCAGAAAGATCCAAATGACAATCATCAGTGACAACTGGAGATTTACCCGTAGTCAAAAGCAAAAGACTTCGGACTTCGAACAAAGTATAACAGTAATAATAATTTGCATGGTTTGGCATGATCTGAGCTAAGCGGCAGCGTGATTTATTGTAGGCCTAATGCTTTTTCCTCAGCTGGTCAGAACAAAAGTGGCAGAAATGTTACTTACTTTTTCAGATTATATTTTCCGGTGAAAATTCTTATATTGGTCATACTTTCAAGATTTAGAATATGTGATTCTGAAGTACAGTATCCACACCGGTGTAGTGATTGACAGCAAACATTAGATTCATCCGCTGAGGAGTCGTGCCGACGCAGGTAACGATAACAATTCCGCATGTGACTGCAATTGCAGGTTTCAAAAATGCCGGACTGCAGCTTTAAGTAATTTGAATGAATTATTTTTAAAAAATTGGTTTGAGTGAATGATTCAAAGACTTAAAACATATTTTTCATTTCAAGACTTGTTTCATTACTGGATGAATCAATGGTTTTGAACGAATCTCTTGAATTAATGATTCAATGACAAATGCTTGTGCTGTGTCCGAAATTGCCTACTAAGGTACATATTTTGGATAAGTAATTACTTCACGACTGCTAAAAAAAAAAAGTATGTTATTTAGTATGAATGTACGTACTATGAATGTAATCTGGACGAACTGGACGTTGCCCTGCCTCATGGGATAGTAAAGTGTCCATCGAATGCGCCCTTCAGAATCTTGCCGGAAGAAATAGGTCATCCGGGTACTTTTTGCCTATTCTTTTATGAGTACTGTGAATTCAGACATACTTCTTTTGTCGCATACAGTTTTTCACCTACTATATAGTAGGGAAGTATGCAATCTTGGATGCAGCCAGGGACTTTGTTAACAGTCACTTGTCGCCAACTAGTGGCATATAACGATGTAATTGATACAATCATTATTTTAAGCATCAAGTTCTTTCAAATGGTGATTTGCTTTATTTTGATCGCTACCATAGACATCAGTGTTTATATGCAAACTATGAACTATTATGATTATCCCATACTTCCCAATACTCTTCTAGTATTTGAGGATTACTGCTGAGTATAATGTTTTTAAATGATAGCGTTTGGTATGGAAGATGAATATTTATATTTAATTTTATAAATTATTACAATAAACAAAATCAAAAAAAAAAAACTGAACTAATAAAATAAAAGTATTTGATTTTAATTTAGGATTATAGTATAAATGTTGGTGGTTTCCTCAACCTGGTTTTGAAAGCAAAATGTCTTCATTACAAACATCCAGTACATCACAAAAAATCCATAGTGGTTTAATTTTCTGTTACTATATGCTAGTATTTTCAGCAAGGACCCTTTTCATTATAAACATGTAACTTGAGGGAATGCTTAAAAAGATTCAAGCTCTGATATACAGTATACAGAAGGGGAGAAACACTAAAAGAATCAGATTTGTTTTCAGGATGCTGGCTGTTTTCTCTTTCATCACCAACAAATTGCACATCCAAAGATGGAACAAACAATTTTGCACTCTTGGCTTCTACTACCCCTTTCGAGTCCCTCCAATCTCTCCACCCCGTCACACCATCATCTTCATCTTGGAAAATCTCTAAGCCAACTGGACGACCTCATCCTGCACCCACACCCCCATGCCCCCAACTGGCGCGTTTGTGAGTGCTGATTGGGTAATCAAGATTTGTGTGTCTGACAGAGTTCACACATTATCAGGAGAGTCTGAGGAGGATTCACATTATTAAATATAATGTCATAGTTACAAAGAGCTTTTATAGAAATGCTGAATCAGGACCATTGAGACCTGGGTAAGAGACAATAGGGATGGAGGTAAAAAAAAAAAAAAAAAACGGTCAATGACTGTCAGCTACGGCTGCCAAACAAAATCTGTAAAATTAAAGTAAAATATTCTAGTTTAAATAAAGTGCAAAAACTTTAACAGAAATTTTCTTTAAAATTATTACAATAAAACCCCTTTACGGTAAAAAATAATCTTTAAAAAAAAACAGTCAAATGACTTTCAGCAACAGCTGCCAAACAAAAACTATAAAGCTAATGTAAGATATCCTAATTTAAATAAAGCACAAAATACTTTTATAGAAAAATATGTTACAGGTATTTCATGAATTATTACTAACAAAACACATTCTCTGTAAGATGTGAATCTCTGGCGTTTAATCAGAAATAGCACACATGCATGAATTAATGTAATTATATGTCACTGAAATAAAACAACATGCAGTAAAACTCCAATGTTTTCTGGCTCATCCTGGACTGAAGCACAGGCTCTACTCTTCAACACAATGGTGACCCACAAAACAGATGATACAGAAACCCTTTAAATCCCAACAGAACATGAAACACTAAAAGATCTCTGAAGATCTCAGCATCTTCACTTATTACAATACAGACTTTATTTCAAATTTAAGTTCTTATTGAGAATTAACAGAGGTTTAGATGTTGATGTTTTATTGAAAATAATGAAGTTTGAAGTCACCATTCTGGTGGTCAGTGTTTGCTTTAGATAGGCTCTTGACCCTTAACTCTTTAATATTAGCATTTCTCTGACTGCTTTAACACGCTTGTTAAAAAAAACAACTAAAGAAACTCAGATATGATGACCTAGTCATCATGAAAGGGTTAAATCTCTGATTAAAATGTGTAATGCTAATTTCATATGTTAACATAACATTGCTGAAACTAGTGCTCTCAATGATCTTTGCTCTGCTTTGGGAAATTAAGATAAGCCAAAGCATTGATGTCCCCAAGATTAGCAGTGCTCATTGGTCAGGCTCACCTCTCAGCTGAATGAGAGGTTGTTTAATGCTGCTTATAGTGCTCTGGTTTCAGTTTAGTGGGAATGTGCAGACCCATCTTTTGATCAGTGGGCTACTGACACAAGCAATCAGGAAGTGGCTGGTTAGTGTCACCTCCTCAGCCGCTGCTGGTAGATGCCGTAACCATTATAAGCTATATATAATCTGACTATAACAACTTTTAGTTTTAAAGCAAAGGTATCATGAATAAACCACATGATCAAAATGACTTAGACTGAAATATATTACAGTGTTTTGAAGCCTCTCCTCCATTGAAATCTATTAAAATAATCAACTCGTTTCATTGATAATGAAAACCATCTCGCAAAATATCATGTCATGATGACAAAATTATACTACAGCAATTGATGATGATAAAATTTCCTTCACATCAGTGTATTGATGACAAAGCTCATGGAAAGCAAAAGACAGCAGAGGGCATCTGTATAGTAACACACAAAAGTCTTGGATATGTGGCATTTATTAGAAATTTCACAAAAATTCTCTTCTTGTGTTCTGTATAGAAAATATAATTGCATAAAGGTTTGCAACAACTTGAGGGTGTAACGCTTGCACACAGGATACGAGAATAGAGTTTACTGGTTATACACATAAGAACAAGCTACACCAACAGAAGAACATAACTTGTTACACCAACAATGACTGACAAAGGACTGAACAGAACCGGGAGTATAAATACACAGAGTGATTGAGGGAACTAAACAAGTACAGGTGGAGAAAGATTAACTAATCAGGGACTAACGAATTCAGGTGCAGACATGACAGAACAGAACTAAACAGAACATAAACGTGACAGAGGGTAAGTGATGACTATTTTAATTTTGGGGTGAACTATCACTTTAACAGATGAATTAACACATATTTATACAAAATGAAAGTTCATGCATTATTTAAAGAGAGAGCATAAGCCATCTGTTGGAGGACTCAATTATAATCAAGATCAACCATTTTACCTAGTTGGGCTAAAACTGCAGCATGGCTAGACAGTGTCTGGTACACAAACATACTCAGACATGCCAGAGACACAAAAATTCAAGAATTCCCCACTCTGGGGTGGGTCTTTAACAGTGTGACCTTTGTCCCTTGACCGTGTTAATACAGATATAAGTGGGAGAAGCAATTATAACAACATCTAAACAGTGATAGACAGAAAAAGGATAGACAGGCAAATAGACAGAATGAGAAATGAAATGCAATAATTAGACAGCTTAGGTTGGGTCTTGCACTGGTATGTCTGACTGTAGAGCCAGAATAACGGTTGGTCACGGGACAGCGAGTGCCTTCCACAGCAAACACACTTACACAGGGAGGGTAGAGTGGCCAACAGCTCTTTAGGGACAGTATTGTCTAGGCCACTGACATGTTTAAATGGGGAAAAAGTTCAGCATCAGTCCTTACAGCACGCAGTGCAGTCACGACTCGCACACGCCTTTGTTACCCAATAGAACAAACAAGTGAGGGACAGTGTATATGAGAGAGAGAGAGAAACGTTAGGCTCTTTTGCAATGCTGTTGTTTGGAATGAAGTATGTGTTTGGTCTTTGGATTGTCAACCCAAACGCTTCAGCTGGCATGAAGCAGATGCATGCACACACAGTCACTAAAATGTACTTAATGGTACAGTGAGCAAAGGTAACACAGTTTAAATCAAACACAGGTGAAGAAGTGACATTTTTAAAATATAGTAGTCTGAACAGCAACTTCAAAGACTTTTTACAGTTACTAGCAAAGGCACATTATTTAGAGGGAGAACAGAGTGACCAGATGTCCCCATTTTCTGGGATTGAACATTGTACAATAAATAATAAATATTAAACAGTCTATAATATAAATTTCATTTTTATTTTAAGCTTACTTTCTTTTCTGAAGTTAAATGGGAACACATAAAAAGGATAGAACATACTGTATTATTATCAAAGACTATAGACTCACTTCTTGTTTTGAATGGGAGAAAGTGCAACGCGCAATATGGCGGAAGTCCCGCCTTCTAAATAAGAGCCAATCGCCAATTGGTAAAGTCATCATGTTACTGCAGCGGCCAGACGCACGCCTCCGAAATGAGGCACAAGAGACGCGCACTTAGGACTGCGCATGCGCATTAGCTTGATCCAGCCTGAAAAATACAATTTTTTGTCATGATTCGAGCATTTAGAAACAAAATTTATGAGACAACTGTTGTCAGATTTCATTGGTGATTTCAAATATGAAATTTAATCGAAAGCTTGGCAAACAGCTTTGGAGAATTTGTTGTTTCCTCATTCAAAGAGATAGGAGCTGCACTTGAATGCCCGAGAGGCATTTCAAAGATGGCCGCCTAGTAAAATGACTTTTCTTAAAGGGACTTTGTTATTACCCAACAGTTATTACTTATCACTTTCGGATTTTTCCTTAGTTTACTGCATTATATACTGCAATAATTATTTTGATTGTGAACTGTAAAAATGTCCCTGCATGGTTTTCATTTCAAAAAGTTGTTCAACTTGCTGAAAAAAGCTAAAATGTTGCCGCACAATGACAAAAAGATTTATGCAAGAATTTATGTTTTCACAGTTCTTTTCCCAAAGCACTTGATTGCAGGCTAGTATTTTCTATTTTTAAAAATTTTTGGTCCCAAATTTTTATAAATTTTACTGGTAGTCCACTGTATGAACATGGAGTAAATATTTTTTCCCAACTCTTTACTGCCAACCAAGGCTTCAACTCTTCTTCACTGTGGTGGAGGTCTACAGCTTGTGGTAAAGTCAAAATGGCAAGAAATACAAAGTCCAGTAACTTTAAAATCAACTTTCTCATCACAGTCCATATTTTCACCCTCACATCCACTATTTCATCAGATTAGATATTGCAGCATTCTTGCAATATCTTACTCTCATCTACTATAAGCTTTATGCTGTAGAATATGCTCCATACTCCAGTCTTTCGTGTTCTTTCTATACTAATAATCCATGACACACAGGCCAGAAGAAAAATGAGAGACAAAATCGACTTCCACACATCCCACAAACTCTCTTCAGTGTTACATAATAAAAACATGAAACTCCACCGTCTCTGTAGCACAGAAATGCAAAGGTGGGAAGGCAATGTAAAAACAGCAAAGGGAGATAAAAAGAGTCAAGGGAGGAATAGTAAGGATAGGATTAAAAGTGAATTAGGAATCAAAAAATAATTGGAGAGGGCAGTAAAAAAAAAAAAAAAGACCAAAAGCGAGAAAGGGAGTCAACGAGAGATGAAAACATTTCTGCTACAGGAAGACAGAACTAATGTTCATGGATTTGTGCTTTTAGGAGATGACTAAACGCAGACAGTGGGATATAATCCAAACAAGCCCTTTCCCCTGCTCTGGGCCATCTCTCCGAGAGCACACAGAGCCAGAGGGTGCTGCAATGTGCCACAGAAACTCCAGAAACTAAACAAATCCAGTCACTGTATGCATAACACACCATTTACACCCACATAAGTGCATGATATGTTGATCTTTTCCTTCAAGGCTCGAGGGTAGGGTTTGAGGCACTGTTAGGGTCAATTTGAATCAGGGTTAACCTTTGTGTCAGGCTTAGGGATGGAGACAGTGGTAAGATTAAGGTTAGGGAGGAGTCTGAGGTTATGTCAGGGTTGAAGATAAAGGATTTAAAAGGAGGAACATAAAGTTGCATTTGCAGCAATATGCCGCATTGCATCAGCATTAGCTTTAAACTTAGTTTAAAAGTTGCGGCTGGATTTGATAGGAAATAAAAGAATAAAAAAACATCTCTGTGTCTGTTATTGTAGTTTTTCTAAGATTTAACATTCTGTCATGATCAACTCTTTAGCACAGAATGGTCATAAAAAAATACACCTACACACATAGATCTTGCATATATCTGGTAACACAGCCAAGGCTGAATTTTCTTTTACTGTGAGGACAGTTTTAGACTATCTATTACATTAGCAGGAAGAGAACATTTCACTCATTCTTCCTTTCTTGAAGGGATAGTTCATTCAAACTGATCATTTGCTCACCCTTATGTAGCTTCGAACCCATATGACTCGTTCTTCTGCAGAACAAAAAAAGGAGACATTTTTAAGAATATATTGGTGACTAATGCATTGTACAGTATATAAGCCAGTGTATTAGTGTGAGGAACAAACCAGTGTTGTTGTTATTAACTTAACTCAGAATCAGAATTTTTTTAAAAAAAAAAATCATTAATTGAAATAAAGCATAAACTTAAAAAAAGTTTAAGCTAAAATAATACAATTACTACAACTGAAATAAAAATAAATTAATGCTAAATATATATATATATTAAAAAGACAAAAGCACATAACAAAACTACTAAAACTTAAAGTAAAATGAAAACTGAAAAATATAAAAAATAAAAGCTAATTCAAAATGTTAATAAATGGTAAAATAGTATACAAAAAATATTAAAATAATTCCATTAATTTGTTATTCACTGATAATCTTTCCCTACGGTGAGCTGCTGCAACCAAATCATTGATTCATTGACAACTGAATCATGTTGGACTGTTTAGACTGAAATACAGTGTATGAATGTAACAAGTTATGTTGTCCTGAGTGAACTGCACATCTCATCTCTACCCCACTGTATTTCAGTTAACTTGCACACATCTCTAAAACGGTCCTATACCCCCTTTTGTGAGTGTTTCCATAGCAAAAGTCCCAGAGTGAGCAAACTTTATTCTGAATTATTTTCCACCAGAGCCTCGTTTAGGATAATTTAACACAGAAATCAAGACATTTTGAGAATTCCCTCATTCTGAACTCACCAACAAGATTAAAATTAGACATCTTTTTTCACTTTCACTGAATTGCACGCAGGGTTGCATAAAAAAAAACCACAACCATCTTGTTCAGATGATTTAGAATGATATTTAGCGCTTAACTGGAAGGTGTTTAAATATGAGATAATATAATATTGTGAAATTCTGAGGACAGAATAGCATTCCCAAACTTCCAAGCATCTCATAATTTAAGAGGGCTAACTACTTCAGGGTAAAAGCGTTCACAGAGTGGATTATGGCCTCAAACGCAGTGGAAACTTTTATCACTTTCTGTCTAATCTTTTGAGCTACTGGAGTTTTTAACACTTAAAGCTGGACATCATCTCTTAGTCAAAATGTTATCAAAAGTAGCTCACTGCTGACTTTCTGCTGACTTAAATAATTGCTCTTTTCAGCTAAAAAGAGATATTAAAAATGACTAATAGCCACTCAGACTGAGCCATTCAACCACATTTTGACAGAGATGTTCTCGCCCTACATCTACTGAAGATTTAAGTTGTCAGGAAGCTGAATTCACGCTGCAGCATCGCTGTCATAACCACTGATTGCTTACAATTTAGGAGATGCTTTTCTTACAAAGCATGTTATTTTACAAAAAAACACCTTGGAGAGTTCGCACAGAGCATCCTGGGGTTAAGTGTCTTGTTTGATGACACTGGTGATAGCGTTCTTGCCACTTAACTTAACATTAACACAATCCAGACAGCAACAACCAGCACTGGGTGAAGGATGGCAGTGGTTAAGTGAACATGGAAAAGGAGGGTCAACATTAAGATGTGAACACCTCAGTCCTGATCTCAGTTGCTTTCTTTATTGGGCCTGATGTTAAACAGCTACAGTTCTTCACCCCATCAGAAAAATGCCCCGTGATTGATAATGTTTCATTCCACAAATCAAATTAAACAATGACAAATGCTCCCATTTGCTTTTATATTTAATTCATGATAATGAGATTGCCCAATTAGGATTTACACTTGTTTAAAAGTTTGGGGTCAGTAAGATTTTTTGCATTGCATTTATTTGATTCAAAATTCAGTAAAAACAGTAATATTGTTAAATATTAGTACAATTCAAAGTAATTGTTTCTTTTATATATATATATATATATATATATATATATATTTTTTTTTTTTTTTTTTTTTTTTTTTTTTTTTTTTTTTTTTTTTTTTCAAATGTCATTTATTCCTGTGATGCAAAACTGAATTTTCAGCATCACTATTCCAGTCTTGATCCTTCTGATTTGCTGTTTAAGAAACATTTGTTATTATTATCAATTGTAGACGTGTCGATATTCGGTAATGCGATATATCATGATAATGAATATGCACGATATTATTATCGTGGGCACTTCAAAATACTGTAAATAATAATTTAGGGGAGAGCGGGGCACAACCTAACACTTTTTGACTTTCTCAGTTTGTGTAAATGTACTTAGGGTTCAGAGAATTTCTTTTGTTCCACATTAATTTCACACGTGTCTGGTACAAATATGTGGCATTGCTTCATTAATACAGTGTATACTTTTTTCTTTATTTACCCCTAAAGAAGGGAAGGGAAATGTGACAACATGCCCCATAGGTGGGGCACATTGTAACATGACCATATGACAACTAAAAATGTTATCTGATTTAATTTTAAAAAATGCTGTAAATTTCTTGACGTAATATTTTCTGAATGTTCAGGTTCTTCCTCAGTCTTTATTCAGATTTTTTTCTCAACAGACATTCATAAAAGTTGATTATGCCAGTTGTATTGTAACTGTATAGAATAACATAGTTCTAATAGCGGGGCACATTGTAAAACAGTGTTATAACGAACCCTATCTGCGCAACTAGAATTTAAACCTGGTTAGTGTCTTCTGATAGTTAGTGAAGCATTAAAGAACTACCCAAACTGCTAAACAACAGATTGGAGTTTAAAATAATATCAGATTTGTCTAATTTTAAATAAACACAAAAAATATAGATGAAAAATTAGCTTAAGTAAGAAATTTACTTTTACTATTGTTAAATAAATGTTCAGTGATATCTTCCAAATATTTCTGAATTTTGGCGCAATTTTTTCTCTATATATTATCGATATGGCAACTAGTAAATATGCTAAGTTTCTTCATGCTAGCATGTGTGGAAGTATTTAAACCATGAGTTTTACAACTAACCCCGCGTTAGTTTCTGCCCCGCGCTCCACTATTACCAATTATTAAAATTTTTATAATGCATTTAAGAATACTTTCCCCATCAACTGTATAAAATGCACAACACCGCTGTATGCTGCGTCAAAGGGACACGCTCAGATGTAAATAAGCCCGACGTGCATGAGAAGCACATAGCGGAACGAGTGAAGGAGACGCGCTGAATGAAAGTGCACGTTCATTCTCTGACAGCAGAGGGCGCTGATGGAACAGCAGAATGCAGCGGTTACCCCGGAAACCCGCAAACAAACCAACTGCACTAGTGAAGTTTTTAAAATGCTTCAAACTGCCATTCAGTTTTTTGTACAAAAAGAGTTCTTAAACCTGTTATACTATGACAACACTTTTTTGCAATGTATTTCAATATTGTGATAAAACCGTATACCGTGATAAAAGTTTCAGCAATTAATTGCAACATGAAAATTTGATACCATCACATGCCTAATCAATTGTGAAAACATTTGTGCTGCTTAATGTTTTTGTGGAATCTTTGATACATAGAATACGTGAATTTTTGATGAATATAGAAAGTACAAAATAATGGAAGTTGAAATCTTTTGAAACAGTAAAAGTCTAAAGTCTAAAAAAAAAAAAAAAAAAATCTTACTGACCGTCACCTTTTGAATGGTAGTAATAGAGCAGTGTTTCTCAACTTCAGTCCTTGGGACCCACCTCCCAGAATGTTTTAGATGTCTCCCTATTCAACACACTTAAGAAGATGACAAGTTAAATCAGGTGTTTTATTTAGTGAGACATCTAAAACATTCTGTATGCGAGTCCCCAGGACTGGAGTTGAGAAATACTGCTCTAGAGGACAGTGACTATAGCATGGATGAGGCATGAGATAGATGCAGCGCAGATCCCTGAGGGAAGTTTGCAAGGCATTGCACAGTAGAGAGCGAGTGCACCCTGGATTTACAGTGTCTGGCACTCAATCTGTGGCCTTCACAGCTGCCTTATCTGTTTCCAGCACTGAGAGACTGCTGCATGGGGTTAGTTCAGGACACAAACACTCATGCACGCATATGTCAGAGCACACTTTCATGTACGTACTGTACATGCGCTCTTGGTATTATCATATGCTCTTACACATTCATCCCAAAAGTCTGGAACTGCTAA
Organism: Hypophthalmichthys nobilis; assembly: GCA_037950665.1. Classification (NCBI taxonomy): domain Eukaryota; kingdom Metazoa; phylum Chordata; class Actinopteri; order Cypriniformes; family Xenocyprididae; genus Hypophthalmichthys; species Hypophthalmichthys nobilis. The sequence continues at coordinate 32,965,710 of CM075470.1, read as the reverse complement.
TAACAATGCTTCAGTTTTGCTTTTTTGCTCAATGAATAGATTTTTTTTTTTTTCTTCATATGTATATTAACTATTTCTCTTTATTGACAGCATAAGCTGCATAAACTCCACTGCATAAATCTAATGATCACGTGATCCGGCATGATTTGAGATCACTGAAAGTGCATCTTCAGTAAATGCAACTGACCTTTTGTACAAACAGTTAACATGGTCAATGACACAAATTTGCTTATTTGATTAGTGTTCTAAAAATAGTATGTTTTAAAAATGTCAAATTCTAAAATGTTGCTCTAATATTTTTTCTAATATATATATATATACATATATATATATGTATATATATATATGCTTGCATATATATAACAAGCAACCTGGTTGCATTGCTCTAGGGCACAATGATGATTGTTTTTTGCGGGTCTTCATTGTAGTTTCTGAGGTTTTGCAGCTATGCCACATTTTTCCAACATAAATAAAAGACAACCACTTTACTAATCAACAAATAATTCTGCTCTCTTAACTTTTTTATTTTGTTGTCTTTCACCTGTCACAGTGATCTATTGGTTTGCGTTTTCCCTTGGTTTCATCTGCAGCCTCAAGCTGTCCTGTTACCCCCTACAGCCACCATCCTCTGACACCGTCCTCATTCATCAGTTTTGAAACTTCTTTAGGGATTTGGGACACAATCTAAAGGCCAGAAATTAATAACTTGCAGTGTGTTTGCTGAAAGAGCACACACAATGAAAATATACAGAAATCAACCATTCACAAATTGATGTTTTGATTAATCTACAGAAGAGCCCGGGGTCTTCAGTGATCCTTGTTGCAACACAGTGAAAGGCCTTTGGTCTACTTTGGTGTCAGTTTGTGAGTTTTTGCATGCGTATGTATACTGTTGTTATCATTAGCACTGCAGAATGCATGAATAAATTCAACTAGCATAATATGGGGGAAAATGTTTTTTTAAACTTGAAACTTCTGTGTGATTCTTTATAAACAAAAGTTGTTATAGATAGAAGCATAAGTTAAGACAGCAAAATTATCCAATTTGAGTCCTGATCCAAGTTCCTAAATACTGTAGACTAGGATTTTGATATGGAACAGGCAAATCATGTGAACAACAGCACTGGTCTATTACTTCTCAGCACCAAACTGAGTTTTAAAAAAGTGAGTTTTATTATTTACACAATTACAATGATTGAGTCTGATTTCTGTTTGAAATGGCATAAACCTCAAAACATATTGTCAAAGTTCAGACAGTACAGCACCTGTGTCTGATATGACCAGCTCTGCAGCCTTACGTGTGACGTAACGTTAATTTGAACACACCTCAGAGGAAGGCGTTTTTCATTGGTTAGTGTAAATGTGTGTCGTCTGGGTTGTCTGATTCAGAGTAAAGTCTGTATGCTGTCAGGAGGAGATAAACTCTAATGATACCTTATTAAAGCAAGTTGATAAGAGGCTTAGTTCCATTCACACTTTATTTGTATTGCTTTAACTACATTATGGTGATTGAGGATGTCTTAATGGCTAATCTGCCATCTGATGTCACTGTTTCATATTATATTGCTTAAATGGTAACATCACAATGTTTTGATTCATTTCAGCTGGTCCAGAAAGCTTGGTGACATCTTGTCAACATTCTTTGCATCAACACATTTAGCTTCACCACAGGCTCTGAAAAAGCCCTTGATAAACAATGAGCACCAAAGCAGCAACTGGCAGGACCCGTGTATGAAGTTGGGAGACATTTTAAATGGAATATACATATAGTTGTTATATATGTGGATTGAGTAGTGAGTAGTGTTTAGCACTTCAAGTTTCATGTGGCGCCTGCAGAGATCTTAGCAAAGTGACAGTTTTATGATTATTCACGCACACACACATACACACATACACACACTTGTACACTCATGTCTCCTTAATTTCCCTGCACAACACATTTATGTTCCTCAAAGGATGAATGAATTTCTGAGCTGGAAGCAGAGTTTTAATGTATTCTGTGGAGTGTTTACTAGGTTTAAGACTTAGCCAAACTTATCTTTGAATAATCCAAATTCAACATTAAGTATATTTGTTGGTATCCCAGTAGGTTTAATTTTATATTTCAAAACTAGTTCTATTGATAGACCTGCTGAACCCAATGAATAACTGCAACTCTTGCCCTACATAACTGTTAACCATGTGTGATGGTTATTTCTTACACTGTTACAGAACTGACCATTACTTATCAGACCTTTATCTCCAATGGGACTCGACTTGGCCGTCATGCCAGCAATTCTTAGAAGCCTGTGCCATGATGCCACCGCCTGGCCTATCTTGCCAAGCCCCACCCATGTCCCCCAGAGGCTTTTAGGGACAGACCTTAAGGTCATATTTACTCTGGCAACTGCTGAACCATCGAACAAAAAAGCTACAGTATGTTTGCCTCCTTTTTTATGTGCTCCTATAACGCAACAGAACTGATGTTGCATAACACGCAAATAAGACCCCTGATAGTCATTATTCTAGACATCACTCTCCTGATCTGACACACAATTTTTAAATATCACTTTCCATTTGGTACTTTTTTGTGGTTGGGTACTATTGTGCAAATGGTCCAGTCCCTTGACAGGGAACTGCTGATTGTGGGCTCAGAACACTGATATTGTGAGGCAGAAAGAGAGGTAGCCTACAAAAAAAGTACATATTGTGTCCAGGTGCAGCTCATATAGTTGTCACGGTATTGAGTTTGATCAAACAGAGTGAATGAAGAACAAAGTCCACACCCATGGTTTGTTCAGCAAACAGCTTATCAAAACTGTAACTTTTGTCTGAGTACAGACGACCAATTCAGTCTCACACACACACACAATAAAATAAATAAATAAATAAATAGTTTAGGCATTCATAGTCTCTAATAAAGATTCTGATATAGGATTATATGTTTAATGAGTTCTTTTGTCCATATAATCTTTAAGGTATTAGGTTAGCTTATTTGGCTTACTGTCCACTGATGAGGGGTGCGATGAACCAGCTTCAACTCAAGCTCTGATATACCCCCACAGTGAATAAATATAGGATATGATTACATAGGGCAAGGTACCTGAGATGAAGGTGGAGAGATGCTGGAACAGAGGTAAACAGCTGCTTATATACTCTGGCTGTTGATTGGAAGATTAGATGGGCTCGCTCCTCCCTAAATTACGTTTAGGAACTTAACTAATATTTTTGGTTGATCCATTTGCTTACTTCTTTGACATCTAAGGCAGCCTATGCAGCCCATACACACAACTTTCAAAGTTGTCGGATTGTTGTACTTTGCATGCTACACATCACATTCATGCTGCAGGATCACAGACAGGTCAAGATATTTAATCTGCTAAATATCTACATGGCCAATGCATCAATGCTTTTCTCAGATCGCATCTTTGTTTGATCATACAGACATAGTGATCAAGCACAGATTTGCCTCTTATTTTGGGATTTTGTTAACAATCTCCATTAACTGTCGGTGAGCGGACAATCAGTGCTAAAGTCATGTAGTGTATTTGGGTGGCATTAAAGTAGACATGAAACGGAAGTTGCAATAGTGTTTTCTTCCCTATTGTGACATACAATATATTGCCAAAAGTATTGGGACATCCCTCCAAATCATTGAATTCAGGTGTTCCAATCACTTCCATGCCACCACAGGTGTATAAAATCAAGCACCTAGGCATGCAGACTGCTTCTACAAACATTTTTGAAAGAATGGGTCGCTCTCAGGAGCTCAGTGAATTCAAGCGTGGTACTGTGTAAGGTTGCCACCTGTGCAATAAGTCCATTTGTGAAATTTCCTCACTACTATATATTCCATGGTTAACTGTTAGTGGTATCATAAAGTGGAAGCAATTGGGAACAACAGCAACTCAGCTAGGAAGTGGTAGGCCACGTAAAATCACAAAGAGGGGTCAGCGCATGCTAAGGCGCACAGTGCGCAGAAGTCGCCAACTTTCTGCAGAGTCAATAGCTACAGACCTCCAAACTTCATGTGGCCTTCAGATTAGCTCAAGAATAGTGCGTAAAGAGCTTCACGGAATGGGTTTCCATGGCCGAGCAGCTGCATCCAAGCCTTACATCACCAAGTGCAATGCAAACCGTTGGATTCAGTGGTGTGAAGCACGCCGCCACTGGACTCTAGAGCAGTGGAGACGTGTTCTCTGGAGTGACGAATCACGCTTCTCTGTCTGGCGATCCGATGGACGAGTCTGGGTTTGGTGGTTGCCAGGAGAACGGTACTTGCTGTGATCTCATTTGATTGACAGGTTGTTCCACCCTCAAGCCAATAAATGATGTTTTATTAACAAAGTTCGGGAGGAGCAGGTTCAGATAATTAACCTAATTAGCACAAGTGGAAAGCATTCATTTAATTATATGGATATGTGAACTAGTGAAACGTCATGAGAAGAGGAGAAGAGAAGAGAAATTTTGATTAATGATTATGAGGGCATATGAAATTTAAGTGCACGGATATCATTTATAATTAATACTGAAATATTCCAAAACTAACCAAGAATTGTGAGTTTACACACACACATAATATATATGTATATATATATATATATATATATATACATTTATATATGGATTCTATATATATGGATTATATATGGATTCCCTGCACATCATCATTAGCACTTCCTATAAATACTCACTTCTCCTGCACTCCCTTGTCTGGTCTCGTCAACCTTACCATGTTGTTTTGCCTGACCCACTTACCTGTTGATTACTTACCTGTTGTTCCTGTGATACGTCCTAGTTCTCCACCACTGCTTTTCTCCACCATCTCCATGCTCCTCAGCTCCCTCTGGATCTCCTGGGACACACAAAGACACCCTCAGACTCAGATAAGCCACACAAGACTTTCCCATTCCCCGCCTGCTTACCTGGACTGTCCTCTCACCTGTGTTGTCTCCATCACTGTTGAATAAACCTGCTGTTATTTGTACCACTTACCTCTGTGTCCCTTGTCTATCTGCTGACAGAAGACCAGACCCTACAAATTAAGGACTATGAGCTGGAAATTCGCTGGACAGATCGCGGCTGGTTTGTGCGGCCGCTGCGATCTGTCAATCCAGTCATAAAAACGGAATTTAGTATATAACGCGGAATGTCACGGAATTTGTCAAATTTTTAATGAACGAATAAAAAGTAGGTGAGTACACTTACATCAAATTGCGATACAGCTATAGTGTCTGTGAATATTAAACTGCAAAAAGACTATTTAAATATGAATCTTGCATGCCTGTGTGCCTTTGAAATGAATGACGCGGAAGCGTGCGGTTTCATTTACCTCATACACACACATGCGCGCGCATGCACGCACACATACACACTGAAGCACGTGCGACGCTCGCTGTGTTTTTATCCTCTGTCGCCTCACTATATGAGGAAATCAACGCACAAAATTAATCTCCAGAGCCGCTCTGAACATTTAACCACTTCGTTTGAGAAAACTATCGTCATAAACACAGAGAAACTCAAAGCTCTAGGCAACCCGTCAAAATAAAAGTTCAATTTATCTTGACAGAAACATGTGTTGTACAGTAGAATTTAGATAAATTAATTTAATAATAAATAATTAAAACTATATTTTTAAGGAATAATCTCAGTTTTTCTTCCATGTTTTAATTTTAACAGTAAAGCTCTGTTGTGCAGCTCATTGTTTGACAAAAAAGTTGAATTTCATGATTAAAAGATAAATTATATGGTGTGTTCATTTGATTGCCGGAAAAATTAAAATACGCAACAGAATTTCTGAAAAAACAAAACATTACATGTTTTAATTAATAAGTTTTGTTGTTTTTAAGAATTAAATGAATTAGACATGCTTTTTGATTATTAAAATGTAATTAAACCATTAAAATGGAATCCAGAAAAGTTAAAACAGAAAACAGAATTTAATAAAACACAATTTTGAGTGGAAAGAATGAAACGTATATCATAGGGCCCTAAAAAAAATTTTAATTTTTTGTTAAACTTTTAATAAATTGTTGGTAAATTGGATAAGTTTCATTATTTCAATTAATTATAATATATATAATATAATTTAAAGATTATACTTCCATATATATTACACCTTATATCTCTTGTTTGGGATAACATGACCACACAAGCATATAAGAATATGCTGCAAAATCAATGCAAAATGTGAGATACTACATTTGCGTACAAGTAACTAAGATAATGTTGTTTTGGTGTCTGTAATGTATTGTTTATGCTTACAGTTTGGGATAGAGGTATGTAATTACTACTCAAATCTTTCCAAACACTGGACATGGGCATGCTGTGCCCAAGGAAACAGGTTATTGTGCTTGCACAGTGTGGCATGATGGTACTGTAGTAGCTCTACCAGCTTTGAAAATTTAAAAAGTATAAACTGATTTTAGCAGCAAAAAAATCTATTATTTTTGTGTGTATTTCATAGATAAAATGAACTAATATTATATTATACTTCTGATTTTGATTAAAGTTATTGCCTACTGAAATTAATCATCAATTTTGTATGTTCCTCTTTGGTTTTCCTTTTTATATTCTGTAGGAATATATTCAGACACCAGTGAACTTTTCAGCTTACAAATGAGTGATGTTTGCACAATATGCAAAATGTTTAATAAAAATACATTATAAATGGCACATAATATGACTTGCACATGTTTTTTTTATTATTTGGTTCTCTATCCAATCTATCCAAAAAAGTGCACTAATTTTGCGTACTCGCATACAGATCATGTTTCCAAGCAGAAAATATAATGCAGTTATAGTTCCACTTATAGGGCCTTCACCTAACAGAAAGGTTGCCTGAGAGCTTGAGATGAGCATACATCTGCATTCACTCAGAGGTGATTTAAACAGCTTATCTGTTCATATGGAGGGTTTCAGTAGGGAAAAGGTTATTGCATTGTAGTCAATCACTTCACACTGTTAATGGGGCCAATATGTCATCAAATGTTGCAATGTAAAAGGCTAGGGTAAGTGAAAGTCTCTCATCAGACTTGTGATTACAAATGCTATGTCCGAAACCCTGCTGCTTTGCTACCCAGTTAGACTTTGCAGGCCATAGGTTTTTTTCTTTTTTCTTTTTTGCATAAAGGCAACTTGTTTTCAGACAGACTTCCAAGGCACCATATCTTCATGTCTAATGGCCTAGAATGAATTTGAGTAAGCTTTAGACCAAGCAAATACTTAGTGAGTAATTCAAATTTCTTGGTTGAGTCAAAGTTAAGAAAAATGGACATTTATGAATAAAATTACTCTTTTAACTGAATTAAACATTATATTTAGATGTGCTTTGATGCCTTTCAACGTCTGTATACTATTGTATGGACGACTTTAGAGTATCATTAAGACTTTATGTATCATATGATGTGTTTGTATGATGATGAAATAATTTTTAAAAAAAAATAATTTCTTTGGGTGAACTAATCCATTCAGGGAACCTGGACAGTTTGTGCATAAGAGCAGCCTCACAGAAGAAGAGATGTTCTGCTGGATTTATGGCAGCAGCGACGGCATTAACTTCAGGTGCACTTCCACACTTGCTGCCAGCAGCATTGCGCTTTCAAATGGCAGTGGTGCAAAAACATGCTTGTGTTCTTGTACCTTTTGCCAAATAGATACTAAAGATAAAGATAAATCCAGGAAGGCTAGTCTGTTTGACTGCAGAAGAATATCAGTGGGTTAGCTTTATCAAACACATACTCAGCATAATAGCTGGTGATATATTATCACTATCAAACTTTGAGTTTGAGACTCAGGAACGAACCGCAGGAAAGAAAAGATAAAGACAAGGTAAAAGAATGTCCTTTGTGTATAAAGTCCACAGAACAATCTCAGTCCCTGTTAGGTTCAATATAGGCCAGTTTTACAGCTCACTGACTACCATATCTTATCCAGAAAGAGCAAAAACGAAAGTGAGGTTGGGTTTGAGTTAGGTGTTCTTGGAAACATTTGAGAGGATTAACAGGTGTCGTTCATACATAGCTGAATGTGGTGGCATGACCTCTTAAAAATGCTTCATTTGCTCACGGTATTGAAACCCGTCAATACAAATGTGTTAGAAATATGGTGCATTTAAATCTGATATCTGGTGTTTAAATATGTCCCTGATGTAGCAGGTAAACAACCAGGTTCCAGACATACCTGATTTAGTTGACTCAGATTGGGAATTCTTTCTGTGAGACAGGAAATGCCGTGTTACCACAAGTACATTCTGCTGCTGTAAAGTCATGACACTGAATTTGACTTCATACTTTTAATCCACCGCAATATATTCCATACTTACCACACCCAGTTTAGCTCTGTGCATATTCAACTGGCTGAAAGGAAATGTAAACCAGGGCTGGTGATTTATGAGCATCTTCTCTAAATCATAATTTGGGACTTTTTTCCTGTGAAACCACGTGTCATTATCGCCACCACAAGCTGACAGAGATGGGAGAGATGTGCCTTTTAGGCTGTTGTTGTGTGCATTGTTAAAGTCACCATGAAATCAAAACGGACAATTCTTATTTTTTATTGAACATTGCAGTATTTATTATAAATTATTTATCTGTGCACATCATTCTTTTTCTAATTCATGTGCACTCATAATCTTTCATCAAATTAACTTCCCCTCTAACTCCTGCAACAACATTTCTTCTCTGATGATTTGTTTTTTAGCAGGACAACCTGTCACTCACTTGAGATCACAGCAACAGCAAACCACAACGATCCAAAGATCCAGTCAATTCCTGAGTCCAGCCCTACTTTTTTTTCTTGTTCAAGAAGCCATTTCACTTCAATAGGGAAGAAAAGACTACAGCATCTTCCTGAGCAGAGACAAACGGAATGTGTTCAGCTTTTGGGTTCTTCAGTGTGATTAGCTGACTTGATTTAGTGTAAGTACACTTCAAGGTGCAATATGTAAGAAGATTGCAGTAAAATATCAAAAAACCACTAGGCCAGTGTTATATATTTTGTCCACTTGAGTACTTACAATATCCCATATGTTTCCAACTATTTGTAAATCGTGAGAAAATTGCCATTTTAACCAAGGCTCCGGGATGTGTGAGGAGTCGCCTGTCAATTGTGTCATACCTGCGTTACCCTCGGTTTCCGGTTTTATTTTGTAGAAACCATTCAAACATTACATGTTTTAATAGACAAGGGAACAACTGTTTTGATATATTTATAGACAGAAAAGTAATTATTGTTATATAGCTCAACGCGTTTAGTCTTATTGCTTAAATCTAATTTGCTTTACCATGTCTCAGAGAAAAACATTATTTTGTGAAGAAGCTAACTTGGCATAATCAGATGCAGCTTTATTTTTAGTAACAGTAATACAGAATTTTCTCCATCATACAATATGTTTTAAAATTAATTGCATGCCATTTATCAACACAAGCCATCCAGTATTAAATCTAAAATCGATCTATCTTACTGCAGTGTGCAACAGTGTCTCACAGCAGTTGCCGAGCGAACACACAGAGTAACGTTATCCCAGCTAACAGAATTGTATTATAAGAACGTTCTCTAAATATTCAGTGTTGGTTCTGGGAACATTAAAAACGTCCAGTTTTCTTGACGTTACAGGAACTTTTTATAAGGTATAATGTTCCTCAAAAATTCTTTCAACTTAATTTTGATTTAAAATTCAACATTGTAGGAACGTTGTTTTGTAACATTCCAAGAACATAAAATGTACAGTTTCCTTAATGTTAGTAGAATGTTATTTAAAGGTTAGTATGATGTTCCTGAAACATTCTTTCAATCATTCAAACACCTGCTGTGAACAAGCACTGAAAGAAAAATAAGAACACAAACTAATTTTCTTCAGCCACAGCTTTAGATGATGACAAAGAAGCATCTCTACCATAGTCAAGGGTCAAAAGCTCAACTAAAGCAACCACCAACCTCCATGATGGTGACCTCAAACGAAACATCTAAACTTCTGTTAATTCTCAATAAGAACTTCTGTAGACGTGTGACAGAAATAAAGTCAGTCTGGTTAGTAATAAGTGAAGCTGGTAATGCTGTTTGTGGAGTTGTTTAATCAGATATTCAGAGATTTAATGTCTTTTATCTTCAGTTCATCTAAGGCTGTGGCTGAAGAAAGTTTGTGTTTTTATTTCTCTTTCTTTCAGTGCTTGTTCACAGCAGGTGTTTGAATGATTGAAAGAATGTTTCAGGAACATCATACAAACCTTCAAATAACATTCCTCTAACATTAAGGAAACTGTACATTTTATGTTCTTGGAATGTTACAAATCAACGTTCCTACAATGTTGAATTTTAAATCAAAATTAAAGTGAAAGAACGTTTGAGGAACATTATACCTTATAAAAACGTTCCTGTAACGTCAAGAAAACTGGACGTTTTTAATGTTCCCAGAACCAACACTGAATATTTAGAGAACGTTCTTATAAGAAAATTCTGTTAGCTGGGATAACATCATTTTCAACACACTCAAATGTATCTAATATGATAAACAGAGCTGTTTTACCTTATACTCATGACTGGAAAAGAGGAAGCAGCGCCGGCGACTGTGGCATAATAAAAGTTCTGCTGCTCGTGGCGTGTTGCGCAATCACTCCAGCAGCCTCGTTCAGCTCCCACAACACTCGGTCCTGCTCTACTTCATACTACAGTGACGTTATTAATCGCATCCATGAGCATGATTTCTTCCCAAGTCCTATCCCGATTATTTTTTCACCGGCTGTGATGTGAAGACCACATGTCCCAAGATTCCGCGCTCAACTCTTGGCGTCATCAAGCTACGCCTTTGTTTTGAATAGGCCTCTAGCGACCTCTAGCGGACAGACAATTCTACATATTGCACCTTTAAGGTCAGGTTTATTATTATTTTTTATCATTATTTAGTAGTGATTTTACAAGACTTTATTGAACATAATTATGACCAGTAAGAACAACATATTCCATGTGTTTAGTTTATTATTTATTGTAACTTGTAAAACAGTAATTTCTTAATTAGGGCAAGAAGTAAGAGATGACATTATCCCATCTATACACATCTATACTCACTCACTCACTCACTCATTCACTCACTAGTGGAGTAAATGAATAAATACTTGGACATGAAATGTTGATTTGAGTTTAAATAATTGTATAAGTTTACTTTTTACATTTTCTTTCACCACTTGCAAAATGGGCTTTCAATAAAACTTGGCTGTATATACAGTAGAAAGTCAAGTCACCTTTATTTATATAGCGCATTATACAATACAGATTGTTTTAAAGCAGCTTTACAATGATTAACAGGAAAATGATTCAATGATGCAAACAGAGTTCTTTAGAGCTGTACAGCAGCTCTAAAAGTAAATAGTGTCATTTTTCAGCTGAAGTCAGTTTAGTGTTGATTCAGTTAATGGCACACGCAGCTGAATCATCCATCCATATTCCAAACCACTGATCCAATGTGGCTACAGCGTAATATCATACTGGTATAAATTCATTTTTAAGTGATTATTAAATTTTTAAAAAGGTTTATACATAGTTTCCAAGACAGAGTTCAAGATAAATATTTTCATCTAACTACTGGAGCTGCCAATTTGATATGTTTCAAATAATTATTATATATGAAAAGATTTTGAAACCGTTTGACTTGCTTCAGCTTCACCAAACACGACAAATGTCGGCCACATTGTACGATCAAATGTTCCCAACCTTTCTGCTAAGAAAGTAATTGTAAGCATCCTGACTGCAATATGCTTTTACCCCATCTCTCACCCACAAGGTTTCTGCAGGTTGTACGAAGGTAAATTTAAACTTTAAACTAGACTTTTTAAAGACCTTTTTAAGGCCAAGTTAAGAAAAGTTAAATTGAAGAGAACTCAATACAGCAATGTGTTCTCTAAATTGAGTTGTATTACCAACAATTCCAACAGATATCCAACACTTTTTAATTTATTTTACAAAAAAAAAAAAATCTTGAATTGCTCTGCTACCAAACAATAGAATACAGGAATACATTTTACTGTACTGTAAAATTGTCTTGTTTTCCAGTGCAAATGTCAATCAAAATACATTTATTGGAGATACAATATGACACAAAATATGAAGTCTTGTTTTCTGATAAATTATCAAAAAGAAGTGAGTTTATGAAGAACAAATATCTACCAGTGGGCTCAAAAAATTCAACTTAATTCAAAAGGAAATTTTCATAACTCATTGACACAGGTATTTGTTCTTGTTTTAGTCACTCATCTACTTAGTAACTCATCATTTTATTCAAATTTTCAAGACTTTATTTTACATTTGCAACTCAAGTAAATGCATCTTGATTTAAAGATGTTTAGATTTTTGTATTGGAAAACAGGACAAAATACTAAGGTGATATTTATTTTTTGCAATGCATGCAACACACTCAAAAAAATGATACGTTGGATTTACTTAATTTTTTTATGTCAACAGGTTCCACGTAACTTGGTTATGTTGCATTTAATTAACATTATTTATTTCAGTTAACTTAAATTTATTACATAAGGTTAACTCAATGCCATTTAGTTGAATCAGGTTAACATTCTTAATTTTGTCCAAAACCATGACATTTAGTTATTCTAAAAATCCAGTTTAATTGATTAGTTTATATAATGGATGCATTCAAGAACCATTTTCACAACTTCTACAAAATCTTTACTCTGTAATGACTCTTATTTTTAGGTGTTAGCCTGAAGATGGTTTTATTCTATCTATGGCATACCCAAAATTGTTGTTTTTATTATTAAATTAACTCTAATTGCTGTTAGCAGGTCCTCAACCCAAGCACATGTTCTACACTTCACCACAATGGTAACCCCAAAACCATTAACATAACAGAAACTTTTAAATACCAACATAATAGAACAGTAAACATTAAAAAGTCTCTCCATTTCCTCATGTTGCTAAAAACTGCTTAAAATAACACTTTATTTCAACATTTACTCTCCCAGATCAGCCCCTTTGCAAAGCATGATGGGTAGTGAAAGTCCTGTTTGATTGAGTCCTGGTTGAGTTTACTTGATTGAAACATGTTATTTTAATATGAAAACATCAAGTTAAGTAAAAAAGTAATCATTTCAAGTCAATTTAACATGAAGCAATTAAATTTGAACCAGAAACCTAATATAATGGTGTTGAATCAAAATAAGTTGTTTAAATAAAGTAAAAAAAATAATTTTTTTGAGTGCATTTAATCCCATGAATTTATGAATTTAATACTTGCTGCCCCCCAGATAGCAACTTTGTGCCAGCCCAGATTCAGCCTACATCTGCCACGCGTGGTGTGGTGATCTGGGCCACATTCGCCGTGGAATGATGGCACTTGGGCGGACCACTCCTGTTTGCCAGATCTGAGCCACAATCAGGCCATAGCAATGCCACATGTCAGCCAAAAGCAAAGACATAAACCAGAACTGGACCTTATCTGAGCCACAAAATCTTTATATATTATTTATAGAATCATCTTAGCATTAACAAGCCTGTTAACAAGCAGAATCACTGATTAAAAGAAGAAAACAGAAAAAAGAGACAAACAGAAACACAAGAGCCACAAATGACTTCAGCCACCCCAGACAGCAACATGGTGTGGCCCACATCTGGTACATTTGGATTACACGCAGACCAGATGTGGGGCGGATCTGGGCTGACACTATGTTGCTGACAGAAATTCTTATTGAGAATTAACAGAAGTTTAACGCTCATGATTGTTTCAGTTGAAGTCACCGTAATGGTGATTGGTGTTTCCATTAGTTGCGCTCTTACATCTTATAATATGTTTGTTTTTTTCTGGCTGCTATGGCAGTGTGTTTGTCAAACACATTTGCAGTAGCAAAGAAAACAAATTAGATCAGATGTTTGTTTTCAATGAAAGTTGATTTTGATCCGTTCTAAGGTTTCAATGGCAGTTGATTGTGTTTGGTTACAAGATTGCAATAATGGTCAGTTTTGCTGGGTTGTGAGATTTTGATAATGGTTGGTTTTTGCTGGGTTGAGATTTCGATGATGGTCGATTTTGATCCTTTACAAGATTTTAATTACGGCTGTTTTTTTTTTTAAATTACAAGATTTCAATGCCACTCAGTTTTGTTCCCTAAAGAGATTTTAATGACAGTCAGTTTTGTTCCTTAATGAGATTTTCTCAGTGACAGTCGTTTTTTTTTTCCTTTGCAAGATTTTAAAGATTTTTTTTTTTTTTTTTTTCCATTACAAGATTCAAATGACGGTCGGTTTTGTTCCTTTACAAGATTTCAATGACAGTCGGTTATCATTGTCAGTCAGTCAAATTTTCATTTGTTCAGATACAAGATCTCGATGCGGTATGTTTTGTTCTTTTATCAGATTTTAATGACAGTTGGTTTTGTTTTGCTATGAGATTTCAATGACGGTCGGATTTGTTACATTACAAGATTTTAAACGACTGTCGGTTTTATTCGGTTATGAGATTTCAATGACAGACTTTTTTTTTTTTTTCAGTTATGAGATTTCAATAACGGTCGGTTTTGCTGGGTTATGAGATTTTAATGGCTGTCAGCTTTGTTCCTTAACAAGATTTTAATGACAGTTGGTTTTGTTCCGTTACGAGATCTCAATGATGGTAGGTTTTCAGTGTCAGTCGTTTTTTTTCTGTTATATGATTTCAAACACGGTCAGTTTTGTTTCTTTGTTCTTTTACAAGATTTCAAAGACAGGCGGTTTTGTTCTGTTCCGAGTTTTCAGTGATGGTCGGTTTTATTCGGTTATGAGATTTCAATTATGGCTGTTTTTTTTTTTTTGTTTGTTTGTTTTTCATTACAAGATTTCAATGCCACTTTGTTTTGTTCCCTCATGAGATTTCAATGATGGTCGGTTTTGTTTGGTTACGAGATCTCAATGATGGTAGGTTTTCAGTGTCAGTCGTTTTTTTCTGTTATATGATTTCAAACACGGTCGGTTTTGTTTCTTTGTTCTTTTACGAGATTTCAAAGACAATTGGAATCGTTCCGTTATGAGATTTCAAGGATGGTCGGTTTTATTCGGTTACAAGATTTTAGTGACATCTGTTTTATTCGGTTATGAGATTTCAATTATGGTTGCTTTTACTTGGTTACGAGATCTCAATGATGGTAGGTTTTCGGTGTCAGTCTGTTTTTTTTCTGTTATATGATTTCAAACAGTCAGTTTTGTTTCTTTGTTCTTTTACGAGATTTCAAAGACAGGCGGTTTTGTTCCATTGCGAGTTTTCAATGACATCTGTTTTATTCGGTTATGAGATTTCAATTACGGCTGTTTTTTGGGGGGATTTTTTTCATTACAAGATTTCAATGCCACTTTGTTTTGTTCCCTAATGAGATTTCAATGATGGTCGGTTTTGTTGCGTTACGAGTTTTCAATGATGGTCGTTTTATTCGATTACATGATTTTAATGACATCTGTTTTATTCGGTTATGAGATTTCAATTATGGTTGCTTTTGTTTGGTTACGAGATCTCAATGATGGTAGGTTTTCAGTGTCAGTCGTTTTTTTCTGTTATATGATTTCAAACACGGTCGGTGTTGTTTCTTTGTTCTTTTACGAGATTTCAAAGACAATCGGAATTGTTCTGTTATGAGATATCAAGGATGGTCGGTTTTATTCGGTTACAAAATTTTAGTGATATCTGTTTTATTCGGTTATGAGATTTCAATGATGGTTGCTTTTATTTGGTTATGAGATCTCAATGATGGTAGGTTTTCGGTGTCAGTCGGTTTATTTCTGTTATATGATTTCAAACAGTCGGTTTTGTTTCTTTGTTCTTTTACAAGATTTCAAAGACAGGCGGTTTTGTTCCATTGCGAGTTTTCAATGACATCTGTTTTATTCGGTTATGAGATTTCAATTACGGCTGTTTTTTGGGGGGATTTTTTTCATTACAAGATTTCAATGCCACTTTGTTTTGTTCCCTAATGAGATTTCAATGATGGTCGGTTTTGTTGCGTTACGAGTTTTCAATGATGGTCATTTTATTCGATTAGATTTTAATGACATCTGTTTTATTCGGTTATGAGATTTCAATTATGGTTGCTTTTGTTTGGTTACGAGATCTCAATGATGGTAGGTTTTCAGTGTCAGTCATTTTTTTCTGTTATATGATTTCAAACATGGTCGGTTTTGTTTCTTTGTTAATTTACGAGATTTCAAAGACAGTCGGTTTTGTTCCATTGCGAGTTCTCAATGATGGTCGGTTTTATTTGGTTACGAGATTTCAAGTACGGCTGTTTTTTTTTTCTTTTCATTACGAGATTTCAATGCCACTTGGTTTTGTTGTTTTACGAGATTTCAAAGACAGTCGGTTTTGTTGCATTATGAGTTTTCAACGATGGTCGGTTTTGTTCGATTACAAGATTTCAGTGACATCTGTTTTATTCGGTTATGAGATTTTCTAATTATGGTTGCTTTTTTTTAGTTACGAGATCTCAATGATGCTATTTACAATAAGTGAAAATTTTATTATGTCGAATTACCGACTTATGTCGAAATAACAACTTAATATCTCGAAATAATTAGATAATTTTTCTTTTCTTTTTTTCCCTCCCCACCATAAGTTTTCTTCTTCTTTTTTTTTTTTTTTTTTTCACCATGCAGTTCAGGGCTACTGTAGGTTTCCAACACTGATAATAAAACAGCTTTGCATCACAGAAATAAAAAATATTTTAAAGTATATTAAATAGAAAACCATTATTTTAAATTGTAATAATATTTCACAATATTACTGTTTTTCTGTATTGTTGATCAAATAAATGCAGGCTTGATGAGCACTTCTTTCAAAAACATTAAAAAATAGTTATGAATAAAAAATAGAGTGCTTCCATGTAAGTTGTAAGAACTAAATGAAGTACTATATCATTTGTGATGTGAAACAATCTTAATAACTAACTGCATGGTATGTGATGTAATGTAGGGATTATTTTTACACCCCTTATTTTCTGGGGTTTATTTTAACCCTTTATTCAGTACAGCTTATTGTGACTGTACTGGGGAGTTAGGACCCACTAAGGCCACAGGTTGATCAGACCGCTGGCCTCTCTAACACCTCTTCCTGCAGCTACCCAGTCTCTCAGGAGGTCTCCCATCCAGATATAGACCGGGCTCAACCCTGCTTAGCTTCAGTGGTTGTGCAAATATATATGGGAATATACAGCAAAATATAATGTGATATATTACATAATACATTTCCATGTGGGAAACTAGTGCTTTTATTTTTCAATATACTGCAATATATACACTGACAATGTATGGCTATATATTGATACAATATTTAGACATGAAGACAATATAGCATTATATGTAAAATTAAGTTGTGTTATTTCATGTTTTGTTCAATATTAATATGGGGGAGATTTGTTAGTGTTTAATGTTGTATTATTTTGTAATTTAAAATGGTTTCTGGTATGTCTGAGTTTTTGGGTTACCATTGTGCTGAAAGGGAACCCCTGGTGTTAAGACTTGTATGGCCTAATATAACGTAAATGATGTTTCTTACTGAAATAGAAAACCTGTGAAAGCTTTGCGTTATTTAAAAAATCCATGATGTATTTGGACAATGGTTTTATTCAGGTGATGAGCCACAAGAGAAGCGATGTAAGTCTTTACTGCTTTCTTAGCGATAAGAGGAAATAATTTGCGATCCGAATCATAATTCGAGACACTGATTCATAACGCTCCGAAGCTTCATGAAGCAGTGTTTTGAAATCGGCCATCACTATATAAGTCTGTCTTTTTTTTTTTTTTTGGCGCACCAAAAATATTCTCATCGCTTTATAATATTAATATTGAACCACTGTACTCACATGGACTGATTTAAATATGTTTTTAGTACATTAACGGGTCTTGAGAGAGGAAATGTCATTGCTGGCTATGCAGGCCTCACTGAGCCACAGCCCTGCACAGTTTTGTTCCAACCATAATCAAACACACATGATTCAGCAAATCAAGGTCTTCAGGATTACTAGAAACTTCAAAGCAGGTGTGGGTTGGAGCTAGTTGGAGCTGGTTGGAGCTAAAGCCGGGTTCACACTGTGCGATTTTGGCCACGATTTGGTCGTCTGAGACAAATTTTGCAAATCCTAAAAGATTCCTATAATCCTAGGCTAAAATCTGTAGTCTTTGTTCGCTAGTTTGACATGTTCATCAACAGCCGATTAATGACTGCTGCGATCAAATTTTATCTCTGACGAAATTCTGGCAGTGTCAGAAGATTTGGCACACAGTCCTGCAGTGTGACTTCTCCTACAACAAATGTCAAATTGTCTTCGTTTTTCAAGACAAGCTGTGATCAAAATTAAAGCTAGAGATTTCTTTGTTAGCCACCATTTCAGTCCTGCGTGTAATGCAGCTCACTGTCAACGTGTGTGGGTTGATGATGTAAAACTCTGGATAGGTTTTCATGCGCGTCCGTTTTTAACTGACTGTCGTACAGTCTGACATAAATGACAGCTGAGATCCCACAGTGTGACATGAGGATCATGTTTGTACAGTCTGACAAGCAACAATCCTAAAAGACTATTATAAATCGCACAGTGTGCACCCGGCCTAAGTGCTGCAGGGCTGTGGCCCTTCAGGAACTGAGTTTGGGACCACTGGCTTATATGTTCAATAAATTTATAAATATGCAGCACCAAGTCTTATTAAATGAGCAATAATAACTCTTTCAAGATCTCAGCAAAAAGAGATAAAACAACTAAAAAACACTAAATAAGTGCAACACAACACATTTACATTAAAATCATGTGTTACTACAATATAAAATCATGCTATAATTCAGAAAATAGTTTATAAAAATGTAAGATAACACACAAAGACATCAAGAATCAGCACATGAATCTCAACAACGGTAGCAATCAAAAGTGTCATGCAACAATGCATGCTGGGAACAATAGTACAAAACTCCCAGCATACATCTAAGCATGAATAAATTACGCAGATGAATTGTCTTTTATTTTATTTTATTCTAACTATTTGCTTTTATTGTTTTGCTGTGGTCTTTTAGTAGCATTTTGTGATTTCCAGAGTTGATCTGGTTGTCTGATTATTTTGTTGTCACCATTGTTGAGATTCATTCACTGATTGCCCATATCTGTGTTTGTCATTTTTTTTTTTCTTTTCTGCTCATAGTTTTTATTTTCAATCTTCTAATGGATTTCTGCAATACAGTGTGACCTCACATTGCAATAAAACAGGGTTTGTAATATAAATGTGTTATCTTCGCCAGTGTCGCCAATTTAGGGATTTTGTCACTAGATTTAGTGCCCCTGCCCCTTTTGAGACTTTTTTCAAAAGTTTAGGGACAAATCTTGTCTAGATTCTTATTTTGCCCACTGATCTATATCCATATTTATATAGATCAATGAATTTGCCATTATGATGTCATTTAGTTACCAGTTTTAGCTACTTTGAGTTGAAAGCAGTTAGCAACACTGATCTTCACAACATAATTATTACATTCAAATGACATAAAAGGTTCAGACAACTTCACAATGATTATAAAATCATCATCTGATATCATTGCAGCTTTATTTGTTACTGCAAATGTGTTTGACAAACACACTGTCACAACAGCCAGAGAAGACAAACATATAAGAGTTAAGAGACCAACTAATGGAAACACCAATCACCATTATGGTGACTTCAAATGAAAATCATGAGCGTTAAACCTCTGTTAATTCTCAATAAGAACTTCTGTAGACGAATGACAAATAAAGTCAATCTGGTTAGTAATATGTGAAGCTGTAATGCTGTTTGTGGAGTTGTTTAATCCTCCTCTGCTGAGATCTGGAGAGATTTAATGTCTTCTTTTATCTTCAGTTGATTTCATCTAAGGCTGTGGCTGAAGTCAGTTGTAGCTCTTCTGTTTCTGTTTGTCTCTTTTTTTCTGTTTTCTTCTTTTCTTCAGTGATTCTGCTTGTTAACTGGCTTGTTAATGCTAAGATGATTCTATAAATAATATATAAAGATTTTGTGGCTCAGATAAGGTCCAGTTCTGGTTTATTTCTTTGCTCTTGGCTGACATGTGGCATTGCTATGGCCTGATTGTGGCTCAGATCTGGCAAACAGGAGCCCAAGTGGCATCATTCCATGCCACATGTGGCCCAGATCATCACACCACGTGTGACAGATTTAGGCCGGATCTGGGCCAGCACAAAGTTGCAATCTGGGCCTGATTTAAGACTTTTTTAGTCTTAATTTGTGTAAGGGCAAATTAAGATTTTTTTTTCCCCATAGAAACCCTGCAACCAGGTAAAGGTACATATCTTGATGAGATACTTAAGGTAAACGTTTAATGTTCTTTGTAAAACGTTCACACATCAGAGTCTTATTTAAAACATCCAATAATTCAACTTCATCGTTTATGTTCAGTTTTGGTAAACACTTTAACCATTCCATTTTTGCTAGACTTAAAAAGTATGCCTTTTGTCATTTTGTTTTGTTTCAGTATAGGCTAATAAATCAATCAGCTTTAACAGCTTTTAGTGCTTGCCTAAAACAACTGTCCTTTACAATCATCACTCTCAATTCTCTGGTTTAAAATAGGTGATACCAGATTTCAGCAGAGCCCAAAACGTTTCATTACCTTTTAAACAAATGACTATGATTATGATAATGATGATGAGTATTATTATTTTTTGCTAGTATTATTTCATAAGCAGAAAAATATCCATCATGCCAAGACTGACAGATCACAGTAGGACTTCACAAACAGACTGAGAAGTGGAATGATTCCTCTTTTTCTTTGTATTGAGGAATAGCTTCACTGCTGTGTGATTGAAGACTTCCTTTAACATTGCATGGCCAAACTCTCCAAAAGGGAAAACACAATTACATGGTGATCGTTATGCATGTGCAGAGCTTTGGGGACTATTACAGGCACATCTGGCCCCACTGAGCATGTCTGCTTACTGTCTTTATCATCTTCAATTAAGCCTTGGCCTGATCAAAGATCCCTTTCATTGATTAGAAACAATGCATTCAGCTTTGTCCAACAGTGTTAGGAAAGAACTAGTTAGGGCCAACTGTAATACAAGGCTAAGAATAGAGTTCACATTTGTCAATGATTTATTGTTCTTGCAAACTACCAACCGGATGAGAGAGAGAAAGAGAGAGAGAGAGAGAGAGAGAGAGAGAGAGAAATGGGGCCTAAATTAGTTTTAGTTCAACAAAGGTTTGTAACACAACTGCAGATCTTTACATCATTAGTTAGTCTTGGCGTTCAGGCTGATGAACATATTTTGTACGTACACTTGTTGTACGTACAGTATCTACAGTGGACCTTAAAGTTTTGGGACACTGAGTCACAATTAAATTATCAAACCAAGCAGCATCTGCAAACTATTAACTATGGATATGTTCCACTAAGTTTGAAAACAAGAAAGTGTCGAAAAAGGTTTTATTTTTTTACTGTAGCCTATATAAATTCTACTGTTGAAATGAAATGTTTGTTTTATGAAATGTTTTCCTAGAAAAGTATATTTCTGTAATAGACATGGTGCTTGGTTTGATATTTTCTCATCTTATCCAATGACACTGATGCATTTTTAAGTCTGACTTAATTGGCCACTGTGTGTTTTAATGCCAAGTTAGTTTGCACGCAGTTTTCCACTTTCTCAGACAACACTGCGCCCTAGTGGGTGCAAGACAATTCAAAGTTAATACAAATTAGTTCTGTACACAATCATTAAGAGTTAGGTTATCTGTCGATTTTTTTATTATTTCATTAAGTATTGTTATAGGCAATAACTAAAGCCTTAAATGAATGTTTAAAGGTTAAAGATTCAACATTCGGTTGGAATCCAGGTTAAAGGGAGTGAGACTTGGGCATCGCGTGAAGGAATATTTGATTTGATGACTAATACGATACTGACAGGTTCTGGCAATGAATGACACTCTGTATTGTGCATGTTTCCATGTTCTCAGAACAGGCTACATTTTGTTTATTGGTGAGTAAACCTGCGGGCAAAGTTTAAATCATGATTAATGATGTAGTTAAACAGAATCCGCTAATGACAAGAAAAGTCTGACAGGAAGTCAAGCCGGTTGGTTCGTCCTCTCACCTGATGACAGACTGACAGAACACGATGACCTTACAATCAAAAACAGTAAGTGCCGATGGAAACTTGGTGTACTCAAACACAACTTCAGCTCATGGTACTTACATGGTCCAAATTATAAATACGAAAAAAAAAAAATGCTTAAAATACAAGCGTATTTGAAAGAAAGTCTGTATTTTCAAAATAATAAAGTTGTGCTTAAGAATATTGGACTCAAGCAATAAAAAATCACTGATTTCTGATTAATGTCTTTCACGCTGTCTCTTCACTGAGTTAAAATAAATCCCTCAATCCCTCATCAGTCTGAGATGCACGCTGATGCTGAAATTTCAACACATTTCATCAGTTAGTGTCTCCACTGATGCAACCGTGGCCCAATAAGCTCTGGTACTGGAGGAGGAAAGAGACACCTAGCGTCCAAGATGAGAAACACACACTGACTCACCTAGAACATTCTTAGAATCATCATTTTTTAAATGTACTATATAACAGTCTTATACTACAAAGTGAAAATAAGTGTACAAGACAGAAAAGAGTTTATCTGTGTATATATTGTCCTTTGATATTATATCTGTTTCATACATATAAAAATCAAATAAATATTTTAAATATATACATCTGATGAACCTATGCAAACTGAGTGTACATTTAAAGCTTAGTCTGTAAATGCTGTCAAGAAGAGCTTTGTAAATAACAAAATATGAAGACAGACATATAAAGCACATGAACAAAAATGTGCAGAGCCCTCTGAAAAATTACACTAATGTGAATCGCAAATAAAAAAGTGCAAATCCATGTGCTTTTACCTATAAATGTAATGTTGAAAAGAAGTGTGGCAATGTGCTATGGTGTATTCTTCATATTAATGACAGCTCATATGTAAAGATTGATGTATGAGGTCACGCACACATTCTGTAAGAGTCATGTACATATAGATGTGGTAAACCACTTTGTGTATATATATATCTGTCAAATTCTGCAACAACATGCAGTATGAGAATGTTTCCGAGTCCTTCATGAGTTCACTTGATTAGTTGCTGCTAGAAGTGATGCAAATAGAGAGTTCGGTCTCTGCATCAGGTCCTGCGGCGGATCAAACTCAACCACCTGGGAGAAAACATAAAAGAGGGCTTATATTCACCTTATTCTTAAAGTAAGAGCGGGCACGGCCATTGTAACTTCATTGTGTCGAGGCTTCCGGTTTCATCCGCTTCCATTTATTTTAGCTGTACAAAAACTGCTCATTATGCTGCTTAATACTGATGTTTGTTATCATATTATTTTAATTTATTATTGTAATCATAAACACACTGAATTTTAGTGTAAATTATTTTACCATTTACAGCATTCTGTTATTCTTCCCGTTATTTACCTATAGTGGCAAAAAGAAGCCGAAGTGCCCACACAATCATAGGAAATAGCTTACTTCCACTTATAGCTTACTGTATAAGGGGAATATAGTACTGTAGTATGCTATCATACAGTAATATACTGCATTTAGTTGATTGTAATGTCAATTTATATATAAAAAGTAGTGGATTACCTTGCCCTGGTCCATGACGAGTATGCGGTCACTCTCTAACACAGTGTTAATCCTGTGGGCAATTGTGAGCATAGTGCAGTGCTGGAAACCATCTCTGATGGTGTGCTGGATCAGGCCGTCAGTCTCGGAGTCAATAGACGCCGTCGCCTCATCCAATAGAATAATCTATAAACACAACTTTATCAGACTCTTTTAAGAGCAAGGAACATTTTTGAGGGGATTCTGGGTGTGTTTTGTATTCTTACTTTGGAATTACGGAGCAGTGCTCTGGCCATACACATGAGCTGCCGCTCTCCGACAGAGAAATTCTCTCCATTCTCCACTACTGGAGAGTGCAACTTCTCTGGCAGCTTAGCAATCTGCAAGAGAGAGAAAGAGAGTTGCGGATGACTTGAATGCACGAGTGTTTCTTTTATACTCTATAACTATTATATTCGATTGCTGTTTCTCCTTTCTTTTTTATGTGTGAAAAGTACTGAGAGGAATTTAAGCAGGTGTTACGTCTATGTTTCATCACTATAGTGCAGCTCACAGTAACATGCCCACTCTTATATTGTGATTTTTTTTTTTTTTTTTTTTTGCTCTCTCAATAAATTATATCTTCACATAAAACGCTAGATTAACTTAATGATGTTTAAGCTGCTCCTAGTAGAAACCGTGACTGTTGAAATAACAATGAAATCATGGCACCCCACCGATCACCTGAAAAGTAAACTTTATCATATTCATTGAAAGGAGTAGAAGTGCACAAGCACAATCAGTTGATCAAATACCGGCTATTTGAACAGGTAATGTTTATTAAGTTTGAAACCTGTAGCTGAAAAAGTGTGAGCATTCAAGCTGATTTCTACTATTTGAAAAATGAGTATATGTTTGGAGAACCCCCTCTAACACAGGATCTACAAAAGTATGTACTTGAAACATCATCAGAACTGTATCCAGTATTGCCTGCAGGCCTCGTATAGAGTAGGTCTTTACCGTGTCCTTCATGTAGGTCTTTTCTAAAGCCAGCCAGAGCTCCTCATCACTGTAGTTGTTAAAGGGGTCCAGGTTATACCTGTATACAGTGATCACACAAACAAACACATTAAAGTCACTATGAAATCAAAATGGACAATTTTTTTTTGTTTTTTTTATGGAATGTTGCAAAGTTTATTATAAATGATTTATCCATGCACATCAGTATTATAAAAATGTGTCTTGAACATGTGAACAAATGAACATGTGCCCTCATAATATTTCATCACAAACGTTAAAGGGTTAGTTCACCCAAAAATGAAAATTATCCCATGATTTACTCACCCTCAAGCCATCCTAGGTGTATATGACTTGAATGATCTTCTTTCAGACAAACACAATCAGAGACATATATTTAAAAATATCCTTAGTCCTCCAAGGTTTATAATGGTTATGAATGGGGGGGCTGCGTTTTGAAGCCAAAAATAATGCATCCAATCCATAAAACAAGTAATCCATACGACTCCAGGGAGTTAATAATGTGTTCGTCTGAATGAAGATAGTCATATACACCTAGGATGGCTTGAGGGTGGGTAAATCATGGGATAATTTTCATTTTTGGATGAACTATCCCTTTAACATTCCGCCCCCATTGCAATGACATATCCAGGTTTATTATAGTTAACTAAAACTTTAATGAAATTTAAAACCATAAAAAACACCAGCATGAGAGCTAGGTAAAAATTTTGTCTTAAGCCATATTTGGACGGGACTAGTTTTCACGGAGGACGTTAGAGAAATGTATGTTTTACAGGCGTAGTTTGTGATTTTAATCCTGTACGAATCTGCCATGTCTGTGTTTTTCTCACACAACCTCAGTAAATAAGCCAAACTTAACAGTCCTCTGAGAAATCTAATCCCCAATGCTGTCTGTGATTGCTGATGTTGTATTATATTATTATATTGTACTAACGCTTCACCTAGCGTTTTTTGACCTACCTGAGCTACCGTTTGCACACCAATATTTTGTATGCGTTCATTTTTATTTCAATATGATTGGTATCTGACTAAAAAATAAAATTATAAAATGAATAAATAGAGCCAAATCGCAGAAGACTTTTTAATATCAGTGTCAGGTAATATACTTGTTTAGATGTCTCTGCTCACTTATTTGGGTTTATTATAAACAGCCACTTCTATAAACTCATGTAAAGTTTATTTAAATTTTTTTATAATAAATTAAAATTATATCAATAAATAATTCATTAAAAAAAGATTTGTGTCATAGGTAATGCACGCAAGATGACCTTCTGTAACGCCCACGTCTAAAAACAAACAAACAAACAAAAAAAACACTCCCTCCCACCCCTATAATAAACACAGAGTCCCGTCTGAATCGGTACGTGAAATCACAGACCACGGGTGATAAGAATTGTAACTCAAACATCATTTAGAAAACTAGTCCCATCCAAATAGAGGTCTTAATAGCCAGACGAGTTTCAATCCTTCCCCTCCAGCAACCTGTCTCATATGAAACGGCCACAGAAATTACCAAACAACAATGATCCAATCAATTCTCGATAGGCAAAAATCAAATCCCGCCCTTTTTTCTCATTCAAGAACCCTTTTCACTTGGATATACATGTCACAATTTTCAGTTTAATTGTAGTGACTATTTCTCAATCTGCACACTTTAACATGTACAGGAATACAATACACAAAAAATTATACAGATTAAGGTTATAACATGAATCGAAGATTATTGCCATTTTATTTTTTGATATCTCACAATGGATGTTGCCCATTTTAGTTCAGGTAATTTTCTGATAAAAACAATTCAATGAGTGAGACAAAGTGATTCACTACTAGAATAAGTACTTATTGTGAATAAAACAGGTGTAAATTAAATCATCATGACATAATGAATAGAAGTTTAGAGTTGGAAGGTCAGAGGTCACCTGACAGTGCCAATGAAGAGTACAGGATCCTGTGGTATGACGGAGAGTTTGCTGCGAAGATCTTTCAGCCCCAGCTTGCAGATGTCCACATCATCTATCAA
The DNA here is from genome assembly GCA_037950665.1 of Hypophthalmichthys nobilis. Taxonomy (NCBI): domain Eukaryota; kingdom Metazoa; phylum Chordata; class Actinopteri; order Cypriniformes; family Xenocyprididae; genus Hypophthalmichthys; species Hypophthalmichthys nobilis. The sequence continues at coordinate 32,939,093 of CM075470.1, read as the reverse complement.
AATAGTGCCCTCAGCCGGTTCTGCCAAACGGAACAAAGCCACACCTAGAGAGGACTTCCCTGAATTGAAAAAGAACGGCAATGAGTGAAACCAAGAGGAACAGAGATAAAATATTTATATTACATAACTTTATTGAAACGCACAAGCTACTTTATGCATGTTTATGAGAATACTTTAGTATGACGGCTTTAATATATATTCCATTTCTTAATTTAACTCAATATGCACTAAGTCAATCTGAATTTATAACAATTATAGGAAATTAATCTTAACATTTAAAAACGTAAAATTAAGCTTTGAATAAAACATTATATGTTCTCTCTCACCAGAGCCAGTGCGTCCCACAATGCCAAGTTTTTCCCCTGGCTTAATCTTTATGTGGAGATTATTGAGGACAATGGGTGTGTTGTCCCTGTATCTCATACTGTAGTTTCTAAAGGTAATGGCGCCCTCCTGTGGCCAGTCGGTGGGGATGTGAGCTTCCTTGACACTTCGTGGACCCTCTGATACACAACTCTGCAGCACACAATGAAGCAGTGAAAAAAATCAAAACTATATTCATTATACTATATTCATGATTATCTGAACATGAATGCATGATAACCGTAAGGTCAACCTAATGTTTATGTATTTTACCGTAATATACTCCAGTAGTCTCTCTACACTGGTGAACTTCGCCTCCAACTCGGTGGACAATCTCACCACAAACTGAAGAATTCCAGTCAACTGTAATCACATAAACAGAAAGTGCTCAGATATATAGCTGGATTTGACATGAGATAAACTGTCAGTTGACTACTGTTTTAGTCTAGCTGTGAGAGTTACCTGTATCGTGTAAGATAAAGCCAGGCCCTTCAGAGCAGGGTTTATGGTCTCATTGGGGCTGAGCACTACAAACAGTGCTACCATTAGAGTAACAGAAGCAGACAGGAAGTCTAACCAAAATGACAGCCAGCGAGCCCCACAATTAAACAACATGAAGTGATTAGAGTTGGTGTCACTCAGCATCTTAAACCTGTTATTGGAAACACACAAACAATATGAGGATTTTAATTCATTGGATGTTTGCTACATTTCTGTAATGTGGAGCCAACATAGGCTCTGAGCTATTAGTGTCGGTTTTGTGTAAAGAGAAAAATATTAGTTTTTGACTTTTAGTACTGAGTTCTCTTTAAAAGCCACAGTTCTTGTGGCCTAAATTTTATTTAAAATGATACAACAGTTAGTTATGGTCCTTGAATCTGATTGGCCGTATATGGTCAAACAGCACTGGGACTCTTTTTGCAGGTTACAACATTGCACCAGTAGTGACTCAACTGATTCATTCAAAAATAGATTAATTCAATACCACACAACAGTTAATTCAGTTTTGGCTTTGTTGGTGGAGAAAAACAAAGTAACTGGCAATACTGTGTTGCAATTCAATTTCAGTTTCAGTATTAACTTGTTGATTGGACTGTAGATTGGACTGTAGCATAAAAGCAATATCACACTCGTAATCATATTGTTGGTCTAAATATTAACACTCTTGCTTGTGTGCTATAGCTTAGGTATGCTGGATAATTACGGAGTCATTCTAGGATTTGATTCATGAGGGTCATAATGATGTATCAGCAAGTAACACAGCACGTTGCCCTGCACTGTATGTCTTTCTGAAATATTTTCTAATTAAAAATAATATCTTAAAATGTTGTAAAATAGATCTAAATATATTGTCAGTAATATCTTACTGTTCAATGTACTGCTTTCTTTTGTCATAGGCATGGATGGTGCTGAGTCCCTGTATGGTAGAGGTGGTGAGAGAGATCCAGGGAGAACGACTCACATTCTCCATCCTCTTCATATGACGAATGCTCCTTTGAAAAATACTAAGGCAAGAAGAAAATGGACGGTTTGTACATTTCATGGCATTAAAACATAATCCTGTTTGGTGGATCTGGGATTGTAATCTTTATATTCTACTTCTGAATATTAAGGATATTAAGGTGCAATGTTTGTGTCTTACTATAGGATTGTGGCAAAGATGACTCCGAGAACTGCCACGGCAATCAGGAGGTATGGGAATACTATGCAGACGGTGAGAATGGTGAAAGTAACGATCAGAGAGAACTGAAAAAAGTTCTCCATATTAAACGGTAAAACTGCATCAACCTCATCTTGGTCTTTACTGAAGCGGTTCACCAGGCGGCCAGTTGGAGTTGTGTCAAAAAAACTCATTGGGCTGCCAAGGATCTGATGAAAAATACAGTCACATGGTATCAAAATGCTTCTCAAATGGTTCTCATTTTACTAAACAAATAGTAGCACAATGCTTATATTCCATTACTAAACAAACTCTTTCATATTAAACTTGATCACTCACATTAAAAGGGGAGTTTGTGTGCTATTAGGAGGGTTTAAAATCAACAAAGCAATATAACTATTGTTTTTATTAAAGAACAGTACAGTTCTTGAAACTTCTGGAATCACAAAATGAATCATGGTTAATCTAATATATCACTAATATATTAATAATAATAATACACTTACTCCCAGTTTCTGTTAAAAAAGTTCAAAAACAAGCAGCTTTGTCATAATTACAGTAGAAATACTGGAAATATCTTAACAATTTTGGACACTGAGGGGGGCTATGAGTCAAAACGGTTGTGAATAATATGATCTGAAACCAAAAATTCATGAAGTGTAAATCTGCTAATAATTTGTCTTACCCGTTTGAACATTGTGTCATGGAGTTTGGAAGAGGCATGCAGAGTGACTTTAGTGAAGGCGTAGCCCTTGGCAATGCTCAGCAGTACCATGGCAACAATAATAATGCCATAAATCATTTGGTAGAATGGCAGGTCTGGATTCTCTGTGATATTACCACTGTTTGCTGTTAGATTAGAACTGGAACTGTTCTACAAGAACACACAGAGAGTTTGAAAAGTAATGGTAAGATCTTCATGAGTCAAATGAGTAGTTATGCATGTGTGTGTGTGTGGGGGTGTTTACCCCTGATCCCTGGTCTAACCAGTAACTGAGCCACCAATTGCTGAAAGCAGTCGATCCCACAAGAAGAGCGAAGAGAAGTATAACAACTAACAGCAGTATATACCCTACAGAGATATAAATAGGCAAAGAGAAAGACAGAATGAGGAACAGTGTTACAGCATTTATAATGCACAGACAGCGAGACAGAGAAGGAGAGGGAAGAAAAAAAAGTTTAAAACAAAGAATAAAAACCTCCAGCAGCTTTGCAGTATTGGTGGTAAGTCCTCCATGCAACTGAACCTTCAAGGGACACTTCCCGTGTTACTAATTGATCCTTTTTCCCTGAAACACACATGTACACCAATGTACAAGTCATATTAAACTGAATATACTGTGTGTACATAATGGACATTGTGAAAATGTTTATACATCTACCTTTTGTTTCCGTGGAGTCTTTGGGTAATTCATTTATTACATGCTTCTCATCAGACATATCAAAAGCTAGAAAGATAAAAGAGAGATGTCTGTTAGCAGATGTTTGTCTAACCAAAAGTGCACAGTTAAGAGGATGAATTGCTTATGAATGCATGATCATTACATTTAATAATATTTAGAAGATGTTAGCACTGCATATTTAAACTGTAACTCCTCCTAAGCCTATCAAGTTATGTGAAAACAAATTTGGCTCAATTCTCCAGCTTTATATCTATATGCAATACACAAAAACACACAATTTAAACTTTGCTTTGATAAACTTTCCTTTTATAAAACAATTAATATTATGTTCAGCTACTATTTAATTATATTAAATAATTTAGATATTTCTTATATAAATACATTTATAAATTACATATTTGCATAGAGTAGATTGTTTTTCTTTATTTATTACAAAATTACTAAATAATAGGGTTCTCCTAAAGAGAACCGGAATGAAAGAAAAGTAGATTCTAAGATTCTAGAGACTTTGGTGCAGAAATTTAGCATGAGATAGGTAACATATTTAACCACTAACCTGGGTTTTCGATGCCGTTGACTTTGGGCTCATCTGCATCGGTCTGGTTAGAGTCATTGTGTTCAGTATGTGTGGAATCAGCTTCTGCCTTTTCCTATATGATCCAAAAGTGAAAATTAAGAAGAAATTCAGTGACATACAACTGACACAATCTGTTCTCAGATTCTGTTTGTTTTAGTTTAGTATTGGAAACCAATACATGTCAACAGAGTAAATAAGTTGTATTATTTTAATGGATTATTTCATGTGTAAAGTAATTGAGGGTGGTTACTTTGCTCTGTTCCAGCTGGAAGTTGTTAATAAGATGAGCATAGCGGCCTTTAGCTTTCATCAAATCATTGTGAGTGCCTGCCTCCTTTACCTCCCCATTATCCAACAGCAACACCTCATCACAAAACTCCAAATACTGCAAAGACAACACCAGTTGAGATGAACACACAAAAAACTCAGAATCACTGGTGAAAAGCTATGATTTTAAGATTTTTATGTAGAGTTGCGCATTAAAAGGCAGCTGTGCTGTTGAGACCAACTGACTGACACAGATGTGCTGTGTGATTAAAGGTGATTAAAAGTTTGTGTGTGATTTCTCTAATGGTGAATTTTGTGAATGCACATGAAAGAGAATGTGTTCCTGCCATTACATAATGGTGAGGCAGGCTTAGATGAACCTTTTCCTAACCTGAGGAGGTTATATATTAAATGTGTTACGACAATATAAATGAATCATTACTGTTTACTTCAGAAAACTGTCAGCATGAGCTTTATGTGCACTTCCATGCATGTTCTATTGTATCTTCCTCCAGGACACTGGTTATAAATTAACTTCACATTCAACTGTGACCCCTTAATATTGGAGAGAAACATCTGTTGACAAAAAGCAACTTATAAAATCAGCAATCCCTCCAGAGTTAAGATATTTATCTTAAGTTATTTTTCAAACATGTTTCAGTGTACACAAGAGCAATATCTTGTGTACATTTTTTTTTAATATTTAAAAGTTTTAGATCAGAACTAGAATAATCTAATCATGATTAAACCAGAAAAATCACAAAATTAGTGAACAAGAACAATTTCTAAAGCTTAGACTGCTCACACTTACAATGGATATTGTAAATTAAATGATCCCTTTTCTCCAGCTGACCATGTACATACATTTTTCCGTTGCCATAAACTGCCCTCTTACTGGGCTTCCTTTTTTAACTTTCTTTTAGGGGCTTTACATATTTCTCTCTCTCCATGTCCTATGGTTGCCATTTTTGGTGTGTCTGTTTTCTCTTCTCTTCTCACTAAACAACAAGCAGATGTTATTCCTTTCGCCTCCCTGATTGCTAGAAGAAGCATTTTGCTACATTGGAAGTGTCCAACCCCACCCCCAAGTACCTCTTGGTTAAAAGATCTTATGTCATTCCTTTCTCTGGAAAAACTGAAGTACACTACCCAGGGCTCAACTGATAAATTCTACAAAACTTGGAACCCCTTTCTAAATTTCTTTGATTCTTTGACCTCACTAGATTCTGATTAAGTTTGTAATGCATGTAGGTCAGTGGTGTAGTCTAGTTTTTTGTAGTGAGTATACTGTGATTTTTCCCACCCAGCCTCATACTCGTCCGTCCCAGAGCGACACCCCATAAGCACCACACTCACTAATGCATATAGGATGCATCTGATCTAGGCTACATGTAATTGAGAGCATTCTGAAAGACTACTTATGTGTGTGTTATCAACATGTCAATTTATTATAAGCAACACAAGACTTTAATAGCCAATGACATTTACATCTGAAGAGACTCTGGACTGATTTTTTACTGTTTAGTGTCAATCACCATCTAACTCAGCCAGTTAAGATAGCCTTAGATGTTATATGAATATGGTCCCTGGAGCACAGTTTTTTTCAGCTGGCAAGTTTCAATGCACATTTAAGAGTGCAAGTTGCAACTATTATTACTCTCTAAAAAATGTTTGGTTAAAAACAACCCAAGTTGGGTTGAAAATGGACAAACCCAGCAATTGGGTTGTTTTAACCCAGCGGTTAGGTTAAATGTTTGCCCAACCTGCTGGGTAGTTTTATCAAACTCAACTATTGTGTAAAAATTGCTGTATTGCTTGCTTAAAATGATTTAAAACAACCCAATCGCTGGGTTTGTCCATTTTCAACCCAACTTTAACCCAGCAATTTTTAGAGTGTAACAATAATGGAAAGATGAAGCTTATCATTATGTCACAATAACACCCCGTTTGGACTTTGTTTTCTGTTTTGCACCATTTCCTGCCAGTCTGTCATCATAGTTATGCATTTCAATTCACTAACTTGCAACATGATTCGATATCAGTTATTTTGGATATACTTTATATCAGGTACAGTACATGGAAAATTTTCTCAAGAAAAAAAAAAAAATCTCAACTAATGCTAAAATATACATGGGAATCAGTTGGTACTACATTAATATTGAAGGTTAAAATGAACTGATTTGTATACAAACTTAAATTACACTTGAGGAAATTTTTATAATAATAAAGTTATAATAGGCCTACTAACTTTAAAATTATTTTTACTCCAATTCGTTTAATTGAAATTTAAACATTTAAAAGGTGGCTGTCAACTTGACAGATTTATTCAAACATGCATAATATAGGCTACTGAATTATAAGTAATTTGTAATATGGTGCATACATTTAGCTAGATGCTCCTCTCAAGAGTTCATTTTTCTAGCTGACTAACGAGTTTATGGTCACTGAAAATTTTTTTTTTGTGAGGCAAATGTGACGTTATGTGACAATGTTTACAAGCTGTTATCAATGTCTCTTTCCGCGGTTGAAACACTGATTAAGCGATTATACGAGACATGATACGGATTCCGCTAAGCTGTATCTTTTATCATACCTTGACATGTTCATTCATGTTTATTTCGAGCTGTAACTGGTGTTAAAGCGGAGGAGAGGATCAGTTTACGTGCGCTTCAGGCTGCTGCTTCTCTTGAACTGCTACAGCGATCTGCCACGCCATATTAAAGAGCGCCAAAACGGTATTTATGTTTTTTTTTATTCCGAAGTAAAATTGGCAAAATATGAAACTTGAGACTGTGAGAAATATGAGACTTTGTTTCATGTCAAAAGCAACAAATCACGAATCATATTTTGTGATTTATTGGATAGTTACGTATCCTTGCGCTTTTTTAAGTGGGTATACTGAAATCCTTGAACATTCTGCGTATCACGTAGACTACACCACTGATGTAGGTATACTTATACTTGTATGGATATTTACAAGTTGCATGCACTTTCCCTTTTTTTATTAGTATTATATACATTTTAAAGATTATTATATACATTCATATATTATTATTGTTATAAATATTGTAGTTTCTAGTTAATCCTCCTGAGGGGTTTATGGGTGGGGGGATGTTATCTATTGTTCATCTAGTTCTTTTCTCTATATTAACTTTTTTTCCCCCTATACTGTTTTGATTATCATTCAAAGTTAAATGTGGGGATCAGATAAATGAAAGTGCAGACAATGTTCCCTTCACTGTATTGTCCTATGTTTTTATCTGTCTGTGTAATAAAGCATGTGAAAAAGTAAATGAAATGATCCCAGATAATAGTTTTGATGTATTCTGCCTTACTGAAACCTGTCTTAAACCAAATAAATATTTTGGTCTTAATGAGTCTACTCAACCAGGCTACTGTTATAAGCACGAGCCCCGTCTAATTGGTCGTGGTGGCGGTGTTGCAACAATCTATAGAGATATTCTTAATGTTACTCAGAAAACAGGACACGGGTTTAATTCATTCAATCAATATGCACCACTGCCAAATTTTCTATATATTGTAATCATTATGTTCACAACTTGTAATAATGACTTCAATGAGCTCATTTTTTTCTGCCTAAAATTGCATGATTTCTATATGTACATTTCTGAAATACATTACTTGGACACAGTCACCTCTGATAACAGATCCCTCTAAATTGTAATGTAGACATGTATTTTCTGTAAAGCTGCTTTGAAATGATATGTAAGCGCTATACAAATAAATGTGAATTGAATTGAATTAAATAATCTATATCATTATAAAAACTGGCCTGACTTGTGCATTACTTTAAAAAAAAAGCCTTTTTATTAGAGAGTATAATGACTTTTAAGATTTTATTACTGTCCATGACTTTTCACAAACACCATTTTAGTTGAATAGAGTAAAGAGTATGTGTATTTGGCGCTGTCCTGGGGGAGGGCTCCGTGTTCAGAATGTGGCCTGAACCCAGAGTACTCCCCCCGTATCCCTGGCTGGGATAGGATCAGATAAAAGTGCGGAGTTGTGGTGGAGGAGGGATGCTGGAAAACTGTCATTGGACAGAGGTGAGTCGGCTATTTATTTACAGGGCTCCTCGCACTGAATGGGTAGATTATCTGAACGTGCTCCTCCCGAAATTTGTTAATAAAACATCATTTTAAATTCCCTGATTTTTTAGTTTTTCAGAAGGTACTGGGAATCACATATCTATAGATGTTATCTGGTATAAGCAAATATTTACTCCACTAACAGCTCAAACAGAAAAGAAGCCTGCAAAGAAAATGAAAATAATTGACATAATGGATTAGTTAGAGTGAATTACCTGCAGCTGATGAGTGACCAGAATGACTGATTTGCCCTTCAGCTCTTTCTTGATGCATTCCTCAAATATGTGCTTCCCAACATGTGCGTCGACAGCAGACAGAGGATCATCCAAAAGGAAAATGTCTCTGTTAGAATACACTGCCCTGGCCAAACTGACCCTCTGCTTCTGACCACCTGAAAGATTAATACCTCGCTCTCCAATCTTGACACACACACAAACACACACATACGTTTTTTTTCCCCCTATACTGTTTTGATTATCATTCAAAGTTAAATGTGGGGATCAGATAAAATAAAGTGCAGACAATGTTCCCTTCACTGTATTGTCCTATGTTTTTATCTGTCTGTGTAATAAAGTAATTTTATTATTCCCATATGTTATATAACTGTATTCCTTAGTATTATAAACATTTAATGGTTCAATAAAAAAGAATAATAATAATAATATTAGTATATCTAATCAGAGTACTATATGTTGGTGTGGAAACAGACCTCTGTCTGGTCTCCATATGGAAGTATTGCCAGATCAGGTTTCAGAGAGCAGGCATGAATGACACTGGCATATCTAAAACACAGCAAGCACACAAAAACATTTTTTTAAATGCAGCGATTCATCTCAGTACAAAGGATCAATGTTCAACAACAATTTGACATCAATTATAAAGCAGCTGAGACTGTGTCTAGAGCCAGACATTTACCCCATCCAATAAAAGCCATTATAAGTAATAAAAAACACACCATAAAGCGGTTCACTGTCTTTATGGCACTAAAACAGGATCTTATAGATTACATGCGTTAGAAAGGTGAAGGGCAGCTTCCTAGGAGCATGGTAGGACTGACATTGAGGTAAATTAAAATTTGCCATTTCAAGACGAATGGGTTAGTGGTGTCTAATTAGTTTTATTCTGAGGCCTTGCTCAGTAAATTCATACTTACCATGGCGAAATAATTTTTTAAAATGAGTTTCATACAAAGCTACTCTTTTACACTCCAATTGTGATACTGATCTGCTTAATATTTAGATAATATTTAGAGGCTATCTATCAGAGAGGCTAAAAGAGTAGTCACATTTACCATTGTTTGTCATTTTAATAATTATTTTAATAATTATCAGCTAAATTTGTATTACACATATATGCTGATCATATGAAATTTGATCATTTTTAAAACACTATCTTCATGAAAGTTTTCCTTTTACCTTTTTATGTAGGTCAGGCTATAAAGCTTTATCAAGATCTATTGTAGCTAAAAAAAACATAGTATATAAGGTGAAAGGCTGCAGTCATGAATAATTTCATTGTTTTAGGACATGACTGTACATTTTCTTCTTAGTTCAATTTAGTGCTGTTTATCACTCTCAATCACCACGTAGCCTTTGAGTTGGTGTTGACATTTGGCCTCCAGTAAAATCTCATACTATTACTTCAGATGTGGCTTTGTGGGTTTATAAGTAAAGCTCTGGCTCTCTCCTGTTTTTGATTGCAAATTTTGGTAATCATTTTACTGTGCAGTAGTGAAGTTTCCTGACACTTTCTGAAAAACAAATATGTAACTGTTGACACATTCTTTGACCTGTTTTAGTTGTTCTCTGTAGTTTTACCTGGTTTGGTCAAATGGTTCTCCCATGAGGATATTGTCCCTTACAGACCCATGGAATATCCAGGCTTGCTGGGAAACATATGCTAATGTTCCATTAGCTGATACAGACCCACTCACAAGATGCATCTGTAGGAATAAATTATTATACAGACAGTCACACATCATCACATCATGTGTCTAGCTAGTAGGTAGAAAAGACAGAGGCACCACACCTGCTCAAGAATACTTGATATCAAAGAGGTTTTTCCACTTCCAACATTGCCACACACCCCAAGCAGACTTCCCTATAAATTAAAAGAGAGCTTCATTAGTCTCTTGTAGTGTCAGAACACATCCTGTCTATCGACTACTGGAATTTTATAGTACCCCACATTATAATATATTAATATCACACCTTTGAAAGAGTGAAGCTGATGCTTCTGAGTGAAAGTTGTGACCCTGACTGGTGTGTGGCGCTTTGAGAGGGATCTTGTGGTTGTTCAGTGGTGTTCATGTCATCTGGCAGGCACCAAGAGAATGAGGCCTTTTCCATGACCAGCGCCAAATCCATATTTTTATCCTGGGTAAGATAACCTTTGGGGTTCTGTACCAACATTAGCTTCTGTAGAGATGCAATCATTAAATATTCTGTTATTTGCATTGTACTGCTGAGGAAAATCAAGAATTCATTGTAGAAGACACGTATCAGATTATCAAGTTACAGCATGTGTAAAATACTCTGAAAATATATTTCCCACACACTTATCTTTATAAGTTACTTGTATGAACGATATTTACATCTTCCTCAATATGTCATAAACTAATGCCTGATTGGAGCAGATAATGGGGCCAAAGGTACAAATGCATGGGGAAAAGGAGGAAAACTTTTTGACAGTGAGGTATAAATGAGAGAAAATTATCTTTGATTTTGATTTAAACCGAGAGAAACATGTATATGTGTCCTACCTTGAGTCTCGCAAGAGCCACTTTAGCCTCAGCCACAGCTTTAACAGAGAATGGCAACAAGCCCATAGACATCCTCATGCAGTTAAATACAGCGATGATAGTGTACGCCTGTGGGGAAACAATCAGATGGTTAGAGAAAACTCATCTCTTCTATCAAAGTTTCAAGTACGTCATTTGCCAGTTTATGTAATGTAAGGAATTACAAGTTGAGCCAGTTAAGAGTTTACAAACCAGTAGTTTGAACAGAATAACTCAAATACAAAATAAAAACAATAAATTGATCAATCAATGTATAAGTAATGAAGTTTTACATATTTACACTGTTTTAGGTTTGGTAAGATTTTTTTTATGTTTTTGAAAGAAGCCACTTACGCTCACCAAGGCTGCATTTATTTGATCAAAAATACAGTAAAGCAGTATTTTAATATATTTTAAGAAGTAATTTATTCCTGTGATGGCAAAGCTGAAGTTTAAGAAATTATTCCAATGAGCTGATTTGGTGCTTATTATTTCTTATTATCAGTGTTGAAAACAGTTGTGCTGCTTAACATTTTTGTAGAAATTGTGATGCACATTTTTCAGGATTCCTTGATGAATAGAAATGTCAAAATTAGAGCATTTATTTGAAAAAGAAAAAAGTAATAAACGTATTAATTTCTTATTTAACCTCTCACCCCTAACTTTTGAATGGTAGTGTACACTTATCCATTTAGCAGAATATAAGCTTTTTTTTTTGTACTCACAGTAGAAGGATGAAGAGGCAGTTTCAGTGAAGTGTGGACAATGAAGGTGAGGATGGTTGCCAGTGTGGGAACTATTGTTGTTATGGAAGCGTTTAAACTCTGAACATAACCAGCCTTTTGTAATAGCAACTTTTCATTTTTCCTGATATCTAGATCCGAAAAAATAAGGAGAGAATGGGTGAGAGAAAGGACAGAAAACACAGCATTTCATAGAGTCATGAGAAAAATTGGATGGATGGATGGATGGATAACCTGTGACTGTTTTCTCAAAAGACTCCTCCCACGCATACATCTTAATGAGCTTGATGCAGTTTAGAACCTCATTCATTGTGCGAACACGTCTGTCTGTCACAGATACAGCCCGCCTTCTGAACATACCAATTAGCCTGGCAACTGAGAACTATAGCAAGCACATACAGACAGACAGGGAAAATAATAAAATATTACTGAAACAAGTAAATATTAAATGTATATGCTGAAAATGCATTACACAAAACAGAAAAGACCATCACACCTGTATAGGTATGAACACCACGTAGACCAGAATTCCAATAAGTGCAGTGTATCCCAGAATAACACAGGCATATATGATACATATGATAAACAGTAACGGAACAGACAGCAGAAACGTTCCATACAGGACCGCCTCAAACAGCCGATAGCCATCACTCGTCAACACATTTATGGTCTACACCGTAGAGAAACAAAACATAGATATAATGCACACAACCGTTTATGACAAACACTATTTGTATTGTATATAATTTAAGTAATTAAAAAGTGGTTGGAGTACTAGAGTAAATAAATACAAATTAATTCCTTATCAAGTAACCAATAAATAGATTCTACAGACTAAATGCCAATATTTACTGCTGAATCAACAATTAATAGCTTACCTCTCCTACACTAATGCTGGTAAGATTCCTGAGAGAGATTATTTTCTTGAAAGCAAGCATGGAGAATGCTCCCTTCACTCTCACGGCGGTACGCAAGTTCACAGCCCACAGGAGCGATGCAAAATATGCCTTGCTGAACTCAGATACGAACAGAGCCACACACACGCCAACACCATGCAACAAAGTGGATGCCTCAGGCTGCTCAACGTAGTTCAGGATTTCATGCACTAGAACTGACTAGAAGACAGACCAAATAACATTCAAAACAGATCCATGATGTAAGGCAAATTAATAAATAAATAAAGCAGCACTGAATGTTTGTGAGAAATAATGCACTTGATTTAAATTTCAAATTTAATTGGAACTATAGTCAACATTAATCAAAAAAGTTCATCAATGTTGTCCTAAGAATGAAGTTGTCCTAAGAAGAAGGTTTTAGGCCAACTTTGATGAAAGGTTTTGACCCACTTCAAATGTTGACTACTGTATTTTATTCTACTTAACAGATAATTTGGTTTTAGTACAGTGACAATATAAAATTATTTAATAAAGGAAATATATTATAATATCATGCTTAATATTTTTATATTTTTCTCACACAGTATAAATGGGTATTTATACATGAAAATATACAGATGCTACTATATTTTTCCAAGTGGGTCCCTCAAAAGGTGATTGTTTTTAATATAAACTATAAACCACTTTCAGGAACATGAAAGTAATATGTTTTATTCATTATTCAACTGAATGATACTGTGTACTGCTAACCCATTTTACATACCGGACCAACAAATGCGGCAAAAGAAAATAGGACCGAGGCCAAGAGGGACACTATTAATCTTGTCTTCTGAAAACGCATGACCACGGCAGAAACAGATGCCTTCTCTAGGCCCACACGGGCAACTTCCTCATCCCACAGTCTCTGAAACCTGAACACAACAAATCACAATCTGTTTTCATTTTTTGAAACCCACAAATACATTCTTCCAGACTCATCCTGGATACAGAAAAAACATCTTAGACCATAGACAACAACAGTAGAATATCATACACCATGTGTCAGAATGAAGATTTATGACCTATAATTTATGACCATAATGTCAATTGAGATTTTTGAAGTCAAATGTGTATTTCTTTTTTTACAACACACACACACACACACACACACACACAGTGAGTTAAATAATTGTTTTTGATTCTTTGTCTTTTTAACATTGATCCTATCAATGTGCCAGAAACACAGATACAGATGTTCTAGAAAGAACATCCCCAAACAACACCTATTCTTGTTGAGAATGAGGACTCTTTGCCTTGATGAATGTCTCTGATTCTTTGTCTTAAGCACTAACATTTACCTATAGTTCAGGTACTACTGACCCTTCTATGCTGACAACACACACACACACACACACTCACTCACCCACACAGTTGTTCTAAAAAGAACATGCCCAGACATGTTATTTTAATGGTTATAGCCAGTGTGGTGTAGGGGTAATGGTATTCCTGAATGACTTGACTCAAATATTTTAACTTAATTAACATATACTCTGTGACCAGTAATTTTGTGTTCGCCAAATGCCACACTGCAGCTGCTCATTCGGCCGAGACTTCCTGAATTAGGCTAAGATTTAAATGGAAAGATTATGAAGAATACCTCTCTCCATTGATGTGGGCTCCATCATGAGGTGAGATAGAAAGAGAGTCCTCATCAAACTGATTCTTAAAGAGACTCCACATCATGGGTGTCATCCATACAAATGATGTGAAGGAGAAGAAACCAGCATCATCAACTGGGTGTGAGCTGTGCAAAGTAAGAAAATGTACATTAGATATAACATTATGAATTTATCAGACATTTGGAGTTTCAGAAATGTCACTTGAATGACAGACTTGTTAAAAATAGACATTTCAGTCATTAGTAATCATGAAAATCATGAATCATGTATTAATTTTTTTTTTTTTACTTTGATCTCTTGATAAATTGGACAGATCACTTTCATTATTGAAATCAAAAATTTATGCTTCTAATATGTTGAGAAATCTGTCTTACTGTGAGCCAAAACGGAACGGGATGAGGGTTTTCAAGCTTTGATGGTATTTGTGCTTCTTAGGAGGAGGTTCTGGTTCCCTGTAATCTAGAACTGGAGGACCTTCAGGAAAGGCACTCGTGACTGAAGGTGATGCTGTCCATGTAGCACTATTTCTTCTTTGTTTCTGCACAATAAGAGAGATATGGAAAAACAAAGAGATAAATATCATTAAAAAAAAAAAAGGAATTGTGAGACAACAGAAAAATGATTCAAAAAATATCTCATAACAGGACAAATGTTGTTACAGAAGAAAAGTAAAATATGCAGTCAGCATCTCACTTACAAAAGAAACTCCTTCCACATTCTGTTTCTCTATGGAGGATGAGAGGTTCTTCATTTTTTCAGCAGTTCCTGTAGGTTATTAATAAAGATCTTTACGTGAACATGAGGAAACATAAAACATAATGTTTAAATTAAATAAATTAATAAACAGATAAATAAAAATCAGTAGGCTTCAGGTGGTAAATAGTAATAATAGTGAGATGTTAATAGTAAGCTCCTTACCGTTTACCAGTTGTCTTTGTCTCTGTGCTGGTCAGTGTTGTTGTCAGGCTGAATGCCTTATTAATCTGAATGCCTTTCTCTAACACACTAACAAAACTCTAACAGCAACATGCATCAAAGTCCTGACGTTGAGTTACATCACTATTTTACCAGGCTCAAAGGTTACCAAAAGCAGAGGTCTTGACACTCCTCCTCTGTGTCTCTCCCTGTCACCATGGGATGCTGCAAATCCTTTTTTTTCAACCTGTGAAATAAACCAATTTTATAACAGCTGAGGAAACTGGCTCTGGGTGAGAAGGCAAAGGCACAATATCACCTCAGATACTACTTTTCATGTAGGTGTTACTGAGTGTGACTCACCATATTAGTTCACATTTAAGTCAAAATGTGTTAGTTCCTACAAATGCAAATTTCAACATTAAGTTGGCAGACTCTATACGTTTTATTTCTCTTCTAGATCACTAGGGTAAATCATTTTCCAGGGAAATTATTTAATAACAGAAATACCAGTCATTAGTTGCTGTAAAATATATTTCTACAGCAATCTTGCAAACTTACTGAACTTTAAAGTTTCTTTTATCAGTTAGAGACTTCTTGATGCTGTGTAAGGTCTGTCCTGTTTGTCTATATATTAACCATCATAACCTCTCAGTAGGTGATGGTGCACCTGAACTCAGTATGAGCCAATGCTGCTTTAAAGCTCTTCTGACCTATGAACGTGTATTTCTGATGAGTCAGTTTTGTTGACATGAAAGTTAGCAAAGTTTACTATCCTATTAACTTGTCCATGCTATACGTCATAAAGTTACAATTATGATTAACACATTGTAAATAAAATATTATCATAATATCATAATTATGTTGGCTTGAGAAAGCCAAAATACTGAAATGCTATTATTATAATATAGTAAGTTTATAGTTAGTTCAGGTACTACTGATCCTATTATGGTGGCAATACACACACACTCACTCACACACACTCAGTCACTCACACTCACTCACACACACACACACACACTCACACACACTCACTCACTCACACACACTCACTCACACACACTCACACACACACACACACACACACACACTCACTCGCACACACACTTACTCACACACACACACACACACACACACTCACACACACTCACTCACACAAGAACATGCCCAGACATGTTTTTATATAATATATATAAAAAACAATATTATAAAATTAATATTATAAAAAATAACATGCCCACCCAGATGTGTTATTTTTATATAATTATAAATATAATTTATAATTATAAAAAATAAAGAGAAAGCCAACATACTGTTCTACTATTTAAACTTATTACTAGTGGTGCTTGCGAAGCATCACTATAGAGTGGTGAAGGTATGACACTTACAATACTTTTTTGTTTTGTTCTAAAAGGTAAATTACACACACCCATAGCGGAAACGTGAATTTTGAAGCAGTTATGTTTAATTTTGAAAACGTATGTTTTTTAATAAGTAATTAGATAAGACAGTTTGGGGTCTGAGTGTGTGCGGTTTATGTTGTAGAACAAAACATCAAAGTATTGCCAAGTTATGTTTACCACATTTTAATCATAAATTGAAAAACCCCATTATAAAACCCCCTAGGAAAACTCTGAGGGAACCAGTGGCAAATTAGTCTTAGTTTGACGTAATCCCTGCACCACTGTAATGTTCTCTTGCGTACATTAAAATTAGTGGTGCTTGTGAATCTTACGTAGTTCCTATTTTTTATTTTGTTATTCTTTTTAAAAGAATGTATATATGTATTTTTTCAGAAATGTATATACAAATCACGCAGTCAGCTAACAATCTATTAATTTAAACAATGTATTAATTTAAGGCAGATACAATGTGCTCATTGAAGTTATGAAAACATGTTAACAAATGATTAGGATATATAGAAAAATTTAGCACTGGTTCATGTTGATCCAGAGTTTGGGGGTCCTCGCATGTGGTTGGGGTCACAGGTGTTAAGGCATCTGAAGTCTTCATAAGATCTGAATTTGTCTACTTTTGTAAAATTTTAAGAAATGTTTTAGTTTTAATCCAACCCATAGTGTGTGTGTGTGTGTGTGTGCGTGTTGCAAAATAACAAATACATATTTGACTTCACAATTCTGAGTAAAATAAGACACAAGCGATTTTAAACTTTTAAACATTTGTTTGCCACAAAAGCAAGGCATGTTGTCTATTTTCTTTAAATAAAACTTTTACTTTATTTTATTCTTTAATTTCTTTTAAAACAGTCTGATGACCATCATTTTTTATTAGTAATGTAGCCGAGCGGTTTTCTCACACAAGTAAAAATTCTTTGGATGTGTTTGTGACAAACACATCATTTTCACTTAGAAAACTAATAAATGTATGAATGAACCTTTTTTCTTTTGACAACTACATTACAAATAATTTACCTGAGGTGTTTAACAACCAAAAACATGTTGATCGCTAAGTTTAAGGCATATAGTACAAACATGCAATGCTCTAGAAAGCTAATCTTGGTGTAATCTTTGTGAGGTCAGAACACAAAACTTTGTGTTGGGTGATCCATGGAAGTCATTTTCAAGCTATGAGTATGTTTCAACATGTAATTATACAATATTTTCAATAGGAATGTTATGGTTTCATGCTGCTTTAATGTTTTGTTTGTTTGTTTTTTTTACTAACACTTTTTTTAACTAACACTTCAACATCCAGCACAAAATTAAAGAAATTAGCTTAGGATGTTTCAACTATTACCATCTTCTTTGAGCCCCAAATAAACAGGTAATGGAATGTTCTATGAAAGCGACACAATATGATATTTTTCTGTGTGTGTGTGTAAATAGTTGTGCTAAAATCTTTGCGCATATTTTTTACACGCCAACATAATTTGTCAGGGCTATGTCACACCGCTGTGACGCAAAGTTCCACAATTTGCAAAGGCTATAGATAACTTTAAAACATAATCTTTCTACAGAATTATGTGTATCCAAAACACAATTTCAAAATCACTAAGAAAAGAGTATACAAAGTATCGTTTATAATAAAAACACACACAAAAAAACATTCGTGAGCAGTTGTGAAAGTTTGTAAATGTGGTTTTGTAAATGATGTTTTTTATTACTCCACTAGTTTTAGTCATCTTGTTTAGATGACACTATTCACATTTTGTTTGTTGGACTGTGCTTTGTTTTTTAGGTGAAGACTGTTCTTTAAGAGTGCTCAACATTAAGTATGAAAAAATAAAAATTAAGAATTGAAGTGATAGTCTTTCTGTTTGAGAGTGTTTGACTAAACTGATGTTTCTTTTAGTGCAACTTTAAGAAGAAAAGCACCATTTATAATAAATACAGAATACAGAAAAAGCCTGTTTGTTACAAGATTGTAAATGTGGTTTTGCAAATTTTTTATTACTCCACTAGTTTTAGTCATCTTGTTCAGATGACACTATTCACATTTTGGTCGTTGGACTGTGCTTTGTTTTTTTGGTGTTTTTTTTTTTTTTTTTGCTGTTCTTTGAAAGCTGTCAACATTCAGATAGGAATAAAAATTAAGAATTGAAGTGATAGTCTTTCTGCTTGAGAGTGTTTGACTAAATTGATGTTTCTTTTAGTGCAGCTTTCCAGCTATCAATGATATGGGATCACATGAAAAGTAAGTCATGCTGTTTTACACTTAAAACTATTTATGATAAATCACAACTAAGTAACGCCCTGAAAGCTGCACATTCATTAAAGTTTGAGGTTATTAAACAGCATTCCACATGCTGGTAAAACCCGAAGATAAAATTAAACAATTGTGCAACTTCTGCAGAATAATTTCTTTCAACATCCCGCTTGAGGTTAAAGATAATAGTATGTTTTCAGCTATTATCACCATCTTCTCTGACACAAATAAAGCTACTATATGTGCTAAAAATCTTTGTACATTTTTGCTCTTCTGTCAGATTTGATAGAGGGACTATGCCACACTGTTTAATGCAAACACATTAAGAACCATATTGTTACATGCCCTTGTAAAGGCTATATATAAAATTAAACAATCTTTATACAGGTATTATATTTACATAAAAGTAAATTCAAGAGACCAATTTACTGTGAAAGAGTGTAAGGCATATAGAAAAAAAAACAAAAACAATTAGCTATAAAGAATACAGAAATCCTCTCTCCTGGTCTATTGTGAAAGTTTGATTTGTGATTTGACTTGTAAATGACATTTTTTCCACTAGTCGATGATGCTGTTTACATTTTGTTTCTTTGTTTTTGTACATTTGTACAGTTTGTAAAGACTTCTCTGAACGTGGTCAAACATGTTCATAAGAGTTAAAGGGTTAGTTCACTCAAAAATGAAAATTCTGTCATTTATTACTCACCCTCATGCCGTTCCACACCCGTAAGACCTTCGTTAATCTTCGGAACACAAATTGAGATATTTTTGTTGAAATCCGATGGCTCCGTGAGGCCTGCATAGGGAGCAATGACATTTCCTCTCTCAAGATCCATAAAGGTACTAAAAACATATCTAAATCAGTTCATGTGAGTACAGTGGTTCAATATTAATATTATAAAGCGACAAGAATATTTTTGGTGCGCCAAAAAAAAAAAAACGACTTATAGTGATGGCCGATTTCAAAACACTGCTTCAGGAAGCTTTGGAGCATAATGAATCAGCGTGTCGAATCAGCGGTTCGGAGCGCCAAAGTCACGTGATTTCAGCAGTTTGGCGGTTTGACACGCGAGCCAAATCATGATTCGATATGCTGATTCATAATGCTCCGAAGATTCCTGAAGCAGTGTTTTGAAATCGGCCATCACTAAATAAGTTGTTTTTTTGGCGCACCAAAAATATTCTCGTCGCTTTATAATATTAATATTGAACCACTGTACTCACATGAACTGATTTAAATATGTTTTTAGTACATTAATGGATCTTGAGAGAGGAAATGTCATTGCTGGCTATGGAGGCCTCACTGAGTCATCGGATTTCAACAAAAATATCTTAATTTGTGTTCCAAAGATTAATGAAGGTCTTACGGGTGTTTTACATTATTTAATTTTTGGGTGAACTAACCCTTTAATGAAAACACTATCAAATACAGCATAAAGAGAATTAAACGGCTTCTTCTAGTTCTTCTGCATGAAACTGCTTAAACAAAGTATATTTCTTTTAGGTCATCTTTCTGGTCTGTCTACAATGTGGGATCACAAGACACAACGCCCCAACATAAAAAGTGAGTCTTGCTGTTTTTCTATTACACTTCAAGCTTTTCTAACTATTACACTTAAAGCTGTGCATTTCACGGCACAGTCCCAGATACACAGTTCTTTTGTGAATTAAATGAATTATAGTTGATAAGAAGTCATTTTAAGTAAAAGGTGGGATGATTCATGACTTTTTTATTCTGACCACACCAATACTTTGACACCAGTGTGTTAGGTGTCTGTCCTTTAGATCTGTTCCAGAAAACAGACGTTGTGTTCCGTCTTAAAATTTTGTTATTCTTTTTATGAAAACGTGGTAAACAGTTTTTTGTCCTTATCAACGGAGTACCAAAATGTTTTAACATATCGTAAATTTTAATAGTTAGCTAGCAAATGCAAGTGAACTGTTTTATTGCTGAGATCAATTACAGTTATGTGAAACAAACTCACATCAGAGTTGGATTCTAATTTCTGTTGAACATTGTTATTGAACCGCATGTTTAACAATGCTAGTGTTCTCAGCCTCATCAAAGTTCACACAAGTCACAAGGTCTTTGCCAGTGGTCATCTGACTCTGAAACCAGACCAAATATTAGCATGTAACAGTTTGGAGACATTTGTGTTTTTTATGCTCCTTTGATTTTCTTGCACGTTGCTTTTTAAAACTGTTTACCAATTTTTAACATCAACATTCTCAATTTTTTTTGTGTACCCTTTTCTTAGTGATTTGGGTTTTCTTGTATGGTGTAGGCTTTTCTTAGTGATTTGGGTTTTCTTGTATGGTGTAGGCTTTTCTTAGTGATTTGGACACTTGAATTTACATGGTGATTTGTGCACACATAATTTTTTAATTTTATCTTCGGGTTTTACCAGCATGTGGAATGCTGTTTAATAACCTCAAACTTTAATGAATGTGCAGCTTTCAGGGCGTTACTTAGTTGTGATTTATCATAAATAGTTTTAAGTGTAAAACAGCATGACTCACTTTT
The DNA here is from genome assembly GCA_037950665.1 of Hypophthalmichthys nobilis. Lineage (NCBI taxonomy): Eukaryota > Metazoa > Chordata > Actinopteri > Cypriniformes > Xenocyprididae > Hypophthalmichthys > Hypophthalmichthys nobilis. Next base: position 32,917,533 of record CM075470.1, on the reverse strand, counting down.
CATGTGATCCCATATCATTGATAGCTGGAAAGTTGCACTAAAAGAAACATCAGTTTAGTCAAACACTCTCAAACAGGAAGACTATCACTTAAATTCTTAATTTTTATTTTTTCATACTTAATGTTGAGCACTCTTAAAGAACAGTCTTCACCTAAAAAACAAAGTACAGTCCAACAAACAAAATGTGAATAGTATCATCTGAACAAGATGACTAAAACTAGTGGAGTAATAAAAAACATCATTTACAAAACCACATTTACAAACTTTCACAACTGCTTATGTTTTTTTCTGTCTGATTTTATTATAAACAATACTTTTCAATGTGTGCTGTACACTCTTTTCTTACTGATTTTGAAATTGTGGTGTTTTGGATACACATAATTCTATATAAAGATTATGTTTGAAAGTTATCTATAGCCTTTGCAAATTGTGGAACTTTGAATCACAGCGGTGTGACTGTAACGAGGCGGCAGACTCGATGGGATCCATGTGCAGCTTTATTAAAACAATTGTAGTCGTACAGGCAAGGGTCAAATACCAGCAATAACAATGTCCAAGGCAGAGATGAATCGTAAACAGGGACAAGGTCATACACAAGAATATAAAACACAGGGAGAAATGCTCAGTAGTGTTAGCCAGGGCAAAACAAGACTTCGTAATGGGTGAATGTGTGAGTGAGCTTAAATAGTCCGGGTGATGGGGATCAGGTGTGTGTGTAATCAGACCAGGTACGGGGTTATGGGAAATGTAGTCCATGATGAAGTTAGTACTCAGGTGAGGGAGCCACAGAGGCCATGTTCGTGACAGTGACATAGCCCTGACAAATTATGTTGAAAAAATGAATTTTCCCTGATGTCTGCATGCGCAATAAGTGGGCGGGCAATATGCTAATGTTTCATTGTGATGTCACAATGAAACGGCTTGGGATTCGTTTTACAAACGATTCATTTAATTGACTCAGAGTTGACTCTTACTTTTGAGAAACAATAACTTTATATACGGTGCACTTTCAGATTTAAAACTTTGCAGGATGTTTTCATTCACTTGATTTCATTTCAGAGCTATGTTACATACTACATGAAAGGTAATTTTCAAAAATCCATGATAGGGGTACAATAAAAAGATCTTCATTTGTGTTCCGAAGATGACTGAAAGTCTTGTGGGTTTGGAACGTCATGAGGGTGAGTAAATGATGACAGAATTTTTATTTTTGGGTGAACTAACCCTTTAAGACTTAAAGGCACAACATGTACGATTTTTAGATTAAAATATCCAAAAACCACGAGAACAATTTTATATATTTTGTTGACATGCATACTTACATTATCCCAAATGTTTCCAACAATGTTAAAATCCAGAGAAATCAGCAGTTTTAATCAGGACACAAACAGTGTCATTTCGTCGCCTGTCAATGACATCATATTTGCGTTACCCTCGATTTCCAGTTTTACTTTCGTAGAAACCATGGAAACACCAAATACGCTTTAATATACTATGTGACAGGTGAGCAACTGTTTGGATAACTGTTTGGAGCAACTGTTTGGACATTTATCAACAGAAAACTAATCATTGTTATATAGCTCAACACGGTTAATCTTATTGTTTGATTGCTCGTTTTCTTGATTTACCACGAGTACCATGTTTTACCATGCCTCAGAGACAACATTATTTTCTCAAGTGGCTAACATAGCATAATCAGAGAGAGCTTTTTCCATCATACAATATTTTTGGTAACACTTTAAGGAGACATAGTTACACATTACTACATGCACTTACTATAGTAATAACAGTAAATTATGCATAATTACAAGTAATTAACCCTAAACCAAACCCTAACCGTAACTCTAGTAAGAACATATAGTTAATTAATATTACTCTGTACTTACTGGAGTAAATACAATGTAACTACGTCACCTTAAAATAAAGTGTAGCCATATTTTTAAATAAATTGCATGTCATTTATCAACACAAGTCATCCAGTTTTTATTAATATGACATTATCAATCTGACTAATCAATATGACTAATATCAATCTAGATTACTGCAAAGTGCAACAAGTCTCTTATACCAGCCACCGAGCTAACGTACAGAGTATCATTATAACATAATTTTCAACACATTCAATTAGTATTTAGTATGATTGTTTTAACCATGTAAAATAGCGCTGTGTTACCCCACACACACAACGAAAGAGTGGAAGCAGCCGACTGCAGCATAAGCATTAGGGATGCACCGAAATTTCGGTGGTCGAAAATTATCCTCAGAAAATGGCATTTTCGGTTTCTGGCCGAAAGAGAAAAAAGGCCAAAAATTGATATGCTGCCCTGCCCCTCCACATTCAGCAATCAGGTTTCACTCTCGCACAGTATTATTTGTAACTTTGCAAGTGGCTCCGCTTCCGAAGATGCACAACTTCGAAGCGACTGCTCAATGTTAAGCTCCATGTGTGCACCCACTGGACTCCTGCAGCTCTCGGCCTGCTCTGCTTTATCCTCCTGAGACCCAGAAAAAAAAAGTTTTTTGAATTTAGTATGTTTTCACGTCATTACATTGTTTAGAGCATAAAAAGGGGGGGCATTTTGAAAAATTATATTTTATTCATATGTTATGCTATGTCCTCTGTGGTGGACACCAGGACTAAGTTGTTTAAAAAATAAAATGACATGAAATGATATGTATAGGCAAAAACAATGGGATTTTTTTAAAATCACCAATCAATATTTAGGCTTCAGGATTTTTTTAACCAAACTTTGTATAAAGATGAATCTCAACTATGTTATGAAAGATAGAATGGAATGAATCGATATACCATTTTGTTATGCAATATGTGGGTAAAATAGTCATACATGGGTTTTCCCATTCAATACAATGCATCTATACACTGTATCTAATTTGCTTATTAATGTGTTCTTGGAGCAACATGCAATGAAAAAAGAAGTGTAATAATGGGAGTAATAATTTGCAATATTTTCATAATAATATCTAATAATTAATAGAAATATTGATATATCATTTCTTTCCCTATTCACTTGTTGTGTCTCCTAAAATGCCTGATAAACATGATTTAAGTCCCGGTGTCCTCTACAGTGGACATGTATAAAATCGATGTCCTGTTTTGTAACAGAAAGTCATATTTTGATTACAAACCCCATAACATTTTCCTGAGATGTTGATTTATGACAAAGAATCTGGAAATTAATCAGATTTAAATGATAATTACAAAATATTATCATATTTCCATAAGAGTGCTAATTTTGATTTTCAGTCATATTTAAAGACCAAGGAATTGTTATTATCATAGTGAAACCTCTAAAAATTTGGTATCTCTGCAAAGCCCTGAATGTGCTCTTTACAGGACATCCAGACTTAAAACTGTGATATGTATGATGTCAGAGAAAATCACTAAAATATAAAGTCCACTACAGAGGACAAAAGTCTATTCCTGGGTCCCAGGAGGATATAAGCTACACCTTTGTTTTGAATAATCGACCTCTAGCGGCGAAAATTACATATTTTGCCTTTAATTTTGGAAAAAACGTTGTGACATCATATCTCCACATCAGAATGTTGAAGAGACTTGGGGGTGGACTCATTTCACTCGGCGTAGCAAGCAGCCAATAAATGGTGACATTCATCATAGCCACCCTTACGACTTCCACTGAAAAAAGTGAAGAGGGTTATCTGTGGATCAGAACGTCATAGAGACAAGTTAGCTCTTTTGATTGAGACACACATCCAGTCAATTATTTTCACCCTGGTAACTGTCTAGCCATACCTTAGCAACCATATACTGCACGCTAGCAACCATTTGGCAGCATGAATAAGCCATATCTCAGCACCAGAACATTGTAATAACTTAGGTTGGCCTCTGTTCATTTGGGGCAGAGTCCTATTACCATAAAACTCCATAGCAACTCCATAGTAACCATCTGTGACACCTAGCAACACCCTAGCAACCACCAAGAGTACCCTAGCAACTGCCTAGGAACCACCCAGAGCTCCCTAGCAACTGCATAGTAACCACCAAAAAAAACCTTAGCAGTCACCTAGCAACCACATAGTATACCTTAACAACCACCTAGCAACACCCTAGCAACTAGGGCTGGACAATTAATCGAAAAGTAATCGAAACCGAAATTCAGAACCTCTAACCGACGTAATTTTCCCATGTCGGTTATTTCGTTTTTTTAATCCTGTTAATACTTCCCCCTTAAAAACATACTACCGCGTGTGTAGCCACGTGACTCTGCCCCGTCCAGTCAGTGGCATAAGAGCAACATGCAGGTGAACGCTGGTTCAACACATAAGGCTTGTTCGACTTGATGCAGCGCTGCACAGAGCGATCGGCGGCTGACTTGAAGCAGTGCATGCCGGTAAGAAATTTTGGCTGACTTGAGACAGCGCCGAAGCCATGTGACTGTGACGTATAGCTTCAAAGTACCGCAAGAGAGATTCGAGATCAGCCGCCTGAGGCACCCAGCGCAGTTTCTCAAGAGGAGCTGCACGAGCTCTGATGACGACACAGCTGTTCCACGATTGGCCGGATTCACCGCATGACAACGATCACATGTATTTCGTGTTTATTGTCACGCCTTCAGTTCCACTAATGCTCACAAATCTGTATTAAAGCTTTTCATGTAGTCGCGATGTTATATTGTGTCATGTTTATCAAAATAAAACTGATAAAAAACTTAGACCCCACTACTTTAGTTTTTATATAGTATATGCTTATATTGAACTTTATTCTTGTAAAAACAGAAACTGTAAGCAGTACATAAAGTATTGAATGAAAATGTCTCTGTATTAGTCAAATATTGCATTTATTTCACTTCAGCTGTGATAAAGTATGCAAACGCAGCGCGAGCGTCACTACTTTTTTTTATTTTATTTTTTTTATTAATGCCATAAACTAACAATACAATGAGATATATTCTTTCAAAGTAAAATACACAGCAACTAAAATAAAGTGAAATAACAACAATGCCAGAGGACAAGAACAAAATTATAACAAACAAAAAGAAAAGGGTGCTACTTTATACATAATATCTGTTTACAATGTTATAAGCTCGAATTGCCTTTTTACATTTACAATTACACAAAACAGAACAATAAAGTTTGAAATCATTTTTAAAGCAAAAGAAATTTGGCTTGGAGTCAGACCATTTCACTTTATGAATGTGAAATATTCCCATTAATATTAACAGTTGTATGAAGGATGCCTTCTCTTTCTCAGTCCCATGATCATTAAATTGTATCATTATATCAAGTCCACTCAACTGCAATTCAATGTTCAATTTTTTCTTAATTAAATGCTCCACATCAATCCAAAATATTTTTGTATGTATGCAATGGAAAAATAAATGAAAAATAGTTTCCTTTTCACCTTTACAGAAATTACAAGAGTAATCAATATCTAATTTAAAACGTTCCAGCACATGTTTTACTGGGTATATTCTATGCATTATTTTTAAAAGAGACTTCTTTTACTTTATTATTAACATAGAATTTATCCACTGTTCGCCAAGCTTTACGTCAATTCACATCCCCAAACACAGAAGACCAGAAAAAACGAGCTGGAGGATAAACAATATTATTAAGTATATTTCTAATATAGTTATTTGAGACTCCATTTTGTGAAATATTTGTATTACCAATAAATATTTTACCCTTGATATCTGTAAAATTTAGATCTTCCCCCTGTAATGAATTCCACAGAAGGATCAATACTTTTTGGGGAATTGCATCCATTACAACAGCAAACTCCTTAGGTCTAACTGATATTTTAAATTAATTCAAAAATTCTCTACAAGTCAATAAATTTCCATCATTATTTAAAAGCTGACTAACTAAAATAATATTTTTCAACCCAGTGATAAAAAAAAAAAGAGATTTGTTTTTGTATAGGATGTCTTTGTTGTTCCAAATATAATATCTCCTAGGTGAAAAGTTATGCTTATAGGCCAGTGTCGATGCCATGAGAGCTTGTTTATGAAATTTTGCAAGCTTAACCGGTATTTTTTCGATTGAATAATTACATTAATAAAAATGAGAGGTCACCCAATTGCTTGAATAGATAGTTGGGAAAGGAGGTCCAAATACTATCTTTATCCTTTAAATATTGAATAAGCCAATGTATTTTAAATACATTGTTTAAAGCATCATAATTCAACACCTCTAAACCACCATGATCTTTGGAATTGCACAAAATTTCTTTTCTCAAATAATGAGGCTCGTTTTTCCAAATAAAATCAAAAAGCATTTTATCTAATTGTTTGGTAACTTTAGGGGGAATGTCCAATGATAATGACACATATACTGATCTGGAGATTCCTTCGGCTTTTGACAAAAGCATCCGCCCCTGAATTGACAAATCCCTTTGTAACCACATTTTAAACTTCTTATTCGTTTTGTTAATTATTGTATTAAAGTTTAAACTATTACACAGATATTCATCTTTACATATAACAACTCCAAGATATGTTACTTGATTTGCAATTGGAATATTAGTTGAGTTTAGTTAAACGACAATCTTTAAGCGGAAACAGAACTGACTTATTCACATTCATTCTTAGCCCTGATACATCTGAAAAATCTTTTATGCATTTCACTGCTTTAATGATTTCATTCCTATCTTTCACAAATAAGGCAGTGTCATCTGCAAATTGACACAACTTAAATGTTTTTCCTAATGCTGTAATTCCTTGAAAATGTCCTTTTTCGATGTGAAGGGCCATTATTTGTGTTGCTAACAAAAACAAAAAGGGCGAGATTGGACACCCCTGTCTAATCCCTCTACTTATTTCAAATCTTCCAGACGTCCCCCTTGCTAATTTTACAGAACTGGTACATCCTTTGTATAGGGTTTTGATAGCTTTTTGAAAATAACTGCCAAACCCCAAAAAATCAATGGCTTTAAATAAAATGCTGTGTTCTATGGTATCAAATGCCTTGTGAAAATAAAAAAAAAAGATAAAACTATCATCTAAGACATATTCATTGTAGTCTATCATATCTAGGATCAATCTAATATTATTATTAATGTGCCTTCCTTGAATAAATCCAGTCTGTTCCTCGTCTATAATATTTTCAAATCCTTTTTTTAGTCTTTTGGCAAAAATTAAAGCAAATAGTTTGGCATCATTATTTAGTAGACTAATGGGTCTCCAATTTTCTAAATACAGAGTATTTTTGTTTGGCTTTGGAATTAATGTAATAACACCTTGTCTTAAAGAAGTGGGTAATTCCCCCTTTTCAACAGATTCTATGAAGACGGCTAACAAAAAGGGAGCTAACTTATCTAGAAACATTTTATAGAACTCACTAACAAGTCCATCATTACTTGGAGAACGATTATATTTAAGGTTGCCAATACACTCTTTAACTTCCTCCAATTTTAAATCACCATCACAAAACAACTTAAAATCATCATCAATAACTTTGGCCTTGTCTACAACACTATCTTTATAAAAACTGAGTAACAAACTTTGATATCTTTTTTCCATCCTCTGTGACTGTATTATTAATTAACAATTTACTTATAGAAGACAATTCACCATTTATTTTCTCCAAATTAAAGAAATACTTAGTAGTTTTTCCCCCCGTTCCAACCATTTATGTCTTGATCTGATAAAAGCACCCTCTGCTTTTTCTTGATAAATGTTATCCAATTGTACCTGTAATGATGATATATCCATCAGTTCCTGTGTGTTCAAATTACCTTCACTAGACAGGCACATTATTTCTTTTATAACACTATATTCTTTTTGTCTTTTAACCAAAGCAATCTATTTCCCCATTGAAATAGCTAGGTTTCTAATTTTGTATTTCATTATTTCCCAATGTTCCCCATAAACTTTCATTATTTTAGCCTGAGACCTGTGCTTATCTATTAACTTTGATACCATCATTTTAAAATTATCATCATCTAATAACTTTTTATTCAATTTCCAATGACCCCTTTTTAACTTAAATTTAGCTGGACCATGCATATTAATCAAGACTGATATACCCTTATGGTCAGTTAAAACTGACAGCTCTATAGAAACAGTCTGGACATACTGTTCCAGTTCATGTGATATTAGGAAAAAATCAATGCGTGATTGTTTGGAATAATCTTTGTTGCTCCATGTATATATTCTTTTGTCTGGATTTTTGAGGCGCCAAATGTTAACTAAACCTACACGGGTACATACATTCCTGATTTCACAACTAATTTCATTGCTTCTTGATGGCCATCGATCCAAATCTTCATCAAACACACTATTGAAATCACCCCCCCCCCCCCATACTATTTTTGCCAAGGGAAATTTATTTTTAATTTGCTTTAGTGTAATTTCAATATTTGTGAAAAACGTTTCATTACGCTGTCTATTATTGGTGGCATATGAATTCACAAGAGTGTAATGAGTTTGATCAATGTTAACATGCATTATTACCATTCTTCCCAAACTATCAATTTCGTGGCTAAGAACCTGACCCTTGAAATTTCCCTTTAGTATAGCGACCACCGCAGACCTAGTGCTGAAATGTGAAAACCATATGTCATTTCCCCATTGACTTCTCCAGAACCTTTCATCTTCCTTACAAGTATGCGTTTCTTGAACAAAATAAAAATCGACACCCTTTCCTTTACAATATAAAAATAAGGATTTCCTTTTCAAAGGATCACGTAAACCTCTGGCATTAATCGAAAAAACTGAAATAGACATCAAAACTTACACTTGTCCTTTTTATAAAAAATAAATTCTTAAACTAGGGTCTTGTGTTGTTGTTGCATAAATATCTTCTATGTAATCCTCTGCAATATACAACGAAAATGTAACAGCCTGTAAATGCAGATTAAATATCTACAGTTACATATGAACACATTTTTTCAAACATTTTTAAATAGATTGTATAGGTGCCATTCTTAAAATAACTACAACTTGTTACCAATATAGCCTACGTAAGTAGGCTACTGCTTACTCAAAAATAAGGAAAGTTGCTTGCTCCGAGCAATATATGCTCCAGTTAACGTAACATTAGGTAACTCGAACCTCTTTCTTATCTATGTAAGCCTTGTTGCCTACAAAGTATGCTCTCTTTCCCTCTTTGCGTGCCTTTTCTACAAGAGGCCATAACTTGGTGCGTGCTTCTTTGTCTGCAGCAGTCAGATCCTCTTTGAAGCGAAGATGCTTTCTTTGTAGAAATTCATTAGCTTTGGCAGATCTCCACACGAAGTCTCTTGCCGTCCGTGAAAGAACCCTGATGATTACTGGCAGTGGCATGCACAGACCTCCGTGAAGGCAGGGGCACGTTCGCGTTCTGGGGGGGGTGGGGCTTTAATGTCTTCTTCTGATCTCTCAGGGACTCCGTAAAGACGCAAGTTCCATCACCTGTTATATCGCTCAGCATCATTCAGCTTCTGTTCCATTTCTTGAATCTTTTTTTGAGATTCCACGCACTGTGTTTTAAGACATGCACTTTCCTTTTTTAAATCGGCAATGTCTTGATAACAGTTATCAAGTGACTTTTTAAGTCCTTCAATTCGTAGAGTGTTTTGTTTGACTGCCATATCAATTTGATCAGCTCTTTGGTCAATTTTTGCCGTCAGAACGTGAATAATGTTCTCTTGCATCTCAGTCAAAGACGGTTCATTCTCTCTCCGTGTACGTTTTGATAGTTTGTTTTCCAATTTGAGATGAAATACGCAGAAACGAGAAAACAGTCATTTCCCGTTTAAAAAAAAAAACGGAAAAACGAGATTTTGGCTCGATTGCCGTTTTTCGGGTCATGAATAGAAAACGGAAACACGACTTCAAAACTCGTTTTCCACATGTGGGCGGTCATTACACACCCCTTTCAGCCGATTGGTCAATCAAATCTGAGCCAGTGACGTCATCATCAGTTCGTTCAACAAAATAACAGTCCTCTGCTGCTATATCAGTATATGTCATATATCGGCTTTCTTCTGTGCAACCTAACGCGTATTTCACAGAAATATGTATGCACAGATAAAAAAATAAAATTTAAAAAAACCTACAGTAAATTTAATGAAGTTTGTTTTTAAGATGTCATTGTGTTTTTAAAATGTAAATGCCTCTACATCTGTAGCCAAGCGCATGACATCCTTTGGGCTACTACCACCGATCTATAGACTATATATAAGCTAATGATAGGCTATTCTCTATTATAGATCAGTGGCTACTGCACTCATTTTTTTTCTTATTTTAATGTTTTGTTTACATTTTATGTTTACATTTTTTTACATTTCGTTAGGTTGCACAGAAGAAAGCCGATATATGACATATACTGATATAGCAGCAGAGGACTGTTATTTTGTTGAACGAACTGATGATGACGTCACTGGCTCAGATTTGATTGACCAATCAGCTGAAGGGGTCGTGTAATGACCGCCCACCACAGACTGTAAAAAATATGGACGTAGTGTCCGTGACGTCACCCGTAGATTTCTGGAGAGCAGTTTTGAAGCGAAAATGAGGCCGCTGCCATCTTAGCAGCGCGTCACCGCACGTCACTCCAGGATAACTGAAAATGGGCAAAGAGGCGGGACGTGGTTGGAGCTGATGGGTGTGGTTGCTGAAACCACGCCCAACCAGCTCGACGTGACCCTGTTAGCAGGCAAAGGAGCTATCTATTTATCTTAGATACTATCTAAAATATTAATGAAGATAACAAGTTATATCATTAGAAAGTTCTAAAAGGTTTACTGTCAATCTACGGTGTTTTTTTTTAAAGATATAGATGCTCCAACACCAGTAATTAATTTGTGTGGGGTGTGCAAATAACATGAAAAATCAAACGGGACTTCATACCTTTATAATGAAATAGCGACAGTGAGATCAATCCAATCCGTGGCAATTGGGTAAAATGTCCATGAGTGTCCATTGCAAAACAAAAAACAGTACTTTTTGTCCACAAAAGAGTTAAATCCATGAAATATTGAAATATTATCCATTGTTTGCATCACATTTCTTCTAAATGATCTGTTCTCCATCATCGTTCTTCAAGAAATGATGCAACCTGAGCAGTGTTTATGTTGTAAAACTGTGTAAAACTGTATACGATCGTATATATCTCTCAAACAAATGAGCATGTGTCCAAAGTATAATTTTTCAAAATAGTGCAACAGTTTCTAATATCCAAGCAGTGCTATCGGAGTTTTATATCCTCCTGCTATTGTCATTGTAGTAAATCTCGGAACAAAACTTTTAGCCAATGCCACGATCCAACAACGTGTGTTCTCTTTCGCATGCGTGCACATCTACACAGACGCACATCAGTCCCGACTATTAATGCAGCAAGCCATATTTTATAATTGTATAAAATAATCCAGAAAAAAAGCACAAATACGGCTGAGATGCCAAATTCAGCGGTTGAAATTAGCTGCTGAGGTAACATGACGGCTCACAGACAGCAGCGGCAATCTACCTGTCACTCAAGTGGCCACGCCCTTAATTATGCAGAACCTTAAGGCTTAATATAATTTAAACGGATGAGTTATAAAAAAATTCACCCCCCTCAGAGTTGTCATGAAGGGCAAAATTAGCAGTATAACGTTAGACCAAAACCACAATTTGATCCAGGCTGTAAACATGTTTTTTTTCTGCTGTAAAGTTGGCCGTTTTAACATGGGACTCAATGAGATTCTGCTCTCTTTTGCAGCCTGTCCCTAGCGGCCAGTTGATGAATCGCAGTTTAAGTCACTTCCGTATTGGCTTCACGAGAAACTGGGGGAGGTTGCCGCTTGCCGCCCACATGTGGAAAACGAGTTTTGAAGTCGTGTTTCCGTTTTCTATCCGTGACCCGAAAAAACGAAAATCGAGCCAAAATCTCGTTTTTCCGTTTTTTTTTTTAAACAAACAAAAAAACGGGAAACAACCGTTTTCTCGTTTCTGTGTATTTCATTTCAAATTGGAAAACAAACTATCAAAACGTACACGGACCTCTCTCCATCCTTCTTAGACTTCTGTGGTGGACGTTTCTCTGGAGTATTGGGGTTGGTGTTACAGGTACCTCCTTCAGCCACTTTACAGGCATAAGAGTGAAGATCCTTACGACACCTCTTTTCTTTCGCTGATTCAATCTCCATCTCCACAGAGTCCTCCATCTCCATTATCCGAACACAAATCAGTTGTTAAAAGTCTCCAAAAGTGTCTTTACAAATGTATCGCTAACAAAATTTGGCAACTACACAGTTTAAAACTTATTATAATAAGTGGACCCCATATTTTCTGTCTCCGCTCGAAACGCCACAACCGCTCACGTCGCTATCTTGAGCGCCCCCCCGCGGGAGCGTCACTCACTACGAGAAGCAGAAAGTGTCCGACTTCACGTCTCCGTTTTCAGCTCCTCCCCGCCTGCACGCGGTTACTCTCGCCGATCGGTTACATCCAGCCGCAGCTATAGTGATGGCGCGAGAGCGGTGAGCCTTGCGTCTTCACTAAACTTTGTCAGTTGTATTTGTTTTAAGGTTTGCCAGTTTGGACATTCAAGTGATTTTAGAAGATTGGATGTATACTATATCGAGCTACCGTGCTCGCGCAGCTGCATTGTGGCACGAACACTCATACAAGCAGTAGCTGCGCAAAACGTGAAGATCGCGCGCACAGAGAGGAACGCGCTGTCCTGTGATTTATCACTAAAGTAGCTTAGAAACTCAAAACTTATTAAAGCATATATCTTTAATAGTCAATCATATTTACAGTACAAACCTTGTCAGTGAACTATGAGGGCAAAAAAAAAAAAATCGTTCTTTATCGTAATCGAGGTAAAATGTTCAATTAATCGAGGTTTTGATTTTAGGCCATAATCGTCCAGCCCTACTAGCAACCAATCAGAATACCTTAGCAACTGCCTCATAACACCCTAGCAACCACCCATGCCACCCTAGCAACCGCCTAACAACACCAGATTAACCGAGTACCAACTCATAGACCCATGAATGACGTGTTAAATCATGTGGCTTATTGAGGAGAGGTGTGCTATAGATGACTTTTATAAGAAATCAGGCATACGATGTTCACTCAGTGGGCAAAGAAGCCCATAGACTTAACATTGGACATACCCTATAGAACCCGTATAACAGCATTAATAAGTCAAATTTCAGCACCAGAACATCATAGATATATGAGGGTTGGCTCTATTAATTAGGGTGGGCAATAGGCATGTGACGGTATCAAATTTTCATGTTGCGATTAATTGCTGAAACTTTTATCATGGTATACGGTATTATCACGATATTGAAATAAGTTGCAAAAAAAAAGTGTTGTCATAGTATTTGTAATAACAAGAAGAACTCTGAATGTTTTAATACAATAATACAAAACACAAAAAATATATAAAGTAACATTTTCAAACAGATTAAAGAGCAAAAGAATTAGGCTATAAAGAACAACAGGTAACACTTTACAATAAGGTCTCATTATTTAATGCATTAACTAAGATTGAGCAATAGCTACATTTGTTAAAGAAAGTATTATTTTTTGTTAATGTTAGTTAAGAAATACAACTGATCATTGTTAGTTTTATCTCAGGTCCATTAAATAAGTTCTTTTGATTTTAGTAATGTTATTAAACAGTAACTAAGAAATTAACGTTAACTAAGAATAATTAATGCTTTATAAGTATTTGTCATTGTCAGTTTGGTAATAATAAATTAACATGTTAACTAATGAAGCCGTATGTCTCAAAGTTTTACTGAACAATAATCAGAACATTTCTAATCATTAGGGCATGTTGTAGTCCAGATTAAAATATAAAAATGTTTAAATTTGAAAATAAATAGCCTATTAAGTCTTTAAGCATTAAGTATTTGGTGCTGTGATGAACAACATTGAGATTACAAAAAAAGAATGGCTGTTTGAAGCATTTTAAAAACTTAACTAGCGCAGTTGCTTTGTTTGCGGGTTTCCGGGGTAACCGCTGCATTCTGCTGTTCCATCAGCGCCCTCTGCTGTCAGAGAGTGAACGTGCACTTTCATTCAGCGCGTCTCCTTCACTCGTTCTGCCATGTGCTTCTCATGCACGTCGGGCTTGTTTACATCTGAGCGCGTGTCCCTTTGACGCAGAATACAGCGGTGTTGTGCATTTTATACAGTTGATGGGGAAAGTATTCTTAAATGCATTATAAAAATGTTAATAATTGGTAATAAATTATTATTTACGGTATTTTGAAGTGCCCACGATAACAATATCGTGCATATTCATTATCGTGATATATCGCATTACCGAATATCGGCACATGTCTAGCGGGCAACCAGTCTAAACATATAACCCTGATGAGTGCTTAGCTCATCATAGCAACCATCCAGATCACCCTAGCAACTGTATAGGAATAAGCAAATCCATATGCACCAGTTGCATAAGCATAGCTGCTATAGTCTGACCAACTAGCAGGGCTAATCAGTCTTACTTTTCCAATTTAAATTAGATCAATCTACCTTTTTATGTAACTGACTTTAAAAAATTATGACCCGTCTTGTAAGACTAGTCATGCAATCCGGCCACAGAACATCGTAGTAACTTAGTGTTGGCCTCTATTGACTTTGGGCAGTTTACTGATACCACAGAAAATCCCAAGCAACCACCAAGTAACACCCTAACAACCAGTCAGAATACCATAACAAACACCTAGCAACACCCTAGCAATCACTCAAAATAGCCTAGCAGCCACAACACAGAATACCCTAGGAACCACCTAGCAACACCCTAGAAACCGCCTAGCAACCCCCCAGTACCTTAGCAACTGCCTAGTAACCACCTACCAAAAAGTATCTATCTATCTATTTTGTGTAGCTGATTACCTTCGTATTGAACTGGAGGAAAGGCAAATAAATAAACACAACATAGCACAACAGGGAGCATAGCTGTCCAAACTGAACATGGGAAACTGTATAGCAGAAGCAAAATAAAAACAAATTCGGTACAAGTAGTCAGACCATCAAACTCTGGCAAGATTAGTAATGTTACACATACAGTTGAAACCAGATATTTACATACACTTCAGAAAAAAAAACACAAAAACTTTTTTTCTTTACTGTCATTAAATCAGAGTAAACTTTTTCTGTTTTAGATCAATAAATATTAACATATTTTTTGCATTTGTTAAATGTCAGAATCGAGCGAAGGAGAATTTTTATGTATTTTTTTTATCACTTTCATCAAAGTCAGAAGTATACATACATTTCCTTAGTATTTGGTAGAATTGCCCCTAAACTGTTTCACGTTAAAATTCCAGCAAACTACTGTAGAAAGCTTGTGGAAAAATGTTTAGTCCCACTCCTCTTGACAGAACTGGTGTAACTGGGTCAGGTTTGTAGGCTTTCTTGCTCGCACTTGCCTTTTCAGTGCTGCCCACACATTTTCTATGGGATTGAGATCAGGGCTTTGTGATGGCCACTCCAATACCTTGACTTTGTTGTCCTTAAGCCACTTTGTAACTAATTTGGAGGTATGCTTGAGGTCATTGTCCATTTGGAAGACCCATTTGCGCCCAAGCTTTAACTTCCTGGCTGATGTCTTCAGATGTTGCTTCAATATATCCACATAAATTTCATTTCTCATGATGCCATCTATTTTGTGAAGTGCACCAGTCCCTTCTGCAGCAAAGCAGCCCCACAACATTATACTACCACCCCCATACTTCACAGTTGGGATGGTGTTCTGAGGCTTCAAAGCTTCGCCCTTTTTCCTCCAAATATACTGTTTATCATTATGGCCGAACAGTTCAATTTTTGTTTCGTCAGACCACAGGACATGTCTCCAGAAATTAAGATTTTTGTCCCCATGTGCAGTTGCAAACTGTAGTCTGGCTTTATGGTGGTTTTGAAGTAATGGCTTTCTCCTCCCAGAGTAACCTTTCAGCTCATGGTGGTACAGGACTCGTTTTACTGTGGATAATGACACTGTCTTACCAGTTTCATCCAGCATCTTCACAAGGTCTTTTACTGTTGTCCTGGGGTTGATTCGCACATTTCGCACCAAAAAACATTCCTCTCTGGGACTCAGAATCCGTCTCCTTCCTGAGCGGTATGATGGTTGTACATTCCCATGTTTTTTATACTTGTGTATTATTGTCTGAACGGATGAAAGTGGGACCTTCAGGCATCTGGAAATTGCACCTAAGGATGAGCCACACTTGTGGAGGTCCACAATTCTTTTCCTAATGTCTTGGTTGATTTCTCTTGATTTTCCCATGATGTCAAAGAAAGAGGCTCTGTGTTTGAGGTGTGCCTTTATATGCATCCACAGGTGTGCCACCAATTAACTCAAATGGAATCAATTAACCTATCAGTCTTCTTAACCTCAGAATGGAATCATCTGGAGTTTTCTTTTTGTTTGAAGACACAATAAACTTAGTGTATGTATACTTCTGACTTTGATGAAAGTGATAAAAAAATACATAAAAATTCTCCCTCGCTCGATTCTGACATTTAACAAATGCAAAAAATATGTCAATATTTGTTGATCTAAAACAGAAAAATTTTACTCTGATTTAATGTATGACAGTAAAGAAAAAAAGTTTTTGTGTTTTTTTCTGAAGTGTATGTAAATATCTGGTTTCAACTGTACATACCTCAGTATCAATAATCACTAACATTCACTCATGTAGATAAGTGATGCTTTAGGATATACCGATAGCCTTTATATAATTTCTTCTTCGTCTTGTCAATGGCCGCTCAATCCTTAGGAGTATTCTTTATAATTTGTAGCATATTATTTTTATAATTGTTTTATTTTAATTATAAATGATTTCGCATGTTTTTTTTGTTTGTTTTTTTTTTTAATTAAACTGACAGGTTTTTTATCACAAGACAAAAAAAAAAAAACTCCGTTATGCATGTTTGTTCATCACCGATTAGGCCTACCTTTTTTCTTATGAATCGCCAACAAATCCTCCTGTGCATGCATTCTCAGCATCATGTCATTCGTGCAGCAGTTTTCAGTTCATTCGAGTCGAAAGTTTGGTTCAGTTCTTTTTGCGAACACGTTCAAAAGATTCACCGATTCAAAATAACAGTTCATTCATGTATCCGATAAGATCAAATGACCGTGACCAAATGACAAGGTGACTGAACTAAACCAAGAACTTACAAGTGCAAATTGAAATGCATCTTTTCAAAAATGAGGAACTGTTACAACTTAGCAGTACATAAATGAAAAGAAACAGACAGCATAGGCTGCAGTAGACATCAAAGCATGTCCACAATTATCCCATATTTGTTTAACATCCTGTCTCCTTGACATCCTGTCTAAAAAGCCTTTACTGATCGTTTTGAGGCGTGCTTCGCTGCCTAAGTCTTTTTTTTTTTGTAACAGGCGGAGAAATGTCCGAAGAAAAAAGCAAGGTGACTAATAATTATTTGCTTGGTTATGACTAAAACTCACATAAATGTTTTCTAAATCATTAGACATGGTTTTATAATACCTCGGGTGCCCGTCTGAAAACAATTACTCCTTTGAGGTGCCTTTATACAAAGATACAGTTTGACTGGGCAGTCCATAGAATAGGTGTGTGTGTGTGTATATATATATATATATATATATACACTATACATTGTAAACACACATATTAATTTAAGGCTTCAAATAAAAAGAAACAAAATTTTCTTCAGTCTTATGAATATTAAAATTTAAATGTAAATATTAATATATAGGACTACTATAAATATAGGACTATATAGGACTACTATAAATTTACTTTAAAACTTCCAAAACAACGTATTTAACAAGCTCATTATTAAACATTATCAATATAACATCATCATATTGATGTAAAGTTAAACAAAATTATGTTTTTAAAGCCAGGAGCAGATTAAATTTCAAAGAGAGAAAAAATAAACAGAAAATACCTTGCGTGACTTAAAACTTCTCATTTTGCTGTGCAAAGAACACAGGAAAAAGGAATTTCCTCCTCTTTGACTAACTCGTGAAATGGTTTGTCTCCTGATTCAAGCGACGAGTGCTTCAGATTCACAAGCTTTAGAGTTTGCTCAGTGATGCATGTTTTTCCACAACAACAGCTCTGTGTCTACTGACCAAACCAAGTTAAAACTCTCACTCACTCTTTCTGCTTTTCTTCAGTTGTGAGTCACTATGACAGAACATTATAAAGTCAGTCTCAAAATAAAAACTTTCCTACGAGTTCCTGAGTCAAGAACTGTTCCTCACTCCCTTTCCACTCCATATACTTTTAATAGTGCATGAATACCTTAAATATATGTTTCAGACAGCCATTAAAAGCACAATTTGATAAATTAAGAGGAAGATACTGCCAAAATAAAACTGCTGGACATGGTGTGTAAATATATGTAATACTGTACATCATATATAAATATATTCAAGTTCAAGTTTATTTGTCATTTGCACAGAGTACACTGGACATTAAAATTCTTATGACAATAAAGCTCAGGTCACAGAATACAAAACAACATACAGACACAACAATAACATACAGACTGGCATATATGTAGACAAAGCGATCTAGAAATAGAATACTCTTCAATGTAATACTATAGTAGTATGTGTATAAGACACATTTACCAAATGGATTCAGACTATCAGCTGTATTGGTTGAAATAATGTATGATTAATAAGACCATAAAATTTAGAAGTCTACAGATAAAAGCTGTGATCTTTGTAGCAGCCAGAAGATGAACTTGAGGAACTTTAAGATATAACAAATCGTTTGAACGAAAATTGTAGCAGACATTTGTATTAGAAAAGCTGAGAGATAAGTAGGCTAAGATGGAGCTAGACCACAAATAGACTTATAAATAAAACAATACCAATTAAAAGTTCTTCGAGTATGCAAAGATGGCAACTCAGCCTTATCATATAAAGTGTAATGATGTGCTTGATAGCTATAACCAGTAATAAAACGTAAAGCGCTATGATAAACGGTATCAGTAAAACTGATTCTGAATCTTAAACATTAGCTTGATTTAACCACTCGAGGACGCTGTAGAACAATTTTTAAAAGGCTCCTGATTGTCCTTCTACACAAGTTTCAAGTGTGCGTAAGTGTTAATATATTTTTCTATTTTAGTTATCATACGTTTGCATGTTATTATGTTTTACAATAATACGACAAGATTTTAAGTAACCATATATTCCTCACAGACAGTTATCTGATGAATTTAACGTCTGGGACATTATACAAGGCTGTAGAGAGATCAGTACAGGTCTAAAAAATCTAAGAAACAATTTTATGAAGTATTCTCAGTCGGTTCTAGCAGAGACATTACACAGTAGATTGGGGATCAAACTGTATCTGCCTAACTAATTTTAGCAACAGTCATAAGACAAGAAGCATGCTGTATCATGGTCTGCAACTGAAACAAACAGATAAGCTTTGGTTTCGATTTCCATCACCAGTAGTGTTACTCTGTGAAACGCTAGTTTCGTGGTCTGTCACATGATAGTAATGAATGTGCGTGTTGAGTCGTACAGAAACGTTAGTTTTGTGGATTTTGCCCTGTGTATATCATTCATAGTTAATTTATTACATCTAAGGACACAATTACTCTGTGGTTCAAGGGTTCTTGTGTTATTCAATAACCAGTCCTTCATTTTGCAGACATTCTCTCATTCTCTCTTCAACTCTCACTGGATTCATCCTAAGGGTAGGATTTTTTTAATATGAAAAGAATGACATTTAAAGTTCTTTATTGCTTGTTGTAAATGGGTCATTGATGAATAAGGTTTTTAAAAGTGTAAAAAAAAACAAAAAACAATGGAGATATAATTAATTTTGAAGATTTATTAAGTGTTAACAATGAGTGGTTTTTATAATCAATTAACACTACTTTTGTCATTTTTTATTTTGTAGAAACCATGGAAACACCAAAGACGCTTTAATATATTACGTTTTAATAGACAAGGGAACAACTGTTTGGTTACGTTTATAGACAGAAAACTAATTGTTGTTATATAGCTCAACACGTTTAGTCTTATTGTTTAAATCTAATTTTCTTGATTTTTATTTTTGCGAGTCCCATCCTTTATCATGCCTCAGAGAAAAACACTATTTTGTCAAGTAGCTAGCATAATCAAATGCAGCTTTATTTTTTAGTAACAGTATTACAGAATTTTCTCCATCATACAATACGTTTTAAAATTAATTGCATGCCATTTATCAACACAAGCCATCCAGTATATATAATATTCTAAAATCGATCTATCTTACTGCAGCATGTCTCAAACAAGTGTCTCACAGCAGCCACCGAGCGAACGCACAGAGTAACGTTATAACATCAATTTCAACACACTCAAATGTATCTAATATGATAAACAGAGCTGCATAGAGTACCTCAGGGATGACGTGTTTTTGTAGGCCAACCCGGAAGTCAGCGGCGCACGGGTTCCCTCGATCAAAAGCCTATGCATTTTTCCCATAGACTTTTGGAAAATCGCAAAAAATAAGCTCTGTGTTTAACAAAGGGTTATGACACTTGCACGTTTTGTCTGTCAAGATAATCTTTACAAGTTAACACAACCTTTATACATTTTGAAGCCTAAATAAAGTCGTCAGATATAAAAAGCTAACAGTAGGCTATAAACGGACTACAGCACACCATGGTCGCGGATCAACGTCACCACCACCAAGCTTCCTCAGACTTTATTTAAAAAACAACTTTATTTAAAAACATGCTCGTTGATTGTGATCTGCGCTGGGTATGAATACTTATCCACTTTTTCATGAGAAATGCTGTCCAAATGTCCTGTTTGTCATGATGACGTCTAAAGTCCCTGCCAAAGGAAGTAGTCCCTTTTAGCACTTTGTTAGCAACCACCGTTTTTAAGACACAATAAAGGTTTAAAAAATCACAAGCGGGTTATAACTGGTGTGTTTTATGTCATAGATCAAAACGTGAAAATATTTAGAGGCTTTGTTAACCAGAGACCTTATTTCAGGCGATTTAGCAAAACCCCATTCAAAAAACCCATCGACTTCGGGGCGATGAAACTGGATGTCCTAAAATGCTAACTCACTTCCGGGTTTTGCCTACAAAAACACGTCATCCCTGAGGTACTCTATTACCTCATACTCATGACTGGAAAAGCGGAAGCGGCGCCGGCGACTGTGGCATAATAAAAGTTCCGCTGCTCGCGAGGTGTGTGTTGCGCAATCGCTCCAGCGGCCTCGTTCAGCTCCCACAACACTCGGTCCTGCTCTACTTCATACTACAGTAACGTTAATAATCGCATCCATGAACATGATTTCTTCCTGAGTCCTATCCCGATTGTAATATGAAGACCACATGTCCCAAGATTCCACGCTCAAACTTGTCGTCATCAAGCTACGCCTTTGTTTTGAATAGGCCTCTAGCAGATAGAAATCTTACATATTGCACCTTTAACCAAAATGTTGGTTTTACCGAATGACGATCTTTTCAAATAATCCTAACAGGCTGATATCTAGCCATTTTACCGAATGACCTGATGTTTTGAGACATGCGTATGAGCAAGTGAAAACATGAATTTTTCAAATGGTTAAAAGAGAGTTAGTTACTTTGTTTCACGACCATGTGGTCCTTTACAGTTGTCTGGATGATGTCACATCCTGTCACATGATATTGACCGCATGACTTGATCCAAAAATTTTCGTAAATATATTTTCAATACATTGTCCATTTTCATTCATTTATCCACAATGTATTTTAAGATTAGAAATATATTCTCTTGTACCATGAAGTATATTTTGGCATTTGAAAGAAATGAAAAGTTCCATAAAAGGATAACATGGTTAATATGCTTTATCACATCAAATTTCTTATACATTATAATAATTTAAAATGGCTACATAAATTCTGTTAAAATTGTTGCATTGTTTCTTGTAGGGATATAATGGATCTGAAAGAGTACTTAAATAGGATTGGGTTTACTGGCCAATATGACAAAGCCAACCTGGACAGTTTGTTCACCATCCACAAGCTGCATGTTATGAATATTCCATTTGAGAACCTCAGCGTCCACTGTGGGGAGAAGAACACTATGGATCTGCACACCATCTATGATAAAATAGTCAAGAGAAATAGGGGAGGCTGGTGTTGTGAAAACAATCTCTTGTTCTCATGGGTTCTAAGGGAGATGGGGTACAAATTCACCATACTAGGCGCCAAAGTGTTTAACTCGCTGGAAAAGGAGTACTACCCCACGGACTCTCATCTCATCAATCTGGTGGAGATTGATGGGAAGCCGTACATTGCTGATGTGAGCTTTGGAGTGTCGTACCAAATCTGGTATCCCTTAGAGTTGATCTCAGGGAAAGACCAGCCACAGCCTTCGGGTGTGTTCCGCCTCATAAACAACGGGGTGAAGTGGGTTCTGGAGAAGACTGGAAGGAAGCAAGTGGTCCAAGATAAGGCCTTTGCTAATTCTAGCCTCATTGACAAAAGGCTCACCAAAACAATGTACTCTTTCACATTAACAGCCCGTGATGCCGATCATTTCCTGGAGACATCAGAGTACCTGCAGACTGATCCAGAATCTCTGTTCATGCTCAAATCCATTTGCTCCCTTCAGATGCCCACAGGTTTCAGAGCTCTGATTGGTAGGACGTACAGTGAGGTCACATTCAAAGAGGATACAGACTCGGTGGACATGAAAGAAATCCCAGATAGTGAGATAGAGGCTTTACTGAGGGAAAAGTTTAACCTGGTGTTAGTTAATAAATTCACACCTAAAAACAACAAAGCTCATTATTGCATCTAGTACTCAGCTAATCTCATCTAAAACTTTAGTACCCAGTGTCTTTTGTTTTAATATTAAGATGAAAATTGTACCTGAAGGGTACCTAAATCATTAATATTGTATCTTTCTCTCTTTCATTACTTTTTATAACAGGACAATTTGAAGCAATAATTTTTCATTGCATTTTCTTGGCATAATAGCTGTTGATGTTTTTACTAGTAAGATGAATTCAGACTAAGCATTGAGAAGGACACACACAACTAACAATATTCAATAAACTGTTTAAATATCAGACCTCATCTGATATTTAATGATGGAGAGAGGTCTAATAAAAAGACTGGATCTACCTACAGTGTTTGTGAAGTTGTGTGAGCAAACATAGCCATCAGTTTTGCCTGTTTGAGAACAATAATGACTGCATTTGTTTATAGTACTCAGGGACAAAAACAAAAAACAAAAAAACAATTATATAAAAAAACGAATAAATAGTTCAACACTGTAAAAAAACATTCTTCAGCTTAAAAACTTAAGTTCAGTTGCTGCCTTAACATTGTAAGTGTAATTAAACTCATTGTTGAAATTGGTTAAATTATTTTGATGAGTTCAAGTAGGTTAAACATTTGGAGGAAGAGCTGAAGGCCATAATCGAGTCATTTGTATGATTTTAAATAAGCTTTTTTATTCAGAAATAAATGTAATATCCTCTGAATCTGTTTGTCTGTGTGCTTTATTCTTAAAGTGGTTATTTTGTCAGAAGTAAGCTTATGTATGTGAGAAACCAGCTTCAAACCCAAAAAAGAAAATCAACCCAGCTATAAACTGGTTTTGGGTGGTCTTAACAGCAACCAGCTACCAGCTTCCATGTTCCAAAACACAGCTTGAGCTGGTCATGTTGGTTTTTCAAGAGGGGAAAACATTTGTTGCCATGACTTATTGATCATATCATTTTTTTTTTTTTTTTTTTTTTACAGAGAATCTTTTTATCCTAACTTTAAATAAGTTCAGGGTCATAAAGAACAGATTTATAAACATACATTAAATTTAGTAAATTAGGAGGAAAAAAACAGGCATAAAAGTAGGCTTTAAACGTCTTGGCAGCTTTGGAATTTGATAGTTAAAATGGCTTGAACAACGTGTTTGTTTTTCGGTTTAAATAAATAAAGGCTTAGTTGTGTGAAAATGAAAAAGCATTTAACAAATAACTAACATGTTTCTTTAAGATGACGCATTCCTCTCTAGTAGCCAATGAGAAGAGAGCTTCCGCGATTGGCTGGTGCCCGCTGACGGTAGTTGCGTGTGTCTGCAGGCCTGAACTGAGCGTCCACAGCACTGCTGGGAAAAGCAATGAATTCATTAGAACAAGCCGAAGGTACTTTTCAGTAGATAGATCATTAATTTAATGCACTCATCTCCAAGTGTCATGTTCAAATATTAGCAGAGCATCCACGGGTTTGTTATGACATGTTAGATGTATAATGTTGACACTGGGCTGCTAGCATGTAGGCTAAGACTCTCAGCAGTTATCACCGAGATCTCGGAAAAACTGATACCTCAACAAGAAGTGCAGCTCTCATTGTAAAGTCCGGGTTTTGGCTTTAAACATTGTTGGTCGGTCATAACGCCACTATACTAGACACTGATGTATAATACATGCCAGTTAATGTACACTGTCCATTATATTTCACAAAAATTTGAAGCCATAAAGCTGTCTGTTACTTGATATGCCTGGTACAGCTGATATTTATGTCCTTATAAACTCAATCAATGTTATTTACTCTCTCATCAGTCTATTTGCCTATCTGTATTTTTAGCACTTGTGCACTTTTCAGAGTGATGTGAAACTGCAGCATGGTGACTTAAAGGAGTAATTCACCGCTGGCAATACGGGCTTTTAATAAAATTTGACTGTCTATGCAGTAGAAAGATTAAATGATTTTGAAAGTGATGTTACATGACCAAAAAGATCTGTGTTGTTTCCCTACCTTTCTTTGCCAGAAAGGTAGGGAAACTCCAACACCCATAATTCTCTGGGCTCGATCCGATTGTCTGCAGACGGGAATGCTAAAATGCGGAAGTATGATCTGTAGTTTAACAAGCTCTGGAGCTGTCAAAAAAAGCCCTTTATAGCTGACAAAGCTGAATTTTCAGCATCATTACTCCAGTCTTCAGTGTCACATGATCCTTCAGAAATCATTCTAATATGCTGATCTGCTGCTCAAGAAACATTTATTGTGTACAATTGTACAAAATATTTGTGTACAATATTTTTTTTTCAGGATTCTTTGATGAATAGAAAGTTCAAAAGAACAGCATTTATTTGAAATATAATCTTTTGTAACATTATAAATGTCTTTTACTGTCACTTTTGATCGATTTAATGCATCCTTGCTGAATAAAAGTATTAATTTCTTTAATTTCTTTTCAAAAAAATAAAAATTCTTACTGACCCCAAACTTTTGAACGGTAGTGTATAATGTTACAAAAGCTTTGTATTTCAGATAAATGCTGTTCTTTTGAACTTTCTATTCATCAAGGAATCCTGAAAAAAAAAAAAGTACACAACTGTTTTCAACATTGATAATAATCATAAATGTAAATCAGCATATTAGAATGATTTCTGAAGGATCATGTGACACTGAAGACTGGAGTAATGATGCTGAAAATTCAGCTTTGCCATCACAGGAATAAATTACTTTATAAAATATATTAAAACAGAAAACGGTTATTTTAAATTGTAATAATATTTCACAATATTACTGTTTTTACTGTATTTTTAATTAAATAAATGCAGCCTTGGTGAGCAGACGAAACTTCTTTTAAAAACATCCAAAATCTTACCGTGTTCAAACTTTTGACTGGTAGTGTGTGTGTGTGTGTGTGTGTGTATGTATATATACACACATATATATACACACACACACACACACATGCATACAAACATATTACCGACATTGTAACAATACAAAGCTGGATGAAATCCAGCGAACTTGTCCTTTGGAAATAAATTAAAAAAAAAAAAAAAACTGTAAATTGTTTTTGGGTTTTCTGCCTCAATATTTTAAAAAGAGAGAGATTGGAAAATAGAAGTTACTTACCTCACTGTCAGTACTGTGCTGATATTAATGTTTTCCTCATCCACAGACCTGAAGGCTTTTGAGAGGAGACTGACAGAGTATGTGTCTTGTTTGCAGCCGGCTACAGGTCGTTGGCGCAGTAAGTCAGTCCAGCTTGCCTGGTCAAATCTTTACTGAATCTGTCTCAAGCCGTTTAAAACCTGGACTATGTGCCTATACTCTGAGGCAAGAAGTGTACACACTTACTGAGTGTTCATAACTCTCATATATCCACAAGGTTTGATCTAATTGTGCAATACACTGCCTCATTTTAATTAATGAATTCTGTCTTCTTTTTGCAGTGATTTTGATTGTGGTGTCTGTGTGCACAGCCACAGGAGCCTGGAACTGGCTTATAGATCCAGACACTCAGAAAGTATGTGAAATTAAAAGATGTTGCAATAAATGTTGAAATTAAAAGATGTTGCATTAGCCTTTTGTCATCTCTCTTCACAGGTTTCTTTCTTCTCATCTTTATGGAATCATCCATTTTTCACTATCAGCTGTGTGACACTCATTGGCCTTTTCTTTGCTGGAATACACAAACGAGTCGTTGCGCCATCTATGTATCCTTCTCAATGCTGGAAATTTGCAGTGGTGTTCGTTGTGCTCAGCCATTCTATTAAGTATTAACAATTCCAAGACTGCAGATTGTCAAGTGACTACTGGATCTCTCTTTAACTTCTTGTTGCAGTATTGCAGCACGCTGCCGAACAGTACTAGCGGAATATAACATGTCCTGTGATGATGTAAGTACTTGTGTCCTTTGAATTATTGCCCTTTATGATCTCTCAATTTCACTGATTTAAGAATTCAAAGACACTTTTCTTGTGCATTCATTTGTATTTATCCTCCTCTTATGCTAGACGGGGAAACTTATCCTGAAACCACGGCCTCATATCCAATAGCACCTTGAAGAGATGGGAGTGGAGAGGATTTCATATCAACATTAATTAAAGATTGCACATCGGCCTCAGTGCCAGGAGGAGATTATCCAAAGTGTGTGGGGATCCACTTCCCAAATAGGACTCTAACTTCCCTTTGCAATATATGAAGAAGCAATGGGAGCTCAAAAGAAAACATTTTGAAGAAAAAAATGGTTTCTGCTATTTTTAAATAACATCCTTATTTTTCTTTTGGAAAATGAGTTTTATTTGATTGTGGGTTTTGATATCCTCATCTGTAATACTGTGGTCTTATTTTAGATGCATACGGTGTATGTATTTTTAAGTAAATTGCTGAACACATAATAAATATTAAAGTGTAGATATTTGTTAACCTTAAGCTGACTTTTACATGTAGGAAACATTTATGAAATGTTTATGCCTATGGCATGATGCGCTGCTTTTTGTTGTTTTTAAAGAACTTTTATGCGACCAAAGGCTGCACTAGTTTAACATAAAAGGGTAACAGGCAAATGCATCTTACGTGAGTGTCATGGTTGGCTTAGATTTTATTTACTTTCACTCCAAAGTTAAAATCTACAAGAATATCTTAAAGTGAACTGTGTTGGCAATAATAAAAGTTGTTTGTTGTACAGAGTTTGTTGCTATTTGTTGTTATTAATGTCACTGAAACTGAGAACTAGTTAACATGAAAGCCAATGCGTCTGTCAGTTGAGACAGCTTATTAAGCTTATTAGTTATTCAAAATCTGAGTTGGAAATAATTTTAGACTTATTTATGTCATCACATATTCTTAGTTCGGTTTGTTGCAGCCGTGATACACTTAAAATATTTTATTAGAAGAATTCCTTTAGGACCTCAGTATAATTTAAGGTTACATTGAAATATGGTTTCACAGACGTTTAATTCAATTAGGACATTTAAGTAGCTTTTATAAACATGCCTTAGAAAAAAACATTATTGGTGTGCATCTTGAGACAAAACCATGGCACTGACATATTTTAAGATATGCCAGTGCAAGGTGCTTTCCGTTAAAACTGCTCAATAATGCAGTTTAGTCTGAGACTATGCTTAAGCCTTTTCTGTATGAATATTACAATCGAAACCATTATGAATCGATCATGTCGGTGAGTTGACTCGAGAACTGCTCGGACCGACTTATGTTGTGATCCCGTTGCAGTGATTCGAGTCAAAAGAACGATTGGTTTACGAATCGGACATCGCCAGAGCTCACGCGGCCACCGTACTTATTGTAAACATGGCGTCCGACGAAGATAGCGATGAGGATTTCGTGACTTACGGAACTCCTTTAGAGCCTCTGGAAGAAGGTACTATATGTGTACAATGAAGCTATCATGTGTTTGAATTTGCAGGTTTTTAATGCATAAGAGTTGTGAATATTTAATGAAAACAGCAGGCGCAGAAATGTCACACTTTCCTAGTTATCAATTCCACGTTGCTCGTATATGTGTATTTCAGATGAACCCAGCAGAAAACCAGTACCTGTGCACGAGCAGACGGTTAAAGATGAGAAGGGTCGATACAAGAGATTTCACGGAGCTTTCACTGGTGGCTTCTCCGCTGGTTATTTTAACACAGTGGGCACCAAAGAAGGTCAGTGCCAGCCTTGCTCAGTGCAGTAATGCTTTTGATTCTATTAACCGGGTCTTGTCGTAGTTTAACTAATCTGCTCTGTACTTTAGGCTGGGCACCTTCAACATTTGTATCAACTCGACAGCAAAAGGCAGAGAGACAGAATGCTAGACCAGAGGACTTTATGGATGAGGAGGTAAGTGTGTGAATCTCAGTTCTCACACGTCAGTAATACTGTGCTTTGATACCTGTAAAGTTCTTGGCGTGTAATTTTTTTCAAATACAGAATATGTTTTGTTAAAGGATTTTAGTGAGCATGGTATTGCCCCAAAAGAGATTGTCACTACAGATGATTTTGCATCGAAGAGGAAGGATCAGTTAAAAGACAAAGCACGAGCTGTCAGCTCTCTTGCTGCTCTGATACCTGGAGACACTGGACTGCTGGAGGAGCTTATTGCCCCTGCACGGTATGCATCATTCTAACTAATATGGCCTAACTATAATGTAATTGAAAACTAAACTTATTACATGGCGTTGTGTAATTGCCAGGTCATCTATTGGTGTGGAGCTGCTGAGAAAAATGGGCTGGAAAGATGGCCAGGGGGTGGGACCAAGACTGAAGAGAAAGCAACCCAAGCAAAAAACTGGTGATGAGAGAAGATATCACAGATGTTTTTTTGTTTTTTTTTCTTGAAGTGCCATTTTTAGGCTTCAGGTGTGGAAAGGAAGATGTCCTGAGCACCATGTTAACACTTCAAAAAGCTTAGTTTTGCTGTTTCTTGTCTTTCAGAAGTGGTTAGAGCTTATGGCTGTGCTTTGCCGCCCAATGGATCAGAGGAATCTGAGGTGAATATTGTTTAATGTTTATAATAGCTGCATCCGAAATCGCATACTCTCTGAGTAGGTACTCCTTTTGAATAAGTACTTGCAACCGTTAAAAAAAGTATGTTCTATATATTGTCTATAAGTATGTCAACATACTTATATGTTCTATATAAGTATGTTGCTTCACTGCTATTCACAAATCTCTCCTGTGGGCTCATTGGATAGTAAAGCGTCAATCAGATGTGCACTTCAGAATCTCAGTCATCCAGGTACTTTTTGCGTACCGTTTTATGAATACTGTGAATTCTGACATAGCCTACTACTCATTTCACATACTGTTTTTCACCTACGACATAGTAGAGAAGTTTGCATATTTGGATGCAGCATATGTGATTATTATTTGAAGAATTTAGTGAGACTGAAAAACCTTTTTTTGTTCAGGAGGAGGATGATGAATTTGCTCCAGAGAATGTGACCTTTGCCCCCAAAGATGTGATACCAGTGGACTTCACCCCTAAAGTGGACTCCCATGGTCTGGGTTACCGAGGGCTGAACCCTTTACAGGCCTTGGGTGGCAGTTCAGGTTCAGGACATATAAACCTCTTCACACTTCACTCTGACAGAACAACCAGCTTATTTGGAGACAGAAAATCAGGACAGCAACGCAGGGGCGGGATTGGAGGACAGGTAACGCCAAAGTGCTGTGCAAAGTACATTCAGTAATGGCCTAGAAAACTAAATTTGAACACTTCCATTAGAAGAAACATGCTGACATCAGTGTATATGTAGGCTTTTGGAGTTGGTGCAATGGAGGAGGAAGATACCGATATTTATCATAAAGACTCCATGTCCAACTACGATACTGTGCTGGGAGGAGAAGAACCAGGGGATGGACTCTTCGGATGGACTGCTCCCCAGCAGTACACCAGGAAGAAGAATGGTTGGTGACAGGAAGTCCTTAGCTGTGTCCTCATAATGTCATGATGCATTTATGTTGCATCAGGATGTCAGAACTGGGTGCTATTTGAGTGTCTTTTGTAATGTGACCATACTCTTTCATGTAAAATTGTAGGCTTAGCAGGAAAGATGGCTGCTCTATGACAAATGTTTTTGTTTTTGTTCCAGACTCAAAAAGAGACATGGCGTATTCAGGCAGAATTCTGGAGGGGTTTACATTGGCCTCCCAAGTCACAGAGAATAAAACTGTAATATATACAGCACTAGGTTTCATTTCCTATATTACCTTATTTGATGTGAAAAAGTTGTGCTGTTAAATTAGGCTCACTGGTTTTGTTTTTAGGTCTTTCCTCCGCCTGATCTCCCCCGTGATTATCGGCCTGTACACTACTTCCGTCCAGTGGTCGATCCATCCTCTGTCAGCCCCATTGTTGCCCAGGCACTGCAGGCTTCACGTGGACACCTATCACAGGATGCACCACAGCAGGGTCGTCACAACTTAGACTCTACTCAGAGACGTGACATGCTTGGAGAAACACCTCTACAGGGTAAGGATGTCTATGTGTATCTGTTGAGGTTGTTTAAGAGTGATTTGAATGATAGATTTGTGATTGCAGGTGGATTCCGTTCAGGGCTGTCAAAATATCACATTTTCATTACACGGTTACCAAAAGAATTTGCAATAACGATATGAACACATTATCTATAGAAACTTTGGGGGAAAAAATAATGCTATCAGTCAAATTTATCTTTCACTTCATTATGTGTTTTCTCTCTCTTTTTTTTTTTGGCTAAAGAATCACTCAAAATCTAAGTGTAGGGAGGTGGAGAGAGAGTTTTGTTCAGGAAGCTAGATCAAGTGTAACTGTACAAATGCATACAAAAAAGAACTTACTGTTGATCAGCTCTTCTTGCTGACTGGGATTGGGGTAGTGTGTCTTGCTTTCATCTGTCATCTCCATTTTATAACGTGTGGCAACCAGCATTAAGGTGTAATACCACCACCTACTATCTGTCAACCAGATAGTTACTGGCACTGGATTACAGTATTATTAATATCCTGTACGTTTCAGATCCCATACCTTCCTCGTTAGTCCAGCTTTTATTGAAACAAAGCTCCCAAAACAATTTTGTCTCAGTATGACGTTATAGTGCGACGAAAAGCCGCATCTGCAGAAGATCAACACCTACTTTTACATTATTGACTCTTTAGCCCCACCCACCAAATGACTATATTGGATCTGACAGTAATGTTGCAACACACAAGTGTGATTAACAGTGTTTTTACTGTGTCACTATTGCTTTGCCTGTTACAGATCATTTGATATGTACTCGCTTTACTTTCAAATGATGAACAATGAATATAAGAATGACAGTGCGACAAATGGTGGTACGTTCATTCATAATTAGTTTACACGAAACACTGCAAGTCATCCTTTGTCAACTGTAACTGTAGTAACTCCAAATACTTAAACTTTATTTGCCACAACCAAGAATTATAAAGCATATGTAATACGCATAAATGTTTCAACTATGTAATGAGATAACTTTTCTGTAGTGTCTTTGTTTCAACACTAATATAATGTAATAAAATACAATAATACGTCACAAATACATAGGGATAAATATAAAGAAAGATGATTAATAATTACCATGTGGAGTATCCTTGGTATTTGAGGTGTAGTTTTTTTCTTCTGATTTGAGATCAGAGATTTGAGATTGTTTTCAAAACAATTCCACGCGTGTAATGGTGGGGAAATCGAAAATTATTTTAATATGCAAAGCTGTTAACCAGTCATATTAGTGGGTGTTTACTTCCAAGTCTTGAATGCAGCACACATGTTAAAACAGAGTGTTTCAAAGAGAGGGTTAAAAAAAAAAACAGGATAAAAAATAGCTTATTACTTCTAAATTAGGGTGTTTTTTATTTAAAAATCTTGCTAACATTATTAAGTGGACCTCAAAGAACATTATAAGATTTTTTTTAAAAATTATCCATTTAATACAATTTATAACAAACTTTTGTCTAAAATGTTTTGTTTTTATGTTCTATAGGTCCCAGTTCTGTGTTTGAGTTGCTTGACAGTAAGGACAAAGAGCGGCTGAATGAGATCCGCAGAGCGGCCAAGGGACTGAATAAGTCAGCGGGAAGCATTTCTTCAGCTGCGGATCGAGCTGCTGTGGTGGCTGCGGCTAAAGCAGCCGCTTTGCAGGCCCTGTCCAGCCGTTTCCAGTCAAACACCCCACAGCCTGATTCCCATACTCCGGCTTCATCTGAGACACAGATGGCTTTGAATGCTTGGTCTGGTCCCACTGCAGATGCTAGCAAAACATTTAAACCATTTGCAAACAATCCTCAGAAACAGGCCCGCTATGATCTGTACATCAACAAACTCAAACAGGGCAATAAAGGTGAATTTGAACATTTTTGTTTAGTCTGATTTATCCTGGATTTTAGTAATCTGTGTCTGGCTAAATACCTGATTTCCGCACTATTTGTAGATGCCCTGGAGTCGAGTCTGGACTGCTCCATGACTGAATGGGAGAGAGGGAGAGAAAGGGACGAATTTGTACGCGCTGCATTACTCTATAAGCCCAGCAACTCTTCTCTCTCCTCACGCTTCACACGTGGCAAACAAGATGATGATACAGACAGTGTGGAGGTCACACGGGATCAAGAGGTAAGAAGCTCCACCTTGAGTTCAAACAGCTAATCTTTGACATAAGAATCTTTTTGACACAAAAAATGTATAATTAAAAATAATAATAATAATTAATTGTACTTTAATATTCACTTTATTTAGAATGATGTGGATGACAAGCAGGCCGCTGTGAAGATGAAGATGTTTGGGAAACTGACCAGAGAAACATTTGAGTGGCACCCTGATAAACTATTGTGTAAAAGATTCAATGTTCCAAACCCTTATCCAGGGTAAGAAGTAGACTTGTGGATCAAATCATATGCTATATCTGAAGACATTCATTTACTATTGGAGTAAATTAAGGACAAAGGTCTTTAATAAAAAAACGAACAAAAACGTTGAATTGTACTAATATGGGGAAATAACTCACAATCATATTAAATTGCAGCCTCAGAAATGCAATTACTGTTTTTTTATTAGTGCAATTCATTGTTTTTTTTTTTTTTTTTTTTATGGAAGGTATTTTCTGCCAACCTTTAAATTAATGGAATGATAATTAAATGTAATTAAAATGATTACATATTTAAGTTTAAATTATTATTATTATTATAATTGCTTTAGCATTAGGAAAGGTTTGTGACAAATATATTTTCAAGTTTCTTTTTCATTTGGAGTTTCATTTATCTTTTGTCTGTTTTGCAGGTCTACTGTAGTGGGAATGCCTAAAATAAAGAGAGATAAGTACTCAGTCTTTAACTTCCTGTCCATAACGGATAGCAGCCAGGTCAACAGGGAGGCCCCAAGTGCTCCCAAACCTCCCAGCTCCAGCACAACCCTTCCCCGTTTGACTCCAGAAGTCTCCACTAAGAAATCCAGGTGGGACGTACCAGGGAAGGCATCTGAACCCAAAGACCCACTCAGTGCTTTCCTCAGTGAAACTCGCAGTGAGGTTTCAGTCGCCCAGCAAAATGAAGCTGACTCCCAACATACTTCTGTCACTCCAGAGGTACCAGTGGATGCTTGATTATATTGATTTAACATGCCAATAAAGAGCCTCCCCTGAAGAATAAATTCAGAAAGTTTTCACTTACAGAATATTAACTTGAAGTTAAAGTATTTTTAAATTAGTACTATATACAGCAAAATGTAATGATCACATTTCTGTTAGGGATGATACCAGAAATCGAGCGGTCTGTAATGAACAGTATTCAAGTAAAAATTGAACCACATAAATTGAATAATCAAATATAAAATAACTCTGCATATTCATAATTGTTAAATATAAATATAGATTAATCCTTATTAAAGCAATTCTTTTGTTGTTTGATTATCATTAATAATACAGACAGCCAATAGAAGACAGTAGCAGGTTTTAAAGGCTGTTGTCATCTGGACGGAGACAATATGCTGTTACACTACACATGATGTTCACATTCACATAACCGACTGTGCTTACGTGAATATTCGCCAAGATGGGCATTTTGACATAACTGTGTGTGTATTTGAACGTTTATGTGTAATAAGCTGCGAAAATCTGACGCTAGGGAGAGGCAGTTATGTGTGTGCGATTTGGTTGAGAGCGCACTGACTGAAGACCGTATCTCAGCTCGCTGGAGTTGGCCACTTCATAGTTTAAAATCGCTTGAATTCATAAATTGAATTGGCATGATATAAAACGATGTGCGCTAAAGTCTTGTATTGCACCATGCAGCTCACTTACAGACTCAGAGCATATGGATACTACGGATGTGAAGCCATTTGCGCATTTTGAGAGAGAAAGAGAGAGAGAATGTCTCGCAGAAAGTTTTAAAATTACTGATTTGTTCTGATAATCTGTTTGGGTTCAACCTACATGCAGTAGTCCACAAATGTTCAGTACCATTGGTACTTACAGTACTGTAGAAAAAAAAAAGTACCGTCAGAATTTTTAAAATGTTGATACCGGCTTGGTCCCGAAGTATCGGTTCTCATGACATCCCTGATGTCTGTGCAGGTAAAAGTGGAACAGTCCGATGGGCAGCAGATTGAACAAAAGACTGAAGAGGAGGAGAAGGAAGAGGATGAAGAAGAGGTGAGGCCTCCAATGGATCTCTTTAAAGCCATCTTTGCCAACTCGTCAGATGAGAAGAGCTCATCGTCATCTGAAGATGATGACGAGGAAGATGAAGAGGTGGCTCTTTCAACATCTGCACCAATTCAAAGCAGTGCAGGAACGGCGAACCCACTCATCTCAGCTCAGATCAGTCCTGTTCCTGATATCAGCAAAGTGACTGGTATAATCTAAATATGCTTTATATGAGCAGTTCTACAAAAACCTCTTTCAATGATTCAGATGTCATTGTCATAAGCATTTATTGACTTTATTTACTCTTCCCCTCAGATCTGAAGCATCTTACAGTCCAGAGCATGCCATCTGCTGAAACTACAGCACAGAATACTCAGTCCTCTGATAATGCTCCTGCTAAATCACAAGGTCTGGATGAAGAGGAGTTTGGCCCCAGACTGCCACCACCTGGTCAGTCACTGTAACCACTACATCACCACCACCCTCAATTTATCATGTAAACCAGGGGTGTCCAAACTCGGTCCTGGAGGGCCACTGTCCTACAGAGTTTGGCTCCAACTTGCCTCAGCACACCTGTCTGGAAGACTAGTATGCCTAGTAGACCTTGATTATCTGGTTCAGGTGTGTTTAATTGGGGTTGGAACTCTGCAGGACAGGAGCAGGATTGGACACCCCTGATGTAAACACTGTGTGACTACGTGTTGAAGCAATAATATTAACTTTTTTTGTTAAATAATAATGATTTCAGCTCAATCTCACAAGACATAGTTTCTTTACAAGACTATATATACTACCTGATATTTTTGAAAATACAGGTACAGTAATTTTAGAGTTAGTACTTTTTCTCTTTCATCCAGAATATTGTACTAGCCTGTTTTTTATGCTAACATAAAGTTTTACATTCTCCATCAGGTCTTGTGCCACCTGCATGCTCACCGCAGCTGAAGAAACAGAAGAAAAAAGATAAAGAGAAACACAGAGCCAAGAAACACAAGAAAGAGAAAAAGGTAGTTTTTCTGGAACAGAATTATTCGGTCTGAGTGACAGACTTCTTTGCAAAACTAGAAATTACATTGTTTCTCTGTCTTTTCTCAGAAGAAAAAGAACAAGAAACATAAGCATAAAGGGAAACAGAAGAAGAGGGTGGAGGAGTCCAATAGCAGCTCAGATGACACTGACTCCAACAGTGAAGATGAAAATAGGGTTGTGTCTACTAGTGAACTGCTTCAGAGGTCAGAGCTCATATTTTAAATCATATAGCATTTTATAAGGCATCTTTTAAATGGTAATGGAATCTTGGTATATATATTTGTAATTTAACAGTTTGAAGGCTGATTTCTCCCTCTCTCTCTGGCTTAGGTTAAAAAACATCAAGAACAAGATATAGAAGAATTGAGAGTGAGGACGTTGACTTACGGAAACGTCAAGATAATACAGTGAATACTAACTGTGTGTGTGTGTGTGTGTGTGTTTACACAAGTGTACCTAATGGCAAAATGTGTTATGATTGTAGATATTTTTTAATAAAAAAAACATTAAAAACAAAAAAAGCTGAGTGATTATTAGAATAAAATGTCAACAAACACAATGTGATTAATCTTATTGTAATGCAACAATAATTTGACCATATTCTGTTGTTTAAGATTCATGTAACTATAAAAACAATTATAGCAATTATGGTACAACTTGAAATGTGAAATAAAGCTTTTCTCTGCTTTATTAACTGGAAAGTTGCTGACAGTTTAGGTGAAATAACAGATAAAATTCCCCTGATGTCAAGCAAGAACCAAAGGAGGAAAGCTCAAATGGGAAGATCCAGGTAAAACTTAAAACCTGCAATCAACTGTGGGGCAGAACTGTACCTACTTATGAACTTTTTGAGACATGAGTTTACATTAAGTGTTTAGCGCGTTTAACTAACGGTTCTAGCCTGTCTTTTTTCAATGTTATGCATCAATTTCATAGACCGTAAAAGATCAATTTAAAAGCACGTGTATTACGTGTTTAGTCTAGGCATGCGCGAGTGCTCGGTAAAAGAATGCGTATGTGCGCAGGCGTGTAATCTGTAAGTGACATCACTCGCATGTCCAACCCGCAAATTACACCTATGGATTAAACATAATGCTAATAATAATTTAGACAAGATGAATCTATACTGAATACTAGCTGGTTAGTTAAAATGACTTGATTTGAAATCAATATTCAGGGATTGATTGATTGATAGGTAGCGTAGAACCTGCTTACTCTACGCAAACAATATATTAAATATAATTTCCTCATTGGGGCCTGAGGCCTCTAACATTGAATGCTCGCACATTTATATAATCTTGCAATATATAGCCACGCAGTATATATGCCTCAGGTACTGACCAATCAAACATCGGCGCCGTGGCTTAGTTGGTTAAAGCGCCTGTCTAGTAAACAGGAGATCCTGGGTTCGAATCCCAGCGGTGCCTTTTGCACTATGAAAGCACAACTCTACTTTCAAGTGCACAGAACACTGTACAAATACGACATATGCTATAAAACAATAAATTTAAAAGGGACTAATGCGACTGGAAATGTATTGCAAAACTTTCTAGTCGTATGTATGTTGTGAAAACTGAGCAAACTGGTTTCAAAATACAAACCAATCTGTGCAGAAATATTTAAAATGGCTCTCATACGGTATGCTATTGTTCAGCATGTAAACGATAAAATGGTGCGCACGCCATGATTTACAACGATGCATCCCTCCGTCCACGAGAGTGCAGGCTTTCACTGCCAAGACCTTACAGCTGGTAAGTCTCCCCCAAACAAACCATGAAAACAAACCAAGGCAAGAAACAAAAAATCCGTGTACATGATTAGCCTACAACAGAACGTCTTACACGAGTGTCCCCAGTCGATTCTAAGACATTTCAGTTGAAA
Organism: Hypophthalmichthys nobilis; assembly: GCA_037950665.1. Classification (NCBI taxonomy): domain Eukaryota; kingdom Metazoa; phylum Chordata; class Actinopteri; order Cypriniformes; family Xenocyprididae; genus Hypophthalmichthys; species Hypophthalmichthys nobilis. The sequence continues at coordinate 32,879,828 of CM075470.1, read as the reverse complement.
ATTTTGGCGTTTAGATCAGCTGCATTTTATCTTGGTGTTTTAATATTGACCTCAGACAGTGGTATGTATCTGCAAGAGATGCGCTCCAGCGGTCTGCGATGGACAGGAGTCCACTGAGCTGCATTGCCGCGATTACTTCACCCTGCATCAGGGCTTATTACATAATTGGCGATTTGGCACAAAGTACCACTATAGAAGTAGTGAACGATATTATTAGCTACTCGTCCATATATAATGAAAATATAATATATAGTGATAAATAAGTAAATGTCAAAGGTTTAGTGATCGCCTCAAGAAAAGCAATTCCTTGAGAATGTGTGTCCTGCGTTGTCCCTACTGAACCTCCAATCCCGTCTCTCCCCTGAAGGTCTCTCTGCCTTTCCCTCCAGACAGCGCAATGAGCCGCTCGAAAAGAGGGAGACACGTCGCTTTTGATGCTCGAGCGAGAAGTTAAATCGATCGTAAGCGTGAAACCGACATGAGATACGTAGCAAAATATATCTGGATTATGAGGAAATGACCTGAACTGTGCAACAACCAGAAGATGATGGTGATGATGGAGAGAGTCGGGGCGATTCGGCTTTACCTTATGAAATGGATTTGTCTGCGCTGGGCTTGGGTTTGTGTGGGTAAGTAGACTTTTTAGGGAGTGTGATATTTTTGCATGTATAATTGTTATATATTGAATAGAACAAAAAAGTGAGGTTTACGGTATATTTACTCGAAATCAGAATCACTTTTTATTACATTTTACCTTTTTTTCAGCCCACGTATCAGAATAATATTAAATATTATTTCATTCAGACCTGATACAGGTGATTATAGGTTGAAGTATGGGAATGGCACCGATGACAAAGAAAGGTTAAGCGGCGCGCGCAGGTTTTGCAGCATTCATACAGGGAAAATCGAGGAGGACAGATCAGCGTTTGGCTTGTTGCCATGACAGTTATAAACACGGCGGTATCGTCTCTGATCTCCTCTCTTCGAAGACCGACTGGTAGATTATGATTTTTATTTTTCATTTTATTTTATTTATTTATTTTTATTTTTTTTACAAATTTGTATTATTGTGCAGTCTTTCGTGGATAAATAGCAAGTTAATTTGTTTACGTGCATTTTTACACACCTTGTTGTAATTTAAACACCACATATAGGCTACCACTTAATCACCACTGAAAAAAAAAACACTTTTAACTCTTCTAAAATGGTTTGTTGCTCTCCGAGTCTGGTCTGTTTGTTGGTTTAAAAAGGGTTTGGGACACTTTTCAGCTGGTCAGTCTGTGAGACCACCTAAACCTGCTGAGCACCAGCATCTCCCAGGCTGGAAGAACATAAGACCAACAAACCATCACCGGCTGGCTTTTTAGCTCGGGCCCTGATTGTTGTGGAGGGGGAAAAAAAATCTTTTAGAAAACTATGACATATCATTGATGACTAGTGCACTGTACAGTAACTTTTTCATCTTCTTCAGCATTCTGAGCATCAGTTTTGAAAATAAAATCTATATCCACAACTAGACGGCATGAAAACTAAAGCTAAAGCAACTATTTCATAATCTGACATGTTTTGGGGATCTGGTCTCACTCTAGGCTTGTTTAAGAAACGTATGATCTGTTGAGATCAGCTAAACGCTCAGCAAACTATCACAGATAGAAGAGGGAGAATATGTAAGAAAGAGACATCTGCTTTTACTCAAGCAGATCCTCTCATGTCAGAAGCACAGAAAGAGAACGAATGTTGGCGGTGGTATAGAGTGAAGGGGTGGTGACAAAAGAGGGTTTGGTTGGGGGTGGGGGTGTGTTGATAGCACCAGTGACACCTAGAGCTCTCTTCGTCTCACACAGACAGACAAAGGGACCTTCTTCTCTCTTTCTTATCATTCTCATCCACAAACATACAAGCATTTCTCTTTGACTACAGATGTTCCATGTCCAGGCATGTTCTCCCTACTAAATGTGTGTATAACTGATATTGACACATTTTCCTTTTAGAGCATGTTCTGTCTGGTAAATGAGGACAATGAGGATGTTATTTTACTGTAAAACAGTGCCAGATATCTCAATAACAACAAAATGTTTTTTGCGTGTGTGTAGAGGTAATTTAGGAGAATTTCATTCCGAAGAGAGAAACAGCAGAAAAGTCCATTTTAAGCAGCCAACAGATAAGAAATATGGGGAGGACTGATCTGAGTTCAGGTTCTGAGTGGTCTTTGTATCTGGGGATGTAAAAGTATGTCAGTGAGGTGATGATGAGCCTTGAGACTCCACATCTAAAAGTCTTTTCTGTTCTCTCACACAAAGAACAGGGTGTTAGCATCTGCTCTTCAGCTTTGCCGTCGTTGGATGTATGAGAGATGTGCGTTTTCTCCTGCAGGATAATGAATAAGTGTTGGAGACATGATAGAGTTATGTGCTGCCGTTTATATTCAGGGATCTCACTTCATGCTAAATGAGGAAATATAAGGGAATTTTAAAATTGTGATTCTATTTCTGATTAAAAGGAAATACTATAGAGAATATTTTTGTTGTTGTTATGTTCAGCTCTAAATATACATTATTATTAACTGTACAATATTTAAAAACCCAGTAATCACAAATGACTGGAAAAGTCAAGGATTATTACTACTACTACTACTACTACTAATAATAATAAATTAAATGCAAACATAAAAATGGTTTATATGTAAATTAAAAATCCAAAAATCACAAATGTTTATTAAGGGTGAGTTGAAGACGCACAGCTTTCTTGAAACTACCTTTGATAAACATTGTCTTCCTAAATCATCTTACTTTACAGTTTTTTTTTTTTACACACATAAATAGACAGTCCTGTACTGTCCTTTTTTTTCTTTAAAGAGACTTCAACATAGATAAAAGGAGAAAAAGATGATGAAAATTAGAAAACGGTGAATAGTTATACACTCACTTGCACTTTCCATTTCTTCCTGGACTACAGTATTTCTGTTGCTTCCCAGACTATTTCTTTCTTGTCTTATTGTGTTGCCGTCCAAAAGCGTAATCGTTAGCACACACTCTCACACGCTTCCACGCTAAATTGAGTATTGTGTGTCTCTCTGATCCTTCTTGAGTGAGTGGATCAAGTTCTTGCCCTGCACTCAGGAATCCATAAAGGCTGATGTGATGTGTTGATGTCATGTCAATCACAGTGTGACAGCTGTGGTCACACACAAACAATGCCCATGTTTTCTGTGTGTGTTCCTCAGCTGCCTGTGGCGGTAAGGTGGAGTTACACACTGAGAGGAGAGGAGTGATCTACAGCCCATCATGGCCCCTCAACTACCCAGCCGGAGTGAATTGCAGCTGGAATATACAGGGAAGCCGTGGAGATGTGATCACAATAAGGTAGACGCACACAAGCAGTCTCTCACTGTGGTGATTATATGAGGAGTGTCTTGTTTATTTCTATTAACATACATTAAAAGATTATAATGCCTCTTCAGCAGCTGTCCGGTTCATGGGATCTTGATATGGGAAATGATGTTATTTCTCCTCTGTGCATGGAAGAAATGCTGTTGTTATGGTCTCCAAAGGCTTTTACAAGTCAGTTGTATGAATGTATGATATTTCCAGACCAAAAACCAATGTAAGGGTTTTCTTTCTAAACTAATTAACTGTCTTGTGCATTTCAATGTTTATGAGCCTGTTTGCAAGTGCGCATGTATATTGGTCTGCGCATGCTTTCGTATGAGAGCTCTTAGACTGCTGTATGACTAGAGCTGACTGCAGGGATTTTATAATGTACTATTTCTCGCCTCTCATACCGCTGCTGTGTGTGTGTGTGTGTGTGTGTTTTGTGGGCTTTGTCTCTGCTTTAATGTAATGATTTTATCTAGAAGCATGACGTCATCTCCTGATTCTCTTCAGAGATCTGTTCTTAGAGGAAAGGTGGAAAAGGATAATAGTTCTGATGAAGAGTTTTTTAATTTCTTTTAATCCATACTGGCTTATTACTCAGTGTGTAAAAGCTGCAGTAGAGGTATTTATGCTAAACCCGATCAAACAGATTCCTCAAATTGCCTCAGACAGAGTGGCATATGGAAATTTGAACCCACTCATCTAGAACTAAGATGAGATGGAGAATTAAAACTGATGGTTTTCAGCAATTTGTTTATAATTTTCAACTATTTCATTCTGAGTCTATCACAAATCAATTGCAGTTTCGACAAAGCCTCATTTGCGTCAGTTTGAGCATATAATAAGAAGTTTTTCCACAACAATGTTTAATATATCACAGAAAACTAAACATTTAAGTTTGTACTTTATTATCACCAAATATAAGACATTGTGGCAATGCAGCACTGGTTCTGTCAATTGGCCCAAAACTCTCTGGCACTGGCCCCAGGCCATCAGGTCATCCTTATTGTTGAGTCCTGTCTGAAATATTCAGAAGCTTTGCATAATGTGTATGTACATGTGCATTTGATTGACAGCCAGAGGAAATTTGAATATCTGTATTTTAATGACAGACTGGGACAACAGACCATCAGACCAGGCTTCATTGTGAGATTTGATTTCAGTGATAGTGCATTTCAATATTGTATATCATATAAATTAAAAAAGATGAAACTGAATTACTCTTCTGCAGACTTATTGTATTACTGGGTTGCATTTTATGTGTTATGCTAAAATCTATTCAGTAACACCTGAGCATGTTTTCGTCTGACATGTTTTGTCACTCAAATGGTCCTGAAACATCTTCAGATTATTGTAAAACAAACAGTAGAAGAAGCTTGACGCAGCAGGATTTGGAGAGAGAATGCAGGAGAAAGAGATAAGAAAGAGAACAGGCCAATAGATGTGTACCATTGTCAGGTTATTGGCTGCAAAAGGCCAATTCTTCTGTAATGGTGCTGGATTTTATCTCTCACTCTTTTGTGTGTGTGTGTGTGTGTGTGTACTCCGATAGTACTTCTGTACTCTGTCTAATGTGATAATAGTTCCACTGCACATATTCTCTCTCTCTTGCTTATGATTCCTCACTCTTTGGTATCTCTGAAATATTATTAGGGTCATTTCTGTTATGTGAAAAATGAATACAAGTGTGTAATTTAAGGAGGTATCACAATGGCAATCACAGGAACAACTATATAAAAAATAATTCAAGTAAGCATGTTGAAAGAATCTTTATTAGAGAAACGTAAGAAACACCTATAATATTTCTTTATGAATTTACTTTGTTTTTTTAGACTTTGTCATGGCAAAAATGGCTCAAATGACCCATTTAAACCAAAGTAAAACTCACTCTTTTGTTGTTATAATATAAATCTGATATAATTTTTTAAATATTATAACATACAAATCATATGATTTTTCATAAATAATTTTATCTTTAAAAAGTTGTTTAATATACAGTACAGTATATTAGGACAAATGTGATGGGGCATGAAAATATGCTGCAAAGTAAGATTGACCCATTTATTGTGAAAAAGGTAAAAAAAAAAAAAATTAGTTTTTTTTGTTTGTTTGTTTGTTTTTTGAAGAGAAGAAAACAGAGCTCTGCTATGCATGTATAGTGTAAAAGTTGTGTTGTATTTTTAGAACGTTAATTTGACATTTTCTGTAAATCTTCTTTTTATCAACTCATTTATTGTGATATTGTTCTGGAAGTTTTCTTCTACATTATTGTACAGTGGAAGTGCTGATGAAGCAGTAGAGATTCCATTGCATGCATTAAGCACTATTTGTTTACTGTGTCCAGTTTTCACAGCTTTGATGTGGAGGACACAGGGGACTGCAGGGGGGACTGGCTGCTGCTCGGCCCCACATGGAAAGCTGACTATCGGTTCTGTGGCTCAGTTCTTCCTCCTCCCTTCATCTCCTCCAGAGGACGAGTCTGGGTCTACTTCCACTCTCAGGCCAACAGCTCCGGACAGGCACAGGGCTTCAGACTGTCTTATATACGAGGTGAGTGAGCTTAGAGTGTGCATATGTTCCATTAGAACCCATTCAAGGAATAATTCACTCAAAAATGTCATCATTTACCTTCTCATTATGTTTCAAAGTAGTTATGCAACTTTATTTTCTATCATTTTCACTACTGCCAGTGCACACACATTTCAATTATTCTCATTCACATTCAAACCTAGTGCCTCACAATGTTTTAAATGTCATTGGTTATTGCGTGTCTTGTGACAATTGACATGAGCCTAAGCTCTTTTCAATAAAATCCATGCAAACTTTAATATCACATCATTTTAGAATACAGTATAGGATGTACTGAAAATTCTTCAGTTTTATGCAAAACAGAAATATGACAAATAGAATATCAGATCTCTGTCATATGGCCAAAAATTAATGCAAAGAAAAAATGTTTTTTTTTTTTTTTGCATAGTTGTGTTTGACACATGTAAACTATAACAATGTATCTTACAAGGTAACATGATGTAACCCACATTAAGTTCTTGAATGTGAGGGTATTGGACCTGGAAAGTCCTTGAAAGGTCCTTGAATTTGAAGTTTAACTAAGGTGTGGGAACCCTGTGTATTGTGAATGTATGTAAATCTAATGTAAGAAAATTTGTAATGTAACATTATGCATGTCTTTACTGTTTTAATGCATCCTTGCTAAAAAAAAAAAAAAAAAAAGTACTGATTAAACAAACAAACAAAAAATCTTACTGACCAATAAACCTTTGATGAACTATTACTTTAAGCATTCAAACAGTGTTGAGAAGAAGTGGTGATGCCATGTGATCTAGGGTTTAATATAAAATAATTTGGCGTATTTTTTTAATACTTTATGCATTTTCTTTTGAGTTTGAAATATTTCATCAGATTTATTTGTTTTCCTACATTAGAAAGCGGCTAAATCACAAAGACTTGCCGTGGCATATAGATTTACTGTAAGCACAGATTGACCAGGCGAATGCAGGCGTAGAAGATCAATGGTGTATAGCCATAGAGCCATGATGAAACGCTAATGCTTTGGAGCACTTGTTACATAATATACTGTGAAAATTGATGTGCATATTTGGATAGCATTACTGTCAGTGTGTTTTAGACAGATCTCCACTGTTGATTATTTAGTTGGATCTAATATGTAGCTAATGAAGATGAAGGAGATAATGGGCTGTTGTTACTCAACTCCACAGGGCATGTGTGCTTGTCATTGAGTGTGTGTGTGTGTATGTGTGAGGGGTGAAATGCTGTGTTTGTGCATTTTCCTTAGAGGTGCAGTTCAATCAATAATACTGAACGGCTGTGTTTGTTAAGCTGTCACCAGGCAAACACCATCTGCAGAGTGGGTAGATTTGATTGGCTTATTTCAACAGTGTCAGTGTTTACGTGTGCAAAAGATTCAGTTCTCTTCTTCTCTCTGTCTGTTTTTTTCTCATTAGGTCGACTGGGTCAAAGTAGTTGTGAGAACGATGAATATTTATGTGGAAACGGTAAGTGCGTTCCACGTTCCTGGCGCTGTAATGGATTGGATGAGTGCGGAGACAATACAGATGAAAGGATCTGTGCCGCCCCACCCACACCCGCCCGGGTGAGTCTGTGTCCGCCTGGCACCTTGCAGTGCTCTGATATCCAGTCTACCCGCTGTCTTCCGGTGTCTCTACGCTGTAACGGAGCCCGGGATTGCCCTGACGGATCTGACGAGGCCCACTGCCCTGACACGTCCTGTGGAAAACGCTTAGTCAACTTCTACGGGACATTTGCTTCACCTGATTTTTTCCGTCCAAACAGAAGCAGCGGCGCAGATCTTCACTGCATGTGGTTCCTGGACACACAAGTATGATAAGAACCTCAGTCATTCACATTTTAAGTTGCCTTTCTGCAAAATGTGTCTTTATGACATTGAATCATTGCAACATTGCAAATATGGAGTGTTTTTATTTGTATTCCCACTTTTACATAAGCACCTCCTACTGTGAGAGAGAGATTTTGCATTTTCATTCAGCCCATCTGCCAATGTTGTTCAGACCAGTAGCATACATAGTCCTTATTATTAGGCTGAAATGTGCAGTTTATCATTTTATAAAGCTTTGTACTTTGTCAAAACGTTATTTGAAGTTTTACAGGTCATTTTACAGTTTTACAGTCAAAACAACATGTAGTTCTATTCTAATATCAGAATTTTCCAAAACGATTTCTGATTCCAAAAAATGTTTATAAGAAAAATCTCCCAGTTACCTTTTTTGCTGGTCCAGAATTTGCAAGAATGATTAAATCACTTAGGGTGTTACTCTGGACTGTTTTTGCTTTAGGACCCAAAGCCGCTGGTGCTGCAGGTGGACCTACAGCTGGGTGTGGGAGACTCTGTGCGTGTTTACGATGGTTTGGGAGAGCGCGCAGAACGTCTTCTGCAGAGTCTCTCCCACCATAATAACCACAGACGAGCCCTGCTGGAGTCTTCCCAGGGACAGATGAGCATCTTCTACCACGCTAAACCACACAGCCCTGGACACGGATTCAATGCCACTTACCAGGTCTCTTATTCTCGGTTATGCTAATGACCATTTGTATGCTTCCTGCTGATAAATGATGCTCTCCATTTTTCATTGACATTGCCTGTTGTGTTAGAATACTTTGCATCAGTACAGTGTAGAACTGTCTGGTCTTTATGTGCTTGCATGCATCTGTATAGTGAATCATGCATCTGTATTGTCTTAGCCTCAGACCACAGTCCATTCACTGTCTGCACACAAATTCACAATACTAGAAAATACTTACTCCATCTGACAAGCTCTAATCTTATTGTTTGGCTGTATGCAACTTCTGGCTGTAAGGGCACACAAATGTTTTTTTAATCACTAGAAACAAAGTCGTTTTTACAGTGTTTGATAGAAGTGCTTTTGAGGATGAAATAATTACTAGAATTGCCCAAGTTTGTCAAATTAATGGGAACAATTATTTGTATGATGTTTAGTGTTTGTTCAAGGCACTTAGTAACAAGTTTGGGTTAATTTTCTTTTAAAGAAGTCAATACTTTTATTCAGCAAGGATGCATTACATCAATTTAAAGTGACAGTAAAGACATTGTCAGAGTTACTAAAGATTTAGATTTCAAACATTTGCAGTAGTTTGTCAGCAGCAAATCAGCATATTAGAATGATTTCTGAAGGATCATGTGACACTGAAGACTGGAGTAATGACGCTGAAAACCATCACTGGAATTAATGGCATTTTAAAATATATTATAAGTTATTTTAAATTGTAATATTTAACAATATTAATGTTTTGATCAAATGAATGCAGCCTTGGTGAGCATAAGAGACTTCTTTCAAAATTATATCAACCCCAGACTTTTGAACGGTAGTGTATAAAAAAAGTTATTTATTTTAAGTGGTTGAGTGAAATTTGACAGGAAATTTGAGGTTTACATTATTAGTTCTTACATTGCAGAAACACAACTGACAAAAAAACTCTACAAGTAACCTCCAGTTTAATGTTTCAACCACAGATGGCGATAGAGAGGCCAACGTTCCACAGTGCAGCTTTATTATAGATATCCATATGCAAAACTGTGAAGTAATTTGAACTTACTACTACAGTTTATGATTAGGATGGAGGCACTGTTACACTAAAGGTGTTTCACCTTGACCCTTCTCTCTGCAGGTTAAGGGGTACTGCTTTCCAGGTGAGCATCCATGTGGCACAGACGAGGGCTGTTACTCTGAGCTGCAGCGCTGTGATGGTTACTGGCATTGTCCTGGGGGGCGAGATGAGGAGGATTGCCCGCTGTGCCAGCCGGGAGAGTATCCCTGTGAGGGTGGCAGCGGGGCATGTTACTCAGCTTCTGAGAGGTGTAACAACCAGAAGAAATGCCCCGACGGCTCGGATGAGAAAAACTGCTTTGTCTGCCAGCCTGGAAACTTCCACTGCGGAACCAACCTGTGCATCTTTGAGACGTGGCGGTGCGATGGGCAAGAGGACTGTCTCGATGGCAGTGATGAAAGAGACTGTCTGGCGTCTGTGCCCAGGAAGGTGATCACAGCGGCTCTGATTGGCAGCTTGGTCTGCGGCCTGCTGCTGGTCATTGCACTGGGTTGTGCATTTAAACTCTATTCACTCAGGACAAGAGAGTACAGGTGAGGTCATTTCCATCAAATAGATATATCTTCCAAGATATATCTATTTGATAATCAAAATTGTGTAAGATAATACTTTTTATTTTTATTAACCCATTAGCAACTTTTTTTCTCACTAAATTTTTGTTTAAATATTTAAATATATATGTTTTTGAAAGAACTCACAAGAATGCATTTATTTGAACAAAATACAGTAAAAACAGTAATATTGTGAAATATGACAATTTAAAATAAGTGTTTTCTATTTTAATGTACTTTAAAATGTAATGGCAAAGCTGAATTTTCAGCATCATTACTCCAGTCTTCATTGTCACATGATCCTTCAGAAATCATTCTAATATGCTGATTTTCTGCTCAAGAAACATTTTTTTATTATTATCAATCTTGAAAACAGTTGTGCTGCTTAATATTTTTGTGGAAATGGTAATACATATTTTCAGCATTCTTTGATGAATAGAAAGTTCAAAAGAACAGCATTTATTTGAAGTAAAATACTTTTGTAACACTGTAAAAGTCTTTGTCACTTTTGATCGGTATAATGCATCCTTGCTGAATAAAAGTATTAATATTTATAAATAATACTTTCTTGTGACCTCAAAATGACCTCAAACTTTTGAATGGTAGTGTGTGTGTGTATATATATATATATATATATATATATATATATATAGTGTGTGTATATATAAATATATATATATATATATACATTTTATTTGACATCTAATGATGTTTAAAAACATTGGAAAAAAAGACAAAATGTTAAGAGCATTTTTATTACTTTTTGCAAGGTGTCAATGTTTATCCTTTCTTTTCTTTTTTTAATTGGTAATGTTCCTTATTTTGTGCTAAATCGATTCACACTGTAGTCCAATTCATTTTTGTCTCCTACTTAGACACACATATAGTAAATTCCTTCCTCAGATCTTAGACTTACTGTTAATATATATTAAATAAGTGGCAAGAACAGTTGGATACGTGTACAAATAAGAAATGAAATGAAATTCATTCTGAAATCTCAAACATACTTTTAATCTCCCTTAAAACAAGATCTGATCAAGTTGTGTTCACCAGATGTCATATAGGTCATACAAGATTGACTCTTGCATTTTTGCTTAAAGGCGAAGACCCAACTTTATGTATGTTCTGCAAGACCCGCCTAAACATATTTTTTTGGACTGTCCTGCTTTTGTAGAAAACATTTTTAGGAAGTAAGCTCCCTTAAGACTTGTTTAGTAAAATTTTACCAAAAAAAGGTTTTAGAATTTTTATCATATGTTAATGTTAAAAATCTTATAGAATATTAATTGCTGTATTTTTCTTGTTTGCTTGGTTTTTATTTTTATTGTATATATGTAAGTCTTTTATTTTTGTAATTCAGTTTTTGAGATGCATGGCATTAAATAGAAGAACTATACTGACACTGACACACACACATAGTCAGTAGGAAACAGAAATGACTAAGTGCTTTAATCTTGAAACATATTGCTGAAAGCTAGAAAAGCACAAGTTGATCCCAACCTGAAGTGAAGGATGACTCTCTTGTTTCACTTTAAACATAATTGGATCTCCAGTAACGGCCCATATGTTGCTCTGGGGGGTGATGCACAGTTTTTCTCCAGTGAGCCTTGTAAAGACACAGCAGCACCCAAAATACCTGCACTTCATCAAACTGTCAAAGTACCCTTGGTCTGTTGGTTAACAGCTCCTGGAGATTCTCGAGAGAGACCCTGCCTGCATGTTTGCAGTTTTTTTCTTACATTTTTAAATGACAACAATCAGCATATTTATAAAAGAGATCTTTATATGTTCCTCTTTCTCATTAGAGCTTTTGAAACCCAGATGACCCGACTAGAGGCGGAGTTTGTTCAGAGGGAGGCTCCACCCTCCTATGGTCAACTGATAGCTCAAGGCCTCATACCCCCAGTGGATGACTTTCCAGTCTACAACCCCACGCAGGTGTGTCAATATGACATTGAATTTCAACTGAGGTAATATACAAGATTGCTATTCAAATTTGAGTTTAAGGAAGTACAATTTAAACGAATTACTAAATTACCACTAAATTACTTTTTATTATCTATTATCTGGTTCTTTCTCCTGATCTCTTTCTCGCTGCCCCACGATCAACTTTCTTTGATAAAATATTTCTTAACTGAATAGCTATATGCCATTTATTAATGGACTACATATTTTAGTGCTACAAATTAGCAACAGGGGCTTAAGATGAGATGCATAAGAAATTAGTTCTACACACACAAGAGCATTTAAGAACAAAAACAAATGTCTTGAAATAAAACATTTGAACAATGTCTTGAACTGTGGTAACTGTGGTAAGTTGAATTTGTGGAAAATAATGCACACCTCGGATGAGGCTTATTTTTCAATTATTCAATGGCCCGTCATCAATTGTTTCTTACTTAAAGTACACAAGTTTGCATCATGTGATTAAAAAGGCAAATACTGTCTCCATGGCAACTGTAGAGTTTTCTGTCTCTCTCAGGCATCTGTTCTGCAGAATCTCCGTTCGGCTATGCGGAGGCAGATTCGCCGTCACTCCTCTCGTCGTTCCTCGTCACGGAGGCGGCTTGGTCGTCTGTGGAATCGCCTGTTCCATCGTGGCTCTCGGTTACGGGGTCAGATCCCACTCCTCACTCCTCCGGGTCCCGCACACACAAACACGCACTCCGATCTGAGCCTCCACAGCTACAACACAGCGGACGATGGCGGCGAGGAGTCGCGAGAGAGCGCGGGACAGACTCCGTCACCCTGTTCGACGGTGGCACTGGGATTGGCGCTGCAGGCTCACACTGAGGCCCTCTGCCTACCTGACAGAGAGTCTCCGGCCTCCCCTCTCTCTCTGCCCTCATCCAGCTCGCCCCGCTCCACCTCTGACACCCTGGAGGATGAAGATGATGAAGATGACAGAAGTTCAGAGGGGATGAGAGCGAGACCCAAACAGGGCATTTCCCCAAAACATAAAGATGCCGATAGCCCTCCTGGACCCCCCGATAGCCCCAAACGTAGCACGAGCCGGTCGAGATCCTCCAGACGGCTGGTGCAGGAACTGGCTGCAGAGCTCAGAGGAGTCTCTCTCCTACGCTACACCTCTGTAGGCATCTCACCGCTTTCTTCCCCAGAGTCACCGATGTCCTCCAGCAGTCAGTCTGAGGAGCAGAGGAGCTTTCCTACATTCAGAAAACCACACACAGACTCGCTCACAGATGCTCACGGACACTCCAGGAAATCATCAGGAACGGAAGATGTTCCCGGTGATTGTGTCAGGCTTTGCAGAATCACAACTAGTGAGGAAGAGGATGATGAGATTCTGTTAGTGCACTGAGAAGCCTTTATCCACCCCCCTCCCCCCATCCTGATTTTGTGCCAACACAGTGAGCCTTACCAGGTTCAACCAACAGCCTTCCATTTAGAGTCATAAAGTATGTTTACATGCACAGCTATAATCAAGCTTTTTGCAAAGACAAGCTACAGTCTTCATCTGACTGAATATATGGCACAATGTGAATGCATATATTTGAAGGATTAAATACATGTTGAGCGTCACCTCTGTCTTTTGAAGAATGTCACAACGCCAAGGCCAATTGTAGTCTGAATAACGTGTATACATGCTGGGCGAAGCTGAACTCCAGTCACGCCTGGGTCTGTTAGTCCGACTTTGCAAATACCAGACTGGTTCTATTTCAGTCAGGCTAAAGCATTTACATGACATTTTAAAAAGACAAATTATTGCTGTAGTTAGACTGAAATTGAAGTGCATGTAAACATACAGTACCATTCCAAAGTTTGGGGTCAGTTAGATTATTTTTTAAGAAATTTATATTTTATTTAGCAAGGATGCATTGCATTGATCAAAAGTTACAATAAAGACTTTTACATTGTTACAAAAAATGTCCATTTCAAATAAATGCTGTTCTAGAATTAAATGAAGGAGAAAAAAGCAGCATAGTTGTTTTCAACATTGATAATAAGAAATGTTTCTTGAGCAGCAAATCAGCATATTAGAGTGATTTTTGAAGGATCATGTGACACTGAAGAGTAATGATGCTGAAAATTCAGCTTTGCCATCACAGGAATAAATTACATATTAAAATATATTATAATAGAAAATTGTGATATTTCACAATATTTACTGTATTTTTGACCAAATACATGCAGCCTTGTTGAGCAGAAGAGACTTCTTTCAAAATATGTTAAAAAATCCCAAACTTTTGAAGGGTAGTGTACTTGAAAGTTTGGAGCCTTGTAGTCACAGAATGTTTGCACTGTCAGAGTAGAACACAAGAGAGTCGCCCTCAGCTCAGACACTGCAGTTTTTTCTTTGGTCATACTTGATTAGATTATCTCACAGTCCAGCTCCAGCATTCAGTATGATTGTTCACATGCTAGAAATCACCAAAAACCTTATGAATGTGGCTACAACACTATAGCACACATATGTGCATAGATACTATTCCTCATGGAATATCATGTCAATAACACAGAACTTCATTTGCTTGAATCTCTACTTCTCATCAATAACATTCAGCTATGACCTTCAGAAACTCTGAAAAGGCTTCAGAGTTTTCTCTCACCTCCCCAACGCCTTATAAGAGATTCACGTGTCGCCTACAAAGGGTAACATTCTTGCACTCATTTCATGTTCATCTGAACCGGACAGTTGTGTCAGAATTATACTTTACACATTCAGATCTGAGTGTTTGTTGGTTGTGCTCTACGTTTGTTCAAAAGTTTGTGGTCGGTAAGGTTTTTAAATGTTTTTGAAAAGTCTTTTATGCCTACCAAGGCTGCATTTATTTGATAAAAAACTGTAAAAACAGTCAATTGTTTTGTAACATCAATTTAATGCATCTATGCTAAATAAAAGGATTAATTTCTTTAAAAAAAATAAATAAAAAAAATCATATTGACCCCAATCTTTTGAATGGTAGTGTAAGATTTTATACCCTCAGACTACTGGAGCTTCGTGCTCATTTAGTGATGATCTATATCAGCTTTTTTGTATTTAAGGTTTGTTTTGTTAGTCTGGCCACCAGACTGTAATATCATGGCAGGTCCAGCAATGACATGAGTTAATGTTAAGCTTTTTCCCTATGTAAAAGACCAAGTCTTTTCTTTGGGGAAGCAGAACTCAGGGATTGTAAAATGGTTAATGAGAGAAAAGCAGTTAATGTGAGTTTCCTTGTTAACAGCTGTAATCTGAAGTTCTGAAGCAATCAGGACATCAGAGTTATGGGAAAATGACTCAATATCACATTTGTGTTTGAGCTCACGCCAGTTTGTGTCTTTGTTTTTCAATTTCATTTGCATTCATGCATTTGGCACTTGAGGGACTTGTTTGCTAGTAAGATTACGTTGCTGCCTTTTCCATGAATGTATGTTCTCTGTTTTTAAATGTAGTGCCACATACTTGCTGCTTTAGCACATTTGGTCCTGGTCCAGAACTAATCAAACTAAAAAGCTGGTCCCATCTTTGAAGGGGTCGGTCTGTTCCTTCATCTGGTTCTCTCTGCTGGCCGACTGCCTGTTATTTCTCACATCCCCATCCTCCTTGCTCAGACTGCATGATCTCTTATCTGATCCCAGAAGTTCAAGAATGTGCCATTTCAGAGATTCACAGATTTTATACAGATGCAAATGATGTTTTATTACATTGTAAAGCATTTAGATTCAGTGCCATTAGGGAAGTCATGCATTTTCTGGGTTCAGTTAAAATTGCTTAAAAAAGTCCTGCTAAGATACTTTACCTCCTTGCAGTATCTGTGACTATTTCTTTGACATTTCTTAAATAGTGTCCTGAAGAATTCAATTAAAATTCATTAGGCGAGATCAGTCAACAGATAAGCCAAAGTAAAGTCTTTGGGGTTATTCGGCCAGCAGACCAGTGGTTCTCAACCTTTTTGACTCGGAGCCCCCATTTGGTTAATAACAAAAATTAGTGTTGAAATTTAATTTATCAAGATTAATTTTGTGTTTCCAGAAGTTTCAAGAACAGTTTGAGCTAGCATAAAAACAATATGTATTGAGGATGGAAGAGAATTATGATTTTGATTTGTGTGTGTTTTAACTAAATTAACTAAAATTAATTAAAAGTTAATTATATTAAAATAACTTAAGTCATCATACAGCCTCCTTGGAAGTTTAATGGGGCCGCTGGTTGGGAACCACAGCCCTGGACTGACTTTTTTTTTTTTCTTCCTCATTGCAGTCTATGGTTACCTTTAACATATTTTGTAAATATATTTAAAAAATGTTCCCCTTCCAAACTGGTTGTGCTTTGATGAATTTCATTTCCTGGAAGGATGAAAAATACTGTGTTTACCTTGCATTAAACGCACATTTCTCCATTAAATATTCTGACTAACTTATTGTTATCTGGATAGAGTCATCATAATCATCATCTTCCCCGAAGAACGCAATTAGCCCTTTAGCATTCATAGACCAGGGGGGCATATTACAGAAACTTCCTCCCAGAAGTCTTAAAATCCTAACCCTCCCTTGCCATAGTTACTAAACAGATAGGATTCTAGAGTTGATTCTAAGTTGTGTGACCTTTGGAGGACACAGCTTTCAAAATGAGACTGCAAAAGCTTCATGTCTTTACTCAAACACACACACTCACAGAGAGAGAGAGAGAGTAACACAATTATTACTTGCAACTTTTTTTAGAATTAAATTTAATGTGCTAATATTGTTATTGATAAACACCTTTTAACATTTTTTTTTTTTTTACAAAACACAAGTATATCAGCATACATGTCTATAGTGCATACAATATGAAACATATGTATACTTAATACATACATTTCACACTTTAGTAATGTCAGGAATGTGATCTCACAATGAATCCCTGATGTATTTGAAATTTTAAGCAATATTTACATTAAGATTTCACTGTACTGTGCTTATCATTGTGCCTTTGCCGCTGTGGGCAGTGAAAGCATGAACACTGCTAGTCTTGGCGGACATCACTGAGAGACACTGAGCAGGACCCATGGAAAGAGACGAGCACTGGGGTCTTCATACCGGGTATGATTGTGTGTCTAGAAAGATCTGACCTGAAGAGGGCGCTCGAGTGCCAAATCCTCTAATCCTTCAGATCCAAAATCTTTGACTTCGGCTTGGTATTCAGTTTCAAATGAAAAGATGGATATCATCACTGTTGCATATAGCTCAGTGGAATGTCCATGTTCAGTGCCCAAAATCAAAGCCAAAATAGACTAATGTCTTGTTATCTAAAGGCATTAATGGGTGGAGGACTACATCTCCTTTTGGATAACAGTTGAAAGTGTCTGCCTTAGAGAATTTTTTTTAAATATAAAGCACCTTTTATGTAAATAATGTTATTCAAGAAGAATGAACTTGGAACATATCATGGTTCCTATCATCAGCATAAGGCTAAAAGACTGGCAGTGCTAATGAGTGCTGGGGCAGAGCCTCTGTTTAACAGTGGCAGGAGATTGTTGCTTATTCAGGAAGCATGGCAATAAGTTTAGCGTGCAATATGAGCTAAAAATAGATAACTACATTAAAGTGCCTAGACTATTCTTGCATAGACAGTTAAGCGCAGCTAGACGTTATTACGTTTTTTGCTTGAGGGAGTAAGTAATAATTAGGAGGACTAGAGGACAAAGCCTAATCCTCTAGGTGAGAAAGTTCAGACTCACAAATGGAGTTTAGATTTCAGAAAACGGTGTTAAAAGGTTCAAGAAGTCGCTCACTTACAGGGGATTACTGATAAAAAGTCTACATAAAGTAAAGATAATAACCTCAAATACAGAGAGATCCTGTAAGGCACATGAAAATACACCAACAGTTCTCAAAAAACAAACAACTCCCAGAGAAAACATGAAGACGACATAGGAATTCAGCTCTGACAGGACAGGAGGAGGGTGCGTTCAATTACAAGGTGATGTCCGGATGAATGTATGCGAGGGGAGAACTGTTTCAACTAAGAAATGTGATGTCTGAGTGAGATAACGTAAAATTTCTGTTTCTTCTGCTGTGATGGCTGAGTCTCAGAGGAGCTTCTGGGGAGCATCTCCTCACATACAGCATCAGACAAGGAGAACACTCAATAACGGATGGACAACAGGTCTTTGCTATTCCAAACAGGAGTACAAGAAGTCCTGTGCTGATGCTCACAGCTCCGATTTCTCTGTAAGAGGCTGTATTTCAGAAGGATCTTCCTGGGGGAAGACCACATAACACAACTTCTGCCCCAGATAGGTGACTTTCTCTGAAACACATGCACATTTACAGATGTCAGATGGTTTTTCATTGCAGAGTGCTAACAAAACAATGCAAAGAAGTTTTGGCTGGTCTTGCTCACCCACAGCACTGTAAACCCAGTATGGTTTGTTCTTCCACTGAACTCCAATGAAGTAGATGGGGACTCCAGTGAGCATGATAACCAGCCCCATACCACACACCACTGGCTCCGAGTACAGACTGAAGCCCAGCAACACTGCCCAGAACACTAGATAGCTGCAAGGGACCAACAAGTTTACCTGCACAAAGTGAGAGAAGAAGAGGGAGGTGAATAAAACCAAAACACTGACCAGTCAATCTAAATCCATCTTCCTGATGAGGTCTGTAGGTGGCAACTCAAGTACCTTGATGGGTCTGACTAGTTTGGGTTTCTTCCATCTGTAGTACAGCAGCCCAGCTATAGTGACTCCATATGAGAGGTAGTTTATAAAAGACACGTAGTTTATCAAGTTATGAGTGTCCCCGATACACAGGATCACTATGGTGGCCGTACACTATGGAGAACAAGAGAGAAAGACACTTAGGCCCGGTTTGCACCTGGTATAAGATCCATCTAATACAGCGATTCTCAACCTTTTTGACTCGATGGCTAAGATATTTTCTTCTGGCATTTCATGTTGTAATAATGACAATGCTGCTTGTTGTCTCAAACTTTTTAATTAACATAAACTGGGAATGTTGATTTATTAAATTAACCATGATTCATTTTGTGATTCTATAATATTCAAGATTCTAATTCTCTAGTTCTTCAATAAAAACAAATTATTGAGGGGAAAAATATTAATCTGTTTTTTTTTTTTTTTTTAGCATTTTAATTAAGTTGATGAAGTTTTAATACATTTACCCTGGTTTCACAGACAAGGCTTAAGCCTAGTCTCAGACTAAAATGTTTGAGCCATTTTAACTGAAAGCAATTTGCAGTGACATATCTTAAAATATGTCACTGCCATTGTTTTGTCTCAAACTGCACACCAGTAATTTTATTTTTCTAAGGCATGCTTATAAAAGCTTAAATATCCTAATTGAACTAAGGCCAAATCTAAGTTCCTAAGTCCCAATCTTGAGACAAAACAATGTCACCAACATATTTTAAGATATGTCAGTACAAGTTGCTTTCAGTTAAAACAGCTCAAAAAAGCATTTTAGTCTAAGACTAGATTAAGCTTGGTCTGTGAAACTGGGGGTATTTTAGTTCAACTGCTATATTAACTTTTAATGTGCTTCACATGATTTGTGTCATTGAATGTTGATGTAAAGCAAATCCGTGAAGTTCTGTGAAGTAAATAAAAAAGTATTTTCCCATTTTTTTGATTAGGTAGTTATTGTAAAAGGAGCACATAACCAGCAAAGTTTGAACCCTTTTTTAGATCTTCGAATCACTTGCTTTTAACTGTGCCGCGGTGTTGCTATAAATCAAAGGATGATCGGGCCTTTTCTGTGGTTGGGCCCAAGCTTTGGAATAGTTTCCCCTATCATGTGAGGTCTGCTCCTTCATTGGACATTTTTAAGTCTACTCTTAAATCTTGTTTTTATTCTTTAGCTTTTGGATGTCTGTAGCTGTTGTTTTTATTGTGTAGTCTACATGCACAGCTGTTTTTTTAATCAATTTATATTGTGTTTAAATGTGCTTTATAAATAAATGTTGTTGCTGAAACCTTTTTTTAGTGCAGGTTGATTGACAAGTGAATAGGCGGTCCTTCATTGTTGTCCGGAACGCATCAGGACAGACTAGTAAGTGTTTATACAACAAACTCAATATGATCACATGACTTTTCTATTACCTTTCAATGTGGTTTGAGTGATCTGTTCACAAAACATTCTGGACCCTGTTTAGACCAAATCATGCAGATTGAAAGCAGTGTTATGTGTGCTGTGTGTGTGAATAGCTCTTTCTTTCTCACACAAACGAGCAGGGCGGGGATTGGTGTGCAGCTCTTAAGGTGGATCATAGCCAACAGGTAGGGCAGGTGACCCTCTCTGGCGCCTGAGAAACACAACCTGTGGAGGATGGGCAATGAAGCGGTAAATACTCTGGTTTAGGGGTTGCTGTATTAGGCCAGTGTAATAGTGCTATTGTTTCTTTACCTAGAAGAGGTAAACAAGTATCCGTTAATGCCCCCAAAGGTGGAAAGAGCTACAGAAATGGGCATCACCCAGGAGAACATTCCTAGCAGCTTCTCTCCAAATGTCTGCAACACAACACACAAAAACAGATGCCAATTTAACAAAGCACCTAACAGATAATGTATTGTTTCTGCAGAAGAGGTCAGAGAAACTCACCACAGCAACAGCGTTCGACTCCAGCAGCTCTTGAGGGGACATGGAGGAGAAGTACGCAATGTTGGTGAGAGTATAGACGAGCGTCACCAGGGGGATGGAGATGTAGATCGCACGTGGAAGATTTCTAGACAGATACACCAGAAACCATAACACACCATATAATATACACTGTATGAGAGCTGGGCTGATTTTCTGTAAGATTTATAAAAAAGCGTGTCCACAAAAGAACTACTGTATATGCAAAAGTGAAAATTAGTAAGAAATCTGTGAAAATCAAGTATGAAAAATAAATAATGAAAAAATGTAATAATTTAAATAGGCCTTACAGCACATACACACACACGCACACAAACTATATTCAGATACCTCTTAGAGAGCAGTTCTTTAGTACATTTGATTAATTATTTTTTGGTTAATTAATTTGGTTATTTAATTATTATTGCTCTGTTTTTGCTTCTTTTTAGAAAAATGTGACAAGCCTTTGGCAACAGAAGTGCTGTTTTTGCCATCAAGAAATGCTTGAAGCACAGAAAGCATCTCAAATAGCTGCAAAGTAATCCTTTCTGTGACCTGTTTTGTGCATGTCAGACAACTTCAGCACTTTTGAGGAAGGTGTGGAATCTGTGGATAATACAGTATTCAATGCAACATAACAAGAATAAATTATGCAGACTATGGATACTTGTTTGTTTTACTGTTTGCTGCTTCTATTTATGCTGTTGCTGTATTTATTGTCACTTGGTAACTGAAATCATTTGTCAGTTATTTGTCATTTGGTTATTGAAATCTTATCTTTTACATAGGATTACTTATTCTTGCCGTCACTGTGGTTTGTCTTTTAAAGGAGGTCTATGTATGTGTGTCTGTTTCTGTGTTAGGCCGTGCAGCCGTTGTTCTTATTGAATTTTGTTAATGGAGAACAAAGAATATTTACTTGGCAGTAACTGTACTTAAACCAGAGGTGGAAAGTAAACAATTACAAACACTTTCGTTACAGTACTTGTACATTTTTCAAATTTTTTTTTTGCTTTTTTGAGTATAACTAAATTATGGTACCTTTACCTGAGTTTAAAAAAAATAAAGTATTCGACTTCGCTACATTTTCACCAAAAGTACATTGCTGGCATTTGACAGGCACTTTTTAAAATAGTGGGGTGGAGCCTTGTGCTTCAGGCAATAACTGACAGGTCTGACTTGGGAGCAAAACCAGTCAAAACGTCCAGTACAGCTGGGGGCAGGGCATTCAAATCGCTAACGTTTCATTATTTTAGTGAATGTAAATGAGTTATGCTCATATTCTGATTTTAAATCGTAATTTTAGCAGCTCCTTAAATGGGTCATACCACTGATATTACCAGAGCACTGAGCAGTTAAAGTAAATAGAAAACTTGGCTCAAAGAAGGACGCAGTTATTACATGGATGGAGCAAGAACAATATAAATGTCTAAAATGAATGCACACAGTTGAGTTGAATGGTAAAGCTTGCCCTCTTTAACAATGCAGTTAAATGTACGTAGAAAACTTCGTACAAAGCTGAAATAACCTCAATATTAACAACAATGGGATAAGAACACATGGTTTATCTCTCAAACAGATGCGTGTTAAAGTGTAATTCGTTACTATAGCAACAGTGGACACCAGCACATTTTCAGTAGAACAAAAAAAAGAGCATTTTATTTAACCTGTACCCCACTTTATTTTTTTACTGACACCTTTCTATGCACACTGTTTTAATCCCTTATTTCTTTGATCAAACCTCTCACTTATCCTTCTTTGCCTTTGCCCTTTAAAAAAAAAAAAAAAAAAAAAAAAACATTACATTAAATGATCTTAAGTGGACTTGCTTTTCAAAAGTAGTTATAAAACAATCGCTCCTGGGATAGCTAGTACTGTATGTTTGTTCCGCGTAGCATCAAACATGACAATTTATGAGATTAATACCATGTTTTGCTCCAAAATCACTATACAGTATAAAAACAGTTGTGTTTGAAATAACTTCTTTCTGTGGTCCAATGTTGCTTCTTATCACAGAATGAGACAGAAAATATATTATTTTATAAAATTCTATACTGTGATACAGGCTATCGATTAGCGTTGTATTATAAATACACATCATTCTTATGAAAATACCCAAGATGGCTTGAAGAACACAGATAAACATCATCGCAATCATGTGTTTATTTTCTTCATGTTTCATTAGTCAAAATGTTTTTTTCTGCATGTTATTAAGCCTTAGTGATATCTAATGCATTTGTCCATATGATGGATTTCATGGGCTGCGTTTAAGTACATTTTTTATGCCCTTCCCTTGCTAACTTCCCTCTGTCTCATTCAGTCAGATGTACATCATTGCTTACATTACACGAGTGCCCACTACTTACGGAACCCTTGAAATGAACGCCCTAAGGCCTAAGCCCTTGAGCACTTGGAATCTGCTATGGAGCTGATTTATAATTAATATAATTTATTTGTTTTATGCACCATTCTATAGGCCGTATGTATGCTTGGGCTGTTAAAAAAATAATAATATAAACAAATATTATTTATGAATATATTCATATATTTATATTAAATATTAAAAAAACACAAATGAAAAATTATAACAATACAATAAACTATAAGTTTTTTTAATAAGTCAGTAAGGTTAAGGTAGCTACAAGTATTAAATGCAGTTAAATGTCAAAATAACTCCAATGTTATACACTAGAGTTATGTGGGGTGGGGGCAAATTAAAGGGATAGTTCACCCAAAAATGAAGAATATGGGTAACCAAACAGTTGATGGGCCCCATTGACTTCCATATTATGGAAATAAAATATACTATGGAAGTTAATGGGGCCCATCAACTGTTTGGTTACTGACATTCTTCAGAATATCTTCTTTTGTGTTCAGCAGAAGAAGGAAATTCATACAGGTTTGGAACAGCTTGCAGATGAGTAAATGATGACAGAATTTTAATTTTTGGGTGAACTATCCCTTTAAGTGAGACCTGCTGTGACGTCACAATCATGTTGCATTGTGGTCTATGTATCTGCCTGAAGTGTACATGCTGAGTAGACTCACTCCCTCGGTCAAAGTCGAGGGATCGAGGGTCTGTCCAAATAAACTTGCCTCGTCCACTTGACAAAGTTGAACGCACTTAGCGGTGGGGATTCCCCCAAGGGGAAGTGTGAGTGTATGTCTAAAAGTGGAGTTAAAAGCAGCCCTGGAACGTCGTAAGATTTATGGCTCTCACTTGTGGACTTTTTGTGTGAAGGTGCCCTTCGGCTTCCAGTATGAATGAAACAGACATTACATGAGAGTGTTTAGTGCTCCATAATGATCACATTTCCTCATTTTGTGTAAAAATAGAAAAATAACACTGAAGTACTTAGTAACGTTGTAATTTGAGTAGTTTTACAGCAAACTACTTATTTACTCTTACTTGAGTCATATTATTTTTCTGTACTTCTACTCAAGTAAAAGTATTGCTACTTAAATTACATGAGTACAATTTTTTAGTACTCTTTTCACCTCTGACTTAAACCGATCACCTGCAGGATGGCCCGACCCTGATTTTGACAGTAAAGACTAATAAAGACTTACTTGCGAGGCTCAACCACCTCTTCAGTGACGTAGTTCAGGAAGTTCCATCCACTGTATGCAAATGAGGCCTGCAGGAAGGCCAGAGCAATCTGCCCCACTGATGGATCCTTTATGAACTCAAAAGCTCTCTGAGGCTCCAATGCATCATAGTGTCCTAGAGAGAGAGATAAATATCTGCTTAATTCATACATGATTTACATTTGGCAGACACTTTTTTTCCCAAAGGGACTTGCATTACATTTATAGTACAAGTTTGATCAGTTCATGTATTTCCTGAGATTCAAACCCATGACCCCAGTGTTGCTATTGCTATGCTCTACTGTTTCAGCTACAGGAATACTCGCCAAACATCAGATCTCTTTGTTTATTTTATTTTTCAGCATAAAACACTGTATTTTTCACACGCACTTGGGATCAATCTGTTCACATTCATCCTGACACTCTAATGTCATCAGTTTGATTTCATTATTCCACTAGATAGGCAGAGCCTCCAAAAAGCCTTTCTCTCTACTGTCAATCAAGTGTGAAACTGCGCTGCTTAGTTCTCTCATTTACTCAATTTTTTCTCTTGTCAGTTCAGGGAATGCCTCCAGATAAGCACGCTAAATATATATAAAAAAAGTCTGCCCATAATGGTTCACAGCCATAACCTGCTGCTTTAATGTAATATCACTCAGTCGTATAAAAGCAAGTCACAGAATGTTCACTTTGTTAAAGCACTTCTGCAATGGAAGCTTACATTTTGCATTAGTGCCACAATTATATGCTACAGTCTTTGCTTAGTTTGTTATGAACTGCCTAAATTAAATGGAGCTATATACTGTACTGTTTTAAAAAAATCATCCTAATATCCTAACGTTTTCTGATTCAGCTAACTTATTTTCATTCCAGTTATAAAATTAATGTTAAATAGAGGTTGTGATGATGAGTTATCTATACACTAAATGACTTTTGCCCTGATTTGCAGTCTGGAGTTGACGCTGTCTGTTTACAAAATCTGTTTACAATCTGTCTGCAGATTTTGGGCAGTCAGAGTTGACAGATGCATATACGCATAGTGTATGATGTGCATCCAGTTGGAGGATATCAAACATGATATTTTGAGATGATTTTAGTACACATTGTTTTCATTTGTCATGCATCTCTTAGCAAAAAGGCACGTTTCTGAGTTTATTGTGTTCGGAACAACCTAAAAGTGTATGTGTATTGATGTTTTTTTCTGTAACCATTACAAAGTCGGAAAGTGTATGATGCCTTGTGATTAAAATCTGTTCAGATTTTAAAAGTCTTGTAGTGTATTCCAGCCTTAAAGGTCACTGGTACAAGTTTTAGTGGGGGTGATTTATGAACCAACTCATGATTGTGCCATTGAGCAAGGCACTTAACTCCAGGTTTCTTTAAGTGGGCTAATCCCAGAAGTAAATATATTGTAAATCACTTTGAAAAAGAAAGTATCTTATAAGTATCTAATATTACAAGGTCTACCACTAGATGTCACTATTGAAAAAATTGGAGTTAAAGAAAAGCAACAAGAGTAAATAATGACAAAATTTTCATTTTTGAGAGAATTAGTCATTTAATGGAAGGCTTTAGAATATATAGTTTTAGATGGTTTCCTCTCTTTTTTTCAAAACAGCCTTTTTTTTTCTTCTCGTGTTTTTTGGATTATTTCAGTGGCCTGCACCCACTCAAGGTGAATCTTTTGCTTTTTATTCATTAGATAATAGGACCATTTGGGCTGGCAGCACATGGGAGTGCTTGATGATTTATGGCATTTAACATTGGGAATTAGTCACAGATGTGAGTTATCACATTCTTTTCTTTTCTCTCATTTGCGTGCTCCTTATTTCTCTCTTTTAATCTCTTCTAAACTTCATTCTCTGCTTCAGTGGTTTACACACTAGCAAAATACTGTTACTTTTCAGGAATTTATGTGTTAGATTGCTTTTCTGTACAACAGTTTGGCCTTACAACTGAAAGTGAGAGAAAAATCAACAGAGTATAGAATTTTTGATACCCTTAATGTTTAATATTTAATCACTGTACATTTATAGATGTTAAGAAGACATTTATAGACTTCGGTACTTTGTACTGCATCGATTTTAACAACACAAAAAAAACTTTTTTGAGAGAGAATAGCATGTTTCATGAAAGATGACAGCTGGCAAGAACATGCGTGTAAAGTGTACTGACAGTCACATACACACACACACCTTTGGCAATCTGGACAATTCCCACTACAATGATGAGAACAAGGGCCAGCAGCTTCCCCACAGTGAAAACATCCTGGATCCGTGTCCCCCAGCGCACACTGGAGCAGTTCACCCAAGTCAGGAACACTGTAAACAAACACAGTGAACCCACAGTTATTCATTCCCATATTCCAAACTCAATAACAGTTTTAAAAATAATTTACCTTAAATATTATGAAAAACATTAGCAATATCCAGAAAAGGAAAATCAAAAATGTAGTATCATTCATAAATAAAGAGCATCACAAATTAAGAATTACTGTCGCACTCTTCGGATGTCTAATCAAAGACCTGTTTCACAAGAAAAACTAAGTGTCATGGGGACAAATCAGGTTGTGATTCAGTAATGGAAGCAGTGTGGTTTTGTTGGCAGAGCAGCACTAACTGGTCACATGGCCCATTTTTATTAGCTTAAAGAGGGGAAATAAAGATCAGATGTAACTTATTTTACTGCTGCAGGCAAAACACTAACCCATTCATGGCTAAGTGGTTTTCAAACAAGGGGCCGGGACCCACTCAGAAAACTTTTTAAAAAGACAACATTTTCAAAAGACAAAATAAGCATTAAAATCTGCTAAAACTTCTAAGAAACAAGATATTTCTTATTTTAATTCACCCCCTCAGCAACTTTATTTTTCTTTAAATAAGCAGGGTTCCAACAGACTTGGGATACCTGCATATATGATGTATAATATGATACATATATGCTTGTGAATAAAAATATTTTTAAAAATCTTTCTTATCCAGTAAACCACGAATGCTTGTAAAAGTCAAGTAAATTCATTAATACTTATGAAATTTAATTTACAAAAACTTGGAGTGTAGGGCCCTCAAATGCAGGGCCTTGGAGTCAAAAAGGTTGACAGCCACTTCTCTAACTGAAGGCAGTGTGGGTTAGTGCTGAGGGAAAACAGAGTGAGACGGTTACCTCATCTACCTTATAGATGTATTTGGTGTCTATCTTTATGCATCACAATTGGGACTTCTTTAGAAAAAAAAAAAAAAAAGTAGTAGTTTATCAAGGGGCATCAATGCAACAGCCTAAAGCTGACAGATTAAAAAAGTAAAACTATACATTCACAAACGGAAGCACAGGCATTATAGGCCACTGCTTGTCTGTACATCTGTGTTGAGGTTAGTGGCTTCTGTGTTCAGCCGCATTGTGTAACAGCTCCGGTGTAGATCCGGTACACAGAGGTCCGTCTCCAGGGCTTGACGGCACGGTATACCCAGGCATGCTGAGGGAGACACTGGGCAAAGGGGAGACGGGTTACCCCCACTCATCCATCAATGGCCGGAATTACCCGCCCACACACGCAAACACATGCGGGGCATCTGTCAGACCCCCCTAGACAAACAGCTTCCGATGCCCCAAAACAAAACGGTCCAGACGCCAGCTGAATTTTTGGCCAGTGTAAGCAGTCGACAAGAGCAGCTCACAGCCTGCAAACTAACAGCTAACCTGCTCAACTTCATCCACTCGTGTTATCTTGAGCTCAATACACACCACCTGTAAACCTCCATGCCCTGACAGCGCCTTGAGAGCCACTGCAATATTTTCAAAGGTAATATGTGCACTTGGGCACCTTAAAATGATAGCAAAATGACAGCAATAGCAATATGATCAAAGCCACAATGTTCAAATTATAGTTACATCACTTATTAAATCATCAAAATCAACAACATGTATGTTAGACCCTATACTGACTAAGCTATTGAAAGAGATGCTTCCAGAGGTCATAGATCCTCTTCTTAATATCGTCAATTCATCTTTATCACTAGGATACGTACCAAAAAGTTTTAAGCTGGCTATTATTAAACCTCTTATTAAAAAAACACAACTTGATTCTAGAGAATTAGTCAATTACAGGCCGATCTCAAATCTCACTTTTCTGTCAAAAATACTAGAAAAGGCAGTATCATCACAACTATGTTCCTTTTTAGACAGAAATATTATCTGTGAGGATTTCCAGTCAGGATTTAGACCGTACCATAGTACTGAGACTGCTCTCATTAGAGTTACTAATGATTTGCTCTTATCATCAGATCGTGGTTGTATCTCTCTATTAGTGTTACTGGATCTTAGTGCTGCATTTGACACTATCGATCACAACATTCTTTTAAATAGACTCGAAAATTATGTTGGCATTAGTGGAATTGCATTGTCATGGTTCAAATCATACTTATTTGACCGTTATCAGTTTGTAGTAGTGAACGAAGAGAGGTCATATCGATCACAAGTTCAATATGGAGTACCGCAAGGCTCAGTACTAGGACCGTTGCTTTTCACTCTGTACATGCTACCCTTGGGAGATATCATTAGGAAGCATGGCGTTAGTTTTCACTGTTACGCTGATGATACTCAGCTCTATATTTCTTTGCACCCTGACGAAACTTACCAATTCACAAAATTAACAGAATGCATAGCTGATATAAAAAATTGGATGACCAGTAATTTCCTACTTCTAAATTCAGAAAAAAACAGAGATTCTAATTTTTGGACCAAAAACTTCTTCACGTAATAACCTAGAATACTGTCTAACACTTGATGGCTGCTCTGTTAAGTCTTCGTCGTCAGTTAGGAACCTGGGTGTGCTCTTTGATACCAATCTTTCATTTGAAGGCCATGTTACTAGCATCTGTAAAACCCCATACTTCCATCTTAAAAAATTTATAAAAATACGACATATGCTCTCAATGAAAAATGCAGAACAGTTAGTTCATGCGTTCGTGACCTCAAGGCTAGATTACTGTACCGCTTTACTGGGTGGTTGTTCCGCTCACCTGATAAATAAACTACAGCTCGTCCAAAATGCAGCAGCTAGAGTTCTTACTAGAACTAGGAAGTATGACCATATTAGCCCAGTTCTGTCAACACTGCATTGGCTTCCTGTTAAACATTGTATAGATTTTAAAATCTTGCTAATTACTTACAAAGCACTAAATGGTTTAGCTCCCCAGTGCCTGAGCGAGTTCTTAAAGCATTGTAGTCCTTCACGTCTATTGCGATCTCAGAATTCAGGCCAGCTGATAATACCTAGAATATCAAAATCAACCGCAGGTGGTAGATCCTTCTCCTATTTGGCACCTAAACTCTGGAACAATCTTCCGAGCATTGTTCGGGAAGCAGACACACTCTGTCAGTTTAAATCTAGACTAAAAACGCATCTCTTTAACCTGGCATACACATAACACATTATCAATTTATATTTTCAAATCCGTTAAAGGATTATTAGGCTGCATAAATTAGGTCAGCCGGAACCGGGAACACTTCCTATAACACCAGATGTACTCGTTACATCAGAAGAAGAATGGCATCTACGCTAATATTAGTCTTTCTGTTTATCCCGAGGTTTACCGTAGTCAACCAGATCCGGGCCGTATCCAGGTGAGACCGAGGACCGGCGCCTTGACACGACCACAACGCAGCCCTGAAGTATCAGCAGAGATTGAGTCAACTAGATCATTCATTGTGAAGGCCTCATCGACACGACAGCCAGTGGCACAGCTCCTCAACACACCGTCCATAACGGTGTGATGAATACGATCCTCAACTGGACTTAACTGGAATAAATACTTTGAATGTTGCGATCCTATCGGACATATGATAGCAACCTGAATCGTAACAAAGCACTGTTCGCCAGGGGAGAACTGGCCCCCCGACTAAGCCTGGTTTCTCCCAAGGTTTTTTTCTCCATTTTAACACAGAAGTCTATTTGCCATCTGATGTCACCTGTTGGAGTTTGGGTTCCTTGCCGCTGTCGCCTTTGGCTTGCTTAGTTGGGGACACTTGACATTTTGTCATCATTTACTTACTCTCTTGTTGGTCTAAACCTGTATGACTTTCTTCTGTGGAACATACAGGTGCTGGTCATATAATTAGAATATCATCAAAAAGTTGATTTATTTCACTAATTCCATTCAAAAAGTGAAACTTGTATATTATATTCATTCATTACACACAGACTGATATATTTCAAATGTTTCTTTCTTTTAATTTTGATGATTATAACTGACAACTAAGGAAAATCCCAAATTCAGTATCTCAGAAAATTAGAATATTGTGAAAAGGTTCAATATTGAAGACACCTGGTGCCATACTCTAATCAGCTAATTAACTCAAAACACCTGCAAAGGCCTTTAAATGGTCTCTCAGTCTAGTTCTGTAGGCTACACAATCATGGGGAAGACTGCTGACTTGACAGTTGTCCAAAAGACGACTCATTGACACCTTGCACAAGGAGGGCAAGACACAAAAGGTCATTGCAAAGAGGCTGGCTGTTCACAGAGCTCTGTGTCCAAGCACATTAATAGAGAGGCGAAGGGAAGGAAAAGATGTGGTAGAAAAAAGTGTACAAGCAATAGGGATAACCGCACCCTGGAGAGGATTGTGAAACAAAACCCATTCAAAAATGTGGGGAGATTCACAAAGAGTGGACTGCAGCTGGAGTCAGTGCTTCAAGAACCACTACGCACAGACGTATGCAAGACATGGGTTTCAGCTGTCGCATTCCTTGTGTCAAGCCACTCTTGAACAACAGACAGCGTCAGAAGCGTCTCGCCTGGGCTAAAGACAAAAAGGACTGGACTGCTGTTGAGTGGTCCAAAGTTATGTTCTCTGATGAAAGTAAATTTTGCATTTCCTTTGGAAATCAGGGTCCCAGAGTCTGGAGGAAGAGAGGAGAGGCACACAATCCACGTTGCTTGAGGTCCAGTGTAAAGTTTCCACAGTCAGTGATGGTTTGGGGTGCCATGTCATCTGCTGGTGTTGGTCCACTGTGTTTTCTGAGGTCCAAGGTCAACGCAGCCATATACCAGGAAGTTTTAGAGCACTTCATGCTTCCTGCTGCTGACCAACTTTATGGAGATGCAGATTTCATTTTCCAACAGGACTTGGCACCTGCACACAGTGCCAAAGCTACCAGTACCTGGTATCCCTGTTCTTAATTGGCCAGCAAACTCGCTTGACCTTAACCCCATAGAAAATCTATGGGGTATTGTGAAGAGGAAGATGCGATATGCCAGACCCAACAATGCAGAAGAGCTGAAGGCCACTATCAGAGCAACCTGGGCTCTTATAACACCTGAGCAGTGCCACAGACTGATCGACTCCATGCCACGCCGCATTGCTGCAGTAATTCAGGCAAAAGGAGCCCCAACTAAGTACTGAGTGCTGTACATGCTCATACTTTTCATGTTCATACTTTTCAGTTGGCCAAGATTTCTAAAAATCCTTTCTTTGTATTGGTCTTAAGTAATATTCTAATTTTCTGAGATACTGAATTTGGGATTTTCCTTAGTTGTCAGTTATAATCATCAAAATTAAAAGAAAGAAACATTTGAAATATATCAGTCTGTGTGTAATGAATGAATATAATATACAAGTTTCACTTTTTGAATGGAATTAGTGAAATAAATCAACTTTTTGATGATATTCTAATTATATGACCAGCACCTGTATATATACACAAACACGTTTTCCAAAATATCATGTTTTATCTTTCACAGAAGAAAGTCATACAGGCTTAGAACGACAGGAGGGTGAGTACATGATGAAAGAATGTTCATTTTTGAGTGAACTAAAATTATTAATATTAATGCACATTAATACAGAATGTGTTGTGGTCACATGTATGCATTTAAAGGGTTAGTTCACCCAAAAATGAAAATTGTGTCATTAATTTCTCACCCTCATGTCGTTCCACACCTGTAAGCCCTTCGTTCATCTTCGGAACACAAATTAATATTTTTTTTTTTCATAAAATCCGATGGTAAGGCCTACATCACCAGCAAAATCATTTCCTTTTTCAGTGCCCAGAAAGCTACTATAAACATATTTAAAACAGTTCATGTGACTACAGAGGTTCAACCTAAATATTATAAGGCGACGAGAATACTTTTTGTGTGCCAAAAATAACAAAATAGCGACTTTATTCAACAATATCTAGTGATGGGCGATTTCAAAACACTGCTTCATGAAGCTTTACGAATCTTTTGTTTCGAATCAGTGGTTCAGAGCGTGTATCAAACTGCCAAATTCACGTAAACTACTGAAGTTTAAAAACACTTTTGACATAACGAAGCCTCTTTTACTGAAATCATGTAAATTTGGCGCTCTGAACCACTGATTTGAAACAAAAGATTTGTTAAGCTTCGAAGCTTCATGAAGCAGTGTTTTGAAATCACCCATCACTAGATATTGTTGAATAAAGTCTCTATTTAGTTATTTTTGGCACACAAGAAGTATTCTCATCGCTTTATAATATTACCGTTGAACCACTATAGTCACATGAACTGTTTTTTAAATATGTTTTTAGTAGCTTTCTGGGCATTGAAAAAATGGAGTGTTATTGCTGGCTACGCAGGCCTTACCATCGGATTTTATCAAAAATATCTTAATTTGTTTTCCGAAGATGAACGAAGGTCTTACGGGTGTGGAACGACATGAGGGTGAGTAATAAATGACAGAATTTTCATTTTTGGGTGAACTAAATCTAAGTATTTTATAATATGGGTTCAGAACAGTTACAGTGTTTGCCATGGTTTTGGTTAGCTCTTGTTTGGTTTTAACAGATCTGACTCCAGCTCCTTCTGTTTTGTATCACAGTGCAGGAGTGACTATGAGTGGCCAAATGAAGTTAAATGAACACAAAGCTAATGAGAGGAGAATTCTAATGAAGTGCTAACAGCCTTTAAATCTGCCAAAATACAACCACTCACTCCAAACCCCTGAGAGGGACATCCCTCTGCAGCTAATTGACCGATAAAGCCAACAAAAGATGCACTAAATACACAAAAATGTGCAAAACACTATAGCCTACAACTCACTGTGGCCAAAGCCTAAAAGGAGTACTATATTTTTCACATTTACTCTGTATTATAGATGGCAAGCCTTTAAAAATGTTTTATTTACAGAATAAAATAAATAATAAATACATTTGAGAAATAAAACTTCTTCAAGACAGTTTGAAATAGCAACCCATGTGGATACCGGGTTGCAGAATTGTAATCTAGGCAAAAAGTTGGTTACTTTGAAGAACCTAGAATACAACTGAATATTTTTGTCACTGCATAACTTATATATGTTCATTTGTTTCATTTAATCTTTTTGAATGTATTTTGACTGGTATTGTCTCTTTACTTTTATTTGGCAGGATTTATGCATTCATAAATATTTTCCAAATGATATGGCTGTTCAGAGACACATGATGTCAGCCTTTTTATCAGAAGACATAAATCTGAGAAACAAGAGTTGAGTCACATGAACAGATCTCTTTAAATCTCTAGAGGGCTTCCAACACACAAGAGAGAAGCTTCCAACACACTCATAAACAATTACAATGCATTGATAAATTACCTGTTACACACTGTTGTAAAAAAGCAATGTTTTCTTTCAAGTCAAATTAGAGATATAGTTGTTATTTTATGCTGTATTGCATAATGCAGATTAAGAAGACTCTCAGCAAAGGTTTGTGTGTCCAGTCCAGCAGAATGTGTGTGTGTGTGTGTGTGTGTGTGTATCCCTGTTTGTAATCTGACTGCAGCAGACAGAGCTTGTGACATTCATTCAGAACATTCAGAAGGGGAGGGCAAATGTAACACATGCCGCAATATAGACAAATTCTCACACCGTGCAACTAAGAACATTCACTCACACATAAACAGGGGTTCATACATGCATCAGTTTACCACTAAAAATATCCACTGCGGCATCAACACAGGTACAGACAGCTTGAAGCCAAAAAAGGCCCCAAAACCTTTTCAGGCACTTCAAGCTATGGGTTATGTTTTTTCAAAACATGTTCCTGAATTTGAATAAAATTTGAATTGAAGCGAAGCGATGCGTTTGTGTAAAAAAAATATCCATATTTAACACGTTATAAAGTAAAATAACTAGCTTCCGCCAGACCGCCTTCCGTATTCAACTTACGAAAAAAGCATAACTGACATTAGGACCACTGCATCGCTTCGCTTCAGAAGGCCTTTATTAACCCCCCGGAGCCGCGTGGAGTATGTTTATGATGGATGGATGCACTTTTTTGAGTTTCAAACAGGTGGTTTCTGTGCACTGCCATTATAAAGCTTGGGAGCATCAGGGTGATTATTAATATAACTCCGATTGTGTTCATCTGAAAGAAGTCATATACACCTAGGATGGCTTGAGGGTAAATCATGGGGTAATTTTCATTTTAAAGTAAACTAATCCTTTAATTTTATATTTTAATATTTATAGTAAGTTCAGTAAGTTATAGTAAGCTTATTACAGATGGTGTAACATTTTTGTGGTGCTGTCTATCAAAATTAAAATCTGTTTTAATGGCTGTGTTAATAGCTTATTTCTCTAAACATAGTTTTGAGAAGTCTAATCTTTTTAAGAATCTATTCAAAAATTAATGTTGTTGTTTTGTCACAAGTTTTGTCTTACAGTTAAATTTCTTTAAGTTGTAATCAAGTAAATTCCTCTTCCTGTCCTTTTACTCACAACAAACTTCCTGTGGGTGCCAGTTTTGTCAAACCCTGCTTCAATCCACACCACTGATTGACTCAGCGGCGGTTCATGAACACGTGACAAGCAGGTAAAATATGTGCATCCAATGCATTTTTACAGTGCAAAGGACATGTTTTGTGGGCATTTGTGTGGGAACTGTGTGGGTGTATAATGGGTGTGAAAAATCTGTGTGTAAAGACCACATGTGAAAGTGTGTGAAGACCTCAGGTGTTCTCCTGAGGTCTTTGAATGTCACAGCTTACAGTATATCAGGGTATTTGCTTGGTCTAAAGGTTAATGACAGACGATGGGAGGGAACACATTACAACTGTGCCCTTCCTGAGCATGACTCACACACTCCAAATGGCTTATTAAAAAAATCATAATTCACTCCTCATTTGTCAGGTTTAACTGTTTTAGCGCCATTCACAAAGTCCTGCCTCCATGCTCGTGTCCATCAATAAACATTGGGGTAGCCAGGACAACGGCAAGATCCCCAAACAATACACAATACAGAGACACACCCACATGTTCCGCCGGCTCAAAGCCTGGCACCATTACGGAGTCTGACGCCACGCAGAGTGAGGGTCAGGTGCCCTTATACCACGACATTGATACCAACCCCACCCTGTGATCTGGACCCAAACAAATACGTTCCTTGAATATTAGCCTAATCGGATGAGAGCACAGTGATTTGGGATGCAGGTCTAGCATCCTTTGATAGGGTACACACATGAGGTGTCTTCCTTAAATAAGCCTTTGGCCCTTGTCACCCTGCTCTCTAGAGTATGTCTGACTCAAAGCTTTAGTTGGCTGTTCTTCTGGACAGATTCTGGATTCTGTTGCCAAAAATAGGGATGGATGGCTCAACTCAGCCAGCACTGTCATTAGGACCACTGCCCTCACATTGACACACCCCTAGTACTCCTTCCTGAAAGCCCCTGTCCAGATCTGACAGGTCCAAACCAGCTGAGTCACGGGGCTCTTCTAAAACAAACACACATACACACACACACACACACACGCATAGACATATATTTGACTGGTTCATCTCCACCAGCTCCAAAAATATCCTGCCACGCACCCATCAGGGTTAAGAACCAGGATCAAGATTAAAGCACTGTAAAGTGGTATAGACACACAAAGGAGAGAAGGCAATTGAGAAAAAGAGAAAGACAGAATGAAGGACAAAACAACATCTCTAGACTAATCACGACTGAATCTGTCAGAATTAACTCTATATGCAATAGCCATTTCCTCTGAGGAGGCAAGGGAGGTGGTGCCTCCTCAAAAAACTAAATGAGAAAATAATCTATATTACAAAAATAAAACAATGGAAATATTACAAAATGTGACATTAAAAAGTGTATAAATCACTCATTTATCTAAAGTAACACTGTCCAACAGTGACACCAACAGGTAAAGGTACAGTGGGAGTCTCTCTTGCTCTCCGTGTCTCTCTTGCCTCCCCTGAGCACATTGAGTTTTAACAGACCCCCTAAAGTGTGTGCTGGGTTTGATGGAAGGTAATTGAGAATGAATGGGAGAAAGTCACGTGAGAGGAGGCAATGCCTCCATTGTGCTGTGATTGGATATTATTGGTTATGATTGGATATAATTGGTTTGTGCGATAAATCCTGCCTCTTGTTTTCGTGTGCGCTCTGAATGAACAAAATTGTGGCTTTTAATGGGAAGACTACACTGTAAAAAAAAATCCAAATTTTACGGAAAATAACTGTGATTTTTTTTTTATTTTAAATTATACTCAAAACTCTGTAAAATTACAAACAATGTAAATTAACAACTCGGCTGTTATTTTATGTATTATGACATTAATGGAAAAATTACAGTAATTCACATATTTTTTACAGAAAATTTACTGTATTTTTTATACAGTATTTTTTCTGTTTTCTTACATTACAAACAAATGTATGTAAAATTACAAAAATAATCAGTAATTAAACAGTAACAAAACAGTTAAATGATAAAACGGTCAAATGAATGGCAGCCAAAAAACCCTGTAGAATTAAAGTAAAATATCCTAATTTAAATAAACTGAAAAACTGTTATTTTACAGGTATTTCCTGAATTATTACAATCAAATACCTTCACTTCAAAAAAATCCTAAAGAAAACGGTCAATGACTGGCAGCAGTGGCTGCCAAACAAAAAACATTAAATTAAAGTAAAATATTCTAATTTAAATAAACTGAAAAACACTGTTATTTTACAGGTATTTCCTGAATTATTACAATCAAATACCTTTACTGTAAAAAAATCCTAAAAAAAACCGGTCAATGACTGGCAGCAGCGGCTGCCAAACAAAAACCATTAAATTAAAGTAAAATATCCCAATTTAAACAAACTGAAAATCACTGTTATTTTACAGGTATTTCCTGAATTATTACCTTCACTTTAAAAAAAAATCTTAAAAAAAAAAAAAAAAAAGATGGTCAATGACTGGCAGCAGTGGCTGCCAAACAAAAACCATAAAATTAAAGTAAAATATTTTAATTTAAATAAAGTGCAAAAAACTTCAACAAAATTTTTCTGTAAATGTTAAAAAATACTGTTATTTTACATGTATTTCCTGATTCGATTCAAATGACTGGCAACAACAGAACATTAAACACTAACAGATCTCTCAAGATCTCAGCATCTTCACTTATTACAGACTTTATTTCTTTTATACAAAGGTTCTTACTGAGAATTAACAAAGATTTAGATGTTGATGTTTTATTGAAAAAAATAGTTTGATGTCACCGTTATGGGGGTAAGCGTTTGCTTTAGTTGGGCTCTTGACCCTTGACTTATTCCATGTTAGTTTTTCTCTGACTGCTTTAACTATGTGTTTCTAATGAATGTTTGTTATAGCAAAAAGTGCAAGAAAAGCTCTGATCAGATGATTTTTGCTGCTTCTTGATGATGTAGCTATCATGAAGTGGCTAGCACATAGTGTTTCTGAGTATATTAATTTCATATGATTTACTGTGATATTGTGGAATCATATTATGATAACCTTGTATTCAGATTTTTAAGTCATTATGCAGAAAATGTTTTCAGCCTTTTTTTTTTGGGAGCATCAACATATGAATCTCAACAATGCTGACAATCAACAAAACTTTTCTGTGACGTTGTGTGTTGATCTGAATTTTTTTTTTTTTTTTTTGTCACCATTGTTGAGATTCATACGCTGATTCTTGATGTCTGTGTGAGTCTGCATGACCCTGACACAACATTTTCTGCATACTGCATACAGCACTGCAGTAGTATTTTCTCCTTGCGCCTGAATGGTCAAATGCACACATACTGTAGTTGTCAAAATGTTCATCATGTGGAGTATCTCATGTAAATACAGTCGGTTATGGCTTAAGTGGACGTAAACAGGTGGGTGAAAACAGGACATATGTCAGAGTATATTACATCCATGGATTCGGTCTTAAAGGACAGTAGCCTAATTAAATATTTGTCTGTCATTAATGTTAATAAAACAACAAAAAGATGTTAAATAAATGTATATATAATATATATCATGAAATAAAATTTCTCATATCATGGTCATATTGCCCACTCGTCCTGTATTCCACCATGAGAAATCTGGTCACCCTAGGTTGTGTTTACATTGGTTCACAGTGTTATGTTATAAACATTTGCTCTGTAATATTTGTTTAGTTTTTGAAAGGCAGGTTAAAAAAGACATGATATT
The DNA here is from genome assembly GCA_037950665.1 of Hypophthalmichthys nobilis. Taxonomy (NCBI): domain Eukaryota; kingdom Metazoa; phylum Chordata; class Actinopteri; order Cypriniformes; family Xenocyprididae; genus Hypophthalmichthys; species Hypophthalmichthys nobilis. The sequence continues at coordinate 32,841,181 of CM075470.1, read as the reverse complement.
TGTTTTTGTTTTTATTTTGTTTTCATTATGACTTTGGTAATTATGCCCTTTGCAGGTAATTGGACACAGTGAAATTTGTGCTTTAAGTTTGTGACAAGCACATAAAAATTATTACTTTTATCATTGGAGTAATAATTCATTAGTCTCACTGTGTTGTGCTTGGAAAACTGCTACATCAAACAAGAAAAAATAATAAATGTATATAGGCATTGGTATCGGCGAGTACCAGAAAAAAAAGTATTGGTGCATCCCTAATACATGGGCAACTTCTTGAGCAATGTTGCTGGGCAATGTAGGCGAGCATTGATGCTTGGGCACCTTCCCATTGAGAATGGGCAACAAATTTGTATCTGGATCGAAATTTTTTGCCCATTCTTATTGGTCAAGTGCCCAAGCATGATCGCTCACCTACATTGCTCGGCAACATTGCTCAAAAAGTTACCCTGTGTATCATCACATTAAAGGTAGGCTGTCACATGACAGCATTACTAATTCAGAGCTGACCTAAGAATGTCATATAAAACATCATTACTAATGATGTGTGCTGTACTCACAGACGCAGGCGGTTGAGAGGACCCGGGTGGCAATGTATGGAGGCAGGCAGTTTGGGAAGGCAGGCTGTAGCACATAGTTGGAGAAGGTGAGCGCAATCACAGCCAGAGTAGTTGGGTACATGATCAACACTGCGCTCCACAGCAACAAGAACCTGTGAAAACACATAAACAAATGGCCATCTTTATCATCACCAATATAAAACAAACAAAGAATTCTGAGCAGTGTTAGTGTTGTAACTGAGCAAGCAAGTAAACACATGTTGAATCTCCCTGAGGAGAAGTTCCCTTGTGTGCTTCACACACAAACTGAGATGTCCATATTGACGTTTATGCATTTGGTAGACACTTTCATCCAAAGCAACTAATATTGGATCTGTTCATGCATTTCCAGGGAATCAAACATATGACCTTGGCATTGTTAGTGCCATGGTCTACTGTTTGAACTATATGAATGCTGAGACTAACAATAGACCTACCCCACCAGGCCCCCGAAGATCTCTGTCACGTATGAGTAGTCTCCACCTGATTTGGGGATGGTGACGCCCAGCTCGGCATAGCAAAGAGATCCCAGGGCACAGATACCTCCTCCGAGAACCCACACAATAAGTGAAAACCCCACACTGCCTGCATGATCCAGAACACCCTTTGGAGAGATGAAGATCCCTGAGCCAATGATGTTGCCTGAGAAGACAAAAGAAACAGCAATGGGTTGTTTAGTCTTCATATACTGTTCATATAATGTAAAAAACTATTTGGACTGAATTATGAGGTCTTCACCTTATAATGCTTGCTTGATATTCTGTATTAGAAATAAATATAGACATGCAAAAGCTGATTTTTGCACAGTTGCACAGATTAGAGCATTTAAAATAGTTTAATTGTGCGTGGGTGCATTGGGAATAAGTGAAGCAAAAAAATTTGATGATGTGAGAATTTAATTATGCTATATCATGCTTTCATATCACTTGCTTACTTGAAATACACCACAGTCTTAACAAAATGATTGTATGAGTAAAAATCTTTTTTCCTGGTGCAAAGACAACGTGTCCTCGCAGCTGTCAAAACTCTGCAGCACATTCCAGGCAAACGGACACGATAAATAAGATCAACAACATTAGAGTCAACATCAGTTGCGAAATCGAGATGAGAGTCCAGTATTCAGTAAAAGGTAAATGTTGTGCTTCATTGCATATTATAGTATTTTAGTCAAACCACCCATGTGCAGTGCCTGAATGTTTATGCCTCAGGAAACATAAACAAAAGACTTTCAATTATACAAGGCTCAGTCACAGTTATGGGCCGAAGCATTATGTAACCTTTGGGTCCTCTCTTTGTATTCAAGTGTTCACATAAAATAGAATTTGGTAGTATTGTGAGTGGATGTGAATGTTTGCTCCCAGCGCCTCAGACCTGTACAGAGGACAAGGCACTGAAGTTGATGAGACCAAGCGCATCTCAAAAACACTCAGTCAAATGAAATTCAAAGTTCATGAATGAAGTTCACAGGGTCACACACTACACCACACTTGACTTTGACTGGTCATACAACTCACAACATAACAAAACAATGTCCGCTTGGCTGATTAACAGAAGTATTGACTAAATTTACTGACATTGTTGTCAATGGATATTAAACCATTTCTGTTTTAAAATTTGTGCAAATAAAAAGTGTTTCATGTAATTTGCCGTCATTAAATTGTAGTGTATATCATCATAAAATCAGCCATTGGTTACATCAGCCATTGACAAATGGTCAATCACTAGCCCAGACTTTAATTAATTAAGTCGGTGAATGAGGTTGCATTGTGCCCATATTATTTAAAGAAGTATTAAAAAGAAGGAAATAAACTGAGTACTGCATGGGCAAAGAGTTGTGTAAAGTAACTGATAAAAGAGACGAAAAGTGTAAAGTAACTGATAAAATTTGTCATTGACCTTGAGTAATATCAGGAGGAGATTCTAGCAGAGGAAAACTTTCCCATGGCCAGGAGGTAAATAAGTCACCATAACATTCAGCGGTTATTTTACCTCTAGGAAATCCTTTGAGTAATCTGCAATCCTATACACTTTTTAAAGGTGCTTGTCAGAATAATGTCCAACATTTAAAAAGGTGAAGGGCTGTGAACAAATTGTCTTAGCCTTACTACCCATAAAGCCACTAAACCATAATCACAACTGAAATCTGCAGCTGCACCTGTATGCTGATGTTCCATTGGGACACCAAGCTCAAAACAAAGAACCACTTTCACTTGATCTTATACAGCCATACATTTTGGGGTATATCGAACAGTTAACATTAATTATATCGTAAACTTATAACCCCGCTATTATTGTTTCTTGTTAAAAAATATGTATAAAAACCTCAAAGAGAAGAGAGACTAGTCATATGTTTTAGCAGTTACATATAGGCTAAACCTGAAAAAATCTCCACATAGTTACAGCTGAACTTTTGCACATGTGAGACTAAAAATAAGGACACTATTTCACTTCTAACAAAATAATCTGTCAGGTTTACTGCAGGCAGACAGATACAGAGTTCTTTCTGTGTTCAGTATTACAGTATCTCTTGCTAATTCACTAATACAAGCAGGTCGTTTTCAGAAACAAATCTTAGTACCACTTTATTTTACAGTCCTGTTCCTTGTGTACATACAATGTACTTGTTACAGTAATTACCTTAACTGGGTAATAACTAGGGACTAACTCTTTAATTAATCATTTGTTTCTCAAATACATTTATATATGTAGCTAATGCATAGGCTATAAATATATATATATATATATATATATATATATATATATATATTTTTTTTTTTTTTTTTTTTGAAGTTGAGAAATAAACATTTGTATATTAAAAGGACGTATATATCAACATGTTTAATGAACTATGTAATGGTGGAAACGTACATTAGCTTTTTTTGTCGCCAAGTCTTCAAAGTATGTGCCTATTCTGAAACTGACATTATAAACAAACATAGCCTGAGAAATATTTGCTGGGGAAAAAAGTATGACAACTAGTCTACTTTATACTAGGCTGATACAAGGCTTCAGGGAGAATAGCCAAATATCACTGACACAACACATTACAAATTACAATAACAAAATGCATATTGTCAATCTCATTAAAGGCTTCCATGAGATGACCTTCATCTGTGTAACATAATATCTCGTGCTGCTCTGTTTAAGATCATCAGCTCACATTCAATGAATAGTTTACATTTCTTGTTAAAACACTGTAAAAAATGTTATAATAACATATATGCACAACGCACTGAGGATTATTCATTGGAAGGATGGATGCACACAAATGAAAAAGCGGAAAGTTAAAAAAAGCTTTTTAAAGTCTGTTTAAAGGATGCTATACAAAGGAATACATGCATTTTAAATTTGATGTATTTTCCTGTTCAGAATTTATTATATCCTATTCCATGATTTATTAAATGAACATTTAAATCGTGTAATGTATTTAATTCTAGATACAGGACATGCATTACACTGGAGCTTTAAAAGAGCATTAAAGGGAGCAAAATGATCTTGCTTACATAAAAAAGTCTACACTTTCTAAAGTCTACCTACTTTAATTCTAAATATTACACTGCACTGCATATAGCAATAACGGACTCTAATATGGTCGGTTTGTTCAGCGCACGTGAAGGACACAGTGTAGTGGGGTGCAGCCACGTAAGCGCGGAGTTGAGTTTCAGCCCGATTCTCTTCCTCAATGATGCAATCTGCGCTCTGATGAACAGAGATGGAGACTACTGTAAGTAGCGGCATGGCACGAGACGCTCTTCTCTGCAGAAACCATGCAATGCCGTTTGTCTTCACGTGGACTGTTGTCCTAACAAACTAAGACACTAGACACAACCACGTACTGCATGACGATATAAGTCTGGACAAGAGTTTTGAGAAGTAGCTTTTTAATACTTTGTTTTTCACAAGAAAAACTCGACACTTACAGCGAAGCGCATTTCAGATAACACGTATCATTGAAGACAAAGGATATGAGAGAGTGAGGACTAAATATTAAGATGAACAGAGAAAAGAGAAGCAGGCAGTGAGAAAATGACAAAGAAACATGTGGAGTGACAAAGTTCAAGCTGGTTAGAGAGCACGCGTTGACATTAATATGAGGAAACATCTCACCTATAATTATGGCGCACGCGCTCAAGAGACCAATTTCTTTTTTAAGAGTCACTCTGTCCTTAGATCCACTTTGGTTTCCTCCGGAGTCTAACATCTTCTGTTGCTCCGTTTTCGCGCAGTTTCTCCGGTTCGTTTCGGTTCCATCCATTTGTGCGGCTGTTCAAGAAAACGGCATCTGTATCCGCGCCCGGTCTCATATAGCTGGTTGATGCAGGACGCAGGGCTCTCACGCATGCGCAGAACTCTTGCTGCCTCCTCCAGAAAGATCAACAGGTTGTCTTGTGCACTGGCACGCGCCCGTTTACCTGCGCCACGGGGTTGCAAATGGGTACTTGACGCATAACATTTCTATTTTCTTTTTATTCAACTAAATGTTTTTTTTTTTTTTTTTTTTTACCCCCACCATTTTAATTACATTTTTGTCTTAATTAATACATTTTAAATGTTCCCGCAGTGTGACAAATAGCCTATTCTATTTGCTCTCTCAGTATTAATAATTGCTACATGTACTATAGTTATGAAAATAGAATAAAATAATATTTTACATTATAGCATATCACTCCACAAGACACTGCTGAAACTGCTTGAAACTTCATGTCACAACTACCATAATGCTTTTGAATGTATGCGTTAATGTATTCATGCTCATGTGTGTATCATGTTTTTTCACACACTGTGATATGACTATATGGAATTTTAGTCTTGGACTTTTCTGTTACTGTATATATTAAGCAAAAAATAATCATAGGCCTAAAGATATTATTGTGAACCGTTTTGAGGCAGTTTAGAGCATGTAATCAAAGTGCGCAAAAAGATCAAGCACTGGTTTAACTGGTTTGGATTAAGGTAGGTTTAACTTGAAAATGCTAATAGTTGCTTTCAAGTCAACATATTAGGAAAGCCTGGTTACCATTTGTATATTTGTTGTTGTTGTTGTTGTTTTATATACACTACCTAATTTTTCTAAAAATAAAATTTTAAAAAGTAGTCGGTGTTTAAACTTTTGACTGGTTGTGTATTTTCATCATATTTTTGCTCAGGGATTGATTTTAATGACTAGGCCCACATATAATCTGTACACTTTGTCCCATTCACTGCGCTATTTTTGGAAGAAAAAAAAAGTAAAATATTTCAATATAAAGAAATGTAGCCAATTAAAAAGAGATGTAAACATTTTTATAATGAGCCAAAATATTTCATGAGTGAACACACCAGGTGTGGGGTGTGTAGAACCACGTGCATGAAGGATGTCTGTGTCTATGTGAATTTCTGTGAAAATTATTCTTATTCTCTGTAGGCCTTTTAATGACTCACTCCATCCCTCCCCCTCTCATTCTCTTTACTAAACACTTACTGTATGAGTGATATAATAGTATAAATATTAGTCATCAAATGCTCTTCACTTCTCTAGGCCTGATTTGCTATTACACCATTTCTTTGTGAGTGGAAAACAGAAGAAATCCCAACAAATCCTGTTTATTGTGAATGTGGCCCTCTTGTGACTGATTGTGTAAGGTGATATGGACAGCTATGGGAGTACAATGACATCTGAACAACCAGTCATTCCCTTCAGATGGTGCTTGTAACTCTATCATGGTTGTGACATCACAGACTATGAACAGAGACCAAAGATGAAAGCTTGTTACAATGTCTCAAATGTGGAGTTTGCAAGTATGTGCAAACATATGCACACAGATGCACAGTAAAATGCACTGTTCACACACAAACTGAGACTTGTTTTATGAAATACTTAGTAAATTTTGACATTGTTTAGCAAAATTTGTTGATTATAAACTTTGAATATTTCGCAAATTGACTGTATACTTACAATCGATTAAAAAAAAGCCATGAAGTTAAGAGGGGCTTTTTTTAGGCCTATAAAGCAAACTAATGCTTGGTTGAACATTAGGAAAAACAAAACACAGGACACTGAGTATGAGATGGAGAGGAGTAGTCAGCCTGTAAATACATCACAGCATGTGAAGACACTCATTTTGAATTACCAACTCATGGGAGTCGGTGAGAACAAAAGCTCCGCCCCAGTCTTATGTGTACAGTGATCTTTGCTCTCTCATTCAGTCTTAAACCTAAAGAGCCTATAGTGATATATAGCCTATATCTTATGATAATTAAATACATCAAATACATTTTACTCTATAACTCTATAGAAACTGTAAAAACTTAGTATCACCAGTAGAGGAACAAACATACAGAGTGGAAACCTTTATTCCACCGTCATGGAAAATTTTGTCAGGCGTCTAAACCGAATAGCTCTATCTCCAGATATGGTTCACTATGTGAGCCAATAGATTGGGGTGGGGGGAGAGAGAAAAAGAAGCAGAATGCATTTTTCCTCTTGGCTTTTCCATCCGCACTACAGTCCTTTTGGCAGTTTGGAGTGAATATACACAGGCTGTTTAATGGTTGAGACACTTCCTGAACTCTAATAGTCTAGATTGCCAGTACAGAATGCATCTGTGTTTGGGAGACTGGTGGACCCAATGATTCTGTCATCAATCACTTTGTCTAATGTTCAGTGTAACTGGTGTGGTCTTTCACACACACAAACACTCTCACCATACATGCTCACTTCCATACACACTGACACACATGCGCGCACACACACGCACATTAATTATACAATCACAACTTTCTATGCCAACCCCCTTCATCTCCCATTCTCACAAACACACACACAATTTTTTTTTAACAGACCAAAAAGAGATCTTTGAAACTTACTCAGATCATGTCACTACCTCGAATGGTCTGCCATTATGGATCACAAAACATAATTTGTCCAGTGAACAACTAAAGTTCTTTGGGTGAGGTCTACGGCTGCATAGCAACTAAACTCTGCACCAGCCATGAGCGCTTCTCTGTTTCCACTGATCTGAGGTCAGTTTAACATGACATTTCTCACTCTCAGCCCATTCAGAGCAGGAAAAGCACTGCCCCGCACTCAGCTTTGTGCCTTGCCGAATAGAGGAGAGAAATGAGCGGAAACCTGTTGTTGTAAAAGTCATTCAGGCTCAGAAGAGGAACTCCTCTCTCTAAAAGTAGTCCGGCCTCCTTTACAATAAGTTGACAGATAGTCACTCTCACTCACAAATACTTTTTGGCTGCTTATTTTTGTGCAAAAATTGTCATATTTGCTTCTTTATGCTTTGTAGGTTAACATTTTACTGCACATTAACATTTTAGTCATTTTTACTGGACAGACAAGCCTGGGAAATAATGGGAAATGTTCATTTGGATTCCTGAGTGCTATTTCCTCAGTGATTCTTGAGTCTTTTGTACACTTTTTGCTCCATCTAGTGGTGTACTTTTTTTGGAATGGAAAGAACAGCACATCTGACTCTCAACAGTCCTGAAGCTAGACTTTGTGGAATGTTCCACGTGATACACACATGCACAGGCTGAAGCAACAAAACAAACCTTGCAGGTTGAAACTACCAGAAGCATTAAATAAAGATGTTCATCATTTTCAGACATGTAATGAGTCTCAGTTCCTGAGGTGTGAAGAATGTAGGCAGTTAAAGGTGAAGGTCTGTGGTGAGGCCTTTTTTTTTACAGTCATGAGCCAGCCATGGCTGTCCCAATTATCACTATTTTAAATACTCAGAGTAGTTTTAAGATTCAAAAGCTGCAAAATCTAGCTTATGCATCTTCAGTGTTTTATCAAGCATTCTTCTATTCTTTTTCTTTTGTTTTTACAGTTACACCCTTGCACACATACAAAAGTGTGTTGACAGGAAGAGTATTTTATAGATGTAGAGAGTAAAGGAAACATGAGATCCGTGATGAGACATGTTAGATTTTTAATTGTATAAAGAGCTAGAAGTAAAGGTGATTTTTTTTTTTAATTGTAATTACAAAACTAATCAAAGCTCAAACCCTAACCAAAATCCTGGGTCAGTCCACCCTTGGCAACACCCCAAGGCAGCAGTCATGGAAATACTGCTCCTATCTACTTGAAGACATAAATACACAAAACTGTTTGCCAATAAGCAAATCTGACAACAACAATATCATTAATTGTTCTTCTTTAGCTCATATATATATATATATATATATACATATTTCTCCCATTTTTTTCAAACAAGTGGACTGTCTCCAAGCTGAGGACATCGCTGAGGGAGGGAGGTTTTGGGAACTTTTGGGGACACACTTTATTCCAATGGAAACTTTTCTAGAAGAAACAAAACCAACCTATGAGATAACTTGTCTCATTGTCTGTCAAAGCTCAGTAAATGTGAGTAAACAAGTTTCATATGAGGCTACAGTGTTGCATGAGACCAGTTAAAACAGCTTTGACCTCAAATCACTGGCCCCAATGTCAACACACTGTCTGACAGCATTGATCCAGTTCTCAAAGAGGGACACATAGCTAACATGAGCTCTCTCTCTCTCTCTCTCTTTGTGTTTGTGTAACAGTATGTTATGAGGGAATTTACTCATACTCCAGGGCTGAAAGGGCAAGAACAAAAATAACCCCCCAGACATTATTAAGTGGCTGTAAGATCTGAACAGAAAATCACAGACGGATTTGTAACAGCTGAGCTCACCCCATAAAAAGTTATAATCCTTGGCTGAAGAGAAACTGACTTACAAGCTCTAAAGCATGTACAAAAAAAAAATGTCCCCAATACATAAAACAATGTCTTTTTGTGTTAGAGAGTGTCTGGCATACTGAAACCATTCCATAAACCTGCTACAATGGCGGGTATGATTTAGGCCAAACGTGAATTTAACACCTGGAATCTAGACACTAGAGGGCGCTTTTGTCCTCAATAAAGAATCAGAATGAAAATTATTGCCAATGCTTTCACACTCCCCTCATAAACAGATAATAAAGTAAAATAAGTGATTTATATATATATATATATATATATATATATATATATATATATATATATATATATAAAATTGAGAGTGCGACCTGTTTTCATTTCTCTACAAAACGCGCGTTAATTACTGCACAGTATGTGCCTGCTGTGAGCTGATGCAGTGTCCACCGTTCTGTCACATAACCAATTAAACTTCATCTTTATGTTCTTAGGTTTAAAGCAGATTTTAGGTTGGTTAATATTAGCCGTCAATCACCCCCTTTCACTGCGCTCCGTTGTCACGTGACAGGGAGCTAACTATGACGAAAAATGTTAAGAGCTGAATAAAGAAGATGAAAAGAACACTGTTACACAGGGCTGGACATTAACGCTTGAGTTTTTATATTTATAACATATGATACAGTTAAGCAACATTACATGACCAAGAACACAGTTTTCCTGAATATCCTGAATAAAACCATCACGATTGAAAATGTGACACTGCTTTCATACAACAGTTCAATAAACTGTAAAAAGTAGTTAAAATTAAACCACTTACATTTTAGACACAATATTAGGCTGTTTTTGTTCTGTTTCAGCAGCGAAAAAAGCTCCAAACAAAGATCACAGCAGAACCATAGCGCATTTCACAAGAACACGATCGTGTTTTCATTACTGAATGATTCAGCGTTTTGAACGAATCGGTTGAATGAATGACTCAATAGGTGCGTTTACATGGAGCCTTGTAATCGGTTTAAAAGTCCAATCCGAATGGAAATGCTCCATATAAACACCTCAATCGGAATAAAAATGCCCAAACCGAATGAAATTGTAATCGGTTTGAGAGAGGTGGGATAAACCTTTCTATAAACCGAACAAAATAAAAAGTCTGCCATGTAAACGCGTTAAACCGTTTACTTTGCGTCTACGTCATCACGTCAAGCGGTCAGGGGTCGTCAGAATGCAAAATGTCGGCGGCAAAATTAAACTGGAGTAAAACTGAAACAACACATTTATTAAATACACTGAAGGAACTCAGTGAATCATTATACGGACCTTCATCCACACGCTTCTGCTTTACGGAGGAAGGAGGGGTAGTATTGAGATGCTCCTTAGAGATGCACAGCCACCAAACAGGTCAGCTTCCTGTTCCCGTCTTTTCCTTATACCATCCAGCAGTAATATGCAACAAATTTCACGCCGTTGCTTGATTAAGAGCAACACTTTACATAAAAATAGCGCGCATAAGAAATAACGGAACTCCATGTTGACAGGAATACACTGCGGCAAACAGGACATAAGCTAATGTGCGCATGCGCAAAGTCATTCAGATTGAAAGCGCCGGTACATGTAAACACCATATCGGATTAGATAACGTCTCATGTAAACACTCCACCGAATCTTTCAATCGGAATGACAAAAAAGTGTACATGTAAACGTGCTATGACTCACTCATCAGACGGTCGCTTGCCGTCACCTACTGGTGGTTTAGTTTCATGTTTAAAAGTATCATTAAAAATATGATTTTTTCTAACATTTATTATATTAAAAAAAATTAAAACATATATACAACATATACAAATTTAAGAATTTAAAATGGAATAATTTAAATATAAATTATATTTACAACACAAAAATCCTATTTTTTTTTCCGGACAAGCAACTTTTTACTCGGAAAAGTTAATGACAAGGCTTAATGTCAAGCCCTGTGTGTACATATATATATATACACACATACATTTTAGTTGTGGTGCTCCTAAATTTTTGCTGGTGCTCCTAACTTTTTGAAATTGGAAGCACCACTGCTACCAAGTAAAAAAAGTTAATTTCGAGCCTTTATATATGTATATATGTATATATAATTTTTTTAGCTAATTGTATAACTAGAATGAAGCATGTGTGGGTCTGACAGACTAACTAATCTATCCTATAATTGGACAAAATAATGTCAACAACTATGATGTAGCAGTTGGTACGTTTGGACTATCCGGCTAGTTAAACTGTCACCAATGTTTAAGCTAAATATAGCGTTGATGCTGAGCCTTTATAAGCAAGTCGAATCGGGGGCGTGGCAATTGCGCAGGTAAGATCAGACAGACTCCGCCCACTGAGGGGCAGCTCCCCCGTGACGCATCCGGAGCGGGGCGGGACGGGGAAGTACAGCGCAAATAGCGAATGCTGAATGTGATTAGGAGAGTTTGAACAACAGTGGACGGAGCATCAACAGATATCTGAGATCTCCTTGGAGACACACACCTGTTGGGCAGGAACTTCTTACGACTTCTGCTTTCTGAATCGGTTGAGAATTCAGAAATGACGGACACTCTTATTCATAATGGTTGTAAGACCAACGGACCCGTGGAGAATGGCTACTTCAAAAAGGTAAGAGAGACTCGAAGTTTATTTCTGTTTTTCTCGAAGGTTCCGTACTATCTGACGTTAAGTTCCTCAAGGCTTTTTAGTGACGGTTTTAGATGTAGCATCACTGCAGTTTTGCTAGTGTCGTTTCGACTTTGTTCTTTCATGAGTTATAAAACGTGAAGTGTAGACATCAAGTGAAGGAGCAGGCGTTCAGCCTCTCTCCTTCATAAGGTGTTTGTAATAGGATCTGTTGGAGATGAACGCACATCTGCGGGGCATGTGGACGTTGGCGAGCTCTGCTGCCCACAAACAATGTCAAGGGAAGACAGTTTAGACTCAGTAGGCTACCAGTTAACCCTGTATATAATTTCTTATTTGAAGGTTCAATACCCCACTGCTTTCTGTATTTTATTCACATATTCGTTTGGTTTCTTAATTACAACTTTTATATCAATGTTCCTTACAAAAAATACCATATCCATAGTTACTCCATGTAGTGTTTCTACAGTAAAAACCTTAGCAAATTTATATTAGGAGTAGGGCTGCAACTAATTATTATTTTTATAATTGATTAAACTGTCGATTATTTCTTTGATTAACTGGTTAAAAATAATTTTAATGAATTATTAACAAAAATTGTTATTCCATATCCTGTCCAGTTTTGTCCTTCAAGCAATGTTTAATTTGAAGGTAATGAAAACAAACGTAGTGAATGTATCTTAAAAATGATAATAAAGAAAAACAAAAGCGCCAACTAGGTATGAGGGAGGAACACATTAACCCATCTGAACATATTACATTTATACTCCATTACAATAGTACATTCACAATTACTGCTCTTATATAAAACACAATACAATTACTTGTGATACATAAAGAATTGTATGCTTACATTTAATATCTATCAAGAAAGGTTTTAGAAAAATTTATGTTTTTGCCAGAGCTATTGCATTGCTATTCAGTTTCGCTCTGTCTGACTCATCTGCATTCTTGAGCTGGTACTCATTCACTGAATTCTGAAGATCAGTCTATAATAAAATTTGTTGTCAGTTATCATTATCAATTATTATAGAGTCTATACAAATGTATAGTCTAATTTGGAGCCACTGTCATCATAAATTTATAAACATTACAGAAGACAATCCTATATTATATATCATGATTTTGCAGAACTGTTGTATTTTTAGGGAAACTGTGGTTGCTATGGTGAATTATTTGTAAGCAAGGTGTGTAAAGAGCTGCTTTTGGCATTTTCTTGTCTTAGATTTCTTTAAATTCAGGCTCTGTAGTGATCGTGGTGAAATTGGTTCAGTGTATTTGTAAATAAACCATTGAGTGACTACAGGATTTGGTATTACTCTTCACACTTATAAATGCTTATGAATATCTTGTCTTCTTGTGTGTGACTGAAGTCAAGTGTGCACATCTATATGTGTTTGCTGATTTTGGAAGGGTAACGTGTGACAGGTTTCTGGCATTTATCTTAGACTCTGGAATTTTTTGTTAGTGTGAATGGCAACTGAAGAGGTCTATTGTCTCTGTTGAGCTCACCTCTCTTTGTGTTGAGAGTATCTGTTGGGCTTTGTTGTTCAGGGCTTCTTATTGATATTAAAGTGGTTGATGTAAAACTGGCCAGGATAGTGATCAGTTTCTACAGTTTCTCTTGGGATGTTTTTCTGAAGGCCCTTCCACATGAAACGGGAGGTGAAACAGCAAAATGAATCACAGACTGGGTTTTCTGAGTTAATGTGGGCAGTTAATATGGTTATGGTACTGCAAAGCTGAGGAAATGCTGTTTGTTTAGAACATTTCCTGTGTCTCATTTTCATTTATTACATGAATTCTTTGAAAATGAGTGTGGTCGCCGTCTACAGCGAGAAGGTTTCAGGCCTGTTACCAGGTGGGGGCTGCTTCGGAGCGGTGATGTGGTTTTGGTCCATTTCCTCCTGAGCTGATCCTGCTTGGGCTGCGCTGCATGGAGAAACTGAATCGCAGACTCAGCATTTTTTTCCAGTTTTCCTCCTATTAGCGTTGCATCTGCCCAGTGACAGTGCATTGCCAAACCACAAACATTAATGAAACACAGATGCTCCCATCTCATGTCCTGGCAAAGGCAGGAGAAGCTGTTCGGTGCTTTAGGATTAGTATAACATGGCTTCTGAACATCTCACAGCATTATCTAGATTAAGTAAAGTGATCAAACAGCTGTGAGTAAGAAGGAAAGAGTGCTCCTTAAACTAAAGTGAAAACATTCATCAGAATGGCATACACTCTCTGTTACGTAATTCTTAAATGTTTACTAAAGCCCAACTTTGTGACCCCAATGCAGAGACAGAACGGTTAGTCACTGGAACATTTTTGTCCAAGGCTGAGAATAGAAATTAACATTTGTTACTGTAGTCTCACATTTGTGCAGATACCCGCCATATATAACAGTTGCATAATGCTGAACACTTATACAACTCAGTTGAGGCCCTGTTTTCTGTCACATTTGTCCCCTGGTTTGATTAGGACCTTGTTTCTGCTCTGCCTGCGCTGTTAGTGCAGGATAATTGCTGTATGATTGTGGAACACAGTTGTGTTGGCAGCTCTTTGGTTCTGCTCCGCTAAACATCGCCCTGGTCAGTATTCTAGAATGTGCAGAGGTCACGTCTGGTCCCTTTGTCAACCACAATTGCATGTATTGAGACAGCCCATGTTTATACGGCAGCAGACTACGATTTTCTTGTTTAAGGTTTCTACATTCGCATTCAGTCAGGTTATTAACAACAGTGACAATATAGTTAATTTGTCTAGCTGGGCATTTCGGTGAACCTGTGAACAAAACCACACAGGGCAGCTAGTCTGTCATGTCATACAATACGAGAGGCACTCTGCACTGCACATGTTCGTATCTCACGTGTTGTGTTTTTTCATTTGGGGTTTTGGTAACTCGTAGAGACAGAGATATGTGCTGTGTGTTATCTGAAGTATTTACTGTCTCTCTTCCACCAGAGCTGTTCTCATCTGCACTTATAAATAAAGCATTGTAATGCCACAGTCTGTTAATTAAGATTTCATAGATAAACCTTGATAGTAACCAATATTAAAAAAAAAACAAAAAAAACTGTCAAATAAGACTTTCAGGTAGTATGAAATTCACCAACTTTAACATTTACTTAAGTCACTGTGCTTCCAGATGTTATTCAAGGCTGTTGCAAGAATAGAAAATGGGATTGACTTTGGTTATTCATGCATACAGAGGTTTTTCAACCTGCTAACATGACAATTCAAGAGTCACATTAGTGAAATTTGGGTGAAATTTTATGAGCATAAAAGGTCCATTGTCCATTCCTAATAGTATAGCAATACAAGAAGCACCACTCCACAGAGGTCACCTTCCAAACTAAACAGCTTTCCAAGGCTACTTCATGTGACCAACTTGAACCAGATGTGAAATCTATGATTTCTACATTAAACTGTGTAAATTACCATAAGATTGTTGGATTGACTTTCCTGTAAATTAACCATATCTGCTGTTCACACAAACAACATTCACTATCAGTATGAATCAAGCAGTCAGTTTCTCATAACTTAATACATTAGGACCAGGTTATAATGAAATAAAAATTCCAATCACTTGACCCTTTAAAGCTGGTGCTTTTACCTCTGTGCTCAGTCATATCTAGTGTACATACTTTTAGAAATAGACACGTTTTCATAGTAGGATCTCATAGAATGTTTGTCAAGATAAGAGCAGGAAACAGTTTATTTTAACCATCTATATTGATACCAGCCTCCTATAAATCAGACCTCCTCCCTCAGCTATCAGATTTATGACAGATAAATACTCTCTATAGGCGTGTCTGGGTAGGAAATTGATCTCCTTACATCACGCACTGTGTACGCCACACCTTACTGACATAGCAAGGTGTATGAGTCGGCTGGCATGTGCTTGTGTGTTATCATTTATAGGAACAATGGAATGCATGTATTTGTAGTTTATAAGACTGTGAAATGTTCACAGCGTATAAAAACATGCAATAAATTAATTTTATATTAGCTGTCAATAAGGAGTCCTCGCCCCAAGAACAATGTGAACTGTTGTTAATCTCTTTCTTTCTGTCTCTTTCTCTGACAGGGATGTAATCCATTTGCTCAGACCGGCCGCAGTAAACTACAGAATAAAAGAGCACTTCTCAACCAGCAAATCATCAAACAGATGAGGATGAGAGCTGGAGCAGAGAACCTTCTCAAGTAGGTCAAGCACACTTATGTGTGGACACAAACACAAGGGCAAGCGCTCATTTATCACCCTCACCTCGCATGTTAGTCTACGGGCATGTGTGTGGATATGCAAACATATGCATAAATAACCCAATAATGTTTAAATGCATTGATGAAAAAGGTTTTTTTTTTTTTTTTTTTAAAGAAAGTTCTATAGTCTTTCACTGACAATTTGCTTTGGTTGCATAACAACATCTGTCTTGAAGTGTCTGGCACTGGACCATAGAGCCCTAGCTCTGTTGCGTAAATCACTGCCCTGTTTTGGAGGAATCCTTTGCTCTTTTTGTGGTGAGGTTTCAGTCAGAAGCCTTGCTGCTGACCTTTTTGTCAAAGAATTTCTCTGTTTGTATGTGTGAATGTGTGCAGAAGCAAGTATTTGGAGCTCATCTGCACTCTGATCTGGCTGTCAGGCATACCTTTAGCATTTTTACCTTTAGATTTGGAGTTGATGATAGACACGGTAACATTGTGCCTTTGTTAAAGCTGATGACTAAAGATGCTGGGAATGCTATATGTGAGATTTTTCAGACCTGATAGATACCAGTGGAGCCAAGAGCCAGGACACTGAAACCTTAAAATGTAACTTTGTCAATTTTCAACCCGCTTTGTATTGTTACAGTGTTGATAGTATATATAAATGAAAAATGTTTACTCATTCTCTGTTACCTGGACAGAGAAATTCACATCTATTTGTCAGCAAAAGTCCACCGGATGACGTGTTTGCTCCAGGGCTTTTGTGAAAACTACAGAAAACTACAGAACTATCCCTGCCCTTGTACTGTCGGATCAACAGAGGGTTATTAACAAAACGGTCATTGTAAGGCTGGGTTATCACTGAAAATTGTATCGCACCTGTCTACTCTTTAAACAGCATTATGGTAAAAATAGAACACTATGGCAACAGCTTTCTTACCTGTATGCGACAGCTTCTTGCTTTGGGGGTTGGGCGGAACTGACAGAATGGCAGTTTCTTTCAGTTTTTTCCCCCTCCGTTTGGCCTAAAACACTGTATTCGTGTAGTCATCCAGTTTGAAATGTTGACCACAAACGCAGAAGTTTTTCAGGTTTCCATTGAGGCATTCTCGCCATATTTAGGATTCTTCGCAGTAGAGCTAAAAGTTTGCTAAGAAGTATTTCCTCCTAAAGCAAGGCAGTATTTGACTCTGGCGTATCCATAGCAGACTGGTGGGAGTGGCCTTGGATGGCAACATGCAAGTGCATTATGGGTGTTGACGTTTTCCTATCTATTTGGCAAAAGGAAAGTTTTTCTCTGTTTTCTTTAGTCAGGTAGCACCGTTTTCAAAAATCTTTCCACTTTCTACTATATAGGCAGCCACATTTTATTGAAAGCCCATTTTGCCAGAGATGAAGTACCTCTTTAATATCTTAAACTCAATTATAGACTTGCTTTGCTTAGATCAATTTATTTTGATAAGTATGTTCTTTGAGATACATTTACCATGCAAGTTCTTTTTCGAACATTCTAGCAGCCAGCTGTCAGCTAGGAAATGCTAATGATTTGAATGGTAACTGCTCGTCAGCCATGCGTACTACTACAGCTGAACTAGATGAGAGAGGAAAATACCGTTGACTAAAAAAATGCAAAGTATCATGCAAATAATTTTTTAGTGTCACCTTTCTGATGTCCTGTTGCATGCTAATATGGTGTCAAGGGGAAGACTGTTTTCATACAAAAGAACACATCAGTTTACAGAATGTTAATCTCTTGGTGTTTCTAAAACGAATCATTGTGAATTTGAATTTTGAATTGAATTTTCAGTTTGTAACTAGTAATGTGTTTTGAGTTGTTGTCCAAACTGAATACTCTGGGCCCACTGGGCTGAAAACCTAAACCAAAAATATTCATTTGAAATTAGCCTTTCTTCAAATGGTATGGCTTCATGACAAAACTGACAAAACAATATAATTATGCATGTCATGTGTCAGTGTTGATCAGGAATATTTTTTTTTTTTTTGGCACACACTAATTATGACGTGCAGTAAACAGAATGCCATTACCTCAAAATAACTCTCACACTGATTATTTAATTACATACACTACCGTTTTTTAATGATATTTATGTTTTTGAAAGAAGTGGTCTCTGCTCACCAAGGCTGCATTTATTTTTTATTTTTTTTCAAAAATTAAAAGTACAACCGTAAAACGATAACATTGTGAAATATTATTATAATTCAAGTGTTTCTATTTTAATATATGTTCAAATGTAATTTATTCCTGTGATGTCAAAGCTCAATTTTCAGCAGCTATTACTCCAGTCTTCAGTGTCACATGATCCTTCAGAAATAATTCTAATATGCTGATTTGGTGCTCAAGAAACAGTTATTATTATTATTATTATTATTATTATCATTGTTGAAAACGGTACTACTTAACAGTACCACTTAATATTTTTGTAGAAACCATAAGACAATAAGACGGCATTTATTTGAATTGGAATTCTTTTGTAAAAATGTAAATGTCTTTATAGTCACTTTTTAATTTAATGCATTCTTGCTACATTAAATGATTAATTTCTTTAAAAAAAAAACTGATCAAAAGTTTGAATAATAAATCTACATATATTTTGGTCACATTTTTTTGTACTTTTTTTTTTTTTCAGCTAATGAAATTTAGGTTTATAAAATACTGTAGCTTGTTGCAAATTGTGTCAGGACATGGAAACTCTGATTGTACTTTGGTTTGATTGTGGGATATTTTATAATTTCCGTGATTTGTAACTGGCAAGGGCTATTAGGCTGTCTTTCAGATTTCTATCAGTTCTGTTCAAGGAAGCATTTATATTGAAATATGAGCTGATGAGAAGCACTGACATCTTATCTGCGAACACCCACACTCATGCCTGCGCAGGCATTCAGAAAGGACAGATATTTGTGAAGTTTACTGAACTGCTGTTGCATCTTGTTGTGAAAACCACAGCTCATACATTACATTACCTCTCTCAAAAGCTCCCAGTGTTTTTTCCCTGTACGATGAGAGCACACACTGTAACACTGGACAAACCAGTCGCCATGGGGATGTTAAGTGTGTCTATTGTCTCCATGGTTTTGAAGGACACACCTGCTGGGTTGGTCCTTGGAACAGAACATTTGATTGGCACTGACGTCAAAGTGGCTTTAAATCTTAATATAACATAAAGTTTGGACAAGCTGTTTTGACTATATCTTTTGGTGATATGTTGGGGCTAAAATCTATGTTGGCTGAGTTATTGTCATCTGGCATTGGCTGGCGTTTGGATGGATATTGTGAGCTGGCTGACTAAAACAAGGCTGGATCCAAGCAGATACAAGGCATAAAGCGGTTTGGTGCTTTTAATCCCAAAGGAACGTTTCTATATCTAGTCAAATTCCCTCTAGTCAACAGGTGAGAGTTGCGACAGGTACACTAGTGAGGTCATTGCAGTGCTTTTAAGGGTGTGCAAATGGCCCTGAGGTCTTCTATCAGCCTGTTTAACACATCCACGCAGGCACGTACACAGACTTGCAAAAATGCATGTCAGCAGAAGCTGTTAAAATTAGGCTGTTTGAGAGGAGAGGTGACTGTAGCGCGTCTCTCACACGTACATGCAAACGCTGCCTGAGGATCTCTCTGTCGATACTTAAGTGAAACACTCTAATTGCTTCTGTGTTTACTGTGTGAGTCAGATCTAAAGAAGGCCTGGTATGTATTTTAATGATATACATGAGTCAGTTATATAGCCCTTCATTAGAGCCGGATGTCTGAGGGTTTTTCTTTACCTGAGCTCATTAATATTGGGATGAGGTGTGGATTCTTGCTCAATCTCTTTTCCTTTCATTCATAGCTGCATATCTTCAGAGGCGATCTGGAATGTTCCCTCATTCATAGGCCTCAGAGGTTTGTGATTCATGGGAGAAAGGATAGCCTTATAACAGCTTTTATTAACCTCCCTCCCCCATATGCCTACTATAATGTCTCTCTCTCTCTCTCTCTCTCTCTCTCTCTCTCTCTCTCTCTCTCTCCTCCCCTGTATTTCTCTTTCTTTCTGATCTAAGCGGCTGTAATCCACATTCTTGTGTGTTTGTTTGAGTGAGCTACCATGCCCGACCGGTTTCATTGAGTGCTAATTTTGTGACGTCCCGCCCTGCCAATGTGCCTTTGGGTTTGTGTACAGAATAGTACTATATATGCCTCATGAGGACTTTAAGATGTTTTTAGACCCCTTCTGCTGTTGAAACTGAACCACTGTATTATAATAGAAGATGTGTTGATGTGATTCCATCAGAGAGGGATGTGTTGGGTATTAAAACATAGGACAAACATGGCTCATAAAAGTTATATTCACTTAAAAATGACAGAACATTCTGATCTACATTGTCACAGACCTAAAGGACCCACCGAAATAAGAAATCATGTAACAGATGGAATCCGTAATATTCCTTATTAAAGGCACACTATGTAAGATTTTTGGATTAAAATATCCAAAAAACACAAACAGTGTTATATATTTTGTTGACTTGTGTTCTTACATTATCCCAAATGTTTCCAAGAATGTTTGTTTAAATCCAGAGAAATAAGCCATTTTAACCAGGACATAGACCGTGTCTGTGCATCGCCTATCAATGACATCATACCCGTGTTACCCTCAAATTCCGGTTTTATTTTGGTAGAAACCATGGAAATACCAAAGACGCTTTAATATATTATGTGTTTTATTAGACAGGTGAGCAACTGTTTGGATACATTCATTATCCATTATGTGTATTAATAATAATACTGTTAATATTATTGTATTATATAATAATAATAATAATAATAATAACAATTATTATTATTATTGTTATTATTATTATTATTAGTAGTAGTAGTAGTAGTAGTAGTAGTAGTAGTAGTACATATATGTAATAAAGGTGTCTTGGTAGTCTTTTTTTCCCTCTCAGTTGAGTGTGTTTATGATAACCACAAGGTGAATGTGATTTAAAATAGAACAAAGTGAATGTCAGTTTGACACAACTGTGTGTGATGTTGCCTGTGAATAAGAGGTCAAAAGTCTCCAGTCAAACCTGACCAGCTCACCTTCACCTCCCTTCCTCTCATTGACAAGATTTTAGAATAGAAGTCAAAGATGAAACAGGGCCGCTATGCAAATGTTTCTGTGTCTCTCTATAATGTGTTGTTTTATTAGTTTTAGTCAGGCGTATCTCTTTTTTTTCTATTTAGTATGTGTTTGATCAGGGCTGTGTGGTTTAATTCTAAAACCTTTCTCTGACAAGAGTGGCTGTACTGCACATTTGCCACTTATTTCTATCATGTGCCTGGAAGCACACAAAATAACAAAGGCCCCAGTCTTATCAGCCTCTCCCTTTTGTATTGCAGATGTTGAACTAGCATGGCATTTCAAACCAGACATTGTGAAATTGTGTGACTTATGCCATACTGTTTGGTGAGTTACTGTAGATATGACCTCTGTTTATCCTCTCTCTCTTTCTCTCTCTCAAGGGCGACGTCTAATAATAAGGTTCGGGAGCAGGTGGTGCTGGAGTTGAGTTATGTCAACTCAGATCTGCAGCTTCTTATGGAACAGCTGGAAGGACTCAACAGCTCTGTGGAAGTTTATCAGAACGTACAGTAAGTACATGCACACATAGCACTGATTAGGATGAAGAAAGATACAGTGAGAACTTACTCAAGGCAGATTAAGATCCATTCTAGAGACAGAATGCACAGTTGCTACTCACACACATTTCATCTGGGCACACAGAGCCTCCCTGACGAAAGTAATGTAAGGAGTGTGCACAGAATGATATATAAGAGCAGACTCCCTGCTGAACTCCCTGCTCACTGCCCTGTATTATCACATCTTCTCTACTGATCCAGTAGGAAATTGTGGAAAGTATTTAAATATGGTTTGAGTGTTAAACAGAACTGAGAGAACTACATGGTTATTGGTAGCTGGAACGGTAACTAAATTGGGCAAAATATTTAATGAAAAAAAGAAAGAAAAAATAATGCAGAAGGACCAGGAAATGTGTAGAATCCACATAGCTTTTACACTAACACTGTGTCTACAACAGACACAAGTGGTGCGATGCGACAAAAGACAATAGAACCCATTATAATCAGTGATGTTGTCTACACTAGATGGGGCACGACACGAGCGAAAAATCTCTGACGGTAAACTGATGCCTCGTTCTATTTATGACGTACTGACATGAAGGACAAATGCTTTGCAAAGGCGCTTTGTTGCGTCCAGTGTAGACAGGTTTTAGCTGTCGCAACGCGGTCGCGTCCGGTGTAGACATGGTGTAAGATGAATACTTTTTAGTGCTAATTTCAGTGTTTTATTTTTTTTTTTTTTAAAGTCACCACGAAATCTATTTATGGAATATTGCAGTGTTTTATAATAAATGATTTATTCATGCACATGTTTTAAAGTTCGTATGTCTTCATAATTTTTACTAAAAATATTAACGTCCCCTCCCCCTCTTATCAATATCTCTGATAACGTGTGCATCGGAGGGCGGGACAAAAATCCAGTCATTCAAATGAGATCGCAGCAGTTTGCAAACAACAATCCAACAATCCCATCAAATCCCAATGGACATTTTTTTTTTTTTTCTTGTTTGAGAAGCCTTTTCACTCAAATATATGTCACGATAGGAAAGAAAAGACTTTCCATTTCTTAATGACTTTGAAATCATTGCCACATGACTGCCACAACAACAGCAATAAACTGAATAAATACCTGGAAACAATGTGTTTTGAGCACCAGCAAATCTGAAAAGATCTGTATACATTGCCATATGCCATGCATTTTATGCCGAAGACTGATGAGCATGGCTTGCAGCACTTAAATTAAAATACACCCCATAAAGGTATATGTGCGCTCTTATCATTTTGAGAACAAAACCCCCCGAAATACACCTGTGTAGCTGTGTAGAATATGAGCGCCTATCAGTTTTCAATGTAGCTATCTTCGGGCAGCTTGATGTCATCTACACACTCATTAAACTTTGATGGGTGAGGCACTGACAAAACACGTTATTGCGACACTGTAAAGTGATGGTGCTATGAAGTCATGTGCTATTTTAAACCATGTTCATAGCTTGGAAAATATGCTAATTTGACTAGAAACACTGGAGACCAGAAACGCAAAGGATAATTCTGCTATGAGTCGAGCGAAACTTCCACGTTCAGGAAAAAGTTGGATTGGAGGGTCTCCTCTACTTATGCCACCCAATGATCACTCCATTGCTATGTACCCTTATATTTGAGAAATAATCTAAACTTGTCTTCTCTTTAAACTTCAGCCAAGACTTGGGCTGCAGGTTCATTGAATTCAATCAATCTTCTCAAGTTTCTTTACAATAATCAAATTCCCAATAGAAAGAGACTCCACTCCACACAACTGGTCAGACAGGTTTATGTGGAGGTGATTTGACAGATTGATGATTCTGGTGAATCCTCAGGCTCATCCTCCCTTTTCATACACATGTCACATGTGTCCCCCCTCACGTGTCAGAAGAGGATGTGCGCATTGTTTTCTTTTTCCATGGTATCACAATCATAGCATGAATGATGAATTCTCTTACTCACATCAGATTCTTTCAAAATCATCATATGTGAAAAAATGTCATTGCTTAGAATCGTCATACCCTAAGATAGGTGGCAATAGAGAGAGAAAAACATGTCATCTATATTCAAGGATGTTTAAGCGATTCTTTCATTAGGCATACAAACCCTGCAGTTAAAATGGAAGGATTCATTAGTGGCCCTGCAGTCATGCTTTTGTGACCGTCACGCTGTGTATGTTGTGTTTATTTTGTAGTCCTTGAGTGTGTTTCCTTGGTTACGGTTGGATTCTTGTCTTCTTTAAATCCTCTCTAAGCCCTCTTTTGCTTCTCAGACCACTGTGAGTGAGGCTGTGTGCACGTATACACCCTTGAGTGTCTTTGGCCTGCTTCACTCTCTGCATGAGAACAGCTGTCTTTCTCTGCTCTAAGAAAGCTCAGCCATATTTTCAGCTCAAACCCTGCTTAACTGAGCAGGGCTGGCCTAGTTCTTCATCAGCATTAGCTTCATAACATGTTGAGGCTTACAGTTAGAGGTTTGTTCCTCTAGGCCAAGCACTAATGAAAGGGTGTTTATCCCCTGTGCCTGGAGGGTTCATAGTAAACCAGAAAAACCTCCTGCAGACATCTGCACCTGATTCTGAGCCCCTGACCTACATCCGTAATTATAACTCACTGTAAAGCTGGAAACATGAGAGACAATCATCCTTTTTTTTCTTTTAAGTAAAAGTGTGGTATGTGTTAAAGGGATATTTCACCCAAAAATGAAAAAAATGAATCATTTACTCACCCTCATGTTGTTCCAAACTTGTATGACTTTCTTTCTTCTGCTGAACACAAACAAAGATATTTTGAAGAATGCTTTAACTATTTTAGTCCATATAATGAAAGTCATTGGGGTCCAAAACAACACCATTGTATGGACAAAAAACAAAACAAAACCCAAATACTATATAGATAGATAGATAGATAGATAGACAGATAGATAGATATAGAAGTTATAAAAGTTATAAAAGTTTGGAATCGGTAAGATTTTTTCATGTTTTTAAAAGAAGTTTCGTCTGCTCACCAAGGCTGCATGTATTTAATTAAAAATACAGTAAAAACAATAATATTGTGAAATATTATTACAATTTAAAATAACTGTTTTCTGTTTGAATATATTTTATAAAGTAATTTATTCCTGTGATCAAAGCTGAATTTTCAGCATCATTACTCCAGTCTTCAGTGTCACATGATCCTTCAGAAATCATTCTAATATGCTGTTTTGCTGCTCAAGAAACATTTATAATTTTTATCAATGTTGAAAACAGTTGTGTACTTATTTTTCAGGATTCCTTGATGAATAGAAAGTTCAAAAGAATAGCATTTATCTGAAATACAAAGCTTTTGTAACATTATACACTACCGTTCAAAAGTTTGGGGTCAGTAAGAATTTTTATTTTTTTGAAAAGAAATTAATACTTTTATTTAGCAAGGATGCATTAAATCGATCAAAAGTGACAGTAAAGACATTTATAATGTTACAAAAGATTATATTTCAAATAAATGCTGTTCTTTTGAACTTTCTATTCATCAAAGAATCCTGAAAAAAAAAAAAAATAAATAAATAAATAAATAAATATATATATATATATATATATATATATAATATATTGTACACAAATATTTTGTACAGTTGTACACAATAAATGTTTCTTGAGCAGCAGATCAGCATATTAGAATGATTTCTGAAGGATCATGTGACACTGAAGACTGGAGTAATGATGCTGAAAATTCAGCTTTGATCACAGAAAATTTGGACTAAACTGCTCAATTTATATAGATTAGTTTTACTATTTCTTTATGAACTTTTTGAAGCATCAAAGTTGCAATTGCGTAGGCTGTCTATGGAGGGACAGAAAACTCTCAGATTTCATCAAAAAGATCTTCAATTGTGTTTTGGCATTGTATTTGCGAGTATATCTGTGGTTGTGCTCTTTGACTTTAAAGGGCTTGTGCATACCAGCCTGCATTCTCTCTCTAGAAGCTCCAGTTACTCTTTTCCTCTGCACTGCAAATGAGTTTCTTCAAATTTCTACAAACCTGCTTTATTTGTCCTGCAAAACAAACAAAGCCTATCACCTTCTGAGTATGACTGAGTGTGAGAAAAGGAATATTCCCATTGGTGCAGTGTTATCACCTGTGTTTCATGCACAGAAGACCGACCAGAACAAGGTCTTCCTGTAGCTGCACACAATGTGGCATTCTCTTTTGCACCTGGCTGCCAGCTTACACTCTGTGTGTGTGTGTGTGTGTGTGTGTGTGTGTGTCAGTATAAGTACAGAACTGCATTCTTTCATTGCTTTCATGCCCTGCACTCCCCTCTATCCCTCTCTGTGTGTTTTTGAAACAAACTTTTTCTCATGGCCTGAAGAGCGTACAGGAACTAAACCTGTCTTCTGTTCTCTGTGTACCACTGCAGTCAAAGTGGTTTGCATTCTTTGAAGTTCTCATTACATGATGTTGTGATGTGTGATTCAGTGCTATACATGCAACATGGGAATGTTATTGTTATTCTCTGGCAGTTTTAAATGAACTTTGTTTCCAGTTTGAGAGTGAGATCTTATATTTAGACCTGCAAGTAATCTGTTCCAGAATTTGAACACCTGACTTACACAAACTTCTACAAATCTCCTGCCTCTTGTGTGTTTAATTACTTGGTTACACTTTACAACAAGGTATCATTTGTTAACCTTAGTTAATGCATTTAGATAACAATGAATGAACAATACCTATACAGCATTTATTAATCTAGATTATTTATGAATAAATAATAGTTTGTTGTTTTTACATAATACATTAATTAATGTCAAGTTATACAACTCAAAATGTTAAAACTGTTTTAGCATACACTACCATTCAAAAGTTTAAATGTTTTTGAAGGCTGCATTTGTTTGATAAAAAAAAAAAAATGTAAAAACAGTAATGTTGTGAAACATTATTATAATTGGAAAAACTATATTATTATTTGAAAAATATATTGTAATATATTTTACAATGTAATTTGTAATTTTTTTTTTTCAGGATTCTTTCATGAATAGAAAGTTCAAAAGAACAGCATCTATTTGAAATAGAAATATCTAATAACAACATAAATGACTTACAGTCTTACTGAAAATCTTTCTGCGTAGAGAATTAAAGCACGAGTGATATTTCCTGTCATTTCCTCTGATCCAGCAAAATTTCTCACAAACATTTCCTAGAACCACACTGTTGCTGCACTGTTATCTGTCATCTAGACACAATCAGGCCAGACCAGGACTGCCCCTCATCAGTTCACACTCATGTATTCTCTAGTCTGTCTTCACCCAGACTGCTTTGAGTTAATGCCCCACCAGTGCAAGCATGGTAACTTGTTAATGCAATGGCAACTTGTATATAATTATATTGTGCTGAAGTTTACAAAGTTTGATCAGCACGAAATGTAGCAGACATACCCACTGATACACATACACCTCTTTCTTAGCTCACATTTTTAATAGTCAGTATTTTTCTATAATGTAAGTAGGTTAATAGGCTTGTGATGGTAAACCATCCTTTACTCAAGAATCAGCTGTTTCAGTCTTAGAGCTGATTTAAACTTGCAGAGAATTGTCATCATATTTGTAATGTGTGAAAGGGGTGACATAAAAAAGCATATCTCAGTTCTGAGTCACATACAGATTAGGAGGTCTGGCCTTTCTGAGTCAGCCTTGAAGTCTTATTCTTTCTTATTAAAATACTGAAAGCATTCTCCTTTGGTTTTTCTAAATTTAATTTCTTCTCTTTTTATTCATTTTACAGAGAGACATCCAGCATTCCGCTCATCCCTCTGGGACTGAAGGAGACAAAGGATGTTGATTTCTCTGTTCCTCTCAAGGTCAGTTCTTTTCACAACACCTGCTCAATGTTTACCTCAGTTATCAGGCCTTCAGTTAGGCACCTTTCATGATTCTCAAAGCTTTTCTAAGTGAGAATAGAAAGTAGGTCACAGAATAATAAACAAGGAAGCCAAAGACTCAATAAAAATTAAATTGCATTTTTGAAAGTCTATGCAAGATATTTATTATCTTATAAATAAGTGGGTGTTGAGATGTTGGTTGAGAGACGAGGATCAATCAGATGCTTCCAACCTGTAATTTAGCTGATCTGTAATGATAGCTATGCAGGTGAATCTATGACAATGTGTCATTGTTACATCTGTTTTCTCAAAGACAAGTTTAACAAGGAGAACAGGCCTGTGAATACTTGACACTGTAGCGTTTTTGTGTTTGCGTTGTCATTATGAATAAATTGATATGAAAATGCTTTATTTGAACAGGACTTCATCCTGGAACACTACAGTGAAGATGGCTCAAACTTTCAGGATCAGATCGATGACCTGATGGACCTGAGACAGGTATGATACAAGATCTGTGAAAGGTGCCAGGTTCGATTCATGGTTGAATTTAAAGTTTAGGACAAAATAAATCTGATCAGTGATGATCATAAAAACATACACAAGGCAACCAATGAGACTGGTCTTATTAAAGGTCTTGAATTAAATGTGTGTGTTTCAGGCCTGTCGGACCCCCAGTCGTAATCCTTCTGGTGTGGATTTGCTTTCCATCTACTACAGTCAACTTTCCTTCTTGGAGACTCGGTTTTTCTCCCCTACACGCCAGCTTGGCATTTTCTTCACATGGTAGGTTGCATCTCACCCACACCAGCAGTAATGTGCTCGTAATGAACTTGTACGCTAATGTATCAGCTGTAAACATAACTCGTTCAGAGGTAGCACACAACTGGTCTGACTGGGCTGTCAGGCTGCCTTTGTTGTTTCTATGTTTATACATCAGCTTTTTGTTTCATTTATACCCTAGAAACAAAGGGAGATGACAGGATAAATAAAGAAAATGTATCATCATAAAAAAGGCTGGAGAGAACTGAACTGTTAATAAGCTTACAATATGCAATTCCTAATAACACAGCATTGCATATGTAACTGAAAAAAAAGAAAAGAAAAAAAAAGCCTCACCTGTGGTTTGCGTCAACATGAGTTTTAACACACATTTGTGCATTCACAGGTATGACTCCTTTACCGGCATCCCTGTGTGCCAGCAGAACGTCTCTCTGGAGAAAGCCAGCATACTTTTCAATATGGCAGCTCTCTACTCCCAGATTGGCACTCGTGCCGATAGACAGACACAAGCTGGACTCGAGGACGCCATCGCTGCCTTCCAGAAATCTGCAGGTGAGACGTTTTGAGTAGATGCACTTATTATATGCAGATAAGTTTGTGAGAACGTAAGTAAAGTATCCAAAGCTGGCCTAATGAACTCCTGCCTCATGAAAACAGATGTGTATTCAGGTTCTGGTTGTGTTTCAAGGTGGAGTGAAAATTATGTAATTCTTCCCCCTCGACAGCAGATCTGTCACAGGGTCATGGGAACTCAGTGGCTTGTGTTGGTTTTTAACCTCCTTAAAATAACAGCAGCATAAAGAGAGATTTGGCTGGCTTTCTTAAGCTATCAAAACAGCCAACCCCACTGTCTTTCATCACATAGAATGTTTTTTATATCTCCACCGGAAAGTCCGAATATGATCCCTCAAACAAAGACTGATTCACCCACTGTCCTACAAGTCTTTTTTATCTCCAAGATCTGTGTGTTTGCAAAAGCATTAAATGGAGGAAATGACAATGCTATTTTATATAAGCTGAATAAAGTTGTGAAGATTAAAAGAAATTATCTAGAATTTTCTGTTTAATTTTACGCTGTGCTGCAGTGGACAGCAGATATAAGGGGACTGGTTTGTGTAGATGTAATGTTGAATGTTGAATGTATTGTTGAATTCTGTCCGGTTTTGTTTCTGTATGTTCTGCTGTAGGTGTGCTGCACTTCCTGAAGGAGACATTTACACACACTCCCAGTTATGATATGAGTCCTGCTATGCTGAGCATGCTGATCCGGATGATGCTAGCACAGGCGCAGGAGTGTATGTTTGAGCAGATCACTCTGCCAGGAATCCGAAATGAGTTCTTCGGCCTGCTCAAACTGGCCCAAGAGGCTGCCAAGGTATTGTTAAACATTTTCAGACTTTGTTTGTTTTGTTTATTTTGGATATTTAATTGTGCATGCTCATTTCCCCCATTTTTACATTGTAGATTAGCTTTTTTTGTTATCTAACAGTCCCTTAAAGTTAATTTTTAAATCTTTAGCAAATCTCAGAAAGAAATTTTGTACATTTAAATAATTTTTAAAGCTAGTGAATTCAGACATCACAACATTATAAAGTAATTAATATTTATTTAGGAAGGATGCATTGAATTTATCAAAAGAAAAGATACAGTAAAGACGTATAAAAATTCCAATGATTTCTATTTCAAATAAATGCTGTTGTTTTAAACTTTCTGTTCATCAAAAGAATCCTCAAAATCTTAATATTTAATTTCAACAAAAATATTAAGCAGCACAAATGTTTTCAACATTGATAATAAGAAGAAATATTTCTTGAACAGCGAATCAGCATATTAGAATGATTTCTGAAGGATCATGTGACACTGAAGACTTGAGTAATGATGCTGAAAATTCAGCTTTGCCATCACAGGAATAAATTATATTTTAATATTGCAATAGAAAACAGTTATTTTATATTGTAAAATATTTTACAGTATTGCTGTTTTTACTGTATTTTCTATCAAATAAATGCAGCCTTGATGAGCAGAAGACACTTCTTTAAAAACATGAAAAAAAAATTTTACTGACCCCAAACTTTTGAATGGTAGTGTTATGTATAAATCACAGAATTTTGCTATGATGTTCTTTCTGTTTTAACTAAACCTTGGGGCTTTGGTATGAAGGGACATTTTTACATATAAATAAATGACCTATTGTTCCTATCAGTATGCAGGTCTTTTTTTAAAGCCTATAGTTACTCCTCTGTCCAAAGTGTTTGTGACATTTACCCCTCTCTCCTTTCTGTTCTCAGGTGGGGGAGACCTACAGTCAAGTTCACCAGTCCATGATCCAAACCCCCATTAAGAACAATGTGCCCTTTTTCTGGACTACCATGTCCCACCTGAAGACCAATCACTACAACTCACTGGCCCATTACTTTGTCTCCACCGCTCTGCTTGACCACCAGTGTAAGTCAAGCAGCCAATCACAGCTCTTGGCCAACTCCCATTGGCTGACAGCCCTCTGGAACCTTTAAAGGTTACCTTTGTGTCTCATTCATAGAAACTGTTTCCTTTTCCTTGTGAGAGTAAAGAAGGATTCAGGTATCAGTGCTTTAATGGACTTTATTCTGTGGAGGTTTTCTTTAGGATGTAAAGAGGGAGGTAGATGAAAGCCAGAGACGGTTCAGTATCTCGGCTACTTTTGACAGTGTGCTAATAGACTGTGCCAGAACAAATGGGATTATGTAACATTCTCTTTCTTATTCAAACAGTCATTTCTCCATCCTCTCTCCTTAATTCCATAAAATACACAATGGGATGTGTAAATGCCATAACATTTAACATAGCCTCAGTTGAATGAGATGAAATTTACAGGAATGTACCCAGTTTTATTGAACAAAGCAATGCAGTGTTTAAATATTGTTTGATATATGTGTTTGTATGTTTAGTGACGCCTAGTGATGATGAGGACAAGCAAGAGAAGGCTTTGTCACAACTATACGATGCCATGCCAGAGGGACGTTCTCCTCTTGACATCCTGAAGAATAAGGAAGACAGACGAAGAATAGGTGAGAGGCTCATCCATTCTGACCTGTGAGGTGTAAATGATTGGGATATTCCACTTCAGCACACTGAACTAATATTTTCTGTCTGTTTGATCAGGTAAAGCTCATCTGCAGCGCTCCATCATGGGACAGGAAGAGGCCATCCGCACACATTCTCACTGTCGACACCTGCAAAAACTGGACATTCTGAGTGACATCCTGCAAGCTAGCCTCAGACGCTCTCTTGACAAGTTTGACCGAAACGACAAGGAAGACGAGTTCACAGACTACATGCTTGCACCGGATATTATCTGTAAGTTAGAGATGGACACCGTTTGCCCCTGATATTGACAACCAGCCCAAGCGATCTGATCACAAGTGGTCAGTTTTAGAATGTTTAGTGATCACTCAAACCACATTAAGCCATGTGGTGTTAAGCCATGGTCACACTAGACTTTGAGCACACAGAATTTTTGCAGACACTGCAATGGTCGTAATATGACATCACATTCTGTGGTGTC
The DNA here is from genome assembly GCA_037950665.1 of Hypophthalmichthys nobilis. Classification (NCBI taxonomy): domain Eukaryota; kingdom Metazoa; phylum Chordata; class Actinopteri; order Cypriniformes; family Xenocyprididae; genus Hypophthalmichthys; species Hypophthalmichthys nobilis. Next base: position 32,809,234 of record CM075470.1, on the reverse strand, counting down.
TTTTTTTCAAAATATAATGCATCCATAATGTAAAAATATGCAAACTACTCCACCTTACTGCAGCACTGCAGTCCTTGTGTTCTTTTAATTCAGCTAAGCGATCACGCTGTGACAAATCAGTGGAACTAAAAGTGCAGTGCGACCGACCCTTTTGTCTGAAACGCATGTAACCATGTCACATTTGTATTATAAACACTAATGGATCTGGATGTGTCCCGGTACATTACTTCCAGGTATAAACAAATGTTCTGTCTCCCTTGATCACATGATTGGATTACTGGAGATTGATGTTGTTCGCTCATTATGTAAACTTTGACAGTTCTATTGTAGTTTTTAAATCTAAAAAGTAACTTGTGTGCAACAGTGAGTTTTCACTGAAGCATCACATGTTGAACTGTTCATGAGATTCTCAGAACATGACCCACATCTTACAGTAGAGAACAAAAGTGGTTATGTAAGTTCAGCTGACAGTGTAAACATGCTGTAACATTGATTTCTTCCTTCTCTTTTAGCTAAAACAGAAAAGAAAGCTGAGATGGAGATTCCAGCTGCCACCAAGGTGAAAGTCACAGACCTATTCCATCGGCTGGTATGTGGGCTACTAATTTTACTCAAAGACAGTTCGAGCTCTTTTCACAGCACAGGAATGCTTGTGCAAATTTGCAGATTTCTTAGTGCACAGAATAGTTTTACATAATATCCAAGTATTCTGAGAGCATGTGTGCTGTTGAACAGACCCATGTTGATGGACCTGTACACACTGGCCAAACAGACCATAACCTCAACAATCCAACATTTCAATTTCTTTTGTAAAACCAAAATACTGTGACTAGCTGGGGATGACGCTGAGCTGTAATTTTAAAATCTGTTTGGTCAGTCTGTAGAGTGTGATACTCCTTTTACAGTACTAATATGAATAACCCTGGTTTGAACATAAATTTCTGAGTGTTATGACATCCTGGAACTATGACTCTATGAAACTCAAATCAACCTTGTTATTACTATTACTCATACTTGGGGTTAGAAGTTTGTTCAAACCTCTAACACGAAGTATTGAACTTTGGCACAATCCTGCACTATTTGTCCACAGACATCAGTGATATATACCACATGTGGAATGACTTGTTAAGGGATGATGTGCTGTTTCATTTTGTGTGGGTTTTTTTTTTTTACTTGATTGCTCCTAAAACGTTAATTTTTTGGAGTAATTATGTTTATATGGTTGTCAAATGTATGTCTCTGTGTAAAGAGTTAAGTTATGTAGTGCTGCAGTGATGATCTATTTTTGTAGGCCAATCCAGAAGTTAGCAGCACTCTGGTTCAATAGGACTTTTCAGTTGAATTCTGGATTATTGCAAAAAATAAGCTTTGTGACCAACAAATGTTTCTGATTCTTACACGTTTTGTTCAAGATAATCTTCACAAATGAACACAACTTTTATGAATTTTGATGCCTAAATACAATCAGCAGGAGTAAAAAAGCTAAAAGAAATACACTGCGGTCTCATGACTCCAGCGTCACCACCACACAGCTTCTGAAAACTTTTCAATCTTTGTTGAAAGTCTACAAGTTGGAAATTTTGAGTTGAGTTTGAGTTGAATTGTTTGCAGCAGTGCGAGTATAAACGAGGCTGTAAAAGCGGACTAGTGAGTAGATGAGGTTTCCTGTTCAGTGCAGTGATGTTTAATATCCCCAACAACCTCTGTAATCCCATTTAACCACTTGTTAGCAAACACATTTTTCAAGATACGTGGTATTAATTATGTATTTCATGTCATAGAATAAAACATGAAAATATCTTAAGCTTGTAATAACACTGAACTTATTTTAGACATTTAAACCCATTGACTTTGGGATGATGGAACCGGAAGTACAAAAATGATAACTTTTTTTGTTTTATGAATAATTTCTGCAACACTCTATTTGGGTTTTTAATGAGGGTTTTTTACTTCGTGATATCAGGATAGTGATCAAAGTGAATTTTAAGAATTAAAAACATGCTCATCATAGAAGAGGTTTATTCAAGTTATTGTATGTATTAAGTATTAACTTATGTAATAATGTATTTTTTTTTAATTAATTAATAGATTAAAAAAATAGCATCATTTCATTGACCTGTTTGTCTTCAGTTAGAGTTTGATTTCTGGAACACCTCAAGTCTTCATCTGCAGTAGATTCTGTAAAACTGGAAGAATGGTTTTGACTCTGTGCTAGAATCTTAGACTTGTAAATCTGGTGTGCAGAACTGGAACATTCGAGAACCACAGTGACGTATATTCCGTTCCCTCCGGCTGTGGGAGCAGGGTAATTCAGGTGAAGGAGGCAGAGTTTATGATGTGGTTAGTTTTATGGAAGCATGTATTTGAGTTTTACCACCTTCAGATGTCTGAGTGACCTTCAGAGAGTTCAAAGAACCACTGCTGTGATCCTGTAACATTTGCCATGGGCACTTTAAATGACCCCTCACTTGAAATTTCATTTCCGTAGTACATGGGGAGGTCAGTTTAACGTATAAGCTTTGTAAGTCCTTAATCAAATCAGATGATCTTTCTGAGGCAGGGGTCAACCATATGCTGCACATGCCTTTAACTAGTGGTTCCGAACCTTTTTGACTCCAAGGCCACCCGTTTTTCAGAGAGGACCTCCTATCCAAGCTGATATGTACCTCTAGTAGTTCTGTTATAATAAAATCACAAAGTCAAAAATATTAATCTCGTACAACTTTATTTTAGTGTTGTTTTTTTTTTTTTTTTTTTATCATAAAAGTTAAGATTGTTAATATAACTATATTTAAATCATTTTTAGACTTTTTTTGGAAGTAAGACTTTTTGGGCCCTCTTGTTGGGAACCACTGCCTTAAACTCTTCAACCTGAACATCACCTCAGATGGTGGTGCTTTTTTTTTTCATGATGATATTAAATAAACCTTCTACACTATATGAGCAAAACCATTCGCATATACTGCGTGAAGTCAGTGTGCCAGGGTATTGAATTACAGCCAAGGACAACCAGGGTGGCAGGCTAAAGTTAAAAACACCCTGTGTGTCTTTGAATTAGGTGAGTTGCTATAGTGATGTGCTGTTGTATTTGTGTTGTGCAGGGGCCTTTGTCAGTGTTCTCAGCTAAGCAGAGGTGGTCAGCTCCACGCACCATCCGGCTGAGACTGCAGGACAGAGACCTCGGATTCACTCTGAAGGGAGATGCGCCTGTTCAGATACAGTCACTCGATCCCCTTTGTCCCGCTGCGGTGAGTGTTCATGCACAGTTCATGCTTCAGTGTTCATGCTTGTTCACCCTCTTTGCGGAACGCAAAAAAAGATATTTTGAAGAACCGTTTTTGTCCATATAATGACAGTCAGTGGGGTTCAAAACAGTAGTGGACCCCACTGACTAAAACTGTATGGACAAAGAGACAATTTCTCAACAATTCTTTTGTGTTCCATGTGTTGTAAACTTCTCCCTCCTCCATTTTATTGCAAATAGATAATTAATATGCCTTACTGAGAAGAACAAACAGTAACATAAGTCATGACATTTATCAGAAGAGATAACTTCTTCCTGTTTCAATTAATCTTCCTTTTATACGTGTCAATGTCCCTAAAGCTGAGGATAGATATAATCTTTGACCAGAGCAATTGAATGAAAACAAAACGCATATATCCACGCCCACTGCACCTGTTTTTGACCATATGAGTCTCAAGCTGTCTCTAGCAGCTGTGTGTTTCCCACAAATAACTCCCCTTATTTTGTTGGAGGACATGAACGAGTCCTCTCAGAGCTCATCTCTATGGTAACTGCAGTGTGGTTGTGCCGATAAACTCATACCATAAATATCTGAAGTGTCAGAGTGCCACACTTGCAGGTCGTGATTTACTTCTCTGACCTTTTCCTGATTTTTCCATTGTTGCTTCTTCTCTCCACTATCTCTTCATCACCAGGCTGAGGGACTGAAAGAGGGAGATTACATTGTTACTGTGGGTGACACAGAGTGTAAATGGCTGGGAGTGAGTGATGTTATGAAGCTTTTAAAGGATGTGGATGAGGAGGGCGTCAACATCAGAGTGGTCAGCATGATGGACAGCAGCAGCCAGCCAATGGTAACCCCATTTTTCTCAAGGTTTTCTTTGCCTACTTTAACTCCACGGACCCTTATAAGGCTCAGAAAATTCATGTTATAATGTTTACAAATCCATTTTAAAGGCTTCCCTATATGGTATCACCCCATATTGTCATTTGGTATAATTTGAAATCTTAGAATCTAAACTTTACAGAGAATACCATAACTTTTGTTTTTTAAAGCAGTAAAATTGAACTTTATATATGCATTGGTCCCAGACACGAATTTCCGCTTGATGATGGCGAAGAAAATTTTCTCAAATCACAAGAAAGCTCTCATTCTAAGGAATTTGCCCATTATTTCATAGTGTGACAATCATAGATCGAATGATCTTCGAAAGAATTGTGCTGTAAAATATGATCACTCTGAGAAAACGAAGACAAGCGTCACTTTCCAACTCTGATGACTGCTTCAACCAGTCACAAACAGCTACAAATAGACAACATCTGTTTTATGTAATTGCAAAGGGTTTTCTGTAAAATGACACTGGAATATTGCATTTATACCACTGTATATGAGTATGAGAAGACTTTAGATTTGGGTAGGCAGAAATTACATAAAAAAGGTAATATTCTTCCCTTCAGGTGCATTTGAATAACTCTTGCACACAACATGATAGAGAAAGAATTCTTTTTTCCAGTGTTTGCTGAAATCTAGAGGAAACAACCAAAACTGTCTGCAGGTGCTAGAGCACTCAGGGCCTGAGTTATACACTTTCAAAAAAGAATTTTATTCTTTTTGAAAGAATAAAATTATATATATATATATATTTACTACCAGTCAAAAGTTTGGACACAGTAAGATTTTTAATGTTTTTAAAAGAAGTTTCGTCTGCTCACCAAGGCTGCATTTAATTAAAAATACAGTAAAAACAGTAAATTGTGAAATATTATTACAATTCAAAATAACTGTTTTCTGTTTGAATATATTTTATAAAGTAATTTATTCCTGTGATAAAAGCTGAATTTTCAGCATCATTACTCTAGTCTTCAGTGTCACATGATCCTTCAGAAATCATTCTAATATGCTGATCTGCTGCTCAAGAAACATTTATTGTGTACAATTGTACAAAATATTTGTGTACAATATTTTTTTTTTCAGGATTCTTTGATGAATGGAAAGTTCAAAAGAACAGCATTTATTTGAAATATAATCTTTTGTAATATTATAAATGTCTTTACTGTGACTTTTGATCGATTTAATGCATCCTTGCTGAATAAAAGTATTAATTTCTTTAATTTCTTTTCAAAAAAATAAAAATTGTTACTGACCCCAAACTTTTGAACAGTAGTGTATAATGTTACAAAAGCTTTGTATTTCAGATAAATGCTGTCCTTTTTGAACTTTCTATTCATCAAAGAATCCTGAAAGAAAAAAAAAAAAAAAAAAAAGTACACAACTGTTTTCAACATTGATAATAATCATAAATGTTTCTTGAGCAGCAAATCAGCATATTAGAATGATTTCTGAAGGATCATGTGACACTGAAGACTGGAGTAATGATGCTGAAAATTCAGCTTTGCCATCACAGGAATAAATTACTTTACAAAATATATTCAAATAAATAAATAAATGCAGCATTGGTGAGCAGACGAAACTTCTTTTAAAAACATAAAAAAAAAATCTTACCGTTTCCAAACTTTTGACTGGTAGTGTGTGTATATGTATGTATGTATATACAGGTGCTGGTCATATAATTAGAATATCATCAAAAAGTTGATTTATTTCACTAATTCCATTCAAAAAGTGAAACTTGTATATTATATTTATTCATTACACACAGACTGATATATTTCAAATGTTTATTTCTTTTAATTTTGATGATTATAACTGACAACTAAGGAAAATCCCAAATTCACTATCTCAGAAAATTAGAATATTACTTAAGACCAATACAAAGAAAGGATTTTTAGAAATCTTGGCCAACTGAAAAGTATGAACATGAAAAGTATGAGCATGTACAGCACTCAAGACTTAGTTGGGGCTCCTTTTGCCTGAATTACTGCAGCAATGCGGCGTGGCATGGAGTCGATCAGTCTGTGGCACTGCTCAGGTGTTATAAGAGCCCAGGTTGCTCTGATAGTGGCCTTCAGCTCTTCTGCATTGTTGGGTCTGGCATATCGCATCTTCCTCTTCACAATACCCCATAGATTTTCTATGGGGTTAAGGTCAGGCGAGTTTGCTGGCCAATTAAGAACAGGGATACCAGGTACTGGTAGCTTTGGCACTGTGTGCAGGTGCCAAGTCCTGTTGGAAAATGAAATCTGCATCTCCATAAAGTTGGTCAGCAGCAGGAAGCATGAAGTGCTCTAAAACTTCCTGGTATACGGCTGCGTTGACCTTGGACCTTAGAAAACACGGTGGACCAACACCAGCAGATGACATGGCACCCCAAACCATCACTGACTGTGGAAACTTTACACTGGACCTCAAGCAACGTGGATTGTGTGCCTCTCCTCTCCTCCTCCAGACTCTGGGACCCTGATTTCCAAAGGAAATGCAAAATTTACTTTCATCAGAGAACATAACTTTGGACCACTCAGCAGCAGTCCAGTCCTTTTTGTCTTTAGCCCAGGCGACGCTTCTGACGCTGTCTGTTGTTCAAGAGTGGCTTGACACAAGGAATGCGACAGCTGAAACCCATGTCTTGCATACGTCTGTGCGTAGTGGTTCTTGAAGCACTGACTCCAGCTGCAGTCCACTCTTTGTGAATCTCCCCACATTTTTGAATGGGTTTTGTTTCACAATCCTCTCCAGGGTGCAGGTTATCCCTATTGCTTGTACACTTTTTCTACCACATCTTTTCCTTCCTTCGCCTCTCTATTAATGTGCTTGGACACAGAGCTCTGTGAACAGCCAGCCTCTTTGCAATGACCTTTTGTGTCTTGCCCTCCTTGTGCAAGGTGTCAACGGTCGCTTTTTGGACAACTGTCAAGTCAGCAGTCTTCCCCATGATTGTGTAGCCTACAGAACTAGACTGAGAGACCATTTAAAGGCCTTTGCAGGTGTTTTGAGTTAATTAGCTGATTAGAGTGTGGCACCAGGTGTCTTCAATATTGAACCTTTTCACAATATTCTAATTTTCTGAGATACTGAATTTGGGATTTTCCTTAGTTGTCAGTTATAATCATCAAAATTAAAAGAAATAAACATTTGAAATATATCAGTCTGTGTGTAATGAATGAATATAATATACAAGTTTCACTTTTTGAATGGAATTAGTGAAATAAATCAACTTTTTGATGATATTCTAATTATATGACCAGCACCTGTATATATATATATATATAATATATATGGGAAGCTTTTCAATTTGGGTACGCCAAATGGTCCCCGAGCTCTATTCTCTCATTGGTTGATTTGGTGGGTTTTAATATCCCAAAGAGGAATAATATTTAATATTTTATTTAGATATTTATTTAGATAACATATAACATATTTATTTAGATAACATACACAATTATGAATATAAATATTTACAGAATCGTTCAAAAGGGGTCAGTACGATTTTGAAAAAAGAAATTAATACACTTCTTCAATGTGGCAGTAAAGACATTTATAATGTCACAAAATATTTCTGTTTCCAATAAATGCTGCTTTATTCAGATCAAGTGTTGTTAGGGGTTTAATTGCCTCTCTCTCTCTCTATTTATCTCTGAAGCCCACCAAGAGTGCTACATACTGCGGCGGTCTGCCGAAGACCTACTCCATGATCTGCCTGGCACATGATGAGGATGATAAGAACCCAAAGTCTCGCAAGGTAGCAAAAAAACCATCATTCCTTAGCTGGGGTCTCAAGAACAAGAAGAGCAGCAGCACGCTGAGTCTTCCTACCGCAGATTACAATGGACCCTGGAACAGTTCTTCCCATCCCAACTCGTATAATGAAAGCGCCCTCTACTAAACACACAAAACTGGATTTATATGTGTGCTGATAGTGCACGCTATATTACAAGAAGAGAAGGAGAGATTTTTAGAGAGATTCAAATAAATTAAAGACGGAAAATGTACATTTTGCACAGACCTACAAACACAGATGTAAGGTATACTTTTATTCCTTCATTAGTCGGGTTTTTAGAAAATCTCACCAATAAATTTAAAGGTGAAGGATTACGTGTTTTAACAAATCAGTAGATAAAAACCTGACATGTATGCTGCTCAAAGTATTTGATTTTTTTTTTTTTTTTTTACTGTTTGTTTTATTATTCTTGTATTGAATGGCTAAATGGTGTTTGAAGGATTTTTTTTTTTTTTTTCTTTTTTTTTTTCACAAATTATTCTCTTCATATTAAAATGAGGGCTGGTAGATCGGCAGTTAACATGCAGCCTTTTTTTGAGCCTGTAGCTTACAGACAGACCACCATAGCAGGTTTCTGTGATGATCTTGCATCATTGAAACGGAGCTCTAATCCTGTGTCAATCACTGTAAAAGAACAGAATGTAGGAGAGAATGGTGAATAGCTTTTGCCCTTTGAATGTCTATACAAACAGTAATATTATTTGGTGTAAATCAAGTATTTACATACTGAAGCAAAATACTATGATAGGACTCTTGCCAAATTCAAGCAAGAAGGATGGAAAATACAGCAGTCAATACAAATGCCGTTCTTATTTAACCTTTGTTCCATGTGTTTTACCTGGCATTTCTTCAGTGCTGGAATATTTCACTGTCTACAAAGTAGATTTTATACACATTTGATAATCAAATAATTTATATGCAAAATAAAGAGAAAAAATATCTATATAAACATGTATTCATTTTAAGTATTGGAAGTATTTAGGTTTTGTATCGTGAAACTGTAGCCTGGTTGTTTTTTTGTTTTTTTTTGTTTTTTGGCTACATATCTTTCTGTTACTTGGTGTATGTTCTTCTGTTTAAATGGTATAGCTCAAAATGTGTATTTGTCTTACTGACAATATTTAACTTTTCATTTATTTGTAGAAAACACTGCCTCTCAGAATCCTAGAAAGTCAGAAGCCTTTAAAATGCCTTACAATAGTCTACACTGACGAAATCGTATTAAACTGTGGACCTCCGCTCCTCGCTTGTAAATATTTTATTGTTGTTAATGAATGTATCTTTATCAATTTATGTTTCTGCTAGTGCCACATTTGGAATTATAATGACAAACACTGTTCTGAGAGGATGTTGATTTGGTAAGGTTACATATTAATGATTCTTTGAAAGTTAATGTTCACAGACTTTTTCTTTAGGGTCAAGCCAGAATCTGCATCAGTGGCCTAAATTCTTACTTGGTTACAAAATGTTAACATAATAATAAAGCAGAGATTAGTTCCTAGATTAGTTTGTCTTATGTCTACAATTTATGTAGATTACCAATGCGACACAGCTGAGGAAATGTCTGGACTATAATGGAATCGATATTGTTGCCTACTTTTATGTTGTATATGTAAATCTTGATCTAAATAAACTATGGGGTCAAAGCTGTGGCTGTTTTTTTTTTTGTGTGTAAGAGGTTATTGTGGTCATTCACCGTGTAATCATCCCAACCACACCAATTCTGGCTAAAAGTAACAATTGCATAAGCAAGAGGCTATATATATCTTAATACAGGTCATGCATGAATAGGTTTTGACCGATGTAAAGCAGATTGTGTCAGTTTTCCCTTAATTCAACCTTATTTTTTCAAAATGTGTTTAAGGCAGAAAACTGACAGTATGAATGCAGCAGGCTATGCAGATTATGACATGACTATGGTTTAGTCCACAACCAAAGTCATCGACTACCCTCTTCTACTTTGAGAATTCTAAAATATATTTCAAAGCCTTGTGGACCTCTGCGACTCATATGTGAAACTCAATGTAAAGGCAAGGCAGAATGGAGTTATTTCACCATTAGAAAGTAGACTGCAGTAAAACCGTAATATAATGTTCAACTGACCTCTATAACTCTGAGGAACCCCAGTAAAACCGAAAGAAAGAGATTCATACTCTGTTCCTCTCTTTGTATTAATTAGAGGAAAAGCATCATTCATGCGCATGTGAATCTGGCCAGTGAAAACAATGTGGTGGACTAATGGATTTTAAATCACTCACAGACTGAGGAATTCTATGGTGTGGCTTTGGTTAGGTTATTAGAGAGATTGCTTACCAACGCCAGCAGTGATGTCACAGTGGTTAAGTGTGTGTGTGTGTGTGTGTGTAAGAGAAAGATAGAGATAGAGAAGATGTCTCTACAGCTGGAGAACATTAATAGAAATACACTGACTCAGGACTTATTCAACAGTTTTTTTTTTTTTTCAAAAACGGGGGTTTTACTGGAATCATTTACATATCCCATGAGTCTGTTTTAACGGGAACACTTTCCACCAGAGTGATTTCTAACAGTATGACTCACTTTCACTTTCTTCTCTTCAGCAGTCTTGTAAAAACGCAGGAAGCATACATTTAACCCACTTACAAATGGAATCGTTAGGAGCTGACACATACGTATTGAAATGAATATTAGTACACTGAAAATATTTGTGATGACAACTTACATTGTTTTCTTTAAATGAAAACTGGATGTGGAACAGTTTTATGCCATTATGCAGACTTTATCTAGTGAATGTATTTGTGTCAATACTGTCATTTGAAGATTAGATACTAAGTATAGAAGGTTTCACTCCAGCAGGGCTGACTCCACAGTTAGTACACAATAGGATTAAAAACTGTTAAACCTCTAGATGTGACAGCGATAATGACCTCTTTCCTACTTTCAGTGCATAATCTGTGGATTTATGCAAGATAAATAATAATAGAAATAATAATAATAGTTGTAGTAGTAGTATAATATGGAGTGATAAAGTAAAAAAAAAAAAAAAAAAAGCATGGAAGAATTGTGGAACACACAGCATGTTCACTAGTACACAACATTCTGCTGTTGGTTGATGAATGTTGTTCATCTTAGAGCTACAATTTTAGGTTATGGTATTTCACAAAATCCCCTGCAAAACGATAGGTGATAAGAAAGTGATGTAGTGGTTTTGTTGCCTTTACAGTTTTACACACTGCTTACACGCATTTTCAAAACTTTGCCTCTTTTTTTTTCAAAACTTTACACACAAATCCAAGAATTGCACACACAAAATGCAAAATGCATTTCATGTACATTTCCTATGTACATTTCTGTACAGAGAGAATGCACAGTAAACAAGAAAACAAGATTGAAACCAAACTATTTTCTTTTTTATTGTAAGCATTTGTGGTTGTGAATACAGTATTACACAGTACGAAAGAAAAGAAATACATCAACCATGTGTAGTTGGACAGAAACAATGGTTGTGTTTGAAAAAGGAAACCAAGGTACTTCCTGTTAGATTTTTGTGTGTTACATAAGTGTGTTGTGTTTTGCAAAAAGTGTTTTATGAAATTGAAAACTGAGTCGAAGGCCGAGAATTAGTGTATGGTTTTGCAGATTTAGTGTGTGGTTCTGGTGTTTACGTGTCAGATTTCAGAAATTGTGTGACAAGTAAGGAGTTTGTGTGTAAGCAGTTGAAAAAAAAAAAAAGCAGTTTTTGGTGAAAATACTTGGCCTTTAACTCCATTGCACCCTCATAGAGAACCCTATACTTTTCACATAAAAGGGTGACATTAGAAATTGTCAGATATTTATGAGCAACAAGGTGAAAGATTAAGTCTTTAAATAGTTCTTCATATTTTCAAATTGACTTCAATTCTGTTTAATTGTAAATTCTGAGGACACAAATCCTGGTTGAACGCCAAAACGAAATGTTATACATTACACAATCGTTACTTAAAGCTATTTAAAATTGCCCATAGACAACAGAAAAGTCAGTGCAAAGACAACTGATATAAATCCTCTATTATTTTTTTCTCAAACACCCACGTGCAGACTTCGCAGTTGAGTGGTCGAGACTTCCCTCTGCTGGAGAACTGCCGCACTCAAACGTGGCACAACGCCGTTGCTAAGAGGAATGAAAAGCAACGCTGATTTGTTAAGCGAGCACGCGCGAACCAATAGGAGGACTTGTTATATTTCAAGGTTTTTCAGGGAAAGCGTCTAGTTACGTGAAGTTGAGTTGAAGCTAGTATGATTTCGATGAAAAATAATCGTTGTATATAATAAGTAACCTTTAAAAATGTCAGTTATGAGCTATAAAACATTACTTATTTACTTTACATAGCTATCAGGGTGAAAAGCTCAGTCCTGACCGCGGTTTTCATAAATCTTAATGTCACATCTCTCACCGAAGCGAGGAAGTTTGTTGAGGACTATGTCATCCAAATTCAACTTCAGCTTCAGGAGAAAAGAGAAAAGAGAATTTGTAAGTCTTCTATTGCTTAAATAAAACTGTTACATTTTGTGGCTAACCAGTTTAGCTGCTAAAAGGCCGTCTTACTTAGCAACCTATAAATAGTTACATTCATTCAGAACTCATTTAAATATTTTCTCACCAGTGGTAACTGTTACTGGATTACTTTAACATGCGTATCCTGTGATGTAGTTGTGTAGTAAAATGTGTAATCTCGTTTGCTGTTGTGGTTGTTTAGCGGAATATAGCTCATGGCTTGATCCCTGCTGCCACCATTGCCCCCAGACCTGCGGTTCCCCGCACTCCTCCCCCACGAAGCCCCAACCCCTCTCCAGAGAGACCCAGGTATACCCACATACCATATCCCAATCCATTAATATCACTTTGGTTTCCCTCCATCATTTTACACATCTCTTAATGCATGTATGTTCTTGAGGGTCCTTTAATTCAATCATCGTTAGCCATAATGTTTTTATAGAAAATACCTGTTTCAGGTATATATTTTCACTTTATCTTATCTTTACACTTTTTTGATTTAATATGTAAACTTTGTAATTTCTCTGATAACTTTTATAGGTCTGCCTTGGCAGCTGCCATATTGTCTTCCTCCCTGACGGGCCGTACTGTTGCCATTCCTCCTCCACGCCAAAGATCTTACTCTGAGAGTGATTGTTCACGTGCAGACAGCCAAACTGGCTTTGAACCCTATGCTGCCACAGCACTGTATACCAGGTAATATTAGTACATAAAGTTTCATTGACCTAAATCAGGCATTGCTAAACTTTTTTTTGTCAGCAGGAGATTTTAAAGTTAATATTTCAATAAATTAACAACGCATCTGCATGTTCACGGTTTTCTGATGTCAGTTAATGATCACATGACATGCAGGTTAACAAAATATTTCATATTTTTTATAGTTTTATTTTGATTGCTTTTATTTAAAGTTCACGAAACCTCTGCAGTTTCCTCATGAACCTAGTTTGCTCTCTTTTACTTAGAGGAATAGTTAATTGAATAGTTCAATGTACAAAATTTTGTACATTTTTACTGACCCTCAAGTCATTCTAAATGACTTACTTTCTTTCATGGGATCTTTTTTTTAATATCTTTTTTTTTTTTAATATGGTGACAGTGCCTTAAGATCTAGTATGACCCACTAGCAGTTAGTCAAGGGACATCCAGTCTTACTTTTCAGAATCAAATTAGGCCAATATACATTTTTATGTAAATTGTTTAAAAAAAGTTATGAACAGAACTAAAAAAAAAAAAAAAAATTGATAGTCTTTTCTTCCTTATTGTGACATTACGTATATCCGAGTGAAACCGCTTCTCGAACAAGAAAATATGTATGATAAAACTTGATTTTGTCTGTCAGGAATTGATTGGATGGTTGTGGTGCTATTGCTGTGATCTCATGTGAGTGACAGGTTGTCCCGACCACGAGCCAGCATAATAAATAAATTGCATAAAAAAGCAACATAAACATATTGTTTCAAGAAATGACTTGTGTTCTATATTCCAAGTCTTATGAAGCCATATGATAGCTTTTTGTGAAGAAAAGACCAATATTTAAGTTGTTATTCACTTGTTATTCTCTCCTTGGCACGTTCATGAGTTTATGAGAGAAATAGACAGATCTATCCAATGAATTGGTCAGTTAAATTTCTGTCTGCCTTTCAACCAAAGCTATGACTTTAGAAAACTTGGAATATAGTGCACAAGTCATATGGACCACTTTTATGATACTTCTGTGGTGCTTTATCATAATTTTTGAAGTTTGAAAGCGACTAGTATAGTTTTCTGTAATTTGTCATTTTGTGTTCCATGGAAGAAAGAATTTCACACATTGTTGACGACATGAGGATGAGTTTCATTTTTGGGGGAAGTTGGGGAACTAATCCTTTAAATAAGTCTGAAAGAACAATCATCATTAATAATACAACAGAATGACTTCTAATCAGGGTAACACAGCAGGCTGCATTGATTGCAAGTGTATAGACATTACTGGTTCAGCAGGGGGAATGCAGTTTACTTACAAATTTAGTCTTTGGTCTGATTGCACTGTGTGATAGGATGTGTTACAGATACTGGTTTAAGCATCAAAAGCTTGTCATCAAATTTTATGCAATTTAAATATGTGGACTGTGATTTCTTAAAGGGTTAGTTTACCCAAAAATGAAAATTCTGTCATTAATTGCTCACCCTCATGTCGTTCCAAACTTGTAAGACCTTCGTTCACCTTCGGAACACAATTTAGGATATTTTTGATGAAATCCAGGAGGTATATGCCTCGTCCATAGACAGCAATTTAACCACCTTTAAAGGTCCAGAGAGGTACTAAAGACATTGTTAAAAAAGTTGACGTGACTACAGTGGTTCAACCTTAATTTTATGAAGTGACAAGAATACTTGTCGTGCGCAAAAACAAAACAAAAATAATGACTTTTTTCAACAATATCTTCTCTTCTGTGTCATTCTCATATGCTCTTTACGTTCAGAGCTTCCAGGTTCTACCTGAGAACGGCGACTCATTATTGGCCGGCTCCTGCATCAGCATCACACGAATGCATCGTGTTGCTCACATGAACAGCCTCTGCCAATACTGAGCCTGTGTTCTGACGTAGAACCTGGAAGCTCTGAACGTAAAGAGCGTATGAGAATGACACAGAAGAGAAGATATTGTTGAATAAAGTCGTTTTTGTTTTGTTTTTGCGCACAAAAAGTATTCTCGTCACTTCATAAAATTAAGGTTGAATCACTGCAGTCATGCCGACTGTTTTAACGATGTCTTTAGTACTTTTCTAGACCTTGAAAGTGGTGGTTAAATTGCTGTCTATGGACGAGTCATATACCTCTTGGATTTCATCAAAAATATTGTAATTTGTGTTCTGAAGATAAAGGAAGGTATTACAGGTGTGAAACAACACGAAGGTGATTAAATAATGACATAATTTTCATTTTTGGGTGAACTAACCCTTTAAGCAAGATGCATGAAAATGTATTTGCTCTCTCACTTTAGGGACAGATGGCCATATTCAGTGACAGAAAGACCCCCTGTGCCTTCCCCAAGACATACTGATGATGATGAAGGTGATGATAGTGATGAGTTGGAGGGACTAGAGAGAGATGAAGATCATGTGTATCAGTCCCTTGAGAGGCAGAGCAGAGCTGATGACATAAATGTTGTTTACGCCGTGCCATTAAAACACAGGAAGGTACAGTCTGTGTCTGTTTAGCTGCTTTTCCACTGTCAGGCCGAACGGTTCTTAGAATGGTACGGAGCGGTTCCGGTTGTGTTTCCACTTGAGCCTGGTATGGCACGGCATGATTACATACCATTCTCGGCACGGTTGTCTAACGTCGCCACTCAGGATTCGTCACTTGTCTGTTGCTGGCTAAGCGCTCTATTTGAGCAATGTAAACACAAATTGAAATATCTTATCATTCTCCATAATGCGATCATTATTTACATGTCATATCATCAGTAAACCATTGCATTACCAAGGTAACGACTGTCACTTTTGTGTTACATTCCAAAGAGTGGCCGTTATCAGCCCCACAGTGGAAAATGAAACCGTAACCATACCAGCTGGCCCGGATTGGCACAGAATGGAACGGTTGCGCAATGAGAACCGTTCGGCCCGATGATTTTGTTTGTTTGTTTGATTGGGTCTGTATGTGGAAGTGCTTTGGCCTGTTATGCATTTGATTCATTTACTAATATTCACCATGAGGTGGAGCTGCTGATTTATTCAAATCCTGCTCTAAATCAAAACCTAGTCTAAGATCATAAAGAGATTTGAATTAAAATCTGATTTTATATATATATATATGTGATGTTTAACAACTGCTTATAGCAGCAATTATGTTGATCATATAATATTTATAAAGTTGACTGACTGAATGAATCTCTTTTTCAGGACGAGACCAATTCAGACGTTGACGAAGAGACAGAAGACTCTGCATTCGATATTGTGTCTCCCCTACAGACTGAAGGTTTGGAATAACAAAGATTATTTTCTTAAAAAAAGTGTATATATAGTCTCTTATAGCAAGGCTTCATTTATTTTAAATGTTTTCTCTCTCTCTCTCTCTCTCTATATATATATATATATATATATATATATATATATACTAAATAAAGAAATATATAAATAAAATTAACATCTCACATCTTACTCTTATTTCACTTCAGTGACTTCATTGACTTTGAGAGCCATGGTAATTTTGCAGCTTGATTGCTATAATTAATAAAATTTTGTATTTTAGAGGAAATTGTGGTGCAGGAAGAAGCAGCTGAAACGGTAAGAGAGCCTCTCATCAGATCAGCCATAATGAAAAGCTGAAGTCATTATTTTGATTAAGTTAATTCAGGTTTAAAATCTAATTTTCTAAAGCTGCTGTAGAAATGTCAATTATGTTGAAGCCTAGAGTGGTCTAAAGGTCATTCTCCCCCAGGGCTCAACAAATTCTCTAAAGACAGAGGGGAAAAATCACACTGGCATAAAGAGAGAGGTTAAAGGCACCTTTAGAAACACCGAGACAGAGGTTGTTATCAGTGAAGGAGTGTGAATGAGAATTAGACAGGATGAGAGAGAAAGTAGGAAGGTGTTTAGAGTGGGTGGGAAGGTGAACATGAATGTAGAAATGGCTAAAAAGACCAGAAATGGCTGAGATTATTAATAAACTCTCTCAGTTTATTAATAATCTCAGCCATTTCTGATACAAGAGACTATCACAACTATTCTGATTCACTATTCAGTAAGGGGCTCTCTGATCTGACAGCTAATTCATCCATTCACATACACACACACACCCCAATTAGGCCATGTGAACCTGTGCATGGTTAATATGCAGACACACACACACACACACACACACACACACACTGACCAGCCCCTTACTGTCTTATAACTCCATGTTGTCAGATCAGAATGCTACCATTCCTGTAGGTGCTTGGAGACCTTTACCAGAAGCTCTCTAATCTCAACTCTTAATGTGGAAAATTGCTCATTAGTAGAGTTTAACTGCCTCTAATGAGCAAGCACACTGCCCTTTTCACTACTGGATATACTTAGTAATTCAGTCTGCTTTCAGTCTGTTTTATTCTTTGGTCTTTGATATTCTGCAGTAAGAACCCTTTAATCAGTAAGAACTTCCCTCTGTCTCCATAGCAGCCATCATTGCTACGACAACCGAGATCAGTCTCTCGTGGGAGCATGGCATCTCCAGGTACTTCCCCTCTCTGCCATACATTTTATCCATCACAGCAGCTGAACTCCACAGCAAATCATGTGCAATGTCACTTGTGCTCATTTCAAAATCTTTTTGTCAGTCCATGTAAAATGTGTCCCCTTTTTAGGAATCCTCAAAGCTTTGAAAGAAAAGCATCATTTCTGTTTCATTTTGACAGAGAGCAAATTAAGGACATTGTAAACATCTAATTAATGTCAAATTTGTTGAAGCACAGCTTTCAGCAGGCTGGAGACAAATTAGGTAGTTACTATGTGATACATTTGTGAGAGGTAATAATAATAATAAAAAAGGTAGTAATGCCTCTGCCAGTTTAACAAATGTCTTCTCATTCAGCTTCTCTCATGGGCTTATTGTTGTCAGCAATGAGATATGAGAAAGATGAGGCTATAACTATAATGACTATGAGGACAGAGACTGGAATTACCTCGACATTTGTCTTGATATATTCCCTACTTCTCCTCTTCCTCCACTGCAGTAATTTTGATTCTTTCTATTGTCCTCAGTGGCGACAGTAAAGAGTTTTTTTTTTAAATCCACTCCTAAACAAGTTGTTATTGCTAAAGGAAGTTGCTATTAGTTGTTTAGGAATAGATTTAAATATAAGTATGCTGTGCTGCAACAGGATTATTAGCTGTAAAACATATTAACTGTGCATTACTTGCCAAATACAAGGTATGTCAAAATTGGTCATTTAGCAATAAATTATTTTTTTTTTGTAATAAGGTAATTGGAACTGTTGTTTTTGGCCAAAAAAAAAAAAAAAAGAACATAAAATGCAACTGATAAACATTCTGAAGGTGTGTAGTATGCACAAATTTTTGCCATGTTGGCATTGTTCTTTGATCCGTTTATCCGTTTAAAAAATGATTTACTCAAGTATTTTTAAAGTACAATTTAACCATGTGGAACAACTTTCTTGGTGCCTATAACGCTTAGACTAGAAAAGAGCGGTCCAGCCAATTTTTTTTTTTTTTTAATATATATATTTTTTAACTTTTCGAATCTGACAGCTCCTAATGTCATGTGGCATTCGTTAATGGACAACAAAGTGTCCACTAGTTGCACACTTAAGGATCTCAGTGAATACAGGTCATTTTTTGTTTGCCTACTTTTTCATGAATACTCATTTGATGTCCTGCTTTTGGCATACTATATAGGCAAGTATGCATATATTGGATATGGAGAAATGCATGAATGGCTCTTGACTTGTGGTAGTTAAAGAGTTAGTTTACCCAAAAATGAAATTTCTGTCATTAATTACTCACCCTCATGTCATTCCAAACCCGTTAGACCCTTGTTCATCTTCTGAACACAAATTAAGATATTTTTGAAAGGTAGTAAAAACATTGTTAAATTAGTCCACGTGACTACAGTGGTTCAACCTCAATGTTAAGAAGCGACGAGAATACTTTTTGTGCGCAAAAACAAAAGAAAAATAATGACTTTATTCAACAATTTCTTCTCTTCCCTGTCATTCGCCTATGCTGTTGACACAGTAAACACAGTGTTGCGCTTCCGGATTCTGCTTCAGAACGCCGGCTCAATATTGGCCGATGCTGTACACATGAGCACCAAGACGCATGTGTGTGATGCTGATGCAGGAGCCGGCCAATAATGAGCCAGCGTTCTGACGTAGAACCCAGAAGTGCTGCATTGTGTGTACTACGTCAACAGCGTAGGAGACTGACAGGGAAGAGAAGAAATTATAAAAAAAAAAAGAAAATATCTTAATTTGTGTTCCAAAGATGAACGAAGGTCTTACGGGTTTGGAACGACATGAGGGTGAGTAATTAATGACAGTAATTTCATTTTTGTATGAACTAACCCTTTAATGTTGCAGTTTTGTTATATTCACAATACATGGTAATACAATATATGTGTGTTATAATGGGATTTTTTAAATATATTGTAGCTTATATATAAAATTACTAGCAAATTCCATATTTTTATTCTATGGATATAATAAAATTGGTAGCATTTAGTTTCACTCGAGAGATCATGTGGCAGATGCAAGCAAACCAGCATTAGTCTAGCCTTGAGGATTGCAGGAAGGATGGATTTACCCTCTGAAATAGAGCATGTTGGACAGTTGCTGCAAAGTGATCAATGGACAACTGCCAAGCTTTTTATGCACCAGCAGACAACGGCTGTATCAACTTTAACAGCAACAGAGACTTCCAGTGAAGGAAGAACTTTGCTGGAGGATGAGATTAAGATGACCTTGAGGTCTAATCTAGGGCTGAGATGTCAAAAAATGCAGACAAAATCTTGTCCGTGTTTGTAATTTTAGAGACCAAAGGCACAGGCAGATCAAGGAGAACTAAATTAGATTAGAAGGAGAGCAAGGATGATACCGCTCCACTAGGAGACACAATAAGGGGTTTTCAGCCCAATATCCAATTTTAAGCCTTGTGAGAGTCAAGCAAAATGTCTTTGGTAAGGATGTTTGACATGATGTAATATAGCATGTACTGCAGTCTGTCTTATAATTCCCACCTTCATTGAGATCTAAATTGTGGATTTTAATATTGTACAGAATAGAGTCCCTGGTTCGTGAAAAAATAGTAATAATAAAAAAAGGTCATCATTTACTTGTATCCCCTCATGTTGTTCCAAACTCTTGTGACTTTACTTCATGGAACTGAAAATGAATGCGTAATGTCTTTTTTTTCCCAATGCAATTTTAATTGGATCAGAGTGAACTGGAACTGTTTCGTTTTTGAAAAAAAATCAGTTCAGATCAGTTTTGTGAACCAGATCAAGCAAATCATTGAAAAGTTCTGACTATTAACTATTAATTTAGATTAATTTACAGACTATCACAAATTCTCTAATGAATGTGTCAATGAGAGCTGAATGTCACAGTTTTAGGTAATAACAACTTCAATTTTGTTCTGTATTTCTCTCAGAGTTATATCATAAGACTTGGGAAATGGTACTCAAACCCAGATGAACCAATTTTCTGATACCTTAGGGTGCTTTTGTATCTTTTTGAAGTTTCATCTTTGAAAGCTCTAGACTCCATTACTTTTAATTGCATGCATAAAATGACCTGTGCATTCTTCAAAATTTCTTCATGAAAGAAAGTAATACAGGTTTAGCGCTACATGAGGGTAAGTTTTTCATGTTTGAGTGAATTCCTTCAACAGAAAATGACCTTGTGATTGAGAAAGTTGTCAACATTCATAGGTCATTGAAAGTAGGTTATGAAGTCCTCAGCAGTGAGTGAGAATGTAAGAGGGTGAGCATTGGATAGCGGAAGGTTGGAGAATGATTTGAGTGGGATGGACCTGGCTGCATGTGTTAATTATGGAATGATCGTACAATGTATCTGCACATTGTTCTTCCACTATGTCAGTTCTCTGATATCCAAGGACTTGTAGTGGAGCAGCAAGGGAGTCCAGAAATAAAGTACACTACATCAGGTTTAAGTGGTTATTGTTAGAGATGTCAACAGAAGGAAGTACTCTGTAGTCGGAGGAAGTAGTTAAATCAGGTGAGAAGCCATGGAATATTTCACTGAAGCAGTCTATGGATGGATAAAAGGAAGGTGTGAGACTGTGGGTGTGAGATTCAGAAGTAATCAGACAAATGAAGGGTATGAGAGTAAGCATGAAGGAAAAGCGAGGTTGGTTGCCAGCTGTTTGTTTTTTGGCAGACAAATTGATGTGAAAGATTAATGGTACAAGGAGATTAAAGTAAACTGGAGTACTGGAAGGTTTATAGACATTGCCAAATAAAAGAAGAATACTGTCTTTAGGAAATAGGCTAAGGAGTTGACTAAGATTGCTTTAAGCTTATTAAAGAGAGATTCATAAACCCCTTTCACACATTAAACCTGATAAATTACTGTAAAAAAAAATGACCAGATTGACCTTTCCAGTAAATGCACAAATGTGCTGTTCAAACAAGCGTTCTGTATTTTTACTGGTAAGATCCCATTCATACATCAGTACCAAAATACTAGTAAACTCTATGATGTCAATCATTGGAAATTACCCGTAAATGATGCACCTTTTTCTTCATCCACCTGTATGAGGAGAAACTGATTAAATGCTATTTTTGAAAAGGTCCTGTTCACGTGTGATCTTAAAAAGGTATTTACCGGTAATTTACCAGTAAAGACAGTATACCCAGTTAAAAAAGAAGTACACTTCCATAATGTACTGAAAGTGCTTTATTTTCATGCACTAATTTTGTACTTAATATAGTAAAATTTCTTCTTTAGTACGCACAGTTGAGTACACTTAGATGTTCTTAAGATTATCTTAAGAAGTACTAAAGAAGAATTTTTAAAATTAGTGCACGAAAATAGAACACTTTAAGTACATTATGGAAGTGTACTTTTTTTCACCTCAGTAGGGCTTTCACACTGCGCTTAACCCCGTGTTATCGTCATTCTAAACCCTGCTTCTAAAAGGATGAACATTTCACACTTTTTAGCGGGTTTAGCACTGCATTTTATCCTGGGTTATGAACCACTTTTTGCGTGACAGAAAACGCAACAATTACAGTGAAGTTTCATTCTTACCTTTTATAGACCCTAAAAAATTAAAAGGCAGTATAAACTTGAAGGTATAGTAAGCAATGTATAATATGAGAACGTGCAATGCTAGAGCCTTTATATTAGCAGGTTGTGTGCTGCGTTCATCCAATCAATATGCAAATAAGAACGTTAACTCAGGGTTTAGGAGTGTACAGTGTGAATAGGCAGCTTATTAATACCAACAATTTAATTGTTAACCCCAGGTAAATTATGAGCAATGTGAAACGTGAAGCAAGAACCATTCACCCAGGGTTTAGAATGACCCAGGGTTAACTATTTTAAGTGTGAAAAGCCCTAATGTGTGTAACGGGCTGAAGAATTCCTTGACCTAAAAATAAAAAAATGCACATTACCGTTCAAAAGTTTAAATATAAATTACGGTATAAACTGACAGTAATATTTATAATAATAAGACATTTTTTTCTTGAGCAGCAAATCATTATATTAGAATGATTTCTGAAAGATCATGTGACACTGAAGACTGAAGTAATGATGCTGAAAATTCAAATTTGCCATCACAGGAATAAATTACATTTTAAAAATATAAAAATAGATAATAGTTATTTTAAATTGTCTTAAATAAATGCATCCTTAGTGAGCAAAAGATTTCTTTCAAAAGCATATTGATCCCAAACTTTTGAATGATAGTGTATAATATAGAATTTGTTTATTTAGATTATGGTCTGGCCTCATTCACTGTAAGAACTACTCATTTACTCACTCACTTGTGATTACTCACTTAATTGCTCTCAAATTCTCTTGTACAATTACTAATTTATTCATCCAATCAATTTATCACTCATTAACTCACCTCCTGTTTTTTTTTTTATTTTAAATATTGTTCTTGTCAGAGCTTAATGATGACTGGAGCGCTCAGTCTCACAGATCACTGAATACTTCAAAAAGGAAGACCTCACGGATGAAGGCGAGTCCAGTGAGAGGGAAAGAGAGAGACATCAGTCCAGGTAAGGGGGCTTGACCTCTTCTCTTTGACATCTGATATTTCCAGCTCTTTTGATGTTCTAATTAATAATTTTGCAGCTAAAATATCCTTAATCATGGTAAAGTTACTGTAACGCATGGCCCAAATTGGCTTATTGCTTCAAATCAATGTTTAATAAATGATTAAATGTATTACTGGCTGTGAGTCTTAGAAACAGACTCATCTCATTGGATTTGACTAGTCAGAAAAATTCTAAGAAAAGACTAGAGCACAAAACACTAATGAAATAAATAATGAGCTAGATCTCATCATTAGTTGTATTAAGTTATTTAATAATATTAAGCTTGTCTGTCTCTAATTTATTGTTAATGCTGCTTATTTTTATCAAGATATAGGATCACTCAGTGTGTGTATTTTAATCAGTGCTAATGTGATTTGGCTGACATTAAGCTCAACTACACTAATGGAATGAATGTATTGCGTAATCTCAACAGACTATACAGCGCCAGACTCATGAATGTGTATTAGGACTAAACAGATGTTGTGCGGTCTGCGCATCAAGGGGAATTAATATAGTCCATCTTGGAAAGAAAATCAGAAAATCAGTCTCATCTTCACATAATCCTATCTTCTCATTCTTTATTTCTTCTGTCACATTTTCATCTCTTTATGTCTGTCCTGTCAATCTTCCCTCTCTCCTGTCTTTGCATTTTGTGCTGTTGTTGTTGGTGTTACATTGTGCTGTGTTGCATTGTATTGCTGTGTCTTGTTTTCTGTTTTGTTTTTATACTTTGCTTTTTGTTCTTTTGTTCTGTTCTGTGGTTTCTATTCTGTGTGTGGATTTGCCGTGTTTTGCCCTGCCCTGTGTGCTGTGTGTGGCTGTGTGGTGCAGAGGCCAGTGAAGTGTTGCGGAGTACACTAGAGGTGCAGCAAGCGCTTGTAAAGGAGCTGAGGGAGCAGACTCAAATTCTGGCTCAGGAGAAGGAGACACTGGAGAAGAGATGTTTACAACAGAATCGGCACATAGAGCATCTCCAGCAGGAGCTCTGCCACTCTCACACAGAGAAAGGAAACTCCACAGGTGCCTCCTCATTTGCTGCTACACATCCCACTGCGCTCACAGGGGCTTATCCATCATTAGAGGGATAGTTCCCTTAAAAATGGAGATGGTCCTCACTGCAGAACATGAGATCCAGGGGGCAAGGTTGGATCCAGATCCAACTCCTCCCACTTTACATATTCCTAAGCCTACCTGTCTCAGCCCCCTGGATCTAAATCTACCCATCTCCACCCCCTGGATCTGGATCCAACTCCTCCCACTTTACATATCCCTAAACCTACCCGTCTCTACCCCTGGATCTCGTGTTCTGCAGTCAGGGGCTACTGCAAAAATGAAAATTCTGTCATCATTTACTTACTCACTTGTTGCTCCAAATTGATGTGACTTTCTCTCTTCTGTGGAACAAGAGGTGAAATTTTTAAGAATATTCTGGCAACATTTTAGTATAATTTATCATAGGTGCTCTGGAGAGCGTCTATTTACAACATGTTTTTGGAGCGTTGAGCAGTGTAGTCCATCCCAAACATATCTGTTGATTTCTTGAATTCAGTGGCCAATCAGAGGTGTTTAAGTTAGGATCTCGCTGGTAAAAATGCTAGAGTTTTTGTTCAGTGCTGAATTCTGCACGCTTGCAAATCCTCTCATAACAAACAAAGTAGACATGATGTGCAGTGTAGACAGCTTCATTGATTATAACGGAACTTTGTGAGAATGTGATTAACTAAAATGAGTGACAGCTTTTTTTGTGATTATAAAGGGAGTACTCTTTGCGCTCTTTATGCCATACAGTAGCCTATGTTTGCTTTCCTTGTAATATTAACAGTGGTTTGTGAATGTAGATGCTTTAATAACAAATAATTTATCGGGAGCATTTTCTGCTAGAAGTGCAGGTTGTGGCTAGGCAACATGTAACTTGAAACTATTTAATAGAAATTTCATGTACTGAACCTGCGGGCTTTTGCGGACGGGAGCGGGACAAAACATGAATGTTGCGGGTGGGAGCGGGATAAGGTAACATACATTTTTGCTGGAGTGGGACTAAATAGGGCTCTAAAATTACACAGTTTTTGTATGATCTCAGAAGACTTTGGATATTGAAGTCTTATGGACCATTTTAATGATGCTTTATTGCTTTTATAAAATTTATGTGGTGCTTTTGTGTACTTTTTGAATCTTGAAAGTTCCAGTCCCCATTCATTGTACAGTAAGAGTGACGTACACAGTCTTCAAACATTCTCATTTTTAAGGGGAAAAAAAATATCATGAAGGTTTTTGAATTGCATGAGGAGAAGTAAATGATGACAGAATTTTAATTTTTGGGTGAGTTATCCCTTGAAGCAACCTACTGTGAATCTACAATGCACATGCAGATTAGCTCTAATCTTCAACAAATGCCTACTTCATTTCAAGTCATTTCAAGCAGCGTTTCAAATTGTTAATTTTAAAATAAACAAACACAAAATGAAAGTAAAGCGGCAGCCCGTCACGGACGACTGCCACACACACATAAACAAAACACAACATAAAGTCCAGGCGTGGTCCTCTCTCATCCTTCACTGTCATTGCTCCTCCTTTTATGTTCCTGAAGCTCCTCCGTGAGAACTTGATGCCGGTGTGGCGCGCAGATGACGCTCATTCACTCGCGCCACCGGCCTTGCACCTTTCCTACGGCTCTCGGCCTCATCCTGCTTGCCACATGTGTTACATTTGTAAAACTATGATAATCTAAAGAAGGAGTGAAATAAACATAAACCATTTGAATAATTTCTATCAACATTCGTTCACACAACTGTCCTTCAACTGTAGCATCATTCCCATCACAACCAACAATTTATCCCCTAGTTACGTTTTTACAAAAAATTGTCTACCAGGTTACCAAGGAGACAACTGTGTCAGTGAAGAGATAATTTATGATACACATTTATGATGTGTGCAGAAAACAAAACAAACTAAAATGAAGAGGAATATCACTTGTGAACATGTGGAAAAAAAAGTAAAATATTATTGTGGTTTAGGATACCTAAAATTGTATATCAGTGAAATTAGCCTAAAGGCAAGACAGATTTGTCTGCTTGTTTGTTCCAGAAATGTTTAAAACATAATTTCAAAGACGAAATGAATGGTTATTTGAGATGTGGTGGAAATGAAACTTGTTCATAACTGTTCAGGTAAAAAAAATATTGACAGAATTCTCCCATGATATATGTACCTACATTTCCAGAGGACCCAAAGTGTCCATATTTGAAGAAACACCCATAATATGTACATGTCTGGGTGGGGGTTCTTGCCCGAGTTCTTTTGCTGTTTTAGTGTGGGGTTTTGCATAAATCATCTCTGATCTGACTATGTGCAGTTGTGTGTGTGTGTGTGTGTGTGTGTGTGTGTGTGTAGGTGAGAGCTCTGAGTTGCTGAGTCTGAGGCAGCAGGCTCAGGAGCTGGTGGATGAGAATGATGGGCTGAAGATGACGGTCCACCGTCTCAATGTGGAGCTTAGCAGATACCAGGCCAGATTCCGACCACTCAACAAGGACGAGGTAAAATAGCTCACTGTACACCAATTTCAGTGTGCTGTTTCCGAAATTGAATACTTCCCTATTATATAGCGTGTGAAAAACAGTACGCCAACAGAGTAGTATGTCCGAATACATGGTATTTGAAAAACAGTAGGCGAAAAGTCCCCAGATGACCTACTACTTCCAGCAAGATTCTGAAGTGCGCATTTGATGGACACTTTACTATCCTGTGAGGCCACGAGAGGGGATTTATGAATGGAGGTGAAGCGATGTAACAGACGGTGGTTGATCACATAATAATGACAACATGGTGGATGTAGTCCTTCCGGATTACATTCATACTACACGCATTCATGCTATATAGAACATACTTTTTTAATTGTCACAAAGTAAGTTCAAATTCAAATGTAGTACCTACTCAGTATGCGATTTTGGATGCACCGATGTTTTCTATAGGCTCAAACTTAAAACTACAGGATAGTGATTTTAATAGCTTAGGAAATTTTATGTAAAAGTGACATGAGTTTTGAAACTTTATACTTTTCAAAAAGTAACAGTGAATAATCCCTCCCCTCAACTATCAACCTGCTTATTCATCTTGTCATACACATTAATATGTATGTAATGTATGGGGACTTGACATTTTCCAGTTTTGCTTGAGTTCTCAGAGTTACTAGAGGATAAAAGAGGAGAAAGCTACTAATGCACTTTTAGTGCAAGCAAAAGAATGTTAACTACTTTCACATATTATGGGTAGAAAAATGCCACACAGTCCTTAATTAAAATTCTGGAGATTCTCTGAAATGATAAATGTTTGAATTCATGTACGGGACATTATATCTGTAGTCTCGCTTGCCTGATCCTCTGTTTTGATGTGATAGATGAGTGCTGTATGATAACTGAAGTTAATTGCTGCAAATCTGCATTGACTGATTTTGGAGCAGTGCTCGAAACTGTAGTTCATTTATCCTTGTAACTGAAGGAAAAAAGGGCTCTCAGAAATTCAGTAGTTTATCTGACACTGTCTTCTTTCAGTCTTGCAGGGTGTGATTAGCTAACGCCACAGTAATGATATGCAGCTTTTCCTTTCATCTCCTACTTCCTGTTTAATGCAGAGATAATAGTTTGTGGGGTATTAAAATTTCAAAGGAGCATTACCAGTGAGAGGTTGAGATCAGATATGTGCGCGCATGGAATCAGAGATTGTTTCTGCTTTACCCTGGTGTGCAGCTTGTTTTAGCCTTCTGAATGCATTAGTTATGTTCTAGTGCATCTGAGACAGTGGGCAGCTGAGAAAATGTCCACAACTACAAATTACATAGACCTTTATTTAACCAAATCCCTTCTAATGGATACCTTCTGAGCTTTGGTGACAATTGAATGTTGTTTAAACGTGCATGGATTTGAAAGTAGGAGCTATAATGTTGAAAAGAGCCTTGTAACTAAACAGCTGAGTTATCATAAGTTTTAATGAGCCTTTATGTATTGAATAATCATTTTAAAGCACTGATGAAATTGCATAACTGACCTTCTTTAACAAGCCTCAGAAGAGTTTTACAGCCAGAGAGCAGCGTGACCTCTATTATTTGAGGGATCAAAAGTCTCCGATTTGTCGTGTTGGTGTCATTTTATTAAGGAGGAAGGGAGAGAGTGAGTTTATTTTGTATTGATTAGGGCTGTCTGAACTTTGAGCCTGTCTGGTTTGCTGGTTCACTGAGAGAATGACTGTCCTGATTGCTCAGATACTTCAGTATAATATATTAATCTGCTTCTCATTCATCTGTACAGTACTCGGGTGCCTTTCATATGAGCTTAGGGCTAAGAGTCCCTAACTGCAATGAATTAGAGATCTGCTGATCACAGAACTAAAGCTCTTTCTTAAATATTTCCCTTTTTCACATCTCAGAAGGTTTATCGGTTATGTTCATTTAGTGAGACTGAACATTTGACTTTGACTCTTGAGCTCTTGGTTTTTAAAAAAAATAATTAGAGCACTGCACTGGTGTGTGGCTGGGCAGAACTGAGTGAATGGGGAGAAAGGAGACAATTGGCAGGCTAAATATGCTCCATCACTTTAGTTTCAGGTCAGAGGCCTGGATCTCACTCTCTTTTCTGCCCCTCCTTCCGTCTCAGCACAGCAGGGTTGAAACTTAAGGAAATGTCACATGGGCTTTAGTTAAAGAAGAAACTAGGCGCTCTCTGTGTCCCTCTTACTCTGTCCACCAACCTCTGCTTTTAACAGTACTGTTGATAACTTCCCTTTCTAGCCTTAAGTGGATCAGTGTAACACTGAATGTGTCTGAACGCTCTGCTGAGGGAGCGGGCAGCAGGAAGCGTGTACAGGAGGGCTGCTGGAGTGATTAGGACAGTGTCTGCCAACACTGCTGCAGTGTGATTGATTTATTAAGTCTGGGGACTGTCAGCAGTGTTACTTTTACTCTAATTAGAGTTAAAATGTACATTGCACAAAGGATCACACAGAACATTACAAATAAAATCATTTTAGAATAAGTAGCTTTTAAAAATAATCTTTCTAAAGAATGATTTTTTTTCCCTAATGAATTTAATGATATATAATTAATTTTAACAAAATGTAATACAGGCTTATACCTGCTTCTTGTTGATGTCTTTGTTCGCAAATGGTGGCAGTTTATGCATATGGCTTTTGCAATAGTATGTATCAGCACTTAGAATCTAGCCCACTCTTCCACTGATTATTCAGACAATTATAGAACACACAATTATCACACAATTTAGGTTTAGAAAATAATCCAACTAAGTGGATTGCGAACCCACAGGCAGCCTTTTAAAAATTTCTCATTCTAAGAAAAACTTTTTTTTTTTAAAGCCACATATAATCTGTTCAAACCTCAGTTTAATCCATTCCATGAAAACAACATTGGACCTATGTAATGAGAAATACTGCTTCATGTACATTTTATTTAACATGTAAAAATGACTACGTTTATATAATGCGATTATTTCTCATAATCAGAGTAAGGTCTTAATCGCAGTAAGATGTTTACATGACACGAGCAGAACTCTTCACTCCAGTTTACATGCATTTTTCATTACTCTGATTATTCGCTTATAATAATAATACCACACTCAGATATATATACTCAGCATACAGTATGCATGTTACCGGCCATTGTTTTAATCTACTTACATAAAATTCAAAATACATTTTTATGGACGTACTGTATATTATTTGGTGCCGTGATGAACATCGCAATGCCGGGTTTGCCTGTGCTTTCGTCGCGTTCTTTGCGCCGTCTTAATGAAGGTACGGAGCAGAGACTGCACAGTGAGTTGTGTTGACAGAGTTTAGCGATTTGGTGAAGAGAAAACTTCAGAATAATGTTACGGAGTTCATTAAAGAAGTTGTGTGAACAACACACGGCATCCGTGTAAAATTGGCGTACACCACCTAGTTTAATGCAATTATGCTTACTACGATTATGAGCTTAAGCACATTACTTTAATCGAAGTATTGTGTTTGCATGAGGTAAAGTTAAAGCGCAATATTACCAAAATCCTATTATAATAGCATTAAGAGAGTCCATGTAAATGCACTGATTGCTAAAAAGAAATTATCTTTTGTATTATTGAACATAATCATTTAAAGCTGAAGTGTTATTTCTGTACCACTAGTTTTGCAAAACAGAGAAACTACAAACAGAATTGCAAAATTAGACAGGTTTCTACAACACTCCTACATCTGGCTGGTGTTATGGCGCTAGAGATCTGACCAGTAAAATGTAATGTAATACACTGTCATGGGATAAAAACTATCCAGTGGTGTGGTTCCCAAAACCGTCATTTGCCAACTATGGTTGCAAGTTCCGTCATTACTAACAAAGTTCAATGATTCAGTGTTTCCCGAAACCCTAATTCTAACGAACATTTGCAAACAGCATTTTTTAACTGGTTAGAATCATAGATTCTTGTTAGTGAGACTTAAATAGATCATGCTCTTGAGCAAATAAGCAAGCTAACATGCTGTACAATATTTCATTCTATGTCTATTAGTTTGTGAAAAGAATGAAAGCACCATTTCTGAAAAGTGTGAATGTTTTCTTGTACTCTGGGAGAACTGTGACGTAAGAGGGAACCCATTCGATTAAATCAAACATCTGGAAATAAAGGAAAACAACAGATAAAAAAGTAGTCATCAGATGCCATGTTTATTTACAGCAATAATTGTTGTCGCTTCACCACCTCTTTGATGTCATTAATTACAGTTGTTGAACAAAAGCTATTCAAATGACGGATATGTTGACCGAGTACTGTGGTTTTTGGATATAGTTTTTACTTGCTAGTTAATTTCTCTGATGCATTGTTGCATGGGAAATGCACCCAGGACATCTGCCTACAACTTGCCATCTGCCCCTGTGTGTTGTAAATTGACAATTCACAATGGCAGCTTGTCCTAAAGCAACCTCTGAGCTACATCAGCTCTGAGCTGTGTGTGTGTGTGTGTGTGTGTGTGTGTGTGTGTGTGTGTGTGTGTGTGTGTGTGTCTTTCTGTCTTGAGGGGGCCATTGGCTCATGTCACTTGTGAGCTCTGAATTGCCCTCTTGCATCAATGGTCAAAAGAGGCTCATCTCTCATTGCTTTAAAGCACATATCCACACACCCGATAAAACATGCTTCACACAACTGTCAGACTCTATCAGTGTTAATTTTGTTGACGAATAATTTTCATTATAATTTTCGTCAATGACATTTTTTTACAGATGAAAACGAGACGATGACTAAATAAAAATGCGTTTTGAATGACTAAAACTATGACTAAAATCCACTCCTATTTTCGTCAACGAATAAAAAGTAGACAAAAATGATAGAGAGGGACGATTTGGGAAGATATCTAGCCAGGAATGCTGTCCTTTGTGGAAGATGCGCACATTTTAAGCGTTCTAACCGCAGGAAATGCAGCGCTGTTGCGCACTCTACAGGCTCAAGCAGCAGCACATCTGACTGCTTTGCAATCAATGAATAGCACACATTTATGCCAAGCGATTGCTTACAAGCTAATGTTGATGAATTATGACAATGTTTACTACACAATGTTTATATGGTAATATGTTTTAGACGGTTGTAAGAATGCATATTTAATCTCCTTCATCTGAACTTAAATGAGCAGCCTGCTACAGTGCAGACTGCAGACTTTTCAGAATAAGAGTCACGGTGTATGCAGGATGGTTTATAATAATTATTTTTTCCTGGTCATTATTGTTATTTTGTTTACACAACAAACTGTATTTAACTTAATTTAATTTCTATTTAATTCATAGTAAACTTCTGTATCTTCTGTCACAGGAAGGAAAGACTAAGAACATTATTTGACACATTATTCTATATATTTTAAGTATAAGGGTTATTATAGTTAAAAATAAAAATATAAAAAATTTAAACTTATTTTATTTCATCTAGTTTCTAAGCTTTAGCTTAACCTGATGTACTAAAATAACGAAAACAGAAATAAAAAACTATAATGACATTTAAAAGCAAAAACTAAAACACACAAACACAAAAAATTACTAAAACTTTTAACTAAAATTAAAATGAAAGCAGAAAAACTAAAAATCAAATCTAATCTAATTTTTTTTTTTTTTTTTTTAAACAAAAACTATAATAGTACCTCAATGATAAGTTTGTCAATCCCTGACAAGTACTGAACTGAGCTCTCTTTCATGTCTTTTTGCACTTACAGTAAATGGTCAAAAAACGTCCGTTTTGGCGAGTAAGGTACAGTTGGTTGTCTTAAGTGAACATAAACAGTTTGGAGAATATCAGATGTATATCAGTGTATTGGATCTGTGTATTGTTAGAGAAATGCTTACTTAATGCATTACAATTTAACTAAATTAGATTTTAGTCGACTAAATCTACTGTAGATTTAGTCGACTAAAACTAGACTAAAACTAAAACAATTTCCGATGACTAAAATATGACTAAAACTAAATGGCATTTTAGTCAAAAGACTATGACTAAAACTAAATCAAAATTTGCTGTCAAAATTAACACTGCACTCTATCCCATCATGTCACTGTTTTAATCAAATATTACTGCTAATCTCAATGACTGGATACTAGAGATCTGCAACCCAAGTTCTTCGGGGCCTGTCGGACTCGGGTCGGGTTCGGGTTAAGGTTTCATGAATAGTTTCGGGTTTGGGTTCAGGTCGGGTTCGGGTCTGTAACTGAGAAAAACTATATAGGCTGTTATATAAGCCTTGTGTGCCGTCTTCTGTGTTGTGCTCGAAAGAGTGTGCGAGAGTGGGAGCACATTTATAATTCACATTTAGATATTAACTGTTTTACACATGTGCTCCTGCTCTCGCGCACTCTTTTGGTCACAACACGCACACGACACTCAAACCTCTGACTATGAGTGTGATAAGGCAAACAATTACTGAGGGAAAAGTTTTTACAATGCCAAATGATGCAGGGAAAGCAGCACAACGAATTCTACCGAATAACAGGTGAGCCAGGGGATAGCACAAAATTATACACAAGCCTCTAAAATTACTACACAATAATGTGTGTGTATGTGTGTGTGAAGTGAATGACTACTGAGAGCAGCTACAAATTAAATAGCCACGCTGCTGTCTATGTCTCAGAAATCTCAGAGCTGTCTCAGAGCTTTGTCAAGAGTAGGTCTACTGTAAAATACTACATCATTTGACATGTATATTTAAATGTTTTAAACATTGTATGATATCATAGACAAATAAGTGTAAACTCTATGAATGAAATGAGCCAAGCGCTTTCGTAAATCAAATAGCCGCGTTTCTCTTGCGTCTCACTACATCATACACATTTTGTATTATTTTATTTAATATGTGTATTTAAATGTTTAAAACATTGTACGATATGATACATGACTGAGTGCAGAATGAAATGAGGCGCGATAGCATGTCAAATGGCTTCTGTGCGTCT
The DNA here is from genome assembly GCA_037950665.1 of Hypophthalmichthys nobilis. Classification (NCBI taxonomy): domain Eukaryota; kingdom Metazoa; phylum Chordata; class Actinopteri; order Cypriniformes; family Xenocyprididae; genus Hypophthalmichthys; species Hypophthalmichthys nobilis. Next base: position 32,775,578 of record CM075470.1, on the reverse strand, counting down.
TTTCTACTACTACTTAGCCTGATGTTTCTGTCTATTTAAAAGTTGTACGATATGATCTTGTCATTCAACCAATAAATAGCTCAGCAGTTACGTGCAGTGTACAGTAGGTCTGACAAAGCTGTCTTGGCTTGTGATAGCAAGAATGGTACATCTCTATAGCGATGGATTTCGGGGTCGGGTCGGGTTTTGCAGGGTCTCACTCATGACGCAGCGTTCTAAAAATGTCAGAAAGTTCAAATTTTAAAATGTGTGTCTCTAAACCTTGCATTTTTTTCTTCCATTGCACTGCCCTGTGTCTGGAGTTTTTAAAAGCAAAAATGCATTCTGCATGAAAGGCCCATTAGTCTGTCTCATTCTTTTTTATTCTACAGTTCAGCTGTCTGTCCAAGAACTGGCACTGGTCTGTAATTATGTTTCAGTGTAATTACAGTAATTTTAGTTCTTTTGTCACATCACAGTATCTATAGGAATAAAGGGAAGTGAGATAATGTATAGGCTAAAATGCATTTTTTCCCTGAATTCCCCAGAATTCTCAGGTTAAAGGCCTGCCAGTGAAAGGACCTGCACCTCCTTGGCTGGTGCGTAAACTTACTGTATTCTTTAATTTTCATTGTGTGTTTGTTTCATTTAGTCTCACATTTCCATACTGTCTCTACCTAATTTTTCTGATTGGTTTCTGGTTGAAAACACTTATTTCTCACTATGTGTTTTGCATTTTTTACCAAAGGTCACAATTGTCATAATATTTCACAGAAGGACAGAAGAGAAATGCAGAAAGGCATGTTTTATTGTTTTGTTTAATGCTATGGTTGTATTTTATATTGCCTTTAGCTGGATATAAAATATTTATCACCCCTGCTGCTGGCCTATGAGGACCATCTGAATGCTAAAGACAAACTCCTCAAGTCCTGTGAGGTAAATTTGCGTGTGTGTCTGTGTTGGATGGGAAAAGTTAAATTCAGCTCACTGTTATTACGTATTTTGGTGTTACATGTAAGAATTCATTTTCTTTTGGACAATTGAAAGTGTATATTAAATAACAATGGCATAATTTTGCTTGCTTTGCTCTGTGACTTGTTTTGGGAATAAAAAAATAAAAAAATCAAATATTGGAAAGGTAGAAAAGCATCACTTCATTGTTGTGATGATTGATTTTTTTCATGTAATGTGTGAAATCATCTATTGAATTGATTGAACTATTGAATCATCAATTGCTGATGTGTATTATAATAATATGCACAGATCACAGTACCAATGAGACATGCCACTGCTAGCCTGGTAGTCTTGTATAATAAAGAGACATAAAATGAGAATATGATGATGAAGTTTTTGATGCAGGCAAAACTGATTTTTAGCCTCATTAATCATAAGATCTATGTAATAATATCTCTCTTAATAGTCTGATTTTCTGTTTTTGACTCTCTGCCTGTGCTTCTCTCTCTCTCTCTCTCTCTCTCTCTCAGATCTCACACACACGCACATGTTTCTTATTTTCACTTGATCTCTGTCTCTCTCTTTCTAACACACTTGCAGTTCAGCCAGCACTCCCACCACTTACCTGCCTTGAATTTAAAGATCTTTCCATTTAGAGTCATGTTTTATATTCTAAAGCAGTGGTTCTCAACCTTTTTTGGCCCAGCGCCCCCCTACCCATTATCTAGGGCTCTTACCATCCCCCACCTACCCCAATCAAATAATATATAGTATAATTGTCTTCCCTGAATATTAATGTTGATTATTATTCTGTGTTTATTATACTTAGGCCTATGATTATATACAATACCATTCAAATGTTTGGGGTCACTGTACCATTCACAATGTTTGGGGTTTGGGGAAACTGATACTTTCATTAAGCAAGGATCCATTAAATTGATTCCACAATAAGTGTAATAATTTGATTTACAAAGTTTAAGCATAGTATTGCTGGTGATTTACAGTGATATAGCCTTTGGCGATGTTGAAGTGTCTTTAAATTACCCTTTTGCTACAAAGGTTAAACAGAATTTTTGTTCTTCCTTTACTGAAACTCTTGAAAAGCTTTTTTACTATGTGATTTTACCTCTAAATTGTTGGTGAATCTTTATAATTGGCTTTCAGTGAAAAATAATCATAGTTATTCCTTAGTTTTAGAAAATGTCATGTTTTTGAAGAATATATTGAATCCCCAGTTTAGTGCTGTCCTGATTTACATCATATTAGAATGAGTTCTGAAGAGTACTGGACTAACAGGAAAAAATACCTTAAAATACATTCAATTAAGAAAACAGTTTGTTGAAATTGTAGTGATATTTATTTCACAATATTACTGTTTTTACTGTATTTTTGATCAGTTGTGGTCAGCATAAAAGACTTCTTTCAATAACATTAAGAAACCCCAAACTTCCATCTGTGGTGTATATTATATATATATTTTTTTATAATTTTGGTGTATATTGTTATTATTATTATTACTATTATTCACCTATGTATCATTTAAAAAGCATGTAATTGAATGCCACAAAACATTTGATTTGACTGGATGGTTAAAATATCATTATCATTAGTTTCCCAATGAGCAAAAAAAGCATGTGAATAGAAATTATATTTATGAATGTTAAACGCTTTAGAAATTTGGCATTGAAACTTTGATTATGTAGATTATCACTAACTGCAGCCAATCAGCAAACAAGAAGCATTCATATTCATTTTTCATATTAACAACCGGAAAACAGGAACAAGAAGAAAGCATATCATGTTATATTGTGTCTGGATGCTAGATGCTCTAAGTTGTTTTTACTGGAAATTGGGCAGCTGTGCTACAGAAAGCTGACAGAAACACTTAAGTTAATAGTCATTGTTATGGAAATGATAGACCTTCGATTCTAGTCGCTTGCGCTACTGACAATTGCATTTGGAACGTTCACTTTGATGCATCCAAAGATGCGCTGGTGTAGACACTGTTAGAATGTTGCAGACCATTTTCTTTTACAAGAAGTTGCAAGTTTAATTTCGTAAATATTTGCCATATATACGTGCCCTAAACAAATGCCCCCCAAGAACACCTCAACGCCCCCCTTTCGAAAATATTGCTTCAGTAGTCAAGGGTTGATTAATCACATTCATAGTTACATTTAAATATGTTTGAAGTCAAAGTCAAATTTGCACAAAAAGGCCACAATACGAAATGCCCCAGATTATTCTGAAATTTTTTGAAAGATAGATTAAAGAGATTCATGTGTTAAGGTGTAATTTTGGGAGCTTGCTAAGCATCGGATTGGTGAGTGCTGAGGTGACTTTTTTTTTGCTTTGTGCACCTGTGCTGTATTTTAGCAGTTTGTGGAGTTTTTTTCAATGTCAAAATAAACATAGCCTATGTTTCTTCTTCTGACAGGACGAACTACACGGTCTGAGAGCACGTGCAGAGGAGATCATTCAGGAAAATGAGAAACTTCATTCTCAGGTTAACAAAAACAGCACAGTCAGCAATAAAGAATGGTGAGTTTGAGTGTGTTTCTATGTAATGTAAATGTGTGTGTATGCATTTGTTTTTTGTGCCTGGGAATGAAATAACAATGGACGTATGCTGGCAATCCCTCAGAGAATCTTAGTGGGGAAAGGAAAAAGGAAAAATGTCCAGGGTATTGCAATAATCCTGAGGGGGGTGATAAAAACAGGGCATCTTGTCCTTGAGGCATGCCTCACTCTGCTAGTCATGCTTTTATCACAGGACTGATAGTGCCCCATGGTCCTGTTTGATTATGGCTGACGGTCATGAGGCTGAAGTTATGAGAATAAGAGTGAGGATGTGTCAACACAGAGTGAGGATATATGTCATTTATTTGGGTTGAAAACCAAGAAAAAAAATATTGCATTCTTCCACCTATGCGAACAGAATAGCAGTTCTTTTTTGTGAATCATGACACATACAGTGCAACCAGTATAGTCTGAATGCCAAATAAATCACTTATGAATCAGTCTTTTGTAGTGAAGTAAAAGTATTCAGTGCAACCAGTGTAGTAAAATCGATTCCGGTTCTTTTTAGCGAATCGCGTACAGTTTACAATTTTCTGTGTTATGTCAAAACTGTTAAATCTGTTTACAAGACAGTTGACAAGAAATGAAAATTCATTTTTCTAAATGCATGATATTGATCATATTGTGAACAATTCATCCATGCAAATGATTCTTTCTTTATTTTTTGACCTTGTGATGTTTAATCAAAATTATAAGTCGATCTTCTGATGAAATTACAGACTTACGTTTGGTGACGTATGCAAGTTTTTTTTTTCCCAATCATTTAATCCATCAACTGATGGAAACACTGTTTTAGGATAATCTGTTTTGCTTGGCTATATGTCACAATACTTAAGAAAAGATATGTCCCTACTTCTATTTCATCGTGACTTTAAACAACTCTTCACACAAATATTTTCCTTATTTTTAAAAAAAAATCTCCTTCAGGTTGTTATGGGTTGTTTTTAAAGCATGTTTTAGGTCTATGTTGCCAAGAGAGCTGTGTTAGCATCAGCACATCAGACATACAGTAAAATTTCAGCTTGATACAAATACAAATTATGGTTGGTGAAGTGTGAATGTGAAGAACATTCTCTGCATTGTTTAACTGGAATGTCAAAATGAAAACGAAAAGATATTTCAGCACTGCACTGCTCTCTCAACAATACTTTTTCCCTTTCTCTGAATTTCTGAATTTAAACCCTGTCGTTGAGCTGAACAATTTGTGTGTGTTTGTGTGTGTGAGTGTGTTAACCCAGAGCTCAGGAAGATAGTTTGTCTTAACTGTAATTAATTTGAATGTCCTAGAGAGGTTATAGCTTCTGTCTTTGTCTGTATTAATTGCCAGCTGTTCAGAGTCAGTTCATCTTCTTCATCAGTGAAGGATCTCTTGTCCCTGTTGCCAACCTCACTGTTCATTCAAACACTCACACGGGTGTGGGTATGTGTGTGTGCACTGTGTGTAGGAGGCAACTGCAGGAGCAGGCTCGCTTGGTGCTGGAGGAGAATCAAGTGTTGATAGAACAATTGGAACTACAGCATGCCAAAGCTAAAGAAGCTCACAGCAAACATACACAAGAGGGTATGGTACACACAAACACTATATTCCTCATTCATACCTCTTAATGCTCTTGTCTTGTATTTTTCTTGTCTCCTAAGAGTCATACAAAACATCTTGTCTGACTTTGAGTGGTGTAGTCTCATAGCAGATGTAGTCTCAAATGACAGCAGCTGCTAATCAAAACTGTTACACAACAAAAACAGCTCAAGATTAATGTTGTTGATTTCAGATACAGCCACTATGATATTTTTTATGTACAGGAGAATATTTTATTGCTAAATTTTGCTTTTTTGTAGCTACATAGTATTTTGTAATGATGTTTACTGTCAGCATAACTCAGTGAGTGCTTTGAAGTAGAAGAAAATAAAATGTTCTGAAATAATTCTAAAGAATTTGTTCCTCTGTGTCATTATTATCATTATAGCTGTGGTGTGGATTCTGCTGTTCTCCTAGAGTTAGGGCCCATTCACTCCAAAGACTGTAAAAATAATGATAACTATAAAGTTTTTATAATCATTCTAATTCTGTGGAAATAGGGAAGCCCACATCACAACCATAATAATAATGCCATAGAGGAACTATATTGTTGTAATCACCAATAAAACATTTGTTTCCAGCTTATGAATGATACAAATATTGACATCAATTTGGAATCCTTATAAAAAGCAAACAAACGAGACAATTGTGGACATACTGTAAGAGTACAGAGTTATAAATTAAATGTGTATTACAGAAAATTGTATCCATATTAAAATCTCTGGCTTTTGTTATCAGACTTCTTTATCTTGCTAAATGTGAGAACAATTTATGACATTGTTGACATCTCTGAGATATTGAGATCTCATTTGTGATCTTTTTTAATAATGGTTTATATTAAGATCACGACTCTCCTCATGTACCGTATTATCTACGGTGTCTTTTTCACCATGTTCCTCACTATTCAGTGTATACTGTACACATATTATTCACATAGATACAAATGTAAAGCACCTCTATGTTTGTGTGTAGTGTGTAAGGTCTCCAAACAGGTGATGTTGTTGGAGTCAGAGAAACAGGCTCTGGAAAAAGAGCTAGAGGTGGAGCGTAAAGAACACCGTGCCCTGAAGACAGAGTTTCAGAGAGTGCGCTTGGCTCTAGAACACTCTGTGAGCTTGGCTGAACACAATGCTGTGGCTGACAAACTTAAAAGGTACCAGTCATGCATTTCATGTTAATGAATTACGAATTTTGTAATTTGGAAAGTAAGGGAAGTAAGGAAACTGTCCTTTCTTTTCATGTTAAGCTTCTTCTAGGGGTGTAACGATACCTTCATGTCACGATTTGATACATATCACGATACTGAACTCTCTATACGATATTATTGCGATACTCCAATACATAAGGTAAAAGGATAACGAAAAATGTACTGTTGATTAAAATGCTATATTTGGTATTACACTGGGGGGTGAAAATGAATAGGCTTGGACTTGGTGCTAGTAACCCAATGCACAGGACAATGGTGACACCAAAATAAAAATATTCATGATTCTGATGCTGAAACACAGATTTATTTTAGATGAATATGTTTGCACTCTGTCACTGACTAGATATATTTAAAATAATGTAGGGCACTTTTTATTGGTAACATAAGACATTACAAGGACCCACAAATATTTCCCCATTGCATTATTATACATTATATTCAACATTATATGTAGTAGTTTAGTGTAGTAGTGACACTAAAACTCTGCACATCACATATTGTCACTATCCACGATACATATTGTTGCATTTTTGTATTGCGATATATTGTGATTTTTGTATTGCGATATATTGTGACACGAAATATTGTTACACCTGTAGTTTCTTTATTATTGATTAGTCTTATAAGACTGGATGGCAGAAGCTTCAAATAAAAAAAGACAGAAAAGTGTCAAGGAGAGTAATTAATTGCTATTGATGATCTGCTGAAGTATGTGAGGGTTTGTAGCAAAGGATTTCTGTGAGTAATGAGTGAAGGAAGGTAGTACCCCCAGTGAAAAATAAATATACCAAAATGTATTACTCATACTAAGTATACTACAAATACGTTTACATGTATCTAATGTAAATACCTTGCAATTGTACTTTTGGTATACTAAATTGATATACTTAAAGTCTGCTAAATTGGAATAACTGATTTTGTACTTAATGCACTTTGGTTATCCGGAAGCAGTGCTGAGGTCCATCTAAAGATATACTTAAATATATTTGATTATGCTAATAGTGATGTTAAAACACATTTTAGGCATATTAACATGTGCATTGAGCAATAAAGAAGTACTCCAAATAAAGTTTAATTATAACATTTTTATCAGCAACTCTCAAGCAATCTGTCAGTAAATATGTTTTTGGATTTGTGCTATACTTAGTATAAAATAAATGTATTTTAAATACATTTTGGTACTGTCTTTTTTTTTCTTCTTTTTTTTTTTTTTTTTTCACTAGGGGTGTGCTACCTATAAGATACTTTACTTCAGTAACACCAGAATAAAATAAAATAAAAAATCACTGAAATCTTTCAAGGGTATGTCAATAATTTTGGAACTAACCTAGAGAAAGATAAAGGGTGAGAGAAAAATCACTTCTTTCCATTTCTTAAGCAGACAATTGTAAAGAAAACAGCCTACACACTGTCTGAGTGAGTGAGTGAGGTAACTAAGAGATAGAATGAATGGAAATAGCACAGATGTACTCATCACACACAAGGACACAAACTCATTCACACACACTCATAAATATGGACAGTTCAAATACATGTGCGTTTGAATACAATAAAATATCCTTGTGTACCAAAGTTCTTTTAAAAGCAAGCAGTGGTTTCTTTCCTCATTAAAATAAATTAAAATTGCTATTGAAATAAAAATGGTACGCTTTTACTTTTTAAATAAATAATAAAATAATAATAATCAAGGATAACTGCTAATAGAGAAGCATTCACTGAACAGTTTATTCCAAGATGCCATGTCAGGTAGCACAACACAAACAAAGATTACTGAAGCACCTTGGAATAGTGGTGCTGTTTACTCCATTTGTAAAGGTGAATATATTGTATGCTTTAACTTTTTTCTATAAGCTTTTCACTCAGTCTTGTATGTGTTTGCATTTCAGACAGCTGCAGGATCATGAGAAGGTGAAGAATTGTGAGGTTGAAGATCTGTTGGCTCGTGTAAGTGCGCTGGAGGCGGAGAAAAAAACTCAGCTGCTGGACAAAACCAACCTTAACACTGAAATCAAACACTTGGAAACAGAGCTACAGCTTTCACAACAAGCTAACAGGTGCACACATGCACATAAAAATGCAAACATGCAGAAGATGTTTTTCTTTTGTTTCTGTCTCTCTCACTCACTCACTCACTCTCTCTCTGCTGTGTATGTATGGATGAAGTGTGTATAGAAGAGACTCATTTTTTGCAATATTCCCAAAGCTCTGTGTGCTCAGTCGGGGCCAGGCTGTTTATTCTGGCTAATGTTGGATGGATGGATGGGTTAAGATCAACTAACAATGATTTGATACCAAAACTCTGTATTTGGAATGAGATGCACTCTCTGGCCTTTCTTAATCTGCGTGAAGAAACCTGCTCAGGAAAATAATGTGAAACATTACATTTTAGTAGTCACTGTAAAGTGATAATATTGAGATTTGATGTTTCTGACTGCAAGAGCATGTTTAGCTGGAAGGAAGCAGATCAGGATGAGTAATAGGCCATAGAAGCAGAGACAGATTATTTTGGCCAGAGGGCTGTAGAAACAGAAGGAGAACAGACAGGAAGTGTAATAGCAGCAGCTGTGTTAGAGGAAAGATGAGAAAGAAACTCTAAATCAAGCAAACAATCAATACCAGTAAACTCTGATGCAGGGGAACTGCTTGTTGAAAGATTTAGGCCACTCAGTTGGCACCTTATAAAGGCAGAATTAGGAATACATTTAAATTGCAGAAATTAATGAGAGACCTTGCAGAGGAAGAGAGGCTGAGAGGTTGTAAATGTTCAGTGTTCATTAATTACCCCTCCCTTTTTTAACATGTGACATGAAACATACATTTTTAATTTTGGAGATTTTTAATGTTTTTGAAGAAGTCTTTTATGCTCACTAAAGCTGCAGCTATTTAATCAAAAATACAGTAAAATAGTTATATGTGAAATATTGTTCCAATAAATTAAAATAATTGTTTTCTATTTGAATATGTTTAAAATGTAATTATTCCTGTGATGGCAAATGTGAATTTTCAGCATCATTACTCCAGTCTTCAGTGTCACATGATCCTTCAGAAATCATTCTAATATGCTGATTTGCTGCTCAAGAAACATTTCTTATTATTATCAATGTTTTTTGAAGAATAGCAAGTTTAACCCTCTGGTCCTCTTCAGTCAAAACTTTTACGTTTTGAAATTTTAATTTTTTTTGCTTCATCGGAATGGGATGAAACTTGGTGACTTTTGTCGCATTAGCTATGTGAACACACAAAAAAAAAATCACAGATATGATTCAGATATGTTAAAGGGTCGTAAAAAAATAGTCACACTTGGCTCCTTCGCAGTCAAAAATGACCGCCATAGGAAATTAATGGGAAATACAAAAAAATACTAAAACTCAGAGAAACTTTTGGTGGTACAAACTACAAATCAGCCACTGTGCAAAAAAAAAAAAAAAAAAATTCACAGCAATGAAGAGGGGACACTCTGAAATGTTAAGAATGCAAAATAGACACCCCCTCCCCCCACACACATATTTATGAACTAGCGTGACTATAACACAGAGCAAGTTTTTGCAAAAGTGTGAAATAAAAACAATAAATTGGCCACAAAGCAGTAAAAAATGAACTGCAAGGAAGAGGTTACACTCTAAAACATTGAGAGTACAAAAAAGACACACCCACTCACTTACACACATGCAGAGACACACACAGAACACATTATTATACACACAAATGAACTGGTGTGGTTGTAACAATATGGTAAAATTGAGCCAAAAGACTCAAATAAGAGGTTGAAATCAGATCAGATCCAGATTTATTAAGCTGCGATAAAGCATACCTGTTCATTTTTGTTACATTTTTATTGAATTTTGCTTTTATGAGTAACAAAATGTCCTCCTCTGTGTTCAGGTTTGACTGTAGTAAAATTAAATGTAAAAACTGACACTTCAAATCAACATTTCAAACAAAAAAAAAATCTAAACCTTGACAAAAAGTATTCTTTGAGAATGTCTAAGTATAAATCCAAATCCACAACTCAATAAAAATTAGTGTTAATGTCTAAAAACACTAGATAATTTATAAGCTACTTTATATAGAACTATATAGGAATCTAGTGGTTACAACATGGCATTACATAAGTTTTTCTTTTTGTTTTACTCCCACCAGATGGCATTAATCTACCTTCAAAAAATTAGATTTTAAATGCCTTGTCTCTATTTTAACATGGAATACTGCTTTAATTGAAAAATAATATATATATATTAGAAAAAAATTGTGCATTATTTTCAATGGGGAACAATAGCTAATAAAAATTTTATAAATATTGCATAGTGTCATAAAATACCCTCAAAATTCTAAATAATAATCCAAAAATTATTTTTGAACAAAGATATATTTCATTGGTTTTCCTGGGGGCAAAAAAGTTACTTTTTAAGGCTTCGGTCATTTTTGACCACAAAGAAGCCAAGTGTGACTCCTAAACGAAGAGGACCCCAGAGGGTTAAAAGAACAGCATTTATTTGAAATAGAAATATTTGGTAACATTATAGATGTCTTTACTGTCACTTTTGATGTATTTAATGCATCTTTAATAAAAGATTTTATCAGCAGAACATGCTATGCTAGTAAAACATGGAATAATAGACTATTAACATGAATTACAGAATGTGTTAGTATTTGGTTATCGCTTTAATAACCGCAGCACTCAAGCTAAACGCCACAACTTTTGTACAAAGTTGTTTACATGGTCAATGTCACAAATTTACTTTTAATTTTTATTTATTTACATTTTATTAGTGACCTAGAAATAGTGCAGAATCTTAGATATCTCTTCTTAATTTCACGTCCTAAAGTTTTTCCTTTATATTTGTCAAAATCCTTTAAACTTTGTTTAAATTAGATTTTGAATGCCATATTTTCAATGTGGTCTCAGACCCCACTGCTTTCTATTTTAAATTTGCATAAATACTGACTTGTGTAAGGTTCTTTCCTGTTCTTTCCTGTCTTTTCTTTCATGTCTTTTCATCCTCTCACTCTCTCTCCCTCCTTAGGAAGGCTCAGAGGCGTATAAATGTCCTGAAGCAACAGGTTGAAGACTCTTTAGAGAAAGAGCTCATCGCTCATCAGTACCTTGCCAACATTGTCACACTGGCAGAGAAAACTACCCATGAAAGAGACCAGCTCATGCACATGGTACTTTTACAGAAACTCACATACATGCTGTGTGAGCTGCTATCTATTTACATCATCATATGTTTTGATCTCTGGTTCTTGTTAGTTCTGATCTTTGCTCTCCAGCAGCAGCTCAGTCAAACAGAGAATTTCTTCACCAGTCTTGACATCTTAGGAATTGTAGTGAAAGATTGTGGATAATAACAGTTAAATATGGCTGGAAAGTGTTGCTTTTTGAGAATCATCAACATTTCTGTGAAGAGAAAATGATTTAAAAGATGGTTACAGAGGTTACAGTTGTGCTTTTCATAAATGTACCTGTTGGAAATATTCATCCAGGGACTGTTTGAATAAGTTGTTTATTTGAAAGTATTAAATAAGTGGAAAAAATATTAGAATAATTACTGTTCTAGTTATTCAGAAAGAGGTTATTATTGATCATCTACCAATAAAAAGAGAGTTAATGACTGTATACATGACAGGATGTAGTGACAGACAGAAGATCAGGTAGGAAAAGTGTGCTAATATGAATTAGGTGTGACCCAGTCCAAAATTACTGTTTTATGAATAGTTCACACTATCCCACATCACAAATACAATACTTCTCGTAGTTTATGTTAACATAAAAAGCAAGTTTTAGCCAAGTCAAGTCCCCTTTATTTATATAGCGCTTTTAACAATGCAGATTGTGTCAAAGCAGCTTTACAGTGATAACTGGTATATAATTTTGGCTGCACAGCAGCTCTTAAAGAAAATGGTGTCATTATCCATCTTAAGTAAATAGTATTGTATTATATCAGTATTGATTCATTCCGATGTAAGAATCAATAGTTATTAATTTAGTTAATTTATCTATATCAGCACTGGAGTAAACAGTGACATCATCATTAAGCGCAGTTCAGTTCGCAAACAATGGTGTCAATGCAGGCAGACCAAAACACTGTTAAATATATAAAATGTCAAGTGTCCCCAACTAAGCAAGCCAACAGGCAACAGGCAACAGGCAACAGTGGCAAGGAACCCAAACTCCAACAGGTGACATCAGGTGGCAAACAGGTGTTAAAATGGAGAAAAAAACCTTGGGAGAAACCAGGCACAGTCAGGGGGCCAGTTCTCCTCTGGCGAACAGTGCTTTATTATGATTCAGGCAGCTATCATAAGTCCGATGGGATCGCAACAGTCAAAGTATTTATTCATGTTCCATCCAGTTGAGGACACACCGTATTCGCTGAATTCATCTGCCTTAAAGAGTTTACATTTAAACCCTCCATCGAATCATTTCCACTGCAGTTTTTGTTTTTGAGGCAGAGCCTTAAGCTAAGGGATTATGAAAGTTTCATACTCCTCTTTTTACAGACAGTGAGCCTCACTGCTGCTCGGGGAAATATTTGTACTCAACAGAATGCTAGTACCCATAAGTCTAGTTAAACTTTTAAAGATTTGCTCTGCTGCTCTTGCTTTGCTATTTTTATACTTTTATCAAAGTAACTGGCACCTCTCTATCTCTTTTTTTTCCCCCGGCTCTTTCCCCTGCAACTTCTCTTCAACAATGTCTGTCTTCTATGTCCCTCCTCTTCCTCTCTCTGCCTCCCTGTAGTTGTGTAACCCTTCCTGTTCCCTCTCTTCATCCTCAGGCTTCATCTCTAGAAAAAGACAAGCAGGGCGTCCTCACACGCATCATAGAAAGCACTGTCAGCCTGGGAAAGCTGCAGGAAAAAGTAAAGGTGAGGCCTGCAATTCACATAGTGAATTTGCCTTGCTTAAAATGCTTTGTGTTAGAACTTCAGATTCTGGATAGAAATTAGAGTTGTTCTCAACCAGAAAAAACATCCAAGGGGGCCTCAAGATGACTTAAATTGATTTAAAATAAGACAAAATAAGCATTAAAATAACTATAAATCATATTATTTCTTATTTTAATTAACTTCCTCAGTTGTTTTTTTTTTTCATTGGAGAATCAGAGATCCCACAGTTAGAAAAACATGGATATATGAGGAAGCCTAATTTTAAAAATGTGATTTATAGACCTGGAAAAGTCATGTAAATTAATAAAATCTTATAACGCCATGTGCGTTTGTATAATGAATATACATTTTTCTAGTTATACCAAGCTCTAATATATCTTATTGTGCCAAAATTGTGTCAAAAATATTTTTAAAGATCCTTATCCTCAGTTCTTATCCAGTAATTCACAAACAGCTTGTAAAGTTATAGGGCCTGAATATCATTGTGAACAAACACAAGAGCAGACATACAGTACACTCACACACCAAGGTTGAGGGCCAGGAATTGGTTTTAGAATTTATGGCTTTGCCTTAACACACTTATGAAAGATTCAACATGGAGACAGAGAGAGTCTAAGACACACACACAGAGAATGCTGATATGCACAGATACACATGTTCTAATTAAATGACCCATCTGACATGTCCAATAAGAGGTCAATCCAGACACACACAAGCCCCCCACACTCAGCAGGTCTATAATTAACATTTCAAATGGAGGGTTATTTTAGTTGCAGAGTGAATGTTTCCCCCTCTCCTTTAACTGCGCTTCAGTTCAGATGCTGTCTGTGTCCGTGTGGATGGGGCTCTGTGTAATTGGATAGCACTCAAAGAAAGTGTCAGTCTATATTTGTGTTATTTCCCTTGAGTGAAATCCACTTCCAGTTTATTTCTACTGTGATGGACAAAATGGTTCAAAGTTGTTCTTTTTTTAGTTATAAGCCAAAGGTGAATTTTATGCTGTACATATACAGATTGTGCCTACTATGTATGTTTGAGCTATACACCAAAAATGTGAGCAGAGAGTGCTGTGTGGTTATTGGCAGCAGAATGAATATGCAGATTAGTCAAAATATTTAAGAAACATTTAAACAGTGGACTAGAGGATGTCTTGAACTTTGAATAACCTGTGAATAACAGGCATAAATGTGTGAAGCTTTCTGAACTTTTTATCTGCACGGTTCTGTCTGGGTCTGGCTATACATAATTTACTGCCACTTTAAAGCTGTTTATGTGTGCCGTTGATTTATGAGAATGCATGTGAATGTTCTTCTGTAAAGCATATTTCACTGGCAGCAAGTGGTGCGGCAAAGCAAAATTGCTCCCATTTTAATGAACAAAGCTTTTTACACTAAGCATACACTAATGTTTTTTTTTTTATTTTTATTTTTAGTACAATGCATTGTTATAGTTTTGATGTGTCAAGTTTCACTCCTCACTTACAACGTAATGCAATGCAACACTATAGCAGTCGGGAAGGAAACTGTGTGTGTGACTTTTGTATTCTTAACCAGAAAATGAATGCAAGTGTTTTTTTTTTTCTTTCTTCTGCAACTGAATGCCTGTCTGCCTGTGCTGTGATTGTTTGTGGACTGTTTTTAGATTTAAAGTCACCATGCAGTCCACTGAGCTATGATATTGCATGGATTAGATTATTTTATTTACCATTGGCTGGTCTCATCACAGGCGAACAGAGTGACATTCCTTACATCTCTTCTGAAGTGCTGTTTTTTCCCACTCTCTTGTTTTCATATTTTGTTTTCCCAGTAAATGACCAGAAGCCTATACAGATCAAACATATTAATTTTTTTTATCATATTTTGTATGTTCAAGATATCACCATTAATTTTTTAATGTCATTATTACATTTTTGCAAATGCGGGGCCCCGTCATTCTATTAGTACTGCAAATGTGCCAGTAGCTTGACACTGGCCAGAGTTAGAGAAAGGTAAAACAGAATAAGTAGAGCTAGAGCATAAAATGCTAGCAGCAGAGTGAAGTTGAAGTTAAAGTTGTCTGGAGTAAATTAATAATTAAATTGCAGCTACTCCAGTGGAGCAGGAAAAAAGAAGAGACAAAAAGGAATTTGGCCAATTCTTCTTTTTTTACACAAACTACACAGCTATTGACCAACACAGTTGCAGCAGCCCCTCTCCCGCCAGACACAGTATCCCTGTTTTATCTCTCTCCCGTTCCTGGAAAATGACAATGTGCTGGTAAATGTAGCCCACAAACAACAAAAAAGGGGTGCAAACAGCACACATGCAGTGTAAATGAATGACGACCCTGTTTTCTGGCCAAAACACCTGTCAGACAAAGAGTACTGTGAGCTTGTTGGGAGAGGACCAGTTAATTTATCGTAAAATATATTGCATTACATGAAGATTTGACATACATTTTATTTACAAATGTAGAAAAAAAGGTTGAGTGTTTTGAGAAAGAGACAGCAAAAACAGGGTTACAAAAGTAAAAGGGTGCATAGTTGGTGTGTTGGGGCCCTATACCTGGAATTGCTTAGGGTCCCCAGATCTCTAAGTCTGCCCCTGTGTTTTCTACAATTAAAGGTGCAGTAAGTGATATTTGAACCATGCTGTTGGACATTGTTGATATTTGTAATCAACCCAAACAAACACATCCCTCTTTTCATTGCTCTGCCCCCAAAACTCAAACTCCAATTCTAACCACCATGCTCCGAGTCAGACTCGAACCCCTGCCCGATCGCTGCTGGCATGCGAGGCGAATGCACTACCAATGACACTAAGCACCGCATTCTCTAGCAGTTGTCAGTATGCAGTGGTTTAACTACAGAACTCTCACTATCTGGCCACTGTTACACACACAATGCGAGTGGATGTCTGTTTATCACAGCTGACACGCAACAAAATGCTTCATGAAAAATAAAGTGCAGTTGATGAACGAACAACAAGGAAGCACAAAAAATGAACGTACAGTACACACGAGTAAATACAAAGTGTTTGTTGTTAGTCGCAAACAGCACAGCAGCTCCAGACAATCAAAATCCTGTGTCCTAAAGCGCTTGCCCAGGCATAAACCTTCATTCCAGTGATATTCTTTTGAGCTGTTTTTTATTGTGTCCCATTTCTTGTTCTGCAGTTTTTTTTTCTTATTTTCAAATCTCCCTCTTGCTCGTTCTCTCTCCTCGACCGTCATACGCCCTCTGATGCTGATTGGTTAGACGTTTGTTGTTGGACTCGGCCCGACTAACTTCCAAACAGTGGATTTGAAATATCACTGAGTCCCCCTTTAAGTTAAGAGGAGCCTTTGTGGACCTTACAGGAATAGTTTTTCTAAAAAAAAATGCACTCACCCTCTTGTTATTCTAAATCTATATGACTGCTGAACACAAAATTAAGAATTTTTCTGCTCGCTCTTTTCCATAGAAAAATAAGTGAGTGAGGTTTTTAAACCTCAAAAAAGTAGCCTATATTAAAAAAATAGTCCATATACAGTAGTGATGTCTGATTTGTGAGTGAATCGTTGTTTTGAGTCAGGCCTTTTCAGTGAGTCAGTTAATGAAGTTTTCAGAACTCTTTTGAATGATTCATTCACAAATCAGACCTCATCCAGATCTCTCTGACTCAATGATCTGGTCACAGTAGCTAACAGCCCACTGGAGGGTAAGATTATCAGTGAATAACAAGATTATATAAATATTTTAATCTTATGGCTTCAGATGACTTGCGTTATTATGGATGAGTCATATGGACTACTTTTATGATACTTTTATGGTGTCTTTGAAGCTTGAAAGCCTCAGTCCCCTTGGAGACTAATAGCATGGAATAAAATAACCAGTACAATTCACCTTTTGTGTTCCTTTGAATAAATACAATCACACAGTTTTAGAACAACATGAGGGTGAGCAAAAAATGACAGAATTTTCATTTTTGAGTGAACTATCCTTTTAATAATTTGGTATGTTTTTCAGACCCCTATGATTTTCTGTCTCTTTTCTTCTATATTTCCTCAGCCACTTTCTCTGTCCCTTACACCTTTCCTTTCCACCCTGTTGTGTTGTCTTCCTACTTTCTTCCATTCTCCACTCCCTCTCTTTCTCTCTCTATCTCTCCTCCCTTTTCTCTGTTTGTCTCTCTATCTTCATCCGTCTCCTGGTGGCTAATTAGACAGAACAGATGCTAGACTCACGCAGAGTAAATACATGCAGAAAATCACAAATCACTACCTCACAGAGAAGCACAAGATGGTAAAAGAAAGTGAGATCAAGCAACTACAACACAAAACATGAAGAAAACACATAGTAAGACCCATTTCATAGCATAGACATAAGCAGTATATAAGCAAAGCAGGAGCACAACTGCAACAGCAGCTGCTTTCACATTGACAGTGTAAATAAAATTTGAGTATTTCTTTGGTAGCACTTTACAATAAGGTCTTATTGGTTAACAGTAGTCAATGCATTAACTAACATGAACTAACAATGAGCAATATATTTTTACAGCATTTCTTAACCTTTGTTAATGTTAGTTAATAGAAATATTCATGTTATTTCACTGGGCATTAACTAATGTTAACAAATGCAACTTCTGATTTTAAAAATGTATTAGCAAATGTTGAGATTAATAAAGATTAATAAATGAAAAAAAAAGTTATTGGGTAAAGTGCATACAGTTATAGATATAAAGATATAAAATCTGTATCATGAGGGTGGATGAGGGTCCTTACTGCCCAGCTGAACAAACTGCCATAAGCTTCTGTTCTTCTGTTTCTGCTCTAGACACACACAGACACTCACAAAAGCATATGGTATATGGTCATTCATATCATGTGGTCCATTTGTATCTCTGTAGGAGCGCAGGCAATGGTAGTTCATCCAGCTGAGAAATATGCCATATAACCATTTTTTTTTCTTACTGCACATGTATACATATATTTGCTTTCTCCTGCAAAGTTATGATGTCCTTCTAGAGGTTTCTTTCATTCTTTTGCACAGATGGCTGAATAATAGATGAGCTGTAGGTGATTTATGGGTTATACTCAGGCCAATCTGTAGACCTTTTTCTCATTTTCATCACTATTGCTTGAGGAAAATCTGTTGAATTAAGATTTATTTCAACAGGGTAATATGTGATTGAGTACCTCTGATGTCCCTCTAAATCGAATCACTGAACACCTATGATGACCTAAATTAATTATTTTTTTGTAGAAAATTATTCATTTTTCAAAATATGATGAATTTTACAGCATCTTTACATGTTTACTTATTAAATATTTGTATTGTTCTTTTATTACTTGTCCTTTTATTACATTTTATGCATTTTATTACATTTAATGTTTAATTTTTTTTTATTAATTATACAGTGGCAAATTTATTTCTGTCATGACAACTATTGGGAGATTGGTATGGTAATCGAGATCGGCATGGTAATAGAAATGGCAATGTCAGTGTATTTGGTCTTGGCGGAATAGAAGTGCTACGCTGCTGCTGCTGCTGCTGCTGCAGAGCAAGTACCGAGATTTTTCTACTGCCTTTACATTCATAGACATTGCTGTGAGCGTGTAAGACATGCTGCTGCTGCTGCTGCTGCTGTTGCTGCTGTTGTACATGTAACATACATGAATTAACCCCCAAACAAAGCAGGAAACAAGAGAAAAGGGCAGAGCCCTCTTCAGTACAAACATCTAAACAGATAATTTACAGGTTGTACAGCCAATGCCAATAAAGCTGTTGTGTCTTTTCACCTTACACAGTTGCACAGGGTAATGGGAGAAATAGACAATACAAGTAAACAATGAACAATAGATAGAACATTGCAAGCTGATAGAGATAGGAACCCAGCAACCACCTGAGCAAGTATCATCAATAAGTCATTTGATAATGATTACATACCCTTTTACTCTTATTTGATAAATGAAAAGCCATTAGGAGGAATAATGAATGACAGGAGTGTGCTCTGCTGCATCAACATGTTAAGTATAGCTAATGAAAACATTACCCTTGAAATAAAAGAATCTGTCATTATTTTATGCAGCTAAACATGTAATTCCATTTGAATATGAATGCTTATTACTTTAACCTTCTCATCCATTGCTTAGACAGCCTATACTCACAGAGATACAAACAGTAAACCATTTGCTCCTGCATAGACACAACTGCATAATTCTCCAGCTTATGCTTAGTAATCACTCCACAAGACAATGAACATGGCACTTAGTTTAACTGTATTGATTGTACTTTTGTCATGGCTCAGACACACGAGTATCTACATTTACATTTACATTTAGTCATTTAGTTTTCTCCAAAGCGACTTACATGAGTGCAACAGTATGCAAGTGCCGTGTCAAGTCCCAGTTTATCCAGCAAAGTGCTCGTAGCAAGGAATTATATTTTTTTTATATAGATGGAGAGAGAGAATAGAAATAGAAAAATGAAAAAGAAAAAGTGCTAATATTACTGGGTCAAATGTTGACAAGAAAGGTATGTCTTTAGCAGTTTTTTGAAAATGGCTAAAGACTCAGCTGCTCGGATAGAGTGTGGCAGGTCATTCCACCAGCAGTATCTGAATCAACCACACACATTTAGCATAGCTAATGAAAACATTGTTCTTGGGAATAAATGAATATGTCATTAAGTTATACCGCTAAATATGGTGAACACCGTTTAAAGCGCAAATGCTTATCACTTTAACTGTTTTCATATCCGTGCTAAACAGTGTATGAAACAGCAACAACAATGACATACAATAGACCGCTGCTGCTGCATAAACACATGCAGTTGACATGATGCTTGTTTAAAACATTTCTAGCTAGTGCTAGAAATAAAAGCTAGTTTAAAACTTGTAAAGATTGCTCCATTTAGGAATTAATAACTGGACCACACAATATGCGCAGAGATGTGGAATAAAACATCAATCACTTATCTTAGATATTGATTCCAGATGCGTTCTGAAAGTGCGCTTCAGACTGCTAACAGCAACACTACCAGTATTTGTTTGAATGTTGAGCCGCAGCTCATTGGTTGCTGTTGCATCAGCGGCCAATCAGCTGTGCTATGTAGATAATGACGTGATCGCTACCAAATGACCTATCAGCCTGCGCCATCAAAAGTTTCATGCCAGAACTAGGTAATTATTTCTAAAATATACCCTCACTGGCCAATTTATTAGGTACACCTGTTTAACTCTTAAGCTGATAGAAAGGCAACAGTAACTCAAATAACCACTTGTTACAACTGAGGTCTGGAGAAGAGCATCTCTGAATGCACAACATGTCAAACCTTGAAGGAGACTACAGCAGCAGAAGAGCACATAGGTGCCACTCCTGTCAGCTAAACACAGGAAACTTAGGCCACAATTCACACAGACTATAGAAGACAATAGAAGACTGAAAAAATGGTGCCTGTTCTGGTGAGTCTCAATTTCTGCTGCAACATTTAGATGGTAGGGTCAGAATTTGGTGTAAACAACATGAAAGCATGTATCAATCCTGGTCCTCAATATGGAATAAAATATCTGAGAAATGTTTCCAGTACCTTGTTAAATCTATGCCACAAAGAATTAAGGCAGTTCTGAGGGAAAGAGGGGGTCCAACCCAGTACTAGCAAGGTGTACCTAATATAGTGGCTGGTAAGCGTATATTCCACTTTTTGAACTTTTCTGATGGCATCAGTTTAGTGAATTTTGTCAAGTTTCCTTTATTTAAATAGCACTACAGATAGTTTTAAAGAAGCTTCACAGTAACAAGATAGCATTCCTTGGCTTCATGTCCGTAAAGATGTCTGTTATTATGTAAATATTATTTTTATTATTTTGTTGTGAAATATGAATTGGAATTAGCTGAACCTCTTCAGTGAATTTGGAATTAGCTGAATCATTTGCGTTCAGACAGTGTCTTATTTCAGCAGCAGAAGCTGAGGCTTTTGTTTCTGGCATGTGAGTTCTGTTCTGTGCACACAGAAAAGTTCACATGCTTCCTTCATTTCATCCTGATGCAAGCTGTCTCTATAGTAACAACAGGAATACAGGAGATTGGCTGACTCGAGTCTTCATAGCTCCTGAGAGCTCTGACAGTATGTGTGCAAAGCTACAGGCTATTTTGCTTCTGCATGTGTGTGTGTGTGTGTGTGTGTGTGTGTGTATGTGTGTATATATATATGTATATATGTATGTGTGTGTGTGTATGTTTGTGTGTGTGTTTGTGCGCCCTGAGAACAGATGGAAGTAAAATAAGTAGTTCTTTTCTTGTGACTTCAAAAAGAATAAAATATGGCCCTATAGTGAAATCAGACAGCAATTTAAATCTTTGTAATATACTGGAAAATGAAGTCTTAAACATAATCACAGAGAGGGAGAAAGAAAGAGAGAGAGGCTAAAAGAGGGTCATTACAGTTGTAGGCATTGTGTTCTTTAGGGTTATTTTTGAGTCTTTCGCTCTTTTCTGTGCTCTTTCAAGCTGAAGTTATGTGATAGATTGCATGAGATAGTGCGTGTGATCTTTTAAGAAAATAGAAGAGCTTCATGCATGGGCTACAGAGGGGAAAAGTGTTTGTGTGGTTGTGTGTTCCAGCAAATGAATGGCTGTAAGAGTCATATATATTTTACTTATTCTGACTGCATCTTTTCAAGTGATATTATCCAGTGATAACTCCATTCAGACATTTAAAGGAGAGTTTTCCCTTTGTAATCTTGTTCAGTATTTTAGGGATTTCATATAAAAAAGTAAAAAACGATTTTAAGAAATGGGTCAGTTTTAAATAATTTTAAAAATTTATGTAATTTATTATTTTATACAATTTATTGTTTTAAATACACATATACTTTTATATATAAATAAATTAATAAATATTCTTTTATTAATAAATTAATAAATATTATTTTATATAAAACAACAAAACATGTTTCCATGTTTTTAATAATAAAAAGCATAAAAAAAATGAATTTCATCGGGACATTTGATTTCCATTTTAAAAACAGACGTGTCTTGTCAGCCCTGCTCACAAGGTACATTGTGCAGTTAGTTTGTAACAATTGACAATCTCAATAAACCATATTCTGTTTCACCTCTCCGAACTTCTAAACTCATGCGAAAAGTTGCATGGGGTTCCTTGCACAGTCAGGGACTGTGTGGATGATTTGTCTTGCAATTGCAGAGCTTGTGATGTGAAAAAGGCTCAGTGAATTAAACCTGACATGTGGCTCGAGGAGCATTGTCAAGTTTGTTGTCTGCCTGTATTGTCAAAGGGAGAATGCGTTTTGCTCTCTTCTCAAATAACACAGGCCCATGATGACGTGCGGTCAGACAGTTTTAAGGACATTAGCCCAGATCTGTAGACACATCCACCTTGTATAAATTAGGCTACTTCGTATGGCTTAGCACACCTCCTTTTACAGCTGCACACACACACACTTTCGTCCCCAACAACCCTCACTCCATTGCCACTAATTAAGATTTCAGATTCAGATTTGACTGTAGCAGAAGAGCAGTACTGCTTGTGTATGTGTGTGTGTGTGTGTGTGTGTGTGTTTAAGTGGGATGAACAGAGCTGTACCTGTTTAAGCAGATTCCAAAACATAAACAATTTTGAAGGGAAGACAAGGAAGGATACATAAAGAACCAGAAATGGATAATTGGATGGATGGTTGAATTAATGAGAGAGATGAGGAGGTGGGTGAAAGAAAAGAGGGAACAAGTCTATGAAAAGGAGGGATGTGAAAGTTCCTACAAGAGGAGAGAATATTGTGTGTAAATTATTCACAGGTTATTAAAATTCATGCAGCACATTTGCCTGAAACGGCAGAAAAAAGATGTTGAATATTTGATTGTGTGTATAAATACAGTCCTAAATGGAATTTTGTGATGATGAGGGCTGTTTTTAGATTGCACGCTTAGCCGTCCTTCTTTGATTGTTGAATTACTTTTAGAGAATGTGGTGTGCAGTGATTAGGAGGTGGTTTGATTCTCGATTGCTCAGAAATACATTCTCATAGCTGTGTTCAATTAAATTGTTGTTAAACCAGCCATAGTTCATGCAAATTTTCTCATTGTTTTCAATATATCACATTGATGTTCTCTGAAATTCAAATTCAGCTCAAGTCCAGAATGAAGAATGGCTGTCATTGGAACTCAAGGTAAAGGCCCCGTAAAGGACCTGCAGGCAGAAGAAACATAGGCTTGAGTGAAGGGTTACAGAGCCACTGTAGTTGTTAGATTCAGTGTTACCTTTAAATATATAGATTTTAGATAAAGGTAGATAGATAGGTTTAGGCTTTATCTAAATGGCCAAGGATTTTGCAAAGGTTTTGATTCGATTTTTCTTTGAGCCGGGACTGACTGCATCACCACAACTATAGCTATGAGATTCACTGTCATACGAAAAATGGCCTGTAGATGCAGGCCAGGTGTCAATGAGTTTAGATGAGATATTCCACTCATCTAGTGCAATAGCACCCCCTCCTTACCTGCACTCCAGCACATGTGGTGTTATATAGACAGTTTGTGCTCTGTTATTGAATTCCAGGAGCGTTTTAATCATGTTAGCTCAGCCAGGAAGTGTGAACAACCCTTTCAATTTGTTTCATGATCTCAAAGGGACATTTTCACATTCTGATGTCAGTGAGAGAGAAAACTATATTGTAGTGTGAGATGGTTATGATTGGTTGAGATTTCCATAGTCCTGATGAAACAACATGGCATAATCCAAAGAGTCCTGGAGGGTCTTTTTAAACACATGGACAGAACAACAAAATGGGTCAAATCTCTTTATTTAAAGGCCCCCTCATACCTCAGTGGTTACCCACCCCTTCACTTTGTAATACCTACAGTAAAAGTCTTCAACCAGACAGACTATTCCAGTCTTATTAACCTCTAGCAGTGCTGCTCATGGAGCCGTTTCATTGATAATCAGGGCATGTAGTTTATTTCACAGCAATAAGAATCAGCCACAATAAAACTTTATTCTTTGTGGCCCATCCACTCTGCATGGCTGTACACATAAAGTCTATCTGCTCCTCTTTGATAAATTCCCACTCATGCATCATCATCTGATCTGCACGGAGAACTTTCTTAGGTCAGCATTTTTTCTTCAGAATGAGCTTGAAGGGTGTGTGCAGAAGCTATGTTAAGCTAATAGTGTTTCCTCCAGACTGACCTTCCTCTTTAATGCTTCACTCATCCTCTTATCACAGCTGCTTGTACACATCCTTTCAAAGCAAGAAGGTACAAATTGCATTTGATTTGCAGCAAGAAGATTCAGATGCCTAGAGCTTATTTTTATCTCCTCTTGGTGTGGTAGGATGATGTAGCCTGATTTTCAGTGGCCTGTTTCGT
This sequence comes from Hypophthalmichthys nobilis, assembly GCA_037950665.1. Taxonomy (NCBI): domain Eukaryota; kingdom Metazoa; phylum Chordata; class Actinopteri; order Cypriniformes; family Xenocyprididae; genus Hypophthalmichthys; species Hypophthalmichthys nobilis. The sequence continues at coordinate 32,751,052 of CM075470.1, read as the reverse complement.
ACCAATCACCCCCTGTTGGAGCAGTCGCACATGCCCTGGCACAGACACTGGCAGAAGCCATAGACCAGACAGACTGTGAGACTGGATGGCACCAGGCTTACGCAAACAATCCCCAGAGTCACTCTCTGGATCACCAGCAAGTAGATGCCAAGTGGCAGCGAACCAAAGTAGAAAAAGCCCAGCAGCCACACCAAGACCCGCGGAACGTGATTGCAGAACTTGGATAGTGCGTCTTGATCCACCACACCGCTATTGGAAGCTACGGAGACTGAGTCCAGACTGTGGTCGCCATAGTAATCAGAGCTGCCGTTTTGGCTGGGCGAGTGCTGCTGATCCCGTTGCACCTCCATGATGGTGATGACCAGGCAGTTGGAGGAGTCGTGGGATGGGCTATCGTTGGAGGACAGGCTCTTGGGAGTCAGCACTACCTCCTTACTGTTGTCCGAGCTCCAGGACTTGTCCCGCACGGCAAGACGGGACATGATGTTTGAGTCATCTGGCAGCCTGGCCACTTCGTACTCACTGACCTGCGTCTCATGACGGCAGAAAGGGCAGCTGATGGAGCTTGAGCCGTCCGCAATGTCCAGGATCTTATTGAGGCATCTGGCACACACACGGTGCAGACAGTCCAGAATCTTGGGCTTGCGGCCGTGTGTGTTGTAGCGCTGGTAGCAGATTTTGCACTCCAACTCATCGTTAGTGGTGCCATTGGGGCTGGTGTTAGTAGTAATGCTGACATTAGTGGAGCCCTCCTCCAGTCCAGCCTGAGCACAGCTCATCGTGGCCTCATGCTCTGGGAAACAAGAACAGGATATTAGCACAGAGTAAAACATGTACAGTGCACAGCATAAATGAGTACACCCCCTCTGAACAAATACAAAAGATGTATTTTCTTTATGATCACTAATACAATTCATGGAAAGATGGCAAAACTAAAATGTATTAAACATACACATAATAAAAACTGAAATATGTCATTAATAGCCATAAAATAAGTAAATTAGCCAATTTTGTTTAAATTAAGGATTGCAGAAATGAGTACACCCTAGATTTATTCAACAAATATATAATATTCTAGCACTTAGTATGCCCTCCATAATTTTGAATATACTGCTCTGATCCTTCTTAGCACAGAGTGTACAAGTTCATGGCAAATTGTCACATCTGTCCTGTTTAACTCCTGGATGATGAGCTCCTTAAATGCCCTGATCTTTAATGGGGAGTGTTGCTCAACTCATCTCTACAGAATCCCCCACAGGCGCTCAAGAGTGTTAAGATTAAGTGCAATACATGTCCACATAAGGTTTTTCACCTTGGGAGAATGCATATCCTCATTGTCATGTTGAAAAAATGCCCAACAATGCAGGGAATGAGGAAAGGGTAACATCTTCTGTTTCAAGTTCATAATTCATGACCGCATTGATAAAGCACAACTCCCTCACACCTTCAGCAATCATACATCCCTATATAAGAGCTTTACTACCACTGAACTTTACTGTGGGAACCAGCCACTTCTCACTGTACTCCTCCTCTAGCAACACCATAACATTTTGGATGCTGTTAGATCCAAAATGATTGATTTGGTCTCATGAGACCAGAGTATTGAGTTCCAGAATCTATATTTTGTAAATATGGGCTTTGGAAATGGCTAACTTTATTGTGCTTTGGCTACAGTAGGTAGTTCCAGTGAGAACAACAACCATGCATGTAATTTCTGCAGGCTGCATCTTACTCTGTGAGATAAACAGTCACCCTTTTTATAGCTTTAGCTGGGTCTGAGACACTCGCTTGGTATTTCTCCTGCTCTTTGTCTAGCAAAAAAATCCCTCATCACTAAATGAAAGCTTAAAATGAAGGCCTGATTATTTCAGGGGCCTTGTCACAAGTCCATTGTTTTTGGATTTCTGTGTTACTTTTGCTATATTTTCACACTAGTGTTGCCACGGTACCAAAATTCCAGTAGTCTGTACCAATACCAGTAAAATTTTACGGTTCTCTGTACCAATTTCGGTACCACAGGAAAATCTGTTGGAACTATTTTACTATTTTATTTAACTAGCTTATTTTTTAAAAACATTTTAAATATGATGGTAATCATACATATAAATATTTCAGGGCTCTAAGGTAACATTTTTCTTTAGGAGCACTTGTGCTCCTAATAAAAAAAAATTTAGGAGCACAGTCAAAAATTTAGGAGCACTTTCTGATCAATAACAGACATTAACTTTCCCATTACAGGGCGATATTTCCCCATTTAAATTAATTTCCTGGGGCATTTGTACCATTATAAGAGCAATTTTTCTAATCTTATTGAATGTATGCATCACATTTAATCACTTTCTTAAGTTAAAATAGAAAATTTGTTTTTAAATGTTAAACAATAAATTCAATTACAACAATAAGACCCAATCAGACTGTTACTAATCAAAAGAAATCATAAAAAATCCATCTTTGCACTGCAGAAGTGGCACAGAAGCTCCATCTGAAGTGGTATTATCTAGACACATTTACATAGACTGCTTCATGCAGATCATTGGTAAATAATGTTGTACAAATGTTTTTAAATATAATTTTTTGAATTTAGAAATATGTTTAAAAAATGAATCTTTAAAAGTTTAATATTTTAAGTAAAAACAGTCTATGTAAAGTGTAAATATGAAAATAAATGTAAATATGAAAATAAAACAGCCAGTAGGTGGCGGTAAATCTTAATATGCGAGTCATTCATTCAGTCGTTCAAAGCGCAGATTCATTCAAAATCACCGTTGCTTGCAGATGCGCAACAGTTCTGGTGTGTCTTTGTTTGAAACTATTTTCACGAAATCAAGCAAAAACACGTGCGTGTTTATTTTAGCTATTCGTTCAGTGAAACAACACACTACAGCCTGTAAAACTATGAAATAAATATCAGTAAATAATGGTAATCTGAATAATAAGAAAGCTAAGTATTATTCTAAAAAAACATTCGTTTTTTTATTTCCACACAAAGATGCGTCGTATAGCCGCTCTGCGCTTTGAGAGGGATGTGGAACACGAGCAGAAAAGAGACCATTTCTCTTTAATAATATCTTAAGTCTAATGACAAGCACAAACTGAGTTAAATAGAAATTGACTTGCAAGCAAAAAGGTTTCTGTCCTACAGTGTTTTTTCTACTTTACCACAGTAAAGAATGCGAATATAATAGGCCTAATTAAAAGCGAACGAAAGAAAGAAGCGTTTATAATCCCCTGCGTGAGTGAAGATTTGGGAAGAGAAACAGAGATTCCATGTTCAGTGGAATAACTAATGGAATATTGTTAAATTCTCTGATAATAGGGTGATCAGATCGCGATTCGCAAAACAGAATACAAACCCAACAAAGCTTAAATATGGACTCCCGTACCTCTCTCATTCGGCATGAAGCAAAATGTTTCCATGGATGCGATGTCACATTTAATTGCTAACCTATTAGCCTATTTCTTCTGCTTCACTCATGTCATATTCACATAAAATACTGGCACAGCCCTATCAGTGGGTACTGAATATACCCGGATACTCGGTACTACCGGTACTACAGAAATGCTGGTATCGTCACATTTTCAAAATTTTGGTACCGAAGTACCAGTACTTTTGACAACACTATTTCACAAATAAAACAATGATTTGGTAATCCTCTTGTACCACTGTCCTCTTTTGTGCTAAGAAAAAAGTCTCCTGACAGTTCTCTCCCAAGTAGTTCCATTGTTGTCAGCATCAAGTCTGAGAATGATTCAGTGGGTGATGATTCAACACTTTTAATTGTCAAGAAATTACTTCTCTTTAAATGTTTTGGTTCAACATACGTACCTGTTGATCAAACATTGCCTTAAACTTAGACCAGAAATTTTTTATTTTGTTTTATTTAGTAACATTTAGGAGGGTGTACTCATTTTTGCTACACAACATTTTATCACCTTGTTAAGAAAATCTTATTTTCCTGAATAATTTTGACATGCTTCTTTGGTAATTGATTAAGCAGACTTGCTGGAACATTATATCTCTAAAGAACTCTAACATGTCTTCTAAGTAATTGAGTAATTGCTGACTTTCAGAAGTTTCAGAGGAGGTGTACTCATTTATGCTGTGCACTGTACTTATACTGCAATACAGTATAAGCTTTTTTTTTTTTTTTTTTCCTCAAGGTGTAAGGTTAGAAGAGGTAAGATTTTTCTCTTGACTGCAGATGCCAGTAAATCTAATAAAAAAAAATTATATATATATACACATATACACATACACACACACACACACACACACACACAGTCACAGTTGTGTTAAGGCAGGACGATGAAAACAGATGACCAGATCGAAATACTCAAAGTTTAATAATTAAATCCAAACAGGCAGGGAAAACACAACATAACGCAACATAGAACTGACAACTGAACAGAACAAACACAGGGCTGTTTCAGTGAACAGAAGAACCAACGAGACTAATAAGACACAGCTGAACTGAAGACACTAATCAAATGAGTAAACAAGGAAACAAACAAGTGGCAGAAAACTGAACAAAGGGAGACATGTGACAAATGAAAATGCAAACAGAAAGTCCAAACACTTGACACACACAAGTGGATCGAAACCTTTCATCAAAGTTGTCGTAAAACCAAAATGCAATACCCGTTCTTGTCTTAGGACAACTTTGATGAACTTTTTTGATCCACTTCAAATGTTGACTAATATATATAATATATATACACACATTGCACAGCAATGTATTTCAGAGCAATCTGAAACTTAACAAATTCAGCAATTACTCAGTTACTTAGAAGACATATTAGGGTTCTTTAGAGATATAATGTTCCAGCAAGTCTGCTTAATCAGTTACCAAAGAAGCATGTCAAAATTATTCAGGAAAATTAGATTTTCTTATCAAAGTGAAATGTTGTAAATGTTGTGTTGCAAAAATGAGTACACCCTCCTGAAAGTTACTAAATAAAACTAAATAATTTTTTTCTGGTGTAAGTTTAAGGCAATTTTTGATCAACAGGTAAGTATGTTGAACCAAAACATTTAAAGAGAAGTAATTTCTTGACAATTAAAAGTGTTATATAGCCCACTAAATCATTCTCAGACTTAATGCTGACAACAGTGGAAGCACTTGGGAGAGGACTGTCAGGAGACTTATTTCTTAGCACAAAAGACGACGGTTGTACAAGAGGTTTACCAAACCATTGTTTTAAGTGTGAAAATATAGCAAAAGTAACACAGAAATTCAAAAACAATGGACCCTGAAATAATCGGGCCTTCGTTTTAAGCTTTCATTTAGTGTTAAGTGTTTTTTTTTTTTTTTGCTAGACAAAGAGCAGGAGAAATACCAAGCTAGTGTCTCAGAGCCAGCAAAAGCTACGAAAAGAGTGACATGCATGGTTGTCCACACTGGAACTACCTACTGTAGCCAAAGAACAATAAAGTAATTTAGCATTTTCCAAAGCCCATATTTGCAAAATATACACTTCTGGGAATCCATACTCTGGTCTCATGAGACCAAGTCAATCATTTTGGATCTAATAGTATCCAATGTTATGGTGTTGCTAGAGGAGGAGTACAGTGAGAAGTGTCTGGTTCCCACAGTGAAGTTCAGTGGTAGTAAAGCTCTTATATAGGGATGTATGTGTGCTGAAGGTGTGAGGGAGTTGTGCTTTATCAATGCTGTCATGAAGTCACACACCACTGTGTGATGTGTTACAAAATCTATAAATAGCCCTCATTTTCAGTTGGTCTTTGTCCGCTCTCATCTCTTTAAGGTTGGGTTGTTACGCCTGCATGTTTCCTGTGCTCCTGTGTGTTTTGAGTTTGTTCAATAAAGTCTGACTGCTGCTTATAGATCTTCAACTTGTCTTTTTTGAACCATGATATCGTCATCTTATCTTATTGTCATGATATCGTCACACTGTTCTTAAAGGGGGCATCTTCCCCCTTCTTAACCTATTTAAAGTATCCCCAAGTTTAATAGTAGTTTACTGGATGTTTAAAATTTCAGGTTTACTGGATGTTTAAGATTTATTAATTCATATTAGAGCGTGATTATTTTAGTTGTTAATTACGTTACTGATTGCAGAAGCATTTTGTATCACCATTCATATCTAGCTGAAATGAGCTGTCATTAAAAATGAATGACAATGACAACATTAAACAAATCTGTGGGTTTAGTGACTTGGTGATTTCATACAATGAGGTTCCTACAGTGTGTTATGCAGTCATGCATTAGTGCATTAGTTAGTTAGTTAGTTAGTTAGTGTCACGTTATATATATGAACACCCGTGCTATTAAGTCTTCACAGGAAGCGTCCTTCTGTGCCACATGGATGTTTTCAATGTCTCATTCAGTGTGCAACTCTCCAAAGGCCTAATTAGGCTGCTTTGTTAATCACTGTTTGTGAAATTAATTACGGAAAGAAATGTGGGATCGACGTAGGGATTTTGCTTTGTTGTCTTGGGGTGCCAACTGTTTTTGTTTCCCTAATGTCACCCAGCCGTTGTCATATTGAAGAAAAAGATACCAGTTGTTAGAGGAATAAAATAGCGGCCCTTTGGGCAAAGAGCATGGTCCTCCAGCATACAAACCTGTCTCTATTATTAATGACAACAATGCCCATGCAAAATTGTGTTTCTGAGAGGAATTTGTTTTGTTTTGCTTTGCTGGATAGAAAAATATAGCCAGCAGAGGCTGTCAATAGAAGCCCATTAAGGAAACGGGCTTGTAGGCTATTTAGGGTTCAAACTGTATTAGCAGAGCCTTTTCAAATTACTAGTTAACAGAGTCTTGTTTCCAGTTCCTGGTTTGGGACTGAGTTTTTTTTTTTTTGTGAGATGTGTGATTAAAATAAAAACCTTCGCATGAATTGAACTATTAAGGATATCGATCCATATTGAATGAGAATGGCATTGATTGATGTAGTAATGGTAATGTACTGCAGTATTTGTCACTCCAATGTGTACTGGAGCATGAAAGCTTTTCTTTTTCTTCTCTGTTCTTCTCTCCCTCCTTTCCTTTCTCCTGGCAGTAATGATATATTGTGTTTTAATATGCTTTTCAGAGGACAGTTGTGTTCTGGTCTGAAAGGTCATCTTATTTTACATTTCAAATCTAATATAAGAAGCTAATTTGTAGCTCAAATGGACAAAAGCAATTTTGTCATTGTAATATTATCTCACAAAAAGCATTGAAATGGGGGCCTAATGAATGTCATGGATTATAAATTATAAATGTAACGGACCATTTCATGTCACTCAGGAGAGCAGTATGTTGATGTGTACTTGGCAATCTTCCTGGAAAAATCTGTTAGAAGGATGAGTTGGCAGAAGTTTAATCAGAATGTTTTGGAGTGTTTTTTTCTGTTCTAAAATGAAATTGTATGTTTTAGACAACACTATTAGTGTCAGAAAACTCTCTTTCAACAGACAACTTCACAAAGAGATTCTGTCATAATGACATATCAAACATCTTTTTTTTTGCTTAAATACAACGCTACTATGCAAAGTGAGCAAAAACAGACACCATTTTGAGAATATTTCAAGAGCCTCACACCTTAAAAGAGGAAATGTGTGAAAGACGTAAGGCTGTCAGCGGACATTGCTATGATTTGGCATATTCTCATTTCACCTCCATGGAAACATTAACCCTACAGAATATTTCTGAGTTGCTTTTTAGGTGAAATTATTTAATATTTCCTTGTAATTATGGGACTGCTGTGAGCCTGGAGATTTCACAAATAAATAAAATGGCAGCACACACGGGGACACAGTTTAATTATTTTATTTAGGGATGGGCATCGACACAAATTTCACATATTGATTTGATTTCGATTCACTAGCTGAATGAAGACAAAGCTGATATTCCCCCTCTGGTGTGGTCGCTTACACTGAGTCGGAGTCAGAGTTGAGGGCAATGCTTTCCCGGGCCTCTGCAGGAATCGGGCTTGAATGGAACCCTCCACCTTGCCCTAAGCACTCACAGTTGGACAATTGGTTCCTGGGTGTGGAGCGTGGTTTACAGCCCCAGTTAATGATGACAGAATTTTCGCTTTTGAGTAAACTATCCCTTTAAGATAAAATAAAGCACTAATGTGGCTTACATATATTGTGTAAACACTTAGCATCTCTTGTAATCATACTCCAGGAGATGTGCAGTGTGTGATCAGATAAATGAATCAAAGCTCCTTATTGGATGAATTTTAGCAAGATGTCACATACAGCAACACGCACAGCTTATTAAGTCGCTTTTAAGTGCAATCACTTAGACTTCTTAAATTTAGTCGCCTCATTCATCTTGCCCTCCAGAGACCTGAGAATCCAAAGTCAACTCAATTATTTAGACCATCATGTATATGTAAGTTACATGGGGTGAGAGCAAGGAGCAAAAGAGGAACTGTGAGTGCTTGTCTGTTTTAACGATAAAGCAATGCTATTTAAAGCTGTATTCAGTCATTTATCGATTATGATTATGAATAGCTTATGAATCATGAGCTACAAAGGGAATCTCACTGGATGCTGGGATCTGCTCTTAAGGCACATGCATAATTGTTAATATTTCATTACTCAAGGCTGTGGTTTGAAATCCTGCGTGACTGATTCTGTTTTCCAAAGCCAGACTCACGCAAGTTCTTTAAGATAAATTTCTAAATTAGTATCTATTTCAGTATTCTATATTAGTTGAATGTCTAAAGTTTGGCATTGAGTGGGTTAAACCAAAGAGGGTGGTGTTTCTGTCAAGCCTGAAACCAAATCTGTATTTTCAGCCTTTTTTATCATATTAACATCATCTCATAACTGTGAGATTCAATGTGATCATTCTTTCACTAATAATATTATACTGCATCCTTGTGTACTGAATGTGATTATTTACCTCATTAGGTTGGACAGCAGATCTTATGAACAGGCAGTAATGTCTATGTACCTTCTTTAATTCTTGCAGTTTCAGGGTAGGGATTCAGACAGGAAATAACAGTCTGCTGCATTTCACTCACTTATAGGAAAATGCTACAAATCAAGAAATACCTCAGTGACAGACAATACTAAGCACCCCATCATGCTCTCATTCATACTAACTATTTATACAACTATGTGTTGAGCTATGATAGTGATTAATGAGACTAAAAATTGTTAGACCACAAATTTGCCTCGTCTATTCACAATCATCTGTCATTTCACAGATGTTTTAACCGCGAATCAGGCTCAGGGTGCATATATACGTACACTCTCTTGTGCTGTATCTTCAACTGGAGCACAGCAGTGAAAAAGTGTTTCCTGCTTGCTCTGTCCAATTTTTGCTACTTACTGTCATCTTAAAGAGAATGAGACTGGATTCATCTTACAATAAGTTTTTCACAGTTAGAGAATCTGAAAATGCTGAAGTATTGCAGTAACATGTTTGCGTCTGTAGAGAGATTGTAATGGAATGAAAGGATGGAGACAATGATAGAGTGAACTGAGCTTTTCAGAAGACAGTGGAAGTGTTTTCTTTGAACGCTGTTCAAAAGCAGATTGCAGGTCTGTGCTGCTAATCTATTATGCCAGCTAAAATAATTGGATCCATACAGTATGTCAGGCAAATTGATTAGGACCATGTCATTATTCCTGTAGTCTGAGGACAAGAGAAAGAAATGTGTTTGCCACCACTGTGAGTGAATCTTCATATACACACAGGCGAACATCTGTTCCTGCTCATCAGCTTCTGTCAAGAGGTTAAATGTTTATTTGTATGCTTGAGGATAAATGCATGCCAAATTTATAGTTTGCCTTTGTTGTGTTGGCATACTTGTTTAACTGATTGTGTCTTGGCAATTTTATACACTCACAAATAAGGGTGGTTCTTTCTAGTAAATCAAAAACATACAGCGCAACCAGTGTAGTATGATTCCCGAGTGAAGGACTCATAAGAGTCTTCTTTTTTAGTGAATCAAACACGTGCAGATTTAAAATAGCTTTAAGACTCAGTAGTTACTGACTGGTTGTTCAATGTATAGTAATAGATGAACAATATCTGTTTTATAGTAGTATTTTATAAATATTAATGAATTAAATATGATACTACATTTTTTTTATTTGTTAAATGACTGTTGTTTAATATATAGTTAAGGCCAGTAATTGGATTGCATGTGTGCCACCTCTGAGAATAGGTGCAAGATTTTTTAAATATTTATTTGGTAAAAGTACTAAAAATATTAATAAAACCGTTAATAAACTGAAAACATTACAAAGAATAAGAACCGGAACCAGAACCATTCCTGAAGGTGTAAAGTTATCTTGCACTTTCCTAAATGACGTGTAATCCCCACAGGTTTCAGTTGCATTAACTTTGTGTATTCTCTAACTCTGTGGGTTTGCTATTCGATCGCGAAAAGACCAGGGGCCTCATTTATAAAACTTTCCATAGATTTCATCTTAAAAGTGTACATACGCGCAAAAGCTAGATTCTGCGTACGCACAGAAAAATTCAGATCTATAAAACCATGCGTACGCCAGAACCTGCGCACAAATCCCTTTATAAATCCCAGTCAGTGGAAGATTGTGCGAACGTGCATCTCCACCCTGTCTCCTCCCCGAAATCACCATATATGGAGCTGATGACACCTAGTTTTACTATGCATAACCTCATCTGTATATCATTTCCATGCATATTCCCATCCACGTGACACCATGGTTAACACTGTCAAAGGTACAAGACATTGGAAAATATTAGATATGGACTATAAATGCCATTTGTGCAATACACTACATTGATAAAAATCATCCAATATCCTCTTTATGTTTTAGAATGAATATATCAAAATATACATAAAAACAAAATTGTATAAAATACTTCAGATAAAGGTTTTAGAATAGAGTTGATTCATTCATTTCAATTCGAATCAAATGTATGCAGTTTTGCTGAACATATCTTTTAGGATGTTTTTAGGCTATTTTTAGTGGAAACAGATAGGCCTACTTATTTATTGCAGTGTAAATACAATTGTCTGACTCGGCGCATCACTGACAAGTATTTTAAAAAGGAAACGTGCAAATCTTACCGTTTTCCTCAAATTATATCTTTCAAATACAGTGGTAATTGTTTGAAGATGCCTTCACACGACATCAACTCCTCCGTGCAGCTGCGGTTGTACAGTAAGATATTATCATTGGACCTATTCAAACTGGACAACGGACCGTTCGACCACCGAATCCAGCAGTGTCTTCCATAATATCGAATTAAGTGTGCATCACTGATCATTGTTCTCGCTAAAATATTTTGTCATAACATCTGCAGTTTAGTTTAAAGAGGAATTATTGTGCGCCTATCACTCCTCGCTGTCATTAAAACAGCGTGTCACAGGAAAAGTGATCGAAAGTAGCACATCTACTATCTAAATTCATATAATTTTTATTTAACTACTGCGTAATGACTGCGTGTAATTTCAGTGCTTATCGCCATTAGTGAAAGTGTAATAATAATGTAAATGCGTATATCAAAATGAAAATGTGAGTTTCCATGCAAGTTTAAATCATTCTTTTATTTATTTAAACTGTTATTGTGAACATGCATTGTATTTATAATTAGGACTCAATGAGAATTTAAAGTGGTTTTCCTTCATCTGCCGTCAGTCCCTCAGCTCACCATCGGTGTCGCCAAACTGCTCTGTCTCCAAAATGTTCGTACGCATGGGGTCAGAATTTGCGTGGAGGTGCGCAAATTTTCCCGTCAAGTTTTTTTTTATAAATCACAACTCTTTCAGGGCCTGTTTTGTGTGTACGCAACGGTTATAAATGAGGACCCTGGTGTAAATGCCCTCCGAAACGCATTTGAGATGGATTTAAATTTGATCGCTCAAACCACTTCAAGAGGTGGTCTGGGACGCATTCCAGTCAAAACTGAACAAGTCTAAATGCATCTGGTTGTTGAAACCACATACAGTATGTTAAATACTCTTCCCAAAACTGCTAAAAAATAAACGTGTGAGAGCGTGCTATAGGCTAAATAACATGTTATAGCCAGATATGACAGCGCTACTGCATCACGCATTGCCGCAGATGAGCAGCTGAGTATCTCTTCAGCAACCCAATGTGCAAACTGCCGCATGAAACTGAAAGTTGCAGACGCTCAAAACACACAATCATCTTCATTAAAAGTAATGAGACTAAATGATCTTACCAATGCTGTTGCCGCACTCTCTCCCTTCGGGGTCTTTGATTTTGAAATTAGCTTTTGATCAATAAAATGCAGCTCATATCTGTTGCTTTAAGTGATGTGAACTCTATTAAATCTGCATATACTGTAGGACTGGAACTCAGTCAGATTATTCATTCAGCTTTATCTTTCCGTAATTGAAGATCAGATTTATATCCGTTTTGGAGACACATTTATGTGGCCAAGAGTAAATGGAATCGTTTTGATAAATCAGATAGCTATCCGATCAGAGAAAACACATGAAGTGACCAGGTGTAAACAGGCCCAGAGAGCAGATGCATCTGGGGTTAAGTGCTTTTGTTTAGGTGTGTACTGTATGAAAGATGGTTTTAGTATATTAAAGATTACTCACTAGATAATACCACTTTAATCTAAAGTTGTTAGACTAGAGGACTGGAACTCAGTCAGATTATTCATTCAGTTTTATCTTTCTGTAATCTCCCAGCTGTACCATAAATCTCATACATATATCTCCATGATCTCATAGACAATCTTAGTAAAAATTCTGTAGGTGTAAAAGTCTTCATCCTCCACACTCAAACAGGGCAGGCAGAGTGAAAATGACAGATCACGTATCCAGTCTTTTTGTAAATAACGGGTCCCTAAGGTAGGTAGCTGCTGTGTAGTGTGTGTGTGTGTGTGTGTGTCATTTGAAGCATCCCTAACTCATAAGTCCCTAAGCGGGACCCTTGGCTTCAAAGATGCTTTTGTAACCAGAATTTGAGGAAAAAAGGTCCTGTAGGTTTTGTGTCTAAGTGGAAGCTACGTGGGAGATGGGGACTAGATTGAGGGAACAAGTGATTTTTATTTTATTTGATTATTTATGGGATTTTCTACTGAAAATTAGGGTTATTTGTAGTTCACAGTCGAGCTGAAGGGATGCACACCTGAAAGAAGTCATTAACAGCTGCATAGTACACTGACATACACATGCACAAATGTCCCTGTCTTTTAATTATAAATGTATGACATATAACAGGGCTTGAATTTTGGCATGGGATTCAGGGTATTGCGCATAATTTTACTCATTCCTGCAGGTTTTGCGCTTATAAGGTGGGAAATTCCCGCAAACATTTATTTAGTTAGCTTTTTGGTTTAATGAGCAAACTAATCCACACAGATTATCAGATCAAATCATTTCATTTCACAAACAGCAAGAGTGATTCAGCACTACCGCATCTTCTCTCTCGTTCAAAATGCGCACATGGCTTCACCACATCTTCTGTACAAGCGAGCTGCACACTGCGATACAAGACTTTAGCTCACGTTTTGGGACAGAATTGTCACTTGCCCGGCCCGGCCAGTGTTGCATCGTTACTAAAGTTTATCATATGCATGACTTGTCAATTTAAACATTAAAGCAATTTTAAAGCATTCAGTAGTACACGCACACTCTCATACACAGAGCGCACACAAATAAAGCTGCCTCTCAAAAAAGCTCGCGAGTACCAAACTGAGGCTTATTGCGCTTTAACGTTCAGAAACTCACAACATCATGTCAAATGCCGTCTTGGCAAGTACTCACATGAACACAGTCAGTGATGTCTTAAGTGAACCTAAACAGTTGAAAAAGAAAATGCATATGTACTAGTATATTGGATCCGTGCATAAGCTCTTAAAGTGACAGCAGCCTACCTGCTGTTGTCTGTCTTTACTGTTAATCAAACAACAAAAGATAGCGAGAAGAATTAATTTGTATTTAATTTATACAATGAAACATTAGGTTTATTCTATTTCTGTAGTATTCCTGTACCTGAATACTGTAGACCTACCAGAAAACCTTAAAGCACTCTTTATTTCATTTGTATTTGTATTTTATTGTATTTATTTGTGCTTCTGCTTGTAATTGGTATATTTGTCTTTTTTGTAAATTCAATTCAAGGTTGAAATCAAGCTTCCTTGTGCTGTGTGTAAGCTCATGCGCAACAAAATTATCCCATTATAATAATAATTATAATATTTAACTTTTTTTGTGTAACTATTGACCTAGAGAGTCCAGAGAATTGTACTGCACTGGTTTTATTGAGATTGAGCAAAAAACCAAGGACTAGTAGTTTGCAAAAGTAGTTTTTTTTTAATTTATTTTTTTTATAAATATTCTCAAATATTTAACGAACAATTTGATTGACAGCAGTGGTTCTTGAGGCAAAATTGTTCAGAATGAGATCTATCATATGATATGAATATTGTGTTTATGTACGAAACATTGCATAACATACAATCATTTACATTTACTTATAAAACGTGTTATCGCCCCTTGTGGTCGATTTCTTTCAAAATTCTCACAGATATCTAGGGCCATGAATCAAACAGACCCACTGAGTTTCATTCTGATCGGCCTCTGTTAACCTTGTCTAATAGGTGCTCAAACTTCGTTGGCTGATGGCGGACATGTTTTTCGAGATACACGAATGTCCTCATAGACAGTCATGGCACCTTGGACAAAGACACTGCATGCCAATTTTCAAGTCAATCCGACTTCCCATTGCGTAGTTTTAGCTGTTTTTATTTTTTTCCTGTTATAGCACCATCAAGTGACCAAGCTTCGCAATTTTTTTTTTACTGTGACCTCAGACTTAGCGACCATAAAATTTCTACTTTTTTAAACAATATATATATATATATATATATATATATATTCAGAGAATATTTCTGCACTAGTTTGGTTCTGATCAGGTGAAAAACCTAGGACTAGTTCGCAAAAGTAGGTTTCAGACAAAATCCAAGATGGCAGAAAATATATATACGTTTAATATTGAAGATATATGTTTTATTGGAGAGCTTGAGCCAAGGATTTCAATGATATAAGTAAGGCTGGGTATCGATTCAGATGTCCCGTTTCAATTAGATTACAATTTACAAGATCTCAATTCGATTCGATTCTCGATTCGATTTTCGATTCTCGATTCTATTTTCGATTCGATTTAGTGAATTCAGTGATTACATTTTCACTGGCCCCACCACTAAAAAAGTAATAAATAAATAAAATAGTTATTTTTTTTGACCCATGTATCCTTGTATTATAATAAATAAGATAATGACACCCAATATTTTAGATACCAGTGATATTTAACAATTCTTGATTCCATTTTCGATACCACAGCTAAAACTACTAATATAAATTTAAAAGATTATTAAAGACAAGTAAACAGTCATTAATATATAAGAACAAATAAACTACAAGCAATAGCACAAATAAATAAATACATTAGAACAAAAATACAAATAAAATAATCAGTGCTTTTAAGGTTTTTCAGGTAGGTCTAACAGTAGTTTTCAGGTACAGAAATTGAATAAAGTAATCAAATGTAAAATAACACTGCATATAATCTTCACTGTACAAATTAAATAAGGTTAATCCTTATTAAAGTTACACGTGTTCTTTCTCTACTGCTTACCATAACCGACTATGTTTACCTGGATACTCGTAAAGGCGAGCATTTTGAGATAAATTTGTGTGAATTTGTCCGTTTAGGCGCAAGAAGAGGTGAAAGAGAATTAATTTTATTATTTGCATGCTGTCTGAGACACGCAGCAGTGTGCACTTCTCACACAGTGCATGTGAGTTCTCTTTCGATTGAATGCTTACATTGGCAAGGCTTGAAAACGCGTGCAAATGATGAACTTTAGTGACCATGTAGCGCTGGCCCGATCGGGACATTGACAGTTCCTTCATCTGAAAGGCACACCTGTATCCGCCATGTTGAGCTCTGAATGAATGACACTGTCCCTGCTGTAACATCACGCAAAATAAATAAGAGGATGACATCTAGTGGAGAAGACTAGTAATAAGATTAACATCAATCAGATATTATGTTCAATGTTTGTGGAAATAAATAAGGTAAAAAAATCGATTTGTGGCTTTTGAGAATCGATATCGAATCGCCACAAAAAAAAAAAAAAAAAGATTAATCGAAAATTTTTTTTTTTTTTTTTTTTGCCCAGCCTAGATATAATACACTTGTGTCTGGGACAAATGGTCTAGGAGTAATGAGCACTTTCACGTTTTTGATCGCTGTAGCGCCCCCTTCATGCTTGAATCCCTAATAATGATAATGATAATTAAAAATCTTAACAATTAAATAGGGTTTCAGTGCTTAAACCCCTAAATATATTAAAATATAAAACAGTATTTTAAATTGTAATAATATTAGTAATAATATATAAAGTATATTATATAGTAATAATAAAGTATATATAAAGTAATAATATTTCACAATATTACTACTTTTACTGTATTTTTGCTCAAATAAATGCAGTCTTAGTGCTTTTTCAAAAGCAATAAAAATATTACTGAAATATTAGTCAAGTCAAGTCACCTTTATTTATATAGCGCTTTTTACAATGCAGATTGTGTCAAAGCAGCTTTACATTGATAACTGGTATATAATTTTGGCTGCACAGCAGCTCTTAAAGAATAGTGTCAATGTCGGCAGATCAAGGCACTGTTCAATATCAAATGTCAAGTGTTACCCAAAATTTTGAACGGTAGTCCATATCTATATATTCTATTATTTCGATGCAGTTATATTTGAATATATAAATAATGCATTATAACCACAGAAATTATAAACATTTACTACCTTCTTTAAAAGAGCTGAAAAATCTGTTGTGAAATCCAAAAATAAGTTAAACAAGCTATAGAGGCATTTGGCAACCCCAAAAGCTTAGTCATCTGAAAAGAAACTACAAACCAAAGTATTATAAATCTTTTCTTATTCAGAAATAACCTGTGGCCAGATTCATGAAATAACTTAAGAACAAAGTTTAGAATATTTTGTTTTACCAAAAACATTTCTTAAGAATGTTCTTATCGTTTTCCTTAAGATTGTTCTAAAGCTTAAGAATAAACTTAAGAATAATTTGAATTTCTGAAAAGAATGTTATTGAAAATGATCATAAATAACCTCTTAAAATTAGGATAACATACAACTTGTCTTAAATTCCCATATGTAAGATGTTTAATTAATTTATTGGGTTGTTTAAATATTAAGCATTAGAACATAACACTGGCTCCATATAATACATATTGCTAGTCATTACTAGTACTCTGACGTGACACCAACGATTGATAATGTAAACAATGGGAGGTCATGACTACCTGACATACCTGACATAACTTTTTTTGCCAAATTATAATTACACCAAAAGTTTGGAAGCACATTCATATAGGACATGTTCATTCTAGAGAGAGCTCAAACAATTACAAAAAAAGATATATACAAAAACATATACAAAAAAAATGTCTTTTGAGGTGTTTCATTAAGTTGATCGGTTAAGTTTTTTTTCTACTTAAAAAAAAAAACAAACAAACAAAAAAATGATTCTGACCCCTGGTTGATTTACAGTTGACAGATTAAACTTCCCAAAGGATTCCCTACAGTAGCCTCATTCTAACCATTGTCTGAAAGAATCTGGCTATGAGTAGGGCCTATTCATTTTGATAACACTAGATTTGATATATCGGATTCCTTAAGAGCTCTTAAGAAGAAGTTTTGTATGGAAAAGCTCCATTATGGACAGTGTACGAGGCTTTCCAAAGAGAGAAAAACAGAAGTGAAATATCCAAACAGCAAATAGATTTACTATGATGGTGAGAATTTCAAAAGCAAGCAAGCATTGCTGAAGAGTAGTATGGCCAGAAGTATATATAATATATGTAATGTAATATATATCACTATCATATAAATAAAATGTCACAAACTGAAATCACATTAGCACCATCTTTATAATAGTGCAGATCACTCATTGCAGTCCACCAAAGTCACTGAAATCGCTTCATGTTGGCACGCTTGTTTGCAATATTAATTCCGGTACTCCTTATTGGTTTTGGTGGTTTGTCTGATGGCTGCTCAGATGCTCTTTAACACGATCAAGACAACACTAATATCTCTAGAAGAGAAAGGGACGAGAGAACCAAAGAGACTCAGAATTGCTGTAATTGAATGCTCACACACACATGCACTGAAAGAGCTGTTGACTGAGACTTGTTTGTGTGGAGTGTTATTGATCCATATGTGAGGGAAAGACTGGACCCTATGTTTTCTGAAACCCCACAGTCAGAGTACAGTCAAACCTCTCCCTCTCTTCCACACACACACACACACACAATCCCACTTTCTCCACACATGCTCATTCTCTGCTCGAAACAGATATGATAACGGGGGTCCATTAAAAACATTACCATTGCTAATCAGCTCTCTAAACGCATCCATATGTGTTTTCACATTTACATGCATATGGAAATATTCTTCCTGGATATTATTAGGTGTTCATTTGTGCATTCCTCCTTCTGGGTTTTGATCTCTGAAGGAAATCACAATTCTGCCTAGCATCAGTTACCAAGGAGCACAACTCTCAGCTTCAACTTATCTGTCATTTCTTTCCCTTTTATTGCCCTTCTATCCATTTGTCTATCTCTCTTGGTTTTTCTTTGCACTTAATTGTTTCTCAGAGATCCGTCTCATATCCTCCCTGGTGCCATGTATTTACGATGAGGCATTTATGAACTGAGCATATCTGACTACTCACGCTTACTCATGCGGCTGTAATTGTCTCATTGCCCTTTGCTATGTGAAGATAAGTTATATCAACAGGCTGCCTCTCCCTAGAAACCCCAGGAGCTGCGCAAATGTGTGTGTTTGTTTATCTAAATAGCTCACATCTGTTTTAGCAGCAGACAGGCCAACATCTGTTCCTCTCCGTAATGCATCTGCCCTGAGTCCGCAGTTAAATATATCACTGCAATATCCCAACACATCAGATCTCTGCTTCATTCATCTCCATTAACTGTATTTCCTTCAACCTGTTCATTTTTCATCCACAAGGTAACCAGCTGGAGGTAAAATATTCCCTCATAAATGTTTACAACCTCAGCTATTAAACTGTAAATTCAACCTTCTCTGTTGCTCCTATAGGGTATATATTTTCTTCAGCTTTCCTCTCTTTACAGGTAATAATAGTTTGTCACTTTTCCTGCACTGGTTAGACTTCATCTAATCCAGACAGATGAACATGTCTCCACACACATATTAGCTCTCTTTCTAGTCTTACCGTGCTGTGTAGTCTCTGTCTCTGGCTCCTCCAGGGTTGTTTGAGTTATTTTGTTTTCCCTTGATTTTTTTATTAGTTTAAGTGGTACTCCACCATTCCTCAGTGCTCTCCTGCACAACTGTTTTCATATCTCTCTCCCGGCCACCCTAGGTGTACAAGCAGCAGGCGTCAGCAAGTGTAAATGCACTGGGTCGCCGTCTGCGAGAGCAGGAGGAAGACTTTGCGGGAAAAGCAGCGAGTTATCAACGAGAGATCCGGCACCTGCAGAGCCAACTGAGAGACAGACAGGAACAACTGCACGGAGCTCTGCAGCAGAAGAGGTGATCCTCTCACACACATGCACATACACGCTCTCTCTCTCTCTCTCTCTCTCTCTCTATCTCCCCTTCTTGCTTTCTGTGAATAGAGGGATGCAGCAGAAGAGGTGAGAGCAGTAGTGGAGCAGCTGTCACAAAGGCACAAACCAATAACAGACAGCAGAGAGAGAGAGAGAGCAAGAGAGAGAAAGAGGAGGGGCTCTAGACAAGCTGGCACAGCTGCAGGCTCATCTGTCTAAATGTTCCATGTACTCTCATAATTTTGAGCTCTCATAATTACATTTGCTTTTCTTTAATTTGCCACTTTCTTTCATGGCCCTGTATACCGATTTTTATATATATATATATATATATATATATATATATATACTACCAGTCAAAAGTTTGGACACGGTAAGATTTTTAATGTTTTTAAAAGAAGTTTCGTCTGCTCACCAAGGCTGCACTTATTTAATTAAAAATACAGTAAAAACAGTAATATTGTGAAATATTATTACAATTTAAAATAACTGTTTTCTGTTTGAATATATTTTATAAAGTAATTTATTCCTGTGATCAAAGCTGAATTTTCAGCATCATTACTCCAGTCTTCAGTGTCACATGATCCTTCAGAAATCATTCTAATATGCTGATCTGCTGCTCAAGAAACATTTATTGTGTACAATTCTACAAAATATTTGTGTACAATATTTTTTTTTTCAGGATTCCTTGATGAATAGAAAGTTCAAAAGAACAGCATTTATTTGAAATATAATCTTTTGTAACATTATAAATGTCTTTACTGTCACTTTTGATCGATTTAATGCATCCTTGCTGAATAAAAGTATTAATTTCTTTAATTTCTTTTCAAAAAAATAAAAATAAAAATTCTTACTGACCCCAAACTTTTGAACGGTAGTGTATAATGTTACAAAAGCTTTGTATCTCAGATAAATGCTGTTCTTTTGAACTTTCTATTCATCATCACCAGACTGTCGGTCTTCACACTTTGAAATGCTTTTCCAGGCCTTTAATACAGCCATTTTCAACAGTTGCTTGTTTTGGGGAGTTTCTGCCTTTAGTCTCCTCTTCAGTTGATGAAATGCTTGTTCAATAGGATTTAAATCTGTAGCCAATCTAAGACCCAAAATTTCTTTACCATGATAATCTCCTTGATTGAGTTGGCAGTACAAGTGTTTTGGGTCATTGTCCTGTTGCCATATGAAGCACTTCCTAGTGTGTCTGGTGACAGAACACTGGTAGGCAAGATTCTTTTGTACACTTCTGAATTCATTCTTCTGCTGCCATCATTGAATAAGTCATCAATAAAGATGAGTGAGCCTGTTCCTGAGGCAGACATGCATGCCCATGTCATGACACAACCTCCACCGTACTTTCCAGATGAGGTTGTATGCCTTGGATCATTTGTAGTTTATTTTTTTCTCCACACCTTTTGCTTTCCCACTTTGATAAAGGTTAATCTTTGTCTCATCTGTCCATAAAACTCTGTTTTAAAACTATACTGGCTCATCTCTGTGTGTTTTTGCAAATTCAAATTGGCTTTCCTATTTTTGGTTCTGATCAGATGTTTGATCTTGCTGTGTATCCTCTGTAATTCTGTTGGTGAAGTCTCCTGCAAACAGCAGATTGTGAGAGCATCACCCCAGCTTTCTGGAGGTTGCTGGTGATTTTACTGACAGTTATTTTAGAGTTTTTTCATAGCCCTTGTCATTTGTCTATCATCAACTGCTGTTGATTTTCTCAGCTGACCTGGTCGTTGTTGGTTGCTGAAGCTTGCCAGTGGTATCTATTTTTTTTCTGGACATTCCAAACTGGACATTTCAAGTCAGTCTCCAGATTTAAATTCTATTGAACAAACATTTCACCAGCTGAAGAGGAGACTAAAGGCAGAAACTCCCCAAAACAAGCAACCGTTAAAAATGGCTGCATTAAAGGCCTGGAAAAGCATTTCAAAGTGTGAAACCAAGAGTCTGGTGATGTCTATGGGTCACAGAGTCACTCCTGTGATTGCTTGCAAGGGATTATATAATATAACTAAATATTAGCTTTTACACATTTACATTCCCTTTAAGTTAAAGTTAAAGTTGGTAAAACATTTTGTGTTGAAACAGCCAATAATAAAATGTGACATTCTGTACTTCTGCCTCATATTAATCTTTTAATCATATTTATAGATGTCTTGACACCACAGCTAACACCACAGCTAACAGAGTGTGTGTATATATATATATATATATATATATATATATACACACACACACACACACACACATTTATTTAATTAAACGTTAACCTTGATTTAATAAGTGACTAAATTGTTCATTGTTAGTTAATTATAACTAATTTTAGAAACAAATTGGAGTTTTACCTTTTATTTATTTGATTTTTTCAAATAATGTTGATCAAACAGCAAAACTGGGTTTATATTTTATAATTATCTATTTGGAAGAGCACATACTTTTTTCCTGCTTTCTAAATAGTACAAAATTCTGTTCATTCTATGTTCATGTATCTGTATTTGCTTGCAAAAGCCACAGGCAGCCTTGTAGCAGAAGAGGAAAATCTAGTTAAAAGGAAAAATGGGTTTTACATTTTCCTACCATGTCTAAAAAAACATCCTTTCCACTTTTTAAAATTATTACCACTTCTTCAGGGCTGACAGGAGCCAATAGATATTACATTACAACTCACAGAGCAGCATTTTATTAAGTTCAGTAACATACTCTGTAGAACATCAATGTTTGTGTGTCAGTATAAGTGTGTATATGCTGGTGTATATACCTAGTATGAAAACAGACATACATTAGACACTGAACAGTGACACTGAAGACTGGAATAATGATGCTGTAAATTCAGCTTTGCCATCACAACAATAAATTGCATTTTAAAATATATTCAAATAGAAAACAGTTATTTTAAATTTTATAAATATTTCACAATATTACTGTTGTGCTGTATTTTGAATCAAATAACTGAAGCCTTGGTGAGCAGAAGAGACTTCTTTTAAAAACAATTAAAAAATCGTACTGTTCCTAAACTTTTAACCGGTAGTATAAGTGCACACGACACTCACATATCAATAGTCTACACTAGACAGGACAGAGACAAGTCAGACAGTCAAGGCAGGATACAGTGTCCAGCTAGGGACAGGCACACACTGATGGACTCAGATCTGCTCATCCTCACAAACTATGACACACTATATTCTTGTTCAGAATTTGAGCCATGTCCAACTCAACTCAGCTCTTCTGCTTGCAGTGTACTCGCTCGCCCATTAAATGCTTACAGCCTCTCTCCCTCTCTCTCTTTCTCTCGTGGTCTCAACCTTACATCAAAGCTCATTTTGAAGTCAGTTCCCTTCGCAAGCCTGAATGTGAGGGTTTTAAATGTCAGCTTTGATATGTCAGTAAAATACTTCTCCTGCAGAAGAATTTGTTTTTATGCATGTGTGTTTGGAGGAGATGAGATGTGGAGGAGGAGATGTGGCATTATTTGTTGCATGTCTGTGATGGCAGAATATGGCTATCACCACAGCTCATGATGCTGCCATCACACATTTTCTCTTTTTTCCTCTGTCTTCCTGAGTGTGTTTATAAGTGTTTGTGGTGGCATGTTCTCTGGTCTAGTGCTGTGTTTGTTTTTAACTGTGTGTGTTGATTTCTTTTAACACTGATGTTCAAAGGTGTAATGAACATTCATTTAACAATGTAATTATTCTCTTGTTTGCTGTGTTGTATGCTTCTCCTTCATGTGTGAATGATTCAAAGACACTCAACTGGGCCCTCGTGGGACCTTTTCAATGCAGTTTGCATACATATAAATGACAGATTTATTAAAACATATGCCATGTTCTATAGCTGTTAAAATTACATAAAAATTGAAAACTAAAAATCAATTACTCACCCCTATGTTGCTGCAAACATGTATGACTTTCCTCTGTCCAGCACAAAAGAATACACACTGCTGTTTAAAAGATTTGTGATCTCTGAGCTTGTTTTTAGTTTTTGAAAGAAGTCTCTGCTCATGGCTTCATTTATATATCAAAATACAGTAAAAACTGTACGATTGTGAAATGTACAATTTAAAATAACTGTTTTCTAATTTAAAACATAATTTATTCCTGTGATGACAAAGTTGAATTTTCAGCATCATTACTCCAGTCTTCAGTGTCACATGATCCTTCAGAAATCATTCTAATATGCTGATTTGATGTTAAAGAAACATTTCTTCTTATAATTATTAATGTTGAAAACAGTTGTGCTGCTTAATATTTTTGTGGATTTTTTTCAGAATTGTTCGATGAATAGAAAGTTTAAAAGAACAGCATTTATTTGAAATAGAAATCTTTTGCAACACAATAAATGTCTTCACTTTTGATCAGTATCAATTTCTTTCAAAAAAAAAAAAAAAAAATCTTACTGTTGAACAGTAGTGTATTTTGAATAACTATATATTTATACAATGCAAGTCAGTGGGATCCAAAACAACCTTGAACCCTATTGACTTTTATTGTATGGACAAAAAATAAGACATTTTTCAAAATATCATCTTTTGTGTTGAGCAAAAGAAAGAAAGTCATAGAGGATTGGAATGACACGAGGATGGGTAAATTATAACAGAATTTTCATTTTCAGGTGAACTATCCCTTTCTTTCTGAAGGATTTCACTCCAACTGTGGGCTAGTTTGCAGTGCTGTGTGGGG
Source organism: Hypophthalmichthys nobilis (assembly GCA_037950665.1). Lineage (NCBI taxonomy): Eukaryota > Metazoa > Chordata > Actinopteri > Cypriniformes > Xenocyprididae > Hypophthalmichthys > Hypophthalmichthys nobilis. The sequence goes on along the minus strand of CM075470.1, from coordinate 32,726,795 downwards.
GTGAGTGAGAGAGAAAAAGTTCAAGTGTGGGCCAAAGGTGACACTCATGGGGATCTGGAGAAATCTAGCCTGGCTGAACTTTTGCTGCTCATATTGCTTCTGTAGGCTGCTGAAACATTTGCTTCCAATCACACAGAGATTAGTGTGGGTGCTCTGAGATTTGTATGTGAGAAAGAGAGATAAAAATCTCTGTTATATACTGAAATGTCACCTGTCTGTGTGAGTGAGAACAGAAGGTAGAGAGAGAGAATGAAAAGGGAAAAGAAAGGGAAGATTAATGGACATATCTAAATTACATTAGATTATTTATTAATTACAGTTTAACGCATGGGACAGACTCTCTCATGACTAAAGTACTAAGCTTGAGTTGAACATCATGGCTGTATTTTGTATCGCTTTGTTGAGTCGACTGAAAGGACAGACGGACGAACAATGGAAAAATGTACAAATTACAACCTGCAAAAAGGCTTGTCATTCTAGTAATGTGCAAACCTTTTTTGCAGAAAAGCATAGTTTGATGGATTTTTTTTGGAAGTTTTGTGGATTTATCAGTTATGTGGCATTGATTGAAAGAAGGAAAATATGTGTGGATCTGAAAAAGCAGAAGGGCACATTTACATTTGTGTTTACCTCTCTTGTCGTGTTAGTGTTTTAAAAATGAAGGAGTCTGAAAAGGTTTTTGTATTTTGTAGGTCAGGATGGTGTAAGTGATTTTAGCAGAACTGACAGCCCAAAACACACATGCATCAGCATACGTCTAACATCTCTCTGCTTGGGATTAGTTTTTATGTGTATTTATATCTGGGTATTTTTTCCTCATTAGAGAATCTCACACACACAAGTAATGAGATATTCTTATGCAATTAAAGACCTGTAGCCCTTGTATTCTCACCCTGTCCCTACCGTACTTAATGACAGTTAAGTTACATTTTTAGGACTAGATGATAATATCTCTTACTTTGCACCTTCCTGAGATGAGTTGGGAACAGTTGTGGAGGTAATAGGGATAAGAGGAAGGAGGTACAAAGCTTCATTGGGGTCGTCAGGTGGGCACCCTCTTTCCTAGGTGTTTCGATGATATGTGCCTACGACATCTCCAGAGGGCTAATCGGCGACAACTGGCGTCCCAGTTGTGCCCCCCTCTGCTTTTACCCTACTCTGTGCTCCTATTGTTACAGAGACCAACCGATGTCCCTCCTCTTAATCCAAAGCCATCGGCTCGCTTGTTCAGCAGCACTGGCGAGGGCCTTAACACCTTGCCGTTGGGCTTGTCCTCAGATTCCAAAGTCCTTGAGAATTTTAATGACAGATTTGCCAACAAAACCCCGACAGCCTACTTTAACAGGGCAAACCTTTGCTTTCCATTCTCATTGTTTGTTCCGTTCCGAGGTCAACTGCCATGTTATCTACCGAGGAGTCATCTTCCGTCCCCGCTCTCACTGACTCTAGGGGTATTTTCTTCCTTGACTTACTTGTAGCCATGAATGGGTGGGACCCGTACACTAATTGTGCCAGGTTCCTCCCACCGTCTTTCCCTCCTGCCAGCTGACTTTCCAGGCTGTCACCAGGTCTTTCCCTAGTTGCCAGCTGCTCTGTTAACAGCAGTCACTGGACACATCCAGATAAACAGTTACAAAGTCCTCAGTTTTCTCTGGGTACAGATGGGTTGTGACATGTTAACATTAATAAAACATTAATTTGCCTACCAGCCATTCTGTGTGAGCTGCATTACATTCTGCATGTTGCTCTGCAGTGCTGGAAGTCAGATGAAACATTGATTTAATTTCCACAAACTCAGCGTAGAAAATACTTGTCTCAGTATTAAATAAAATGACATTTCTAATCATGTCTATCACACACAAATTATGCCTGCCATTGTCTTGCAGTAACATTCAGTCTTTGTTGTTCTCTCACACATGTGAGTGTAGGTTGTATGTTGTATGGACGAATCATCCCTCGTTAAGTCTGTAATCCATTACACACCACTAATGAATTATATTAGGAGTTGTGTGTACATTGGATTAATGCCGCTGATTGGCGATTTGTGCACCTAATTTAACTTTGTAATGTACAGAAGTAAAATGAACAGATGAGACTGTAAAATGTAGATTATACTGCAAATTATACTGGACACATGCTGCGGATGATACTTTTGCTATTGTACAATAACAAGACCATGTGATTTTAATAGATTAACACTTAACACTATTCCCATATCCATAGGTATTAATAATACTATAATATTCCTAAATCCATAGCTATTTTTGTTTTTCTGAAATCAACAATGTGAGATCAGTGCTATGATACAGTCACAGAGATGATTCAGATACACACAGTAATTAATAATTTAACATATAATACTTATTGTTAATACTAATACTTATATTAATAATTAGTCAGTTATCAGATGTTTTAACCAAAGCAACTTGCAACTGTGGTTTGAATTTATTCATGAGATTATTGATTTTGAAGAAATGTTAGTATCAACAATAAAAATGCTCTCATTGCTCTCCACCATACAGTCAGCAACATGTCATATACTGGGAATGTGGGAGAAATCAAATGTAGGGAAACCTCTAATAGAATTAGGTGCGTTTAGAAAGAAAAAATTTACCCACTTTATATTGTCTTTAACTATTTTATAATAGTTTAAAAAGGGATGGTTCGTCAAAAAATAAAAAATTCTGTCATCATTTACTCATCCTCAAGTTGGTCCAAACCTGTATTTCTTTGTTTTGCTGAACACAAAAAAAGACGAAAGATAAAAGATATTTTGAAGAATGTCAAAAGAATGTCTGTAACCAAACAGTTGATGGGCCCCAATGACTTCCAAAGTAATTTTGTTCCATACTGTGGAAGTCATTGGAGCCCATCAACTGTTTGGTTACCCGTATTCTTCAAAATATCTTCTTTTGTGTTCAGCAGAAGAAAGAAATTCATACAGGTTTGAAACAACTTGAGGGTGAGTAAATGATGACAGGATTTTCATTTTTGGTTGACTATCCCTTTAACTACTATGTAACATACAAATTAATCATTTGATACAATGCATAATTGTGAACGTTTTTTACATTGTACTTATATTTAAAAAGATATCAGCATGTAATTATATCTGTAATTCATTTCTGTAGTTACATCTATAATTACGTTGTTGACCCAACTCCTAACCCTTAACCCACCCTTAAACCTATTTCTACAGTACGAATGTGTAACATATGTAATAACATATGTTATTTGCAGACTGACACAGGTATCTATTCTCTAGAGCAAAAATGGTTGTTGATCACTGGCTGTCAAGTTAAGTTACGCTGTTTGTTTATATATATATATTAGGGCTGTCAATAGATTTTTTTTTTTTTTTTTAATCACGCACCCTTAATCGCAATTAATCGCACACTTATTGTGAAATTAAGCATACACCATTTATCTTGTTTAACACGTCCATTTTGCCATCATTGCCTAAGTAAACCATCAGATTGAAGTGTGATTTTCACAAAACTGTATTTTTCAAGGTAAATTTAGATGTCTTTCCAAAAAAGGACACCAAATAACCAAATTATATGATTTAATATAATTCATACATTTATGTACACCAAAGCACCCATGAAAAAATCAACAATGCTTTACAGGCTTTTCAACTATCTAACAATAGTTTTCAGATACAGAAATTGAACAAAGTAATCAATTATAAAATGACCGCATAAAAACTAATTTGAATAATTAAATAAAGATGAAACATTAAGTTACAAAAGCTATTCAGTCAAGAGTGATTTCTTCGTCTTTTTGTCTTTTGATTAACATTAAACACACAAAGCAGGAACATTAGACTGCTGTCCCTTTAAGACATAATTCAAAGATCCAGATGCGGGAGGGCTCGCGCTCTTCAGTTAAAATGACAGAATATGACAGAGAGTTTGTGTTTTAAAGCGAAACAGACACTGGAATGAATAATTCTCTCTGCCATCTGTGATATAATCAGCATGGACTTAAAGATCATCTAACTATCTAACTGCGTGACGTAAATTGCGTTATGACGCAATTTCACATGCTTCTGTAATTTTTTTTGCGTTAAATATGCGCGTTAAGGATTTTGAATTAATCGCATGCGTTAACGCAGCGTTAACATAGACAGCCCAAATATATATATATATATATATATATATATGTATACACACACACACATATACAGTATATTTATATGCATTAGGGCTGTCAATTAGTAATGCATTTAACGCACCCGCCCGCTCCAGACCTACAGCATCTTACATTTCATACAGTTGATTGGTGATGAACATGAAGCAGGGCAACAAGTCACTGCATGATGGAGCTCATAGAATGTATTTAGAATGCCCCTAAAATTCACGTTATCAGGGCAAAAATGCCCCTGTATGAGTTTTTGTCTCATATTTATATCTTATGATTTATATTACACAAGTAGCAAGCACAATATCACATTAGTGCTGTTATGCCTGAATAGCTTGAGTGCAGATGTGATACTGCTTTTATACAACAGTTCAATATCGTGTTATTTTAGACTCAATATTGTCTGTTTTTGCTCAGTTTTGCCAACAAAAATATTACCTATAGGCCAGAGCAGAACTGATCATCATTCATGCATTTTAACTGATCGGATAGCTATCGGTTTTGTTAAAACTGTTACATTTACACTTGGCAACATAGGCCTAAATGTGTCTATGCAAAACAAATATAAATCTAATCTCCAATTCCTGCAAGTGGAACAGTGGTGTATATATGAGCTTCATTTTATTTAACATCAGCCAGTTTCAAGATCAAAGACCTCAATTGGAGAGAGAGCAGCGCCAGCACTGGTAAGATAATTCAGTACTACTTTTAATGAAGACGACTGTGTGTTGAGCTTCAGGATGTGACGCTGATTTCAGTACCATTTGCGGCAATTAACACGTCGGCTTTCTGAATGATGCTCAGCTGCTCCTCTGCGGCGATGCGTGCTGAAGTAACACTGTCTTATCTGGGTACCGGGAGCCGTTATAACTCTCTTGCATGTTTAGTTTTTTACCATTTCAGGAGGAGTAAAATTTACATTTGTGGCTTCAACAACCAGATGCATTTTGTCCAGTTTCATCTGGAATGCGAAAAAAATGCCCTCTCTTTAGGTCTTTTCACGATTGGATCGATCAGAGAAAACACATGAAATGACCTGTTACGCATGAACCAAGTTTCCATATGCATCATAGTCATTTTCATGTGTGTGGAATGTTTAATAGGACTCATGTTTAATAGGACTATTACTCACCTTCATGTTGTTCCAAACCTGTAAGACCTTTGTTCATCTTCGGAACAGAAATTGAGATATTTTTGATGAAATCCGAGAGGTATCTGACTCCTCCATAGGCAGCAATTGAACAACCACTTTCAAGGTCCAGAAAGGTACTAAAGACATTGTTAAAAATAGTCCATGTGACTTTAGTGGTTTAACCTTAATTTTATAAAGTGACAAGAATACTTTTTGTGCACAAAAACAAAACAATAATAATGACTTTATTCAACAATATCTTCTCTTCTGTCATTCACCTACGCTGTTTACGTTCAGCACTTCCAGGTTCTACGTCAGAACGCAGACTCGTTGTCTTTGACAAAATGTGATTTTATCAGCTTTTTGCTCAAAATGTTGCTTTATTTATTAAACTTACTTATGAAACCTGATTAAAAAAAAATGAATGCATGAAGCTAGAATTAAGCTTTTTTTTTTTTTTGCTTAAAAGCAGAGGGTCCGTTTTTTCTTTTGATATATTGCCTATTCAGATATTCATACAACAAAATATTCTGGTGGTCATGAAACTTTTATGAAAATTATCAAAAATGCTGGCGGTGGCTGGCAACTTTTTTCAAAAATGCTGGCGGGGAAAGAGCTAATATATCTGCTGCCAAATTATGAGATAATAATAAAAATATCTATATGGCAGATTTTCCCCATGGTATCAATGTCAAAATTGACCGTTCCCAAAGACCCGCCCCCTACGCTGCTATGTCCGACAACGCTCACGCCACACGTCATGTTCTCACGCAGTGAAAAATACATCGCAGAGCAAAGAGGACACTGACAACACGTCGACAGACAAGGCAGGTTACTTTTAATATGAAGTCTCAAATTTTTAATTTTTTAAATTTTTGAAATTTAAACAATAAATACCATTTTGTGACTCTTTAATGTGTTGTGACAGATCGCTGTAGCGCCTCAGTTCAAGCGGCTTGTGAACCGATCATCTCTTCCTACTAGTTAATTTATAGCATCAAAAGACATGAATATGAACGAACATCATAAGGAATGCTGTTTCAACTGCGGAAAGAAGTCAGTACACACCATTTTTCAAGTTCAAGTCCACCGACGTTAATCTACTAAATCCCCTGACTGCTTTGTCGGACAAAATGGCAGATTCGGTATTATGATTGGTTAGATCACCTGTCAATCAAACTCCCGGCGAAGGGTCAGCTGTGGCCCGGGAAAATGCTGAGTGGCTAGTAACTTTGGAAAACCACTAGCCACAGTGGCTGGTGAGCAAAAAATGTCAAGCACATACATATACATATATACAGTACTGTGCAAAATTCTTAGGCCACCATTAGATGTTGTTTTAGCAACGGTATGATGACCATATAGAATTATTTCTCAGTCTTTTTATTAGAATATAGCCAGAAAATAAAGGAAATTTGTATGCAGTATTAAAAAACTAAAAAAAGTATTTAGTGACCTCCCCTTACACTTGAGCAATAGCAGAAACCTGGCTCTCTTAAACCTAAATGGAATGGAAAAGGACTGGAAGGCCAAGAAAACTTTCAAAATTTGATGATAATTTCGTTTCTTCTTTGAGAAACTGAAAGAAGTCCAGGTGGTCACACTAAATACTGATTACTGATTTTTGCTTAAAGAAGCCTCTTTTTTTATTTTTGCAATTTATGTTTTATGTCCTGTATTTTCTGTTTCTATCATAATAAAGACCAAAAAAATAAATATGGATGGTAATTAAAACATTGCTAAAACAACAAAGCTGGTGGTGGCCTAAGACTTTTGCACTTTTGCACAGTACTGTATATATATTTATATAATAATTTTTTTGTGGAATAAAAAACAAAACAAACCGTGCAGCTAAACTTGCAACTGGTCATCTCACCATGATTCCCACTGGTGTCCTCTCAAAAACACTATGAGGAAGAAACCAAGCATGAAGTCAGTATTTCCTATCTCTGATATAAGCCATTCACCAGTAATTTACAGCTTGGTTGATCTGATGTAGATTAAAGGTATGGCATCATTCAAAGTGGCTTTTACACACAGTGACTCAGCAGAATGTTCCACGATCTCATTACGCCAATTACTACTGCTCCCATGAACCTACTTCCCAGTGCAGCATTCACAAAGTACTCTCTCTCATTTCTTTTTTTAATCTTTTCTAGAAGACTTTGATGCTAAAACCAGAACGGTCAATACTGGTCTCTCTCTCATCTTTCATCTCCTGACGTTCAGCACTCAGACGTGTCACTTCTTTCCTTTACGCCCACTCAAGCCTGTCTCTCTGGTCCTATTCCCTCTCTCTTTTGGCAACTGGGTCATGAGAATGAGAGTGCAAGCAAACACTAGCAATCAGTCAGATGGTGAGAGAAGGACCTATAGGACGCACAAATTGAACTGAATTATCTGAATTATTATTATTTTCTATTTTCATGTATTTAAAAAGGATAATATTAGAGAAGAAAATGACATTAACCACAAACAGTTTCTACCAATGTTTATTCCTTTATGGATTGTTGATGTACACTGATCAGAACCTATGCAACCATTAATATTACAGTTTTATCATATAATTTGATGATGCTTTCAGTTACTAATTAGAGTGTAGTATTCTCAGCTCCATTTTCAGCACAGAAAATGCACAAAAGTCTGATGATTCCATTTGGGCTTATACATTCAGATGTGATATTAGTCTGTCAGACATGTCTTCCCTACTGATCTGTCAGTCTGTGGGTTTATTTGTCCCTCACTTCTGCCCTCTCTGCATCACTCTGTCCTACTGTCTGTTCCCCTGTCTGACACTATTGATCAGCTCTGACCCACCCACTGGCTGCAATCTCTCTCTGTTTCTCTCTCTCTGTTATAAATCTCTAAGGTGACAGGGGCAGGATAGCTGTGTGCATAGATAAGGCCTTGTTTGACTTTTGCTGAGACAGCACAATATGTGATGAATAGAGAGGAGGAAGGAGAGAGAAAAAGGGTACCTGCAAGGAGAAATAAAAGAGTCTCAAGGTGAGAATCTCATTAGGTATTCAAGTATGCCTGAAAACAAGATTAAAAATATACATAGCCATATTTACCTGACTCTTTGTCAGGATGTGAAAAGAAGAGCCTCAGGCACTATATGACAACACATCAATGATAAAATTATGTATAATATTCAGTATTGGGATAATTCTGCTGTCTCAAACTGTTGTGACTGAATTTTTATTTTTTTATTTTTTTTAAATAAGCATTTTTGAGTTTGATTCTGAAATGGAGGTCCAAGCTTAACGCTCTGGAGTCTGAGGCTGATTTGGGGTCCTGGTGTAGTTTTGACAAGCTCTGAAATTTGTGCTTTTTTCAGTTGTTTATAAACATATTAGTATGTACATGTTTGTATTTTTGAGAGAATTACGTATATGTGTGGTTTTTGAAAAAAATAAAACAATAAGTCACTGAAATAAGGCCTCAAAATACACAACTTTTTTTCACAATACTTTTGGGAACTGTATATTTTAGTCTAGAGTTTTTGCTTCAAAATGATGTGAAAATGATCCTGCCTACTCGGACACATAAAACATTGTATTAATTTTAAATTTCTAAGACACTTTTTGTTTACACAGGCCTTATGCGAAGAGGCGTGAATCTTCATGAATAATGCTGTGATTCACACCTGAGGAGATTAAGACCCTGCCCCTAATGAGCCGCATAATGAGCCATTCAGTCAACTAAGAAAGAATGCAATGACAAAAGAAATATATCTTTTTTTTTTTTTTTTTTTTTTTTTTTGAAGTTTATTTAAAATATGTAGAGTCAAAGACACATTTTGAGTACACAGTTATACCTGGAAATAAATCCTGTTCAATGTGAATCCTGTTAAATCCTGTATATGTGAACATCACACATCTGGCATTTGGTGTTTCTGCACTGGAGAGGAAAAAACACTTTCCAGTCAGTGATCTCAGTATCATATTCATGCTGTCCAATGTGGGCCAATATCTGGTCACTATGATTCCCAAATCTGGGAAAACATTAATATAATGTCCACTCTTAACAGAAAACATGCACGTATTATTGCACATCATGTGAAGAAAATTTTGTATAGGCCTATATTTTAAATTACAGTACCGGTCAAAAGATTTGACGTATTACTATTTATAATGTTTTTGAAATAAGTCTCATGCTCATCAAGCGTGCATTTATATGATCAGAAATACAGAAAAAAACAGCAATACTGTGAAATATTATTAAAATTTAAAATAGTGGTTTTCTATTTTAATATACTTTAAAATATCATTTATTTCTGTGATGCAAAGCTTTCATCATTCATTGCAAACAAAATCTTCACTGATGTGGCACTATATAGGCTATTTTACAGTAAACTCTTCATAATCCGCCCAAAACAGGCCAAAAGAAATATTGTCTAAACATATTTTTATATATAATATTTATATTATATCATATTGCTATGACATTTTATTTATCTTATTTGTTATATTATAGAGCCTATAAATGTTAATGTGCAGTTTAATATGTTGCTAACACATTTTATTTCAGTATTTATTACATATTTCAGTCGATTTCACTCATCTCAGTATAGCAGTATTTTTTGGGAAAAGTCAATAATTATTCACACAGTGACAGAACATGCAGGATTCATATTTAAACAGCAGTCTTTTTGCAGCTTAATATTGACAGACACAAGTCTATATCGTGATTAGAATAAAGAATTTAGGGATAAAAAAACTTACCTTCCACAATCCTCTTCTTGATCAAGTTGATCGTTGAAATGAAAGTGAAACCAGCCATGCTCTTCCTCTGGATAGTCTCTCACTTTTCAAACAGATGACATAAACAGAGAATATTAGTTTTCGATTTGAATTACATGATTTAAAACCTGGTATTTCAACGTTTCTTTAGACATATGTCTTATTTTTGTGTGATTAGTATTCACTAAGTTACAGTTCATTTTCTAAAGGAAGTATCAGATTGGACTTTATTCCGAGAGAGATGCGCATCATGTTAGTTTTCTTTATTTTGCAAAAAGCACAACATTTAGTTTTTATTGTGAGTGTACACAAATAAAAGAAGACATTCTATAGTTTCAGTTGATATATTACTTCTGTGTCTATGACAAAAATTGACGGTGTATTTTAAGTTGATTTTACTGCTATGTGAAAAAAATCCAGCAAAACGCATTTCCCGAGCTGTGAGTGTTAAGGGTCCAGAAATGGTGTGGTGGTGAGAGTAAAGCTATTCACCATTCTGTTTGGCTGTCAGTTCTTTTGTGTAAATGAACGAATGAGGCATTATATATATATATATATATATATATATATATATACAGTATCTCACAGAAGTGAGTACACCCCTAACATTTTTGTAAATATTTTATATCTTTTCATGTGACAACACTGAAGAAATGGCACTTTGCTACAATGTAAAGTAGTGATTGTACAGCTTGTATAACAGTGTAAATTTGCTGTCCCCTCAAAATAACTCAACACACAGCCATTAATGTCTAAACTGATGGCCACAAAAGTGAGTACACCCCTAAGTGAAAATGTCCAAATTGGGCCCAAAGTGTCAATATTTTGTGTGGCCACCATTATTTTTCAGCACTGCCTTAACCCTCTTGGGCATGGAGTTCACCAGAGCTTCACAGGTTGCCACTGGAGTCCTCTTCCACATGACGACATCACGGAGCTGGTGGATGTTAGAGACCTTGCGCTCCTCCACCTTCCGTTTGAGGGTGCCCCACAGATGCTCAATAGGGTTTAGGTCTGGAGACATGCTTTACCCTTAGCTTCTTTAGAAAGGGAGTGGTCGTCTTGGAGGTGTGTTTGGGGTCGTTATCATGTTGGAATACTGCTCTGCGGCCCAGTCTCTGAAGTGAGGGGATCATGCTCTGCTCATTCATGGCTCCCTTAATGAACTGTAGCTGTGCCGGCAGCACTCATGCAGCCCCAGACCATGACACTCCCACCACCATGCTTGACTGTAGGCAAGATACACTTGTCTTTGTACTCCTCACCCGGTTGCCGCCACACACGCTTGACACCATCTGAACCAAATAAGTTTATCTTGGTCTCATCAGACCACAGGACATGGTTCCAGTAATCCATGTCCTTAGTCTGCTTGTCTTCAGAAAACTGTTTGCGGGCTTTCTTGTGCATCATCTTTAGAAGAGGCTTCCTTCTGGGATGACAGCCATGCAGACCAATTTGATGCAGTGTGCACCGTATGGTCTGAGCACTGCCATGAGGTGCCGTGTTGAACTTCCAGTGACCAGTATGAGAGAGTGAGAGGGAAAACACCAAATTTAACACACCTGCTCCCCATTCACACCTGAGACCTTGTAACACTAACGAGTCGCATGACACCGGGGAGAGAAAATGGCTAATTGGGCCCAATTTGGACATTTTCACTTAGGGGTGTACTCACTTTTGTGGCCATCAGTTTAGACAGCAAATTTACACTGTTATACAAGCTGTACACTCACTACTTTACATTGTAGCAAAGTGTCATTTCTTCAGTGTTGTCACATGAAAAGATATAATAAAATATTTACAAAAATGTTAGGGGTGTACTCACTTCTGTGAGATACTGTGTGTGTGTGTGTGTGTGTGTGTATATATATATATATATATATATATATAAAATGTATTACTGTACACCCAAAGTGCTTTACAATCATATGTGGGGTCTCTTCTCAACCACCACCAGTGTGCAGTATCCATTTGGATGATGTGACGGCAGCCACAGTACAATGGCGCCAGTGCGCTCACCACACACCAGCTGTAGGTGGAGAGGAGAGAGAGTGATAGAGCCAATTCAGTGGATGGGAATTATTAGGAGGCCATGATTGGTAAGGGCCAATGGAGTAAATTTGACCAGGACACCAGGGTTACACCCCTACTCTTTTACGAGAAGTGCCATGGGATTTTTAATGCCCACAGAGAGTCAGGACCTCGGTTTAACGTCTCATCTGAAGGACGGTGCTTGTTACAGTATAGTGTTCCTGTCACTACACTGGGGCATTAGGACCCACACAGACAACAGGGTGAGCACCCCCTGCTGGCCTCACTAATACCTCTTCCAACAGAAACCAAGTTTTCCCAGGAGTCTCCCATCCAGGTACTGACCAGGCTCAACCCTGCTTAGCTTCAGTGGGCAACCAGTCTTGGGCTACAGGGTGATATGACTGTTATGACACAGATCCTTAACACAAAAATACTGACCACATTCAAACTCCCAACCAGAGAAGAGAGGGATGCGCTGTTTAGATTAACATGTATTGTATTATTATTCATAATTCAGGTCTCAACAATAAGAACTTACTCCAGTCTTCAGTGTCACATGATCCTTCAGAAGTCATTCTAATATGCTAATATATCTAATATTGGTGTTAAAATCTACATAAAAGCCACATCTACCATGGCATCCAACCCTGAGAGCTGGATGCATGAGGGAGAACCAGAAGTGACAATGGGTCTTTTCTTGAGATGCAAATAGGTCCACTTCCACCTGGCTGAACTCCCTCCAGATTAACTCCACCACCACTGCCATCAATTTATCATCATCCAGGCAATTTATGTTCCAGGATAGATGATGAGACCCTGCATTGAGCAACCTTCCACGATTGCTCCTCAACCCATGAGGGAAGCATCTTTCGTAATCATTCTGCGATGACAAGGTGCCCTCAGCACAGGACCTTGGGCAAGAACCAAGAATTCTTTCACAGCCAGGATCAACCAATCATCGATATAATCGAGTATTCAGATGCCCTGGAGTCGCAGTGGAGCCAGAGCTGCATCCATGCACTTTGTGGAGGTGTGGAGTGACAATGCTAGGCTAAAAGGAAGAACCTGATGCTAGTAAGTTTCGCCCCAAAAGCAAACCTGAGGAACTTCCTATGCTGAGGAAGGATGGATAGAAACCAGTCCTCGGATCTGATTAGAATCAACATCTTGAACTTCTTTAGAGTAAAATTCAGCTGACGCAAGTCAGCTTGGTGCCCTGAAGCAAGTGATCGGCAGGGAACAACCAAAATGTCTTCTCTAAAACCCTCCTTGAAGGGGACAAGTCTCTGTGGCACAACCTCTTAGGGTTGACACTGAGAATTGAACTTGCTGGAAACCTCTGCGCCCTGAAGCACCAAGAGTGGCGGGGTTGGCAGAACGGTCCCCCAAGGGCACTGAAAAGAAGTGGTCATCATATGATGAAGGTTTAAACCACTTCTCCCTGGAGGAGCCTGTCCTCAGAGGCCCTCGTATATTGCTGGGGTTACTCCCGCTGCTGGGGGTCCCTGAGACCTGGGTTCCAGGAGAAGACAGCAGGGGATCCAGGAGGAAGGCTTTGTCCTTCTCTTTAATACCAGACAAATTCAGCCCTAAATGTCTCACTGTGTGCTGACAGATAAATCTGTGGCCCGGCACAGTCCTCTCCTCTCTCTGTGGCCTGTAAGATGGCCATAGTGTGCAGACACGCACTGCCGTATACGCCTTACCCACCGAGGCTGAAGTAGTTCTACATGGCGTAGTTGGTAGTGTCAGGGCCTTCAGAGACAGTGCTGTGTCAGGGGATAGATAGCTTGCAAGCGTCTGCTCCACCTTAGGCATTGCCCCATACCATGCTTTTTCAACCGCATAATCGATGAATAGTTTGAGACATGGGGGCTAAAGACACAGCAAAAAATAGTTTCCTTGACGATCTCGGCAATGGTAGGCGGTTGCATTTTACTAAGCAGGAAGCACTCATCGAGTTTGCTTTTTTTTTGGCCCTGTCCCAAATGGCATCCTAGACACTCGCGGTCTTCCCACAAGTCTGCACTTTCGTGACGTAATGATGCTTTGGCTGTCGGGAAGAAGTCTGCTGCATAGCTCACACCAGTGCAGGCTCAGCAAAAGTGTGCATCAAGCGCGCTTACTGACTGCAAGGGAGGCACTCATGAGCACCCTTCTGAAACCTAAAATGACAAATAGGACACCCTACATTCTCGTGGACTTCACGATCATGTGTGCGCAGCTGCCATTGTAAGTCCACAAGACCATAAGTGCTTATGAAATGTGCCATTTGGGACAGGGCCTTGGGCGAGCGTCCTGACTCTTGGCCAGCCAGTCAATGTTTAATTTGGACATGAGTTACAACCTCCAGCAGCTCCTCGTAAGCAGGAGAGTGAATAGGGCGAGATCTCAAGCTCTCCTGCCTCGATGTTGAGCACATCCACCTCTTAAGAGCTGGATAGCTGCCGCACTGGTAGCTGCAAAACATGAACTTTTTTGGCTTTACTTCAAGTCAGCTGTCACTTTACTTTGGCGCGAGCCCCTATGTGCTTGCACTTGGCACAGCCCTTGCGACAAACAAAGCGTGCGTCAGCATTTGAAATTGAAAGCAGCCTTCTTTTAGTGAGTTCCATATTTTAAATATATAAGTCTACTGCATTCCAAACGACATAAATGATGACTTCGTAGAGCATTTGTAAGGAAAATACCAACGGACATGACCACGCACTGCAAGTGTAACATCAAAGAAATTGCGCGTCTCTCACAGCTCATCCTGTGCAATGAAGCCTGCGAATGTCCTTGTAATTCGCTTCAACCTTTCTGAACTTTATGAAAGATTATTTTACAGAAGGTTCGCCATCGCGCATCTGGTTAAAAACTAAGCTCAGAATCGATTCTGAAATTCTCAGAATAGATCCAGAATCGTTGGAGAGAGAATCACAATGCATTGACAGATCGATTTGTTTTTTTTCTCCTCTCCCACCCCTAGTCGTGTGTGTCCTCAGATGTCAGAAACCTGGGACATGGAGGCACACACTTCCTAAAATGATTGCTAGGATTTCCATTTTATATCCTGCCTTCACCCTGTGCTAATAACACAACGGCTCCTGAAGACAAAAAAAGCTGATGAAGTGTACTACGGGCGCCCTCTTATACTTCCAATCAAATTGGAGTGTTTTTACACATGCTTCAGACAACGGTTACGCTGATGGTGTCCCCATAGGGCCTATACAAGATGCAGTGTAGAGTTCCCATTTGAAAGAGAACGTATTTGATGATCACCTGTTCACACATAAACATGTTTCATTCTGTTTCTGAGGTATGTGGTGTCTGAAGCGGTGTGAGAGATGAGTTTGACCAAGTCTGCTTGACACTGCTTGTCAGAGATTCTGTGTATTGAGGCAGTCAGAAGAGTAGATGGCAGCTTAAAAACACATCTTAATAACAGACTGGAAACCCGCAAAGTAAAGGGCAATTACAGAGATGACTCGGCACTTTCCACACAGTGGGAGACAAAGAGAGATAGAAAGCTTGTCATAAACCTTGTGTGTGTGTGTGTGTGTGTGTGTGTGTGGAAGCGATGATGTGCGTCAACAGATGGTTGGGCTAATTGATCTATCATTACGACAGCTTAAACCCCTCCGCCGCTCGGTCATCTTCTTCGTTCTCTCTTTCTGTTCATGTTTGTGCCTCAGCACATTACCAGTTAATACCTGTTATTATTAAACAGCTGAGCCCTCAGAATCATGGTGAGTGAATCCACTTCTAGAGGGTACAAAGTGACTGAAGGGTCACAGCGTGTGTGTGTGTGTGTGTGTGTTTGTGTATTTAAAATGTTTGTATGTGTTTGCTGGAGTGTGTAGCAAGACATTCTCCATTTTTAGAGCACTTGATGGTACAAGAGAGCTCGTATTTGAATTAGGAAAGCCTAGCCATACTGCAATGAAACAAGCCTCTCTCTCTCTCTCTCTCTCTCTCTGTGTGTGTGTGTTTCTCAGAGAAGTAGAAGGTGAACTGGAGGTGGTTTGGGAGGCAGCGACCAGAGAGAGTCAGCGCTTGAGAGAGGTGGTGTTGAGGAGCAGTCCAGCCACCGTGGCTCCAGCCCTACGCAGCACTTCCGGCAAGTCTCCTGCCAGGATCCCCCATGTAGAGGATCATTTGTCCTGCTCACTGCCCCCTCCCTTCACCTCCAGACAGAGTCGTCTGCCACATCCTTTACAGTGCAGCCCCATGTTTGACTCTGATTCTGACCAGCACCAGAATCCGTCATCTGATGAGAGTGACAAGAGCGGACGGGACTCCTAATAATTCCATATTCTCTTTAAATACATGTTTTGAGTTCATGAATTAATTTTAATGATTTACCTGAGCTTAATGTTTTACATGTAAAATACATGAAATCCTTAAATACATAACCATTCTTTCTCTTAACTATGACAAATGTGCTTTGATGCTTTTTTTCCCCAGCATATATGTGTATCACAGTGTTCTTGATTGTTAATAAAGATTATCCTGTGGAAGGAGAACGGTACAACGTTTAATCAGCTACTGAGCTCATTTCAGAAAGTGTTTGTGACAGAGCAGTTCCAGCAGAGGATACACAGAATAGTACAGGAAATTCTGTTACACAAGCCATATGATGAATGATTGAGCAACAGAAATCTCTCTCATTCTCCAAGATGAATGCTTTGCACAAAAGATTGCACTAAGGTTGTCCCACATAGTTTTCTTGTGAATAAATGTTTATATGTGAATAAAAGCCTAAATTCATTCTGTTCATCACATAAAGCAATCATGTCTCTTCAGAAAATATGGACTAAACCACTCAATTCATATAGATTAGTTTTATGATCTCTTTATGAACTTTTGTTTTAGTTGCTTAGCTGTCAACTGAGGGACAGGAAGCTCTCAGATTTCATCAAAAAGATTTAATCAAAAATGTTCATTTGTGTTCTGAAGATGAACGTAAGTCTTACGGGTTTGGAACGACATGAGGGTGAGTAATTAATGACAGAATTTCGAACTATCCTTTTAAAGTCACCATGAAATCAAAATGGACAGTTGTTATTTTTATGGAATATTGCAATTTGTTGTTATTATAAATTATTCATCTGTGCATGTAACTTTTTTAAAATTCATGTGCCTTCATAATCTTGAACTCCTTTTCCGACATTGCTGGAATTTTCTGTCATATAGCCTATGAGACAACATTTCCCCACCATTGACGGAATCTCCGGATTAAAACATGCAAAAAAGCAGAAACAAGCGATAAAACCATTGTTTATGCATGTTGTAGTTTTTGGAAAAAAACACAATTTTCTCAGCTTTTTCAAAAACTATATTCCAATCAATTCCCAGTGGACATAAGTATGTCCCGACCCACATATTTTTCTCATGTTTTTCATCCTTTTCACTCAGACTTATGTCACAAAAAGGGAGAAAATATGATTTTGACTTCATGCTGACTTTAAAGGGTTAGTTCACCCAAAAATCAAAATAATGTCATTTATTACTCACCCTCATGCCGTTCCACACCCGTAAGACCGTTAATCTTCAGAACACAAATTAAGATATTTTTGTTGAAATCCGATGTCTCAGTGAGACCTCCATAGCCAGCAATGACATTTCCTCTCCATTAAAGATCCATTAATGTACTAAAAACATATTTAAATCAGTTTATGTGAGTACAGTGGTTCAATATTAATATTATAAAGGGACGAGAATATTTTTGGTGCGCCAAAAAACAAAATAACGACTTATTTAGTGATGGCCGATTTCAAAACACTGCTTCAGGAAGCTTCGGAGCATTATGAATCAGCGTATCGAATCATGATTCGGATCGCGTGTCAAACTGCCAAACTGCTGAAATCACGTGACTTTGGCACTCCGAACCGCTGATTCGACACGCTGATTCATTATGCTTCGAAGCTTCCTGAAGCAGTGTTTTGAAATTGGCCATCACTATATAAGTCGTTATTTGTTTTTTGTTTTTTGCCGCACCAAAAATATTCTCGTCGCTTTATAATATTAATATTGAACCACTGTACTCACATGAACTGATTTAAATATATTTTTAGTACCTTTATGGATCTTGAGAGAGGAAATATCATTGCTCCCAATGCAGGCCTCACGGATTTCAACAAAAATATCTCAATTTGCGTTCCGAAGATTAACGAAGGTGTTACGGGTGTGGAACGGCATGAGGGTGAGTAATAAATGATAGAATTTTCATTTCTGGGTGAACTAACTCTTTAATATCTAAAGGTTCTTAATTCAAAGCATTTTTGTTAGTACAGGGAAAGTGAATGAGGCATCACCACTTTTTCTTTTAGGCAAAAAATATGATTTACATTACCTTTTTGTAATTTTGGGGGACAAATAGAACAAAACTAAATCTTTAAAAAAAAAAAAAAAAGCAGCTTCTATATACAACACTAATGTGAGGTTCTCCTGAGGAGAGAAATTCTTAATTCCATAGAAAAATAATAGTTCTAAAGCCTAAGCTGTGGTCAGGACAAAACTAGCGAGACAGCAATAAATCCAGACAGTGACGCTATTGCAAAACACCTCATTGATTTAAAAAAGTGCCTGTCTGACTGTTGCAGCATAAGGACAGTCCAATAGTTCTGTCCATAATGGCACTGCACTATTTTAGAGCAAAATTATAACCCAGCAATCACTATGCCCAAAACAAACCGCATTCAGGACGTTTGTTCTAACAGTGTCACAGAACTGCAGTCCGTGTGCATGTGCGCGAGCTCACAAAAGAAATAGCACTATTGGTTAGCAGTAGGTATTGATTATAAATTTCATAGATTAGCAGTTGTGTAGTATTTAAAATTTGTTTTATTTTTACTTATACTGCTGTTCAATGGAGCATGTTTGTCTGTGGTAGAATGTTTGTGTTAATGTCACAGATTTATTAAAAAAAAAAAAAAAAAAAAAAATCTCTCTGATAGTGCAGCCCAGTGAACTGGAGAGTTGGAACAGACCTGAAGTGCTTTGGTATATGAAATGTAGGACAACTGTCTGCAAAGAGCTACAACTTATAACTGGTAAGTGGAAGAAAAGCGTTAGGTGTGTGTGTGTGTGTGTGAGAGTGAGAGAGAGAGAGAGAGAGAGAGAGAGAGAGTTTATATGCTTATGAGCATGTGAAGCATTGCTCTGCAGGCACAGGTCACTTGTTTCCTTCCACAGACCCAGTGGACTGGCTGGCTCTGACAGCAGAGAAAAATGACGAGGGCATCTTATACCGTTGCTGCGCCTCTAATTCCCTCACAACCAGTGAGCAAAATACAGATACACCTCTCCGTCTGTCTTATTCTCCTCCTATTCTGTAAATTCATTCATATTACTCACCCTCTCACTTTTCTAGCGGGCCACTAGTCATCAGTTTTGAGAGTATAGAAAGACATTTTCGATCCTCAAGGCTTTTCACTGGAATTCCTTTTACATTTACTCATTGAATCCAAAACGAGAAATACAACTAAAACGATGCACATTAGAATGACAGAACTGGCCTGTTTCATCAGTGGAGCTAATAGAAGATATGAAAAGTAGTACTGCCATCTGCTGGACATTGTTATTAAATCAGTAAGGCTTTCAATTAAACAAATGTCAAAAACCCTAATGAGTAACTAGAAATACAGTTAAAATTACAAAGAGCACTTTTTCAATAATATAAAGAAAAATACAGTTTTAGAGAAACACAGACCTGATTAATCTGTAAACTTCTGATGAATCTGGCAGATTTTGTGACAGGCCACCTAGATAAATTACATAAACATCACAGTATATAGCCTACTCGGACTCTGAACAGTTAAAGCCTTTGAAAAGTTTAGGACCTGTCCTCTGGGATGGTCTAGAGTTATAGTTTGTTCCTTATCTAGGTTAACATCTCAATGTAAGGTCAGCTGGGTCCCTTTCAAGCACTCAATCACGCTATTGTTGTGCTCTTGTGAATGGAGATTTCCTAAAGCAAGCTATTATTACCATGACTTCATGTGATTTAATGCAGACTAATTTAATAACATTACTACATCACATCCTGTAGGCTGCCCCTTACTAAATTTTACCATTGTAATCATAGCTACTATACAAATTATTGTTGTACAACCGTAATAAATTTGAATATGGGATTTCCTTTCAAGTGTCTTTGTTTCATTTTGCCAGTGGTGGCAGATTCAGTTAATTTCTCTGTTTTATACTAAATGAAACCCAGTCATTTAAACCGACTACTGACTTTAATTTTCTCATCTATTGAGCCACAATTACAGGGTTTTTGGATAACGCACCACATACTCACACTCAAATCTTTCTAAGAACTAACTTTAACTGTAAATGATGGGTAATCACTCCATCACAAAACAAAACAATAAAACATGGGCATGTGTCACTTTATGAGGTCAGTAAATATTTAGATAACTTAGACATTTAAAAATATCTGCTTAAATGGAGCTCATATACTTATTATGCTCATAATAAAATAATTCAAGTTAATTGAATAGTTTGGGATAATTAATTTTGAAATTATTTTCTCTCTGTTTAGTCATCAGATAAAGTATGAGTTGCATAAACATGAAGTCTGTCTGAGATGTTTCTCTGAGTTTCAGTGTTGCACGTGAAGGAAGGATGTGCAAAGCCAGTCGTCTGTGACAGAGTCGGGTTAATTGTTAGCTGCTCAGATGCCACCCAGAATGTGTGTAAAAGTTTGCTGTTATCGCTTGAAAATTCAGATCTGAGTTTGGGATGAGAAGTAGCATCTAAAGGTAAGGAATCTTGTAAAGAGTACACTTGATATATTTGTATAATTTTTATATCATTGGCTTTCATGTCCTGAAAACTGAATGGAAGTACGAGAATAATGTTGCTTTGTGGTGGAAGTAGATCGATGTTGTGGTGTGTCATTCAGCCATGACATTTTAACTTTTCTTAATAACTATTATGAACTGTTTTATTAATTAATGTTTATCATTTTGAAGATTGGCAATGAGATCAGTGATGCTGTTTGTCTCATTTATAGCCAAATGACAGATATATGTTTATATCATTTATAGGGTGCAGTATGTGGAGACTAGGAATTATTGAAGCAAGTAGTTAAATAGTAACATAGCAAGTTGCTGGAAGCTAGAGCTGTGCTGTCATTTGTGTACACTGGAAAACTACAATACGGTTACAATGCATTAACACTACGTTATGTTAATACATTACATATTAGCTATCATGAACTAACAACGAACACCCTCTTACAGTGTTTAATTTCTACGTATATTAATACATTTGTAACAATTCAAGTTGAATAAATTAACATTTATAAATGTATTATGAACAAACATGAATAACAATAAACAATATTACATTTATAAGTACTTTGTCATATCAAGTTTTTATGTATAATGATACAACAGCAAACTATTAAATGCCTGATTCCCTTTGAAACTCTATTGCCATATAGAGATACATTTCATTGGCTTGCTTTTGAACTCAACAAATGAAAAGGAGTGACAGTAAAGATGAGTACATCAGTCAGAGAAACTCTTCTTGACTGTAAAATGTATAGTAGGTTCAGGTTGATTGGGACTCTTTTTCTCAGTCATCTCAATGGCAAAATAAATAATGGACATCATGGAGCTTTACTGGCCTGTATTTATTTGAGCAATGGCTTGTACTGAGTTTCACTGACAGTGCTTTTGATCTAAGTCTGTGTTCTGGTCTATCCTTGGCTTCACACTGTCACCCCCTCTTTCCAACCAAACCATATCAAGTGTCTCTTTCAAAGGAGTATTGTGTTGGTCAGAGCCTGCTCACCTCTAGCCAATCCTGGTCCCTCTCCTCCTTCTTGTCACGTGTTTGCTTCAATCACGGTCAACCCAGGAGAATGACTTAACATTGAAGGTCCCACCCACTTTTGTTGGTTATTAAACACATGAATTTGCAAATGGATCAAAACTTATCTGCTGGAAAAACTGAAAGCATTACAGGTTTGTCTTTCGCCTCACGCCTCGAGTTGAACATGATTCTCATATGACGGTGGAATTGGTGGCACAGAAAGTAAGCTTGAGTTAACTTATAGTTTGTGTTTGCTAACTGCACCTGAAAAATTTGCACTCAGAAAAATATTTAATGCATTATTTTTGTTAAAATTATATAGCAAAGTTATAGATAATGTGATATTTATTGTGAGTAGTGAAAAATATTTTCTACAAGTTCTGATAAATGTTTGGCAGAAAAGGAAACAGTCATCTTAACTGAAGTATTGATGTGTGTTTGTTTACAGTTGACTTTATTAGCAAAGTACTTTAAGAAAAGTTTAATTATTTAACTGAATAATGTATGTGAACTCTTCTACTGAGTTTACAGCAGTATTTTAATATTATTTATTTTTTATTAGCCTATATATTTTTGTACTCATTTTCCTTCAGACTTTTTTGCAGCCAATTCTAGTCTTTGCTTCTTGACTATAGTATAAACTGAACCTTTGACTATCATACCGCAGTTGCTAGGAGACACAATGGTCTGAATTGAAGTGCATGTGGAGCAGATGTTATTGTATATGAATAAACAGATCTGTCAGAGAGCTCAAAACATCTTGACACTCATTCACCTGCATTAGCAACAATGAAAACATTATAATGTCTTTAACCTTTAATTTGGCCTTTAGGATGCTTGAAGTAATCTGACATGATGAACTACACAAGCAAGCACAGGACCTCAAAACAACAAGAATAAATGTGCTATACTCCTTAGATCCAGACTTCCCTACATTTGTCTTTTAGTTCAGGTTCAGGCTCAGTAGATGTTGTTCTTTTTTATTAATTAATTAACTTATTAATGATTTTCAAATGATCATACTATATACTCAAGTTTGTAGTAAAGAGTATACTATAGTTTTGTCTGTATTTATTCAGGCTGACTGCACAAAACTAAAACTGGACTGTTGATCCTGTGAATGATGGGTGAGGATCTGAAAAAGGCGAACACTCACAATGGGCGCGTCCCAGAGGCCTTGGAAGCCAAAAAGGATGAGCAGCCAAAAGCAGCGGTTCTGCATCAGAATGTGAGTATGAGAGAAAGAGAATCTTACTCATTGTGGGCACATTACACAGAAGAATGTGAAGAATGTTTAATGATCACTGTTTTCCGTCCGGAGTCGATGCGTGTGGGAGTGAGAGTAAGAGTGTGAAGGGTTTAACTGTGGGTTGACCTGGTGGTGCCTGTCGCCATCATTGCGGTGTAATCCCTTCCCTTCCTGACCCATCTGTTCGAATATTCTTCTGTCTTTTGTAACTCTCATTAAAGGGTTAGTTCACCCAAAAATGAAATTTCTGTCATTAAGTACTTATGTCGTTAAGTACCCTTATGTCGTTCCACACCCGTAAGACCTTCATTTGTCCACCGAACGCAAATTAAGATATTTTTGATGAAATCCGAGGGTATCTGATCCACACATAAGCAGCAACGTCACTGCGCCTTTTGAGGTCCAGAAAGGTATTAGAAACATCGATAAAATAGTCAACGTGACTACAGTAGTTCAACCTTAATGTTATGAAGCGACAAGAATGCTTTTTGTGCGCAAAAACAAAATAACTTTTTCAATAATATCTAGTGATGGGCGATTTCACTGAAATCATGTGACTTTGGTGCTCCGAACCTCTGATTCGAAACAAAAGATTCGTAAAGCTTCGAAGCGGTGTTTTGAAATCACCCATCACTAGATAATGTTGAAAAAGTCGTTATTTTGTTTTGTTTTTGTGCTCAAAAAGTATTCTCATCACTTCATAACATTAAGGTTGAACCACTGTAGTCACGTTGACCGTTTTATTGATGTCTTTAATAACTTTCAAAAGATGCAGTGTCGTTGCTGCTTATGTGTGGATCAGATAGGCTACCCTCAGATTTCATCAAAAATATCTTAATTTGTATTCTGAGGACAAACGAAGGTGTGGAACGACATGGATAAGTACTTAATGACAGAAATGTCATTTTTGGGTGAACTAACCCTTTAATGACAAGTTTAACTATTTGTACTGTATGTAAATCTGCATACATAAGGACATGAAAGGCCACAGTAATACGAATCACTTTGGGTAGTTCTAAAACTATTGCAACCCTTGTTCTTTATGTTAACCTTACATTTAGACAAAGCAATCAGGCAATATAAATAGAAGCCTCATCTTCCCTGTGCTAAAGTGGTTTGAGATCATTTAGATCATTGTAATTAGGGATGCACAGGTATTAAAATTTAGTGTAATAAATCTATGTAATCAATCTGGCTGATATGAGAAGTTGAATTATTATTTGTTATGGCAGTTGTTTAAAATAAAACACTAAAAACTAAAATCAATCATTTTAAATGCTACATGTGGGATATTTATGTTGAGATATGCTAGATTATTTGTGTTTTAAGGATTAACTTTAATGGCTAAGGTAACCTAAATGTAAAAATACATTAAATGAGAATCCAACAGATACGATCAAATAAAAAAATCCCTCAAATCAGCTGACAGCCCTTGTCATGCATCCCTAATTTTAATATCACATTAACTTAATTACATAATAAATCCCTAACCCTTTAACCTTAACCCTGTCTGAATGTCTCAGGTGGGTCTTGTAAGTGGCATCTGTCTGATAGTGGGAACAATGATCGGCTCAGGGATCTTCATTTCTCCCAAATCGGTTCTGGAGGGAACTGGAGCCGTGGGTCCATGTCTGTGTGTGTGGGCGGCTTGCGGAGTACTGGCAACAATGGGTCAGTATCCACAAAACAAACACATTATCTATGAGTTTGCACAAAAGCCTTGAGAAGTCTGATAAACCCTCATAACATAGATAAAAGGATTAGATTAAGCAAAATCACCTCATGCATCGTGTCATATTTTTGTCTCACCATATGACGTTACAACGAGAAGTTTACTGCTTTAATCATTTGTGATATGTTTTATTGCTAACACTTTACAATAAGGCTCAGTTTGTTAATGCATTAAGTATGATAAGCTAACAATGAACAGTATTTTTACAGCATGTATTAATCTAAGATAATGTTAATTTATTTTTGTTTACATAAATGCATAGTAAAATAAATTTGACAGTTGAGATGTTAAATATTTATAAATTAACATTAACCAAGATTGTTACTTCATGATACCCAACGCACTAATGTTCATTTTTATTGTAAAGTGTTACTCTTTTATTTTGCTCCATTCGTTGCAGCTGTTGTTTTACCACATTGTGTTACAAATATGTAAATCTAAACTAAATCTTTATTTTATCCAGCACTTTCTGCTGAGATTATAGTTGGGCAAAGTCAAGGAGGCTAATCAGATATGTTCACTCACTCAGAAACCCTCAGTCAGATCTTTAAAGTCACATACTGTTCAGGAAAATTCCCAAGACACAGAAATCCTCTTTAGTTTAATACTGACTCTGCCTACAGAAGACCTTTCGGTAATGGACTCATTGACCTCGACTTGAAACTAAGAGGTTTGCATGTGTATGTGTGTGCAGGGGCCCTCTGCTATGCCGAGCTAGGCACAATGATCATGAAGTCTGGTGGTGAGTACCCATACCTGATGGAGGGCTTTGGGCCAGTGCCGGCATACCTATATTCCTGGACCACAATCATCGTGTTGAAGCCTTCGTCATTTGCCATCATTGCCCTGAGTTGTGCCGAGTACGCCTCCACTCCGTTTTACCCAGGATGCACTCCTCCTCAAGTGGTTACCAAATGCCTGGCTGCCGCTTGTATCTGTATGTACAAGTCTAGGCCCTGTTTATATTCCAATGACATTATTTTGGTCTAACCCTCTCTTTGTTCTCTCGTCAGTAATGATTACACTTGTCAACTGTCTGAGTGTGAAGCTGGCCTACAGAGTGCAGAACTTCTTCACAGCAGCCAAACTCTTGATTATTGCTATCATCGTGGTTTCAGGCATCGTTCTGTTGGCTCAAGGTATCTCTCTGTTCCCTGGTAACAATCAAACCTGCTTTCACCCGGCCTCTCAATGCCAGATCTGTTTTTGTGACTCATTTTATATGATGTTAATTTTTATTGACTGACTTGACTTTGGAAACGACAGCAGCATCTTATTATTCAACTGAAGGGACTGAGATCAAATACACTAATAACAGATAAAGAAATTATATTTTTTATTTATGTTGTAAAAGATTACCCATTGTAGACTATGCCCAAAGATTAGTGTAGATGTGTGTTTAGATAAGGTGACCTCTGTAAATGTTCAATGTAAGATCAATAAAATGTGTCTTTTTATTATGTTATAATATTGTTTTTAGGCAATACACAGAATCTTAAAGACCCATTTGCAGGGGCAACAACATCGTTTGGAGCAATTGGCCTTGCATTTTACAATGGTCTCTGGGCTTATGATGGATGGTAAAGTATTGATAAACTCATATAATGTTGCACATGTGGCATATGAGGCTAATGTTTAGCAGCAGTGTACATCTTTTTGAAACTTGATACGCATATAGTAGATTCATAGAATCAACATACTAGTGTGCTCTCAGCCCTAGGAATCATTCACACAATCTAATAATAATATTATCATTATATAATGAAAAGGGAAACCCAATGCTTGTCAAACCTTAAATGCTGTAGAATCTGTTTTTAGTTGCCTGGACTTTCACCAGATCATTCGCTTTTACCAGATCATTCATCTTTATCATTCTGAGAGAAGCATGTACAAGACCAGAAGTAAGCTTAAGTCAGCTATGGCAATTCTTATCAAAGTTCTCTTTTCTTTCTTCATAGGAATCAGCTTAACTTCATAACAGAAGAACTGAAAAATCCATACAAGTGAGACTGAATTAATTGTTTTTCTAAAACATGTGAAATCGGTAATATAACAGTTACATAATTACATGTCCTCCATTAAATCTAGTCTGTCATACAATGTTTCAATGTTATATATATATATATATATATATTTTAATATATATATCATTTAATATATAAATGTATATTTATTTATTTTTTAACAGAAACCTTCCCCTGGCAATCATTATTGGGATTCCCCTGGTTACCGTGTGCTATATATTTGTCAACATTGCATATTTCACTGTCATGACCCCTGTTGAACTTCTACAGTCTTCTGCCGTTGCTGTGGTGAGTGTGTATTATAGTCATAGTCATAGTTCTACCATGAAAAACCTGGAAATATCAGGGAATTTTAAATCTGTGATTTCCAGACCTTTAAACTCTAAAATCTAAATTCTACAGAGAATATATATTTTCCCTAGTTCTAAAATATGTAATCAGCCGACAGATTTTGTTTTGCAAGGACAATTTCTAAAAATGTATTTTTTTAAAAAAAATCTTTTACTAAATCATTGGGTTCTCCACAGACCTTTGGTGACAGAGTGCTGTACCCATTATCATGGGTTGTGCCTCTATTTGTGGTCTTTTCCACTTTTGGTGCAGCCAATGGGAGCTGTTTCACTGCAGGCAGGTTAGGAGATCTTTTATAGAAATTTGCAGACTGGATTAAGTGCATGCTGAAAATTGTTTTCTGGGCCTGACACTTACTGTCTGTTGTGTCTGTTTGTACCTGTTAGGTTGACATATGTGGCAGGACGGGAAGGACACATGGTTAGGTTATTGTCGTACATCAGTGTGAAACGTTTCACTCCTTCTCCAGCTCTGATGTTTAATGTAAGTCTCGTAATATTCCATCCTCAACATTTTTTGGACAAGGCTTATCACAATTTTTGCCATAATTACATAAACATCTGTTTTAAACAGATTAACATTATATCAGTTTTGTGATAAAGTATTTGTTCTTGTATGTGATTTGCAGGGTTTCTTGTCAATCATCTACATCATCCCAGCAGACATAAACACTCTCATCAATTACTTCAGTTTTGCTCAATGGGCTTTCTATGGGCTCACATGCCTTGCGCTCATCGTTATGCGATTCACTAGAAAGGACCTTCAGAGACCTGTCAAGGTTAGAGCACATTATGTATGGTGACACAGAATCATGTGGCTGTATAAAAAAAAATAATTTAGCATAATCATTTAGCAGATGCTATTATCCAAAGCAACTTTAAAATGACAAAAATCAAAAGCTATTTGTCATAGGACCCAACAATAAACTAAAAGGCTAGAGGCTAGAACAGAAGTGTTCTGTTCTATAAAGTTTATCATAGCAAGTGCCTTTGTTTATGGTTTTGAATTAATTTAGTACTTGGAAAGAAGTGTGTCTAAATAATGGATTGTTTCTTTCCTATCTAGCTATTGCAGCAAAGCATTCTGGATCACAAATTTTGTCTGTATTTTATATTGTCCATACATAGTTTCTGTTATCGAATGTGATAAACATTTGAAATTAAATGGAAAAATGTAGCTCTATGGCATGGACTGCATCAACCATAAATCTAATCAATTGCAAAATGGCTACCCAACATGAAAATGTGTTCCTTTTGTTCCTCTCAGGTGCCGATAGTCATTCCTGCTTTGGTAGTGATTGTGTCCTGTTACCTGGTTCTTGCTCCGATCATAGACAAGCCTGAGTGGGAGTACCTGTACTGCACAGTGTTCATAGTCAGCGGTCTTCTCTTATATGTACCCTTCATTTACTACAAATTCAACTGGACTCGCCGCATCATGAGTAAGTAGCTGGAAATTACACATTTGGATATATTCCAGCGAGCAAAATGTATGTTTGTCTTGACCCTTGATAAATATGTAATTATATGTGGGGGGGTTTTCTGAATAATATATCATTTTTAAGGCTATTTTTAGTGATGTTCACCCTTACCAGAAACATTTAGTCAAGAAATGGCTTAATAATAAAATAGTAACTCTACCCAGATGCTAAATTCTTAAACTTCACCCGTTAACGCTTACAGAGCCACTCACTATGCATCTTCAGCTGCTACTGCAAGTCGTTCCAGCTGAAAAGACTGAGTGACAGATGTCAAACTGGAGGAAAGACAGATGTAATAGCCAGAAATGGACAACAGATTGATCCATGGAAATGTGGATAAAGGATCCTTAAAGGGAACATGGCTGCATATGGACAGTTTTTATTATTATTATTATTATTGTTCAGAATGCAAGTCCATTCATTGTTTTTACAATGTATTAAAAGTCTTTCCCAGGTCACAGGGATGTTTTTACTTTCAAGAATAACACAACACTTCCATGAATGTCTGTAAATTCTGACAACTTCCAGTTTATCTAACTTATTATTGTGTAATTATATGCTTACAAGTTTGTTGTACAGGATAGTAATGATATTTTTTCCAAGTTCCTTGAACTTAAATGTATTAATTGTGTTAATATATTGAGAGTCATTTTTTCACAGCAGAAGAATTGTAGTAATCTAAGTCTTTAATTAGCCTATTATAATTGCAACAATGGGATACTGGAAGTAAAAATCCCATTCATTTTCTCCATATGTGAACTGATTTTTAACAACTTTTAAAGACAGACCTGTTGTATGAGGATGCTTTTGTTGAGGCCTATTTTAATATGCACACATTTTTTATCTGCTCATCTTGTATTTTCATTTCAGTGGCAATTTGATGCAGTGATCCAAGCAGATGAGCAATGATTACGTCAGAGATCAAATTTTGAATAAGGAATAACAAATTTTATTAAATAAAATGTCACAATTTTAATATTTACTTGATTAATTTGTTTTTATAATTTTACAAAGTTGTGACAGAAAAACAAATCTATCTTAGTTATAGAGTATAATAAAATCCAAAGTAGTGCATTGAACAGATGAAGTTTGTGAAGATCAGAGTACAGAAAAGCCCAAAAGAAGATATTTGCAGAATCAAAAGAGAGACAAGAAAGCAGCCCAGAGTCTTCTGAAACTAAACATTATGCTGTGCTTATGTAACAGGAAGGGACTAGGGAAAGTGGGACTACTCCTTTTGCAAGACAAGATGTAACAGATCTGATTAGGTCACCATGATCTTGTAATATAGAAGATCTTGCATTATGTTATGTCTGCAGAGATGGAAACAGACATATTTAAACCAATGTACAGCACGTAATCAATTCTGATGGAAAATACACTCACTTGATCTTACAAAAAAAAATCTTACATTTAGGAATAATTAAACATATCAGCATATAGTAGAATATATGTAAATGATTAAAAAAAAATCAATAATGTAAAAAAAAAAATGTAACAAGGCGTAAAAAAATATCTAGAATTCATAAAGAAAAGATTAATAAGTGAAAGGTAAAGAAATAAAAGGCATCAATAAAAAGAATGAAGTTGAATAAACTCAAATATGAAAGATTTCGCATACACCGAGTCTACTGAAACTCATCTTTTCAACAAAAGTCAAATTTCAATACATTGCATAATATTTAGTTCAAAATTTAGTGTATATATGGTTACGGATACCTCTCTAACCCCAGCTCGATGTATGTGATCTGACTATAAGGCCTTCACCAGGCTGGTCAGACGAGGGCCACTAAAAGAAAACCCCTGATGTCCCCCGGACTTCTGCTGGGTTGGTTGAGGACTTACCGCAACTGTCAGGAGGACTTCCAGGTGGTCAAATTCCTCCAACTCATCTTTGATTTTAGACTGTACCTAGTATGAGAGTCAAATGAATCTGGCAAACTGAATCATCTTCAGGATCAGGATAAATTAATTAGTCTCTCTGTTGCATTCCCACTTTTGCTGCTAAGCACTGAGGCGCTCGTCGATCCTTCCTCGGTTCTGACTCGCTCTTTATCAGTTGGAGCAAACAGCGGGCTTTTAAACCACCAGTTGAGTCTACTCAATCTCCTCGTTGGTCCCCCTAAGGGATTCTTCTGCCTCTGCCAGCATTAGAGGCACACCTGGTTTGAACTCGGTGTGTTTCACTTTCCAATAGTGTGCATATAGTGTATCTCACCCCACCACTCAGATGGTCCGGATTGGTAGAATGAACATCCTCTGCATTAACAGAACTGCTTTTACCTTAAAATGCTTTTGTTAGAGACATTATTTACTCATCACCCAGTCCAGTCCTTCTTGGAGTGACCCGTGACAATTCATGTGGGTTGAGGGCTGTCTATACTCCTACAACACATTGAACAGGGCTTGCGTTCATGTCATTATTTACTCAATATCATACATGATTTGGTTTTTGTTATATGATTTTCTTTGCTGTTTTTAAATGAGTACCACTACCATCAAATCATTTCTTAGACTTTCACCATTCCTTATTCATCTTATTCAGGTTTTTCTAACTGGAAAACACTCATCCCACTTTTAACGTTAACAATCACAAGACAATATTTTATACATTTGGAATGGAATCAGTTCCGTTCGATGGAATCCATTATGACAGGCTGCAAAAGGAAAAAAAAAGTGAAATGTGGGTTGACATCTCTCCCTTTTCAAGTTATGCGCGGCGCAGGTGTGGCACTGTTGCTTTCTGCCACAACAATGACCCAGGCCAGGATAGTTAGCCAGATTCATTCATGGTCATTTAGGCTTTATCTACATTGTGTGCCCGTTTAGAATAGGCATTTTGTCTGCTTGATGCACCATCATTCACACACACTTTCACACCTCTCTGGCCAGAGTATCCTCTCTTTTTTTGTTTTGTCACTACCTCTGCAGAAAGTGAACTGCAGAGATGACTACTGGAACTGCGGCATTCCTCGTGCAACAAGTGTCTAAGTGTTTGGAATAATACAGTCGGAAAAACACTGTGGTCAACAAATCAATTCACAATTCAAAGTTATGAAAAGCAAGAGTTCTTCCCTTGCTGTAGATGGCGCTCAATCACCAAACACATAATAAATATTTTATTATTTTCTCTGTGCTGTCCTTCATGCCATAGTTGACCGAAGCCTAAAGTTTTCGAAAGGCATTACTGTAACTGAACATTTAAGCTAAGGCCAAGATGAACACGGCGCTGAAACACTGGAGAGAGGCGGCGACGGTGATCTTGGCGGCCGGGCTGAGACACACTCAGAGCGCGGACTCTCTTAAAGCAGGTCTGGAAAAAGTCACTGATGTAGCGCACAAATCTGCCTTCGATTATCAAGTGCTACTGCTGAAACGCAGCGGTCACAGCGGGTTCATGCCCAATGCCTACGTGTTTCCCGGGGGGCTGGTGGATTCGTCTGACTTCTCCAGCGAGTGGCAGGAGATCTTTAAAGCCTTCACGGAAGCGCCCAACTACGGCATTGGAGTTGTGAAGCAGCCGCCGGCGACCAGGCCACCCATTTTCGCCACTGACAGAGCTCAGCTGGGATCTCCGATCCCGGGAGATGTAGCTTTCAGGATATGTGCGGTGAGAGAGACGTTTGAGGAGTCAGGTGTGCTCCTTGCGGTTCCCAAACACGAGGAAAGCGGGATTCGCGTGCACACAGATGATGCTTATGACAGTGACACCCAGCCAACCCTGACCAGGTTGAGCGGACTGTGGAAGAAAGACGTGCTGTCAAAGTGGAGATCTCTGGTTATTGATAACTCGTCTAATTTTATTAAGATGTGCAAGGAGTTGCAGTGTCTGCCCAACATCTGGGCTCTGCATGAATGGGGGAACTGGCTGACGCCCATAGGCGTGTACGGCAAACAGAGGCGCTACGACACAGCATTTTACATCTGCTGCCTACACGAGACTCCATATACGCTTCACGACGACAAGGAAATCGTTCATTTTAAGGTGCGTTCGAATGGTATGGTTACAAACGTATATTTAAAATTGTATTCGGCAGACACTTACTGAACGTGTATTTTATCACTTAATGCGTTCGTGACCAATTTGTGTCCAGCAAGTGAAATAACTGAAAAGACTTTGTCAACGTATTTCCTGGAGCGTCCACCCGTGACCTCATTAATATTCATAAGGCAAGCGCTCATTCGCCAGCTATGCCCCGCCCATTTAACGCCGTTCAGCAAGTGGCTAAACGTCACAGGACGTAATTAATATTCATGTACCAGGCCATTCCTATTGTAGCCTATGTATGTAATCAAGTCTCGGCCTGATGAGTACAACTGATGCTTGACTGTTGGGAAATAACACAGCTGCCTTGTCTCTCAGTGGTCCACTCCCTCAGAAGTGCTACACAGCTACAAATCAAAAGAAATTTGGATAGCTCCACCTCAGTTCTACGACCTTGGACGAATGTGCCATTTTCCAGCTCTCAGAGATCTCCATCGCTTTGCCTGGCAGAGGTCTTTGGAGGGCTGTGAGCAGTGGCTGCCTATTCACCTGGTGTCACCTGACTGCTTTGCAAATATTTTACCAGGTAACTGCCAAATAATTAATTCCTACAGGTGTCTGCTAAATGTCACCTCTTGATGGGACAAATGAGTGTTCTGACTAAGGAACCTAAGCACAAAACTTAACTTTTTTTTCCCCCCTTAATTGACACATAGGGGACGCTCTGTACCCAGAGAAAGTGGACACTTCCGGAATGAGTGGTGGCGTGAGGAAAATTGAGAAAAGTCTTGAAGAGCTCCAGCGGGACAGTGCAAAGCTGCACCGCATTGTCGGTCAGGATCCATATTCAATATCTATCCATATGAACATCAGACCCAAGTATAACCACCTGCCTCCTCTCTGCGGCGAAGATGTGGGTTGCACCACCAAAAACAGTAGTAAACTCTGACACTTACCTGTCGCTACCCACAGTGGCAGGACTGATGAACTAATTAAAAATTCATCTAGACAATGTCCATTTGTACAGACTGATTTAACCCTTGACCTATGCAATGTAGTTTGATATTTGGTCCCTTTAACTGATGTCAAAGAAAATACAAAATGACTACTTTGTTGATGTGATGACTGTTAATATTCTTTTGAACTTAATCATGAATTCTTTTAAAGAAGATTGTTCTGGTTCTTGTCTATATTGTAATACAACATGGTATAGGTCATATTTTACAAACAAATTCAAAAAGTTTAATAGCTATATTCAAGCTTGAATTGTCATATTTGTTCTTCATTATTGCAGATGAGTTGGTAAAGGGAAACTTTTCCTGAACCAGTCTATATCAAGTCAGCTTTTCCATGCTTTGAGTTTGCAGAATACAGGACTCTAAAAACAACCTGAAAAGTGTACAAATCGTATAATTTGTCTGATTGGTTATTTATATACTAGCCATAGACCAATTACAATAAATTTGACTGTATCAACTATTGAAAACTTAAACATTTAAATCTAGGGTGTTAATTCTAGACAATATCAAGTACAATGAAACGTGAATCAAGAAATGTCAAACTATTCCATGAAAAAAATAAAACAAAAGCATGTGCATTTCTAGCATTTTTAAATTGAGAAAACAAATGAATTCAGACACAATGTGTGTGAATCTTTTCAAACAGTTTAATTCATACATAAACTAAAGATAAACTACCAGATGACTGTTCGTATGTGTCCATTTTGCTAGATAGTAGCATGAAATCCTGAACCAACTTAATACAACACACTTGTTTCAGACATCTAATAAATTCTGCACTCTCTACACTTCCAATGAAAACCACACAACTTGAATGACAAAACTAAAAAAAAAAAAAAAAAAACATCTTCCGTTAAAGGCTGTTTTGTGGAGTTGATTTTTTTTGTTTGTGGTTTGGTTATTTTGTACAGGTTGATGTTTGGTCATGGTGTTACAGTCTACATGCGTCTACTTACTGGGACTTACATTGTGAAACAACTTATGAAGTAGAAAAGGCAAAATCTGTACAAATCTTAAATGTTAAATACAATCACTCTGTACCAGTAATGACAAACATCCCACAGGAAATTCTCAGAATACATATAAACTCACAAAACAGCAGCTTAAAATCTAAATAGAAAACAACCACCTCAACTCCCAGTTAGATTAGTCTGTCAGAGTACATCTTTTTAAAAAAAAAAAAAAAAAAAAAAACTGTAGCTCTTCATCCATGGAGACATGTTGGACATTAGAGGGTTGCCTCCCAAACTAAAGGTTTAGGGGGCAAAGCTGCAGTTGAGCTCTACCAATCAGTCCAGAATTCCAGAACTTCACAACTTGTACAGATGCCAGTATAGGAAAGAAAGAAAAAAAAATGCCTGCAAGCTGAGTGTAAAACAGACCAACTATATGGTTATAACAAATTATTAACTGAACATCTTAAGAAGAGCATGTGTTTTTGCTGTTGTAGGCACAGTCATTTATATCTAAGGACTCATTTGAAAACCACTTTAATTTGTGTAACAAGTATACATTAAAATCTCACTTTAACCCATAACCTAAACACACATTGTATTGTTTTTTTTTTTTTGTTTTTTTTGTTTTGTTTTAAAATCATAAACCATCAAAATGAGACCACATGTCATTGTAGCAGGAGCCATGAACATGATGTGAATCATACTGCAAATGTAACCAACAGCAACATGCAAAACTTTTGGCACCACTTTATTTATCTTGACTTTTTGAAACAGAACTAGATCACATTTTGCTGAGGATTTCAGTGCACTTACAAAAAAACAAACAAACAAAAAAAACATGCATGCTTAATATTTATCTCTGACAAGAAATTCAACTCTGCTCATTCTATGCATTATTTCAGACTAATCCTGATTTCACACAATAAAGAAATGAAAAACATGTGCCTATGTTGGCTCGACACACAAAGAAGAAAGGCAATTCAAGTGTCTATTGTAATGTCACTCTGTTAATAAAAACTCCCAAAATTACATCATGCCAACTAACCTAACACAAAATTACAAAGTTTATCCTCAATTTCAGCAAAATGTGACGAAAACATCCTCTAAAAGATTTAGAACTAACAAGTGAGAGAAAGGGAAACACACCCACACTTGAACACACAAAAGTGATTCTATAAACTGAATGGCTGCTTTGAGAAAAACAAAACAAAAAAACAATTAGAAGCGCTAGGAAGACTGCTTAAAACAATAAAAATCGATAAAGAAAAATCTGAAAAATTAAACAATGAAAATTAAAAGCTTCTGCAAAAATCTAGTGGTTATGTTTGTACGTTCTAGAAAAATAGACTCTTTGCTCAGAACAATTTTCATGAAACTTTTTACACTTTTAGCAGTCTTTCTAACGCTCCCTATTGGCAGCACAAATGACAGAAATGAACATCACACAAAGAAACAAACAAAATAAGTAATCAATAAGCGTCAAAAGTTAACAAAAAGGTCAAGTGTGAAATTTCAAGCGTCAGAGAAGCGAAGAGGACAACGGACTGGACGATGAACTTTTGACGTCACATCGACATGCTAGGCAAACGATGACAAACGGGCACGAAGATATCTAGAACAAAAACAAAAAAAACGAATAACAAACCTAGGTTAAAGCACAACGGAAAAAGGAGAAGGGATGAAAAAGAAAATCATGAATGATTATTTTTACATGGGGGGGGGGGGAGGGGGGGCTTTCAAAGATGCACATGATCTAAACACAAAACATTGAATGCAACACAGGAAACAATGAAGAAAAGTGGGAAGAAAGAGGGAAAGGTAAGCACCATGCCAATAGTGAACAAAGGGATTAACATTAAACATCGAGAGAACACAACCTGCCTACTACAGCTACGACAACAACATTTTAACTCAAATGAAAAATGTTCAACTTCTCACAACCACATTTTGATTTTAGACCAAGGGAAAGAGAGAGAAACGAACAGAAAAATTGTGCTTCAATGTTTCAGCTCTTTCAGTGAAAGTCTTTTTATTTTGTGCTTCAACTTTGAATTGTGTGGGACTGTGGAATAATGCATATTTGGAGCTGCTCATTATGGTTCTTATTCACAAAACACCTGCCATGGGTAACAAATTTGGCTACATTGAACTCTGTGAAGGACAACAACATGATGGGACACAGAGCGAGTAACAGAGTATCATCGTTAAACGTGTACACAAATTTAAGACTTGATGTGTTTGGCACATATGTGGAACTACTCTGCACCTGTGAGCTCTTAAGGCGCACAAATCTGCAGACCTTTAGAAAAGCCAGTCAACCTGCTCTGGATAAAAGAAACAAAACTATGAAAAGATTCTGTCTAACAAACAAAAATCCCTGCCTAGAACAAGTTCACAAGAATCTTTGGATTGTTCAAAATGGTGATTCGTGGTGCAACTCGGACATGTCTGAGGCCTTCGCATTTTTCTTCCACTAAATGGTTTTTGTTTTTGCATGTAAATCGTGTTTATTTGAACAGAGGCACAGATCAGGGACTGGGCATTCCCTGCACTAGCATCTAAACGCTTTAAGAGGGGCTTCACACCTGGGTTCAGTCTAAAGCGTCTCTAACGTATCAAACTAACTGAAAGGCATACAGACCGGCATATCTGTACAAGTCGCAGTAGTGGCACACATTTCCTCACCTGGATTGAGAAGGGTGTCCGTACTCGATGGTAATAGAAAGATTGTGAGGTTAACAAGAATTGGCTTATTTGCAATTAAATCAGTGAAAATAAAAAGCACCATTAATAAATACAAGCATGTCAAACAGTGATGACAATAGTGAGGTAAATGTCAAATAACAAAAAAAAAAAAAAAAAAAAAAAAAAAAAAAGTTCTAATACAAGTTTTACTAATTGCAATTCCGAGCTCAAGTTATGCTGTGAGGAAATAAACGAATGACTTTTGATTAAAGCACATTTCAGCATTCGTCATTACACATGTAAATGTACTTAGTTTAGAGATATTACACTGAGTGAGTAAGAACTTAAGACTGAACCATGGATCTGCTTCAGACTTATAAAAAAAAAAAAAAAAAAAAAAAAATTTACTAAACAGACGACACTACAACTAGTGAAAAGGGCCACACATCAGCCGTTTAAACAATCAGTGAATGTATCCACAAAACCTTCACATAAGGATTCTACAAAAACACTGTTGAATCTTTTGAGTGATTTTTTTTAAACAACCGTTTTAATTCAGAGAAATTATTTAGGCAATATTATAAAACCTCTATAAAAATAGAAAAGGCATAATAGGTTAAGTAATATACACTATCTGGATAATGTTTTCTTCTCAATTTCCATAAAAACAATCTTCTCACCTAACGACCCTGCAGGACTCAGATTGGCATTAACATTTGATTACGTTTGAACACTTATTTACTGCCATTATCAACTAAAGCAAGCTGCATGGAGTAACTCGAATACACGATCACAAGGTCAACTTTGAGTCTGATGAGTCTCGATATACCAGGATACAAGAGACCACCTGCATAAAAATAAAATACTTCTTGAAGTCTCCCCACAAAATGTTGGGAAACTAACTTTCAAAAAGTTAAATTATTTGGACAATTAAGTGGCCTTAAATTCAGCACTTATAAACTTCCTTCGTTCTGTTCTTGGCAATATCATCTCTCACTGTTTTCCAGATTGCAAATATTGCTAAACGCTTCAAGACCAACCTCTTGAATTGAGGTGTTGGATAATGTATCAAATGACCATCAAAATAAAAGTCATGTTGTAGATTGTGTCTTTGCTCAAAAAGTCTATACAAATGCCATTTAAAACCATGTGTGCTACCATGTGATTCTTCAGCGACTTCCAAAGAATAAAAATAATAATAATAATAATAATAATCGTGGGTCAAAAAAAAAAAAAAACATTTTGCTTTTGTTTGAGGCTTTTAAGAAAGGATTCATGAACTGAAATGAAGCACTCCATCACTTATTTCATCATCCAGGTATTTTCATGTGCCAGGCGAGTAGAATAATGGGCAAGTAGTTTTGGTCTGACAGAATGGTGAGAATGTCCTGAGAGTAAGTGTAGCATCTCCAGCAAACTAGCAATACTGAATGAACCAGCATGTGATATAATACCCTTGCTTAGTGTTTGTCTTTTTAGAATGTAAAAATATGAATGTGAATAAAAACAAGCAAAAAGCATCATCATTACTGTTGTTAGCTGAGCCCTCCCAACAGAATACATAAAACAGACTTTAAAGCAATGTTACATCACCCTCATTGTGAAGACACAGATACATTAAAAAATAAATAAATAAATTAGTGAAATAAATAAATGAATTAAATAAAAAGGCATCCATGAAAACAGAGTCTAGTGGAGTGCAGCCTGAACTTCCAGATGCTCAAAACAATATTCAGGTGACTGATTGATTATCTTTTGCACCGATGCAGCAAGCCTCCTTCATTTTCTAGAAAGGCAGCATTGTAGGAGGCATCAGCATTACACCGTCCGAATGTACTATAAGAGTCTAGTGTAAACACAGGAGAACATCTACAGGGGCCAGACCATGGTGATCAACAGTCTAAGGGACTGAAAGCAGTCACGCAGGCTGGCTTTCATTGTGCAACATCCTTTGACGCAAGATTTAGATTTATACACAGCAAACTTGTAATATGGCACAAAAAAAAAAAAAAAAAAAAGACTTGAGGGAAAACAGAAGATCAACAAAACAATTAGATATATAAATGTGAAAAGAAAAAAAAAAAAAACTCATTTCTCCTTGGAACAAATTCATAATGTTAACAATTTGCATGTTGTCTTTGTTTTTAAGGTTAAGAGAGAAGATATGTAGGAAAGGCCAGAGAAGTAAAAGGATTAGGAAAGGCAGGTGTTAAGGGTGGATGGGGTCATTATAACTTTCCAACGTCACACTCCACTTACCAGAAAAACATTTTCAAACCAAGTCCATTTGAGAGTAAAAGCACTCAGTATGGCTTGCTGTCATTTTTGGATCGTTTAAGTTGCACCTTCAGCCGCTTCATTCCAATCTGAAAACCGTTCATTGACTGAATGGCCGCCTGGGACGAAACTGGATTGTCGTAACTTACAAAGCCTAAAGAAAAGAAAGTGGGGAAAGTACAGAACAAGACTATAGTTAACCAGAGCTCAGAATATACATCTAAGGATTGTTTCTGATGTCTGAACTCAAAAATCAAGGCAAGCACAGTGTTTCTGGAACAGGCCTCGACTCACCAAAACATTTGCTAAGGTTGGTCTGTTTGTCAATAAAGACCTTGGCAGAGATAACATTGCCGAAAGGCATAAACATCTGCAGCAAATCCTGATCACCAAACTCCTGTGGCAGATGGTAGATGAACAAGTTTGCTCCTTCGGGGCCTTTAGAAAGACAGAAAGATAAAAAGAAACAAAGAACTTTTGACTGCCTAGCAACCTTTTTATTTCCAATGAAGGTTCAACATTTATTCTCCTTGCCTAGTTAAAAGAATAATCTGTTAAATACAACTCAAGCATGCTGCCGATAACCACAGAAAACAGACATCCCCTAACTTGATAAAACTCAGACTGGAGGTTTGCATTTTGTTATAGCATATTAATTGAATTCAGTAAAACATGGTTTATTGTTTGATTTGTACCATTGCATAAATTGCTCTTTTGAAGTGGGAATACATTTCTAGGTGAATGAAGGTCTGTTTACGTGTTTCTGCAATAACTACCATGGGCAAGTTCTTCTTTACAAATCTTGTTATAGACTTGAAATTATAGATGTCTAAAATTGCCTAAAAAAAAAAAATAAAAAAAATAAAAAATAATAATAGATCATAGAATATCTGGCCTTGCTGAACTAACAGCAGGTAAAATGTCTGTTTTCTTAGGTCTAATACACACTACCATTCAACAGTCTAGTGTCAGTAAGATTTTTTTTTTTTTTTAAAACACGTTAATACTTTTATTCGGCAATTAATCAGCATTAAATTCATGAAATGTGGCAAAGATGTCTATACTTTTACAAAAGATTTCCATTTCAAATAAATGCATTCAAACTTCCTATTCAACAAAGAATATGGAAAAAAATGTATCCTGGTTTCTACAAATATAGAAACTGTTTGTTTTCAAAATTGATAATAATTGGTAATATAAAATACCAGCTTAGAAAAGCATGCCACAGATGATTCAGACAGGCTTGAAGTTGTATTTAACCCAGAAAGCTCGTTGAATTCACTGGCAGAGAGCTGCTGGTATGGATCTCCACGTACTTTTAAACAAACCAAAATGTAGAAAATGGACATTGTGGAGTGTGATTATGATCTCTTACCCGCACTCTGATTGGGACTTGCTGTTGCAGCATATTTAAAACAAGAATGAATCCTTAAGATGGTGATCACAAGAACCACATCAACACACACACACACACACACACACACACACACACACACACACACACACACACACACACACACACACACACACACAAAAGCATCACGGGCCAACACATACCCTAAGAGCTGACCCTGCTAGCATAAACTAGCAGTTTTTCCCAAACAGCTACTCAAAGTTGATCAGACCTCCATGTACTCACCTTCTTTCTGGCTGCCAGCGGCACTAACGTTCTGCTGGGACAGTAAACTCTGACTGTAGAGGCTAGGCAGAGCGGCAGCGGCATACTGTTGGATCCCAGAATAGGCTGCCTGAGTCAGAGCCTCCATAGTGCTGCCCGAGCCGTTAGAGAGACCTCCACTGCCTAGACCACCATTCAGAGCAGCCATGCCTGTGCAGACAGAACACAAGTGTTCAGTGCTAAAAATCAGTGTAAATGGGGTCCTAAATGTTTTGTAAATAGATGACTAAAACTACATTCTGATGAACTTCAAAATGCTCAAGACCACATGTTGATACTGTAAACACTAAAGCATCCTCATGCGTTTCTGAAAATAGCGAAGGATTAAACGTATGTAGAAGCAACTTTATGCACTCCTTTTTGGTGATATGTCTCAGTGTCTTGTGATCACATCACCTGCGATGGATTTTAATAACTTGGGTAAACAGGATCTTTAGCAGCACCACCTGACCGCATACAAAAAGCAAAAACAATGAACGTTTCTTCTTCCTTACTTGCTAGGGAGCTCATGTTGAGACCTGCTCCAGCGCCCGCAGCAAGAGACTGAAGAGCACCTAAAGACGCCATGGGGTTCACAGAAGAACTAGTACTGGAGGTGGGTGAGGAACCTGCTGTAAGGAGGAGAGAAAACAAGAACCAAGTCTGACATTTTTCTAAGCCATCAGACAGTTTGCCAATTCACAATTAACATGCTCTCATTACACATTAGACATGTAAAGCAAATGAGACTGAAAAGAAACAGCAGACAGCAATGAGAGCAGTCATGTATTTCAGAGTGCAAAAAGAGAACAAGTTAAATCACAAAGACAGCACTATGAAGCAAATGATGGGAATTATCAAGAGACAGATGCATGAACAGCAAGAGATGTTTAAACATTACACAGTTGTTTACGTTTGGAGAAACTGGCAACACTTTAGGTTCAATTTGTTACCATTAGCTGTCATTAACAATAAACAATTCTTTAACCAAGATTAATAAATGCTGTAAATGTACATATCTACATATGCAATTAACATCAAGCATAAACTAACATTAATTAATGGAGTATGAATGAACAAATTAATGAAAAATAGTATATTTAAAATTCAACATTAACCTAAATTAATAAAAGTTACACTTTTATTGTAACTTTTGACCTTCTTCAGCTAATGCTGGGTACACACAAGATAATCGGGCTGATTTTGGGCCGATTTCTCCCCTTCCGACAATCCTAGGTAATGTCCCAATTATCTTGATGGTTCTACATATTATCTTATCAGATTTTCCTGTGGTGTGGTGTGTGTTAAGAGTGACTGAATCTGCTCGGAAGAACGTTGGAGGCATCCCGATCGCGAATCAAATGTCCAACATGTTGAATATTTACGATCAGAAATCATGATGTGTGTGGGGAACCCCGAGGACAAATGCATGCACACTCTGGAGATTATCACGTGATACAATATCCAATCAGAAAGCGAGCTGACAGAAGACCGAAGCATAAACGCAGTCATGGCACAGAACAAAGTAAAGACCATGTTCCTGCCATCTCCAAGACTTCACCCATGCAAACCCATTTCTTTTTTTCCCTGTGAATTTTCTGTC
The DNA here is from genome assembly GCA_037950665.1 of Hypophthalmichthys nobilis. NCBI lineage: Eukaryota > Metazoa > Chordata > Actinopteri > Cypriniformes > Xenocyprididae > Hypophthalmichthys > Hypophthalmichthys nobilis. Next base: position 32,683,913 of record CM075470.1, on the reverse strand, counting down.
AAAATCATTCCAAACACTATCATCGCAATTTCTTCCTGCCTATCATCCGCCATGTTTTTTTCTAAAGTCTCGAGAGATTTTGCGAGATTTCCCGTGTTCACAGTCGGGACTCTGGTTGAAAATCTGTTCGTGTGTGGTGTGCTGTCTTTGTCACATCACGGCACACCACACACTTTAGGAGCAAAACGGTTAAATCTAGGATTTTTTTTTTGTCCTCATGTTTGTTGTCTCTCACATTTTGAAAATCTTTTAGTGTGTGCCCAGCATAAGATGGAAAATGGATTTATGATGTACTCTTCTTTAACATTTATGATGTTAATTAAAAAAAAAAAAAAATTATAGTGTAGCTTTAATAAATGAAATCAATTATAATAATAAAGAAGGTAAAAAGTTTAACTAAAGCAAACATTTTGAATTTTGTAAAGTGAAATTTGCTATTGGCCAGAAAACTTCCACGGAGCAATTCTATTTCACAGACTGATAAGAAGCAAAGGACAGGAGGAGGAGATTAAAAAGCGGGACCAACCCTTGTAGGCGTCCCAGGCAGATTGAGCGTGCTGTCCGGAGGGCGTACCTGAGCTGGTGAGGACGCTGAGAGGAGAGCTGGAGGTGGTCAGAGCACTGCTACCTGTGGGTGTGGCCTGTGTAGCACTCGCTGCTGCTGCTAATGCAGCCAGATTCTGCATGGCATTCAGACCTGCCGCAGATCACAGACCATCCATAATATCAAGATTTAAAGAACTACACAACACCACACACTTCATTCTCACCAACATTCACATGCACAACCTCCTTTTATCGTCCTAAAGCTAATAGGCAGTCAGAACCGATGATTTTATAGGTTTGCAATACAACTGAGTAAGTGGCTAACTATAATTTCTAGCGGGTCTGAGTGAAGCGAAGCCCATCAGACTCTCACCTGACATTGGATGGAGATTGTTGAGCGCATTTCCAGAGGATGCAGACTGCTGTAGAAGCTGCAAATAAAGCTAGACATTACATCAAAACAGAGAACAGAGAGAGTCAGGACTGCATCCAGGACTGTGATGGAGAGGAGGGGAGAGGAGAGGAGAGGAGAGGAGAGGAGAGGAGAGGAGAGGAGAGGAGAGGAGAGGAGAGGAGAGGAGAGAGGAGAGGAGAGGAGAGGAGAGGAGAGGAGAGGAGAGGAGAGGAGAGGATAAATCAGGCAACAAGGCAAAATAAATACAAGCAGGAGCACGTGTGGACAAGACAGAAACAAAAAGGATTGAAATGTGGACATTAAAGAGCTATAAAGAAATTATAAGGGGACTGAGAAGAATTAGAACGGGGTAAAGATAAAGATAGAAGAAGTTTTCACAGCACACCCATGGAGCAGCACTAACACATTCAAACAGGGCTACACATCTATGCTGGCCCACATGAGGAAACAACCAATTAAACAGTAACTTTAGGAGCTTTGGGAATAACCAATCAGATATTCAGGATTTTGAGAAGCCAAATTAAATTCAACTAAATATTGGCCAAACACAGACCTGCAGCCCATGTGCTTAAACACAGCAGAAAAACACAGCAACCTTTTTAAAGCAAATTGAATTCTTTGATTACAAGGCTCTCATAGAATCTAATCTAATCACTACAGATGCAAATAATAATGCATTATAGTTCGGGTAAATCAAAATACATTTTGGATGGAGCTAGGGGGTGTCGCAATATACCGGCACTGATTATAGTGATATTTAAAAAAAAAAAAAAAAATTAAAATATTGATATGTTAATACCACACCTATGATAATATCGTAATTAATCCAGAAATCTGGTTGACACTCCAACATAGGAGGTAGCAGTATTGCACCTTAACACCTGACCTGTCATAAAACAGGAAGAAAAAAAAAAAAAAAAGTTGACGACGCAGTGTATAGCTACTACTGCCGCACAAAATAACGTCAAGAGGAGATGACAGACGAAAGTGAGATGCTCTACTTGCACCAAAGAAAAGTGAGCTTGTTAGTGTCTGTTTTTTAGGGATTTTTAGGAACACAAAACAAACTAAGTTAAAGATTAATTTGACTGATAGTATTTGTTTTTTCTTTCAAACTTTCTATAGATACTGCGATGATAAGGTTATTGTGAATTATTTTGGCTATGATCATTTAGTGAAACTCTGATATTGTGACAGCCCTAGATGGAGCAAAGACCAGCTCTCCTGTACTAAAATGTTTTCATTCTGCATGTGCTTTATGCAGTACAGTTGGCATGTTTTAAAGAGTCCTCAACAGTGGCGCGGTTTCTACGTGCATAGACCTCAGAAGCAACAGGATCTGTCCTGTGTACTCACTGCAAGGTACTGTGGCCCCAGTGAGTTCAGTCCTGTAAGGTTTCCCCACATGGAGGCAGCATTGAGCTGTTGCATCTGTTGCTGCAGCTGCTGGGTGATACGTTTCTGTTCTTTATCCTTCTGCGTGTCTGCAAACTTCACTACGATAGGAGAAGAACAGCCCTAAGGAACACATGCAAACAGAAATTAAAATGCAGCATAGAATTTAATTTACAAACAAATAAAAAGGGAAAGTGACCAAATAAAACCAATAGTATGAGTAAACAGCAAGTTTACAGCAAGCTTTGGGAAGAAATTTAATACTTTTGATCAATTTGCATCCTTGCTGAATAAGCGACATTTATAAATGTTACAATATAATTCTGTTTCAAATAAATGCTGTTCCTTTAAACTTTCTATTCAAACAACCCTGAAAAAAATATATATTTCCGACCCCAAACTTTTCAATGGTAGTAACTTATAGTTTGGTAGAATGGTAGACAATACTTTCCTGTATACTATGCATTGAGGCATAGGCATTTATCTCTCAAGCACAGAAATCAAGCTGAAATGCAGAAATTGCATGAGTGTGTGTAAATGTGTGTTTACCTCCATGGTCTGTGACTGGTGCATTGATTTGATGGCAGACTGGGCCATCTGTCTCGCTGTGAATGTGACGAAGGCACAGCCTGTGGACACAGATTTGACAAGTACGAAAGATCACAAAAGGACACCAACTTCAGTGTTTAAACCATAAACACAAATCCATAAACTAGAAGTACTCATGAAACAATGATGCAGAAACACCTCCTCATCAAAAACACGCCCGATTCAGGCCTGGTCTTTTTGGAAAAACGGTTCGAGGGTTGCTGAGTCAAAATGGGTTGTGCCCATTACTTATGCAGTTCCCATGGTGATAGACAGCAAGTTTACTCAAGCCAATTCTGAAATAAATAGCGTGGGCCTGAATGTGCATTATGTTCCCTTGGTTACACTTTGGTTAACTTAATCAAGTTATTTTCTACGTCACAGGTAAATGACAGCTAGAAACTAGGAAAAAATAAAAAAATTCCCAACTGGATGATTGATCAAAGCGACCATTATATTCTCAATTTGTTGCATGCAGTTACAGTTATATAACCTCTCGTATCATTTGCCACGTTGAGTTTGGGTTAAATGAAGCCATTTTCATTTGGGCCGACAGGGGTCAATTGAGTCTCATTTTTCTCTGATGGGTTGTGTCTGCAACCATTAGTTACGAATAACACTACCTCCTCAAAATAACTTAAATGAGAGCGGGCAGAGTGACTGATGTCATGTTTATTAGTGTGCTACCAGTGCACTGAGGGAAAGACTGCAGAGGTTAAATTCATGTGTGTATGTGCTACAAGTCAAAACATTCACAGTACTGCCTCTATTCTCTTTTTTTTTTTTTTTTTTCCCCGGGTCACATGATGGATGTATAATTTCCTTTGGCTGTTGATAGTGACAATGTAAGATGCGCTTGAGAGTTCTTACCGCGGCTCAGTCCGTCAGGGCCTCTAAGTATACGGCACTCCTCAATTTGACCATATGGAGAAAACATGAGCCTTATGTCATTCTCATTACACTTCTTTGAAATCATTCCAACAAACAGCTTTCTATCTTCTACCGCTGAAACACAAGAAAAATGTGTTATGACAGCACTGCCTCTGCACAGCTGTTCAACAGTCTTTGTAAACATTTCCTCAAGCAATACACTCCTGTTCAAATTTGGGTCCAGTAATATTTTGTAATGTTTTGAAAGAAGTCTCTTATGCTCACCAAGAATACATGTATTAACTGAAAATACAGTAACAGTAATATTGTGAAATATTTCAAATCAAAATAACTTTGGCAAAGCAGAATTTATCACTAATATGATCCTTCACAAACAGTGTTGCCAATTTAGCGATTTTATCACTACATTTAGTGACTTCCCCTTCCCTTTTGAAACTTTTTTTTTTTTCCAAAAGTTTAGGGACAAATCTAGCAACTTCTTGGATAAACCTCATCTAGATTTATATTTCGCCCACTGATCTATATTCATATTTATATAGATCAAAGAATTTGCCATTATTATGTCATCTAGTGATATTTAGCTACCAGTTTTAGCTACTTTCAATTAAAAGCAGTTGGCAACACTGTTCACAAATCATCCTAATATACCAATTTGGTGCTCAAGAAAATTGATCAAATATTGAAAACAGATGTTGCCGCTTAATTTTTGTGAAACTGTGATACATCTCATTCAGGATTCTTTGACTGACCCTAAAATTTTAAACAAAGGTGAATATGAATGTTGTAATACTGTAGTAAATTCAAGTCACTCACCATTGTTTTTTTCACTGTCTGCAGGTTTCATCTGTATGGGATGATGCATCTGTACAGAAAAAAAAAAAATAATAATAAGTGACTTAACACTGACATTTCCCAGCCCCCATGAGAAATTAGCTGTTTGAAAAGTATTAACAGTTCCTTTGGGTGTACTGAAAAAGCTTTTATAAGTGATAATACATGTGTAGATTTGATGCATTTTAAAGAGCAATAAATATTAGAAGGCCAGCTCATCTGATGACACACATGATTGAGGATTAATGGATTATTTATACAATAAAATAAAAGTAGATCCTTTTCTCACCCCTGGAAGAATCTTCATGTTGTGAAGGGCATTTTGTGCTTCTAATGCAGATTTACGGGTGTAATATGTGACAAAACAACAACCTGCAAATGCAATAAATGGTCTATGAACCATGACCAAGATGATAACATTTCCACTGAGACCAATCTCTAGAACTCTGTTCCAAATCCTAGTGAGCAGCATTTTAAGGAATTGTTGGCACGTTCCCAACATGAGGACTGTTCCAAAAAGTAACGCAATCACAACTTAAGCAAATTAATTACACTGCCACAGTCCAGACTAGGCGCATAAAACAAATTGTTTAAGTCTTTTTAAGCAGCACTGCATGTGTGTGTGTGCTATGAGCTCACTAGGTTTTGGAAGAGACTGTATAAGTCTTTAGAGTGACTGACACAGAACATCTCAATCTGCAATGTACTGACTGTCAAGTATACCTTTACTCTGTGGGGGGTTCTGACTCCTGTCTCGAAGAACATTGATTTCATAAACTGCACCATAGGGCTCAAACAGCTCACGCAGCTGATCCTCTGACCACGTCCGGGGGATCTGACCCACAAACATCTTTATAGCATCAATGTCGGGCTGGTCTGGGTGGTCCAGAGACCCATTCATCTTCTTGGTTCTACAGAAAAGAAAAAAAACTAAGTCTGCTTGGCAAGTCTTAAGGACATGGCCCTCATTGTCTCCAGTTTCTCTGACAGATGATGATACTCAAACACACTGCACATCAAAAGGATCTCATATCGTGTCCACTGCCCAAGTATGAAAACCCAAAATTACAACTAGCCTTATTTACCAACAGCTCTCCAGTATTAATCTGATTAATCGGATGATTGTTTTTTGGACTGAGCTTTGATTCGCCAAATAACCGTTATCACTTGGTCAGCTTTGCCAATATAAAATGTATTTGCTCAGCACCAGTATCATCCATTGAAAAACCCATATTGGTTGACCACTGGTCAATACTCAAACATGGTCATTCAGATACAGTTTCTTTTAAATTTTGATTCGATTTCTTGTAAAACTGTTGTGTGAATAAAAATTGTAAATGCTGCAGAGCAGTGGTGTAAAATGGCTCTCTTATGAAAACTTTAATGTTACTGTTGCCTTATGTTTACTAGTGATTAGCAATGCAAGCTAGCAGAAAACACAGTCCTAAAGCATTCAACAGCATTATAGTTCTTCAGCCATTACGTGAAGTGCAAACATAAGAGTAAAATCCCTGCTCAAACAACATATGAAGCCTTAAATGGCTACACAAGATTTGAGGCAAGCAATAACTGAAAAATGTTCATGCACTAATAGTTTACAACTAAATGGATTTGAAGTTGTGATGAAACGGAAGCAGCGACAGATCTTGCGTATCGTGACAAACATCCGAGTGTAAGATTACCAAAAAAGAAAAGAAAAAAGAAAAGAAAAAGAAAAAAAAAAAAAAAAAAAAAAAAAAGGGACTTGGTTCTATACATCAGTTGTTGATTGTTGAGATGTGGGTCTTTTGTTGCAAAAAAAAAAAAAAAAAAAAAAAAAGACAGAATGAAACGCATAGATTCACAATAACATGGATTTAGAAAATAGATTTGGACTTAAATCAATAACCTGTTAGTGTTCCACTGTACCACCCACGGTACACATACTTTTCAAGAGAGACCAAAACCATGCATGTACTCAAAATGGTTCAAGAACAGCATGCAATTTACTTTTGGTATGCCTTTAAGCCAATTTTACAGGAATGCTAAGGGGATAAACCACAAAAAAGGACATTAAAAAGAGAAAAGAATAATATTCAGATATCCAAAAAAAAAAAAAAAAAAAAATCAAGTCTATGATGAGAATGAGTTAAAAGACAATAATGCTTGACAGAGCGGAGCATGAGGGGAAGCAGTGAGTGACGTCACTGGACAGGCCTGAAGCATGGCTTCATCACTCTCTTTAGCAGCTGCTGATCAGTGGAGTGACAGATCAATTTAAGAAAACACAGCATTGTCCTGCTGACAAAGAGCAGCATTAGCCAGCAGCTAAAAGCCAGATTAATGGCTTTTATTGATCAGAGGACAGCAGAGCTTATAAAACCTTCCACTTTGTCGATTTTCCAGCAACCAGAACTTGTTCAGACAAGCAGATAACAGATTCTCTAGAAGATCATCCAATCTGTGCCAGAGGAACAGTGGGTGTTCACTGGGAAGAAAACATTTTAGGATTGAAAATTCTTTCCAAGTGACCAGTTCCTGACTACTGGGAAGAAGCCAGTCAAAAAACATCAGAACACAATGTTGGAGAAGATTCTACTGATTCAACAAAAACTATTAAACCTGAATGGAAGAACAATCTGACAAACAGGAAAGAGATAATCAAGGTGGTAACTCTTTCCCACTGACGCAAATTAATATGAATAGTATATGAATGCAGCCTGCAGACTATTAGCAACAATGAACTCTGCATCTTACACAACAAACAACACAAAAAGAACAGAGAAGGCAATTTACCATAGCTCTAGCTCAGTCAATAGTTTCTAGCCCTGTTCTTGGTTAAACTGTTCCCTTTGAGTTTGTAAAACCTCACAGTGAGAATCACAAACAAACAACCCTTGTGACTTTAATAAGACAAAACACTGAAACGTTTTATTGAAGCATCCCTTCAAAGAATGAACTCTTGTATTTCATATGTAAACCTATATATAATATCAAGGGCAATACATCCTATTCTATAACAGACAGGGAACAGCCACTCAAGATGGCCGAGCAAGAGGTAAAAAGGATTTCACTTTCCTTTTTAAAAAATGTTAAGAATGTTAAACCTTAACCTGATCATCATGAGTGACTAAATCATTGACTATGAGAAATATTTCCAAGATGAGACCACATAAACAAAAATTTACAATGCTTCAATCATATAAAACATCCTACTCTCCAAATTTTTAACATCCTTTTTATGTTTTTCTTGGGCAGCAGTACAGAGATTATGAAATGTCCAAATACAGTCTAATAATATAAAAACAATGCGTTTACTACAGGATTACGTAGTAAACATGAACTAGCATCCCTCACTGCAGACCTCTAATGGGCATTGACTTTCAGCTCTTTAACGCTGAAAATACTGCCTGACATTTATAATCACTGGCCTTTCAGCTCAGAATAAGTAGTAAACAAACCACTAAATCACTCATTAGATTTTAAAAACCATCCTAATTAATGAAATTAAACAGTCCCTGAACTTAATAAAAATATATTTCACCTTTAATACAGTCAAGATCTATCAAAGGAGAACTAAAGAAACCCAAATCAAGTTACGCCAAGCTGAACAGTCTGTACTCACACTGGGTTGGAACTCAAACTGCAATGGTCCACCATCATCTCTGGTAGAAAATCCAGCTTAAAGGAAGCCATTTTCTTCAGCACTTCACCAATCAGTAAGTCTCAAATGAACGCTGACAGAATCCACAAAAACAGCAGACTTGTTCACACTTAAACACTAAAACAGCCACAGCAACTTTCCGTCAAGTACAATGTCTCAAGGTTCAGAAGTCGTAAGAAGTGACATGGGAACAGCTGGGAGAGAAAGGGAAGCGTACACCTCATGGAGGCTGATTAGACCCCACAAAACTCAAATCGACATGGAGCAAAGAGAGACAACGATGAGGCTCGGCACTGTGCTGGATGACAAACACAGGCCGTAGCTCTGGTCACTGGGCTGGGACTGAGGATTAGGACAGGCCCGACAGGCAACTAAAAGCTGCACCCCTGCTCCCACAAAGGAAAGTGCTGATGGAGGGGGACTTTTTTGTGAGTTTTTCTCTTAGCAAAGCAGAACGGAGTGCAGTGTCAGATAAATAAAGTGTCAGATTGATGCTGATAAGCGTGAGTGAGCGGCAGGAATGAATGGGGACAGGCAGCTCTCTGGTAATCCCTGAGCTGAAGAGCCCCCAGGACACAATCGTGTTCCGGCAGCAGGCCACGAACGGTGCACTGTTCCAGCATGGAGGGGTGGCGGAAGGGAGGGAGGAACGGGCTGCTATAGGGTCATGCAACAAGGGTCATGTCATAAGCTCACAGTAAAAGGCGTCAAACAAAACAAGCCACAGGCAGCCTGAGGTCTACTATTTGGTCTTGTTTAGTACAAAAACACCAATGGACCTATAATAAGTATAACAAATAACATTAAAACAACACTTTAATTGCCAAAAAATAAAAAAATAAAAACAAGTTATATAGTTCATAAAATGCTGATTCATTTTAGAAAATGTAAATAAACCATTTAAACAGGAACATATAAAAGAACATGCTTACAAAATTTTTTTAGCAATTAATCAGAATGTAATCATTTTTTCTTCGTCAACGGTCTGTCAGATATTTAAATAGGCCATGATGACATCATCGCTAGTCATGCAGTGACATCTGGTGTGCTGCTCACTGCAGGTATGCTTACTATTTAGAAAAAGGAGCAATGACAAAGTAAGAGCAAGTTATTTTTTCCTTCTCATTTCAGCTTCAAAGAGAAGCTGCTTGAAAGACTTGTTTCCCAATGAGGGAAAACCTGTAGATGGAGGGTATCCTCACACCCCTGGGGTAAAAGGATGTGGAGTGTATGTGTTCTTACCCGCCAAGGGCAGGTACTTCCACAGCAGGAAGGGAAAGCTCGCATTGAGGTTGCCCGATCTGCGCTGTGGTCAGGTAGAGGGCTTCAGCGTCGATGCTATCCATCCAGTGACTTTGTTAAATGCTACAGAAACACACCAAACATTACAGGACACACACATCAGACACACATACACAGGTAAACACAAACTGGAAGGGAAAAAGAAAGAACAAGAGAGACGTCTTCTGACAGAATAGAGAGCATGCAAACCTCATGTCACAAAAACTGCATGCACACAGAAAACACATATGTAGGAGAGTGAGAAGGCACTTCCTGGATGATCTGTACATAATCATGTAAATGACTATAATCTGAGAGGAAGCTGTTCTCACTTTCATTGGAGGTAATCAGTTTGTAGAAGCTCAAACGCAAAGATTTTTCACATTACAAAGGGGAAAAAAAATGGTCTCCATTGGTCAGAATTCATTGAATTAGAATTCAAGCTCAGACCAAACCAGATGTTAGGCCCAAAGTAAATTTTTCAATGTACTTTTTAACAAAGAGTGTTACTGAAAGGAGAGTATATATGACAGTAACAGCACTGTGTAAAATATTCTTACTCTGCTGAGAAACAAAATATAGTCTCGCATACACAACCAGTAGCAAAAAAGATTCACATATCAGATCAAATATATCAGGTCATATCAGGTCAAAGTAAATACAACGGATACATCAGTAACATAATATCAGTGTTTATAATACAGACAGAAATATACAAGTGCATAGGCTCACTATCAGGGCGAAACAACCAGCAACATTGTGCCAGGCCGTGTAATAACAGGGGCCTTTAACAACAGATTTTAAAACAATACGCATCATATATTTGCTAACTTTGTAAATAGTTAGAGAAAAAAACTGGGCATCATACACTAAATGACTTAATATCACACCGTATCAGACTTTTAAGTCATTACGAACAGAACAAACTCACTCAAAAATGTGCTTTGTGGCTAGGAGATGCATAACAAATGAAAACAACGTGTTCTAAAATCAGCTCAAAATATCAAAAATGTTTTATAACCTCCGACTGGATGAAATCAAACTTTGAAGCTAAAAAAAAAGAAAAAAAAAAAAAAAAGAAAAGAAAGTCTGACCATCATACAGTACACGATAGAGTTGTCAAAAGTACCGACTTCGGTACCAATCGGTACTGAAATTTTAAAAATTGATTTGGCCGTTGATTGGCCATTGTGTTCACACGCTCATCAGATAGGTCTGTGATTGGCTACAATGATCAACGCACAGGAGCGTTTAAAATTTGAATTTGAAAGCGAGAGCGTTTGAAAGCAGGTGTCTATCAGCGGATCGACGCCTGCTTTCAAACGTTCCTGTGTGTATCCATGTAATCGCTCAGTGAAGAGCGTCATTGATGACTATTTACAACAAGCTTTTTGAAGCACTGATCATTGAAGCCAATCACAGACATATCCGATGAGCACGTCAACACAATGGCCAATCAGAAGTGTTTATGAATTTGCTCAACAGCGCTCAAAGCATCACATTTTAAAAATTTCAGTACCGACATGGTACCGAAGTCGATACTTTTGACAACTCTAGTACACAATTTTCTGTGAAATCTGTCAGCTCAAATCTGCAGACTGACTTCTGGCAACTAGCATCAACTTGTCCATACTGTAAATCAGGGCAAAAATCTGAGCAACAGTCATGTAGTGTATTCCAGCCTTTAACAGCAAATGCAACATTTAGGGGGAAAAAAAACTAGCTTGATACCAAAAGGCTACACTATTTCTGAACTACGGTAAGCCTACCGAATTACAACTAGTAGCGCCGCAACTTTTGGTTAGCTGCCTGCTTCCCAACACTGTGCACATCAATAATATATCTTCCCTTGCCATGCAGCTGTGATGTGGCTTCTGACCCTGGGAGCGTAGCGAGGATGCTCCAAGACCACAGGCCATACCATGTTTTAATGACTGCTGTGCTGAGTGATTATGTGGCTTATTCATGGACTGTCTATGTAAGGCAGTGTTATTGGCCTTTGGGGTGGAGGTGGGGGGGGAAGCATATGGTCAGCACAGTTCATCTAACAACAAACTCACTCTCGAACACCGGCACAAACAGAGAGCACTGTGGACAAATGGAGTTATACCGAAGCGTCTGGAACGACCCAGCAGCTGAGAATACAACACACACACAGCTGACTGATCAGAGAAAGGGGTATAGATGGACATTTACGAACCACACATCAGTATAAGGCACTAGGGGTGGTGTGTGTGTGTGTGTGGGGGGGTGGTTTACAAAAAAAGATTTACATATGAATCACGATTCTGTCCTCTACCGATTAAAATCGATTCATAAATATTCTAAATATGTTGTTGACGGAACAAACAACAGTGCAGCATCAGGACAGTTTAGATCGCGCACAGGCTTGCAACGGGTGACAAATTAGGCTACAATCGGTCCAATATCAATATTAAATTAATATCATTAAATAATGTATAATTACAGGCACATGTCAAGCTTTTTTGTATTTTTTTTTTTTTTTAAACACGTGTTCAACGTGGTGGTAACGAACAATAACTGATGTAAAAGTGAATTAAGAAATCCTGTATCTGAGGCTGAATCACTAAATATTGAGAATGCAACAGGGCGCCGCATATTATATTTTTCTAACTCCAAAAGATTATCAGCTGGTTCGGATCAGTGGTCAATCACACATTTTTAATGATGCACAAGACACACGCGTGCTCACGCCATGAGAGGCGAATATGAAAGGCTGAGCAGCGGCAGCGTCTCAGTCTACACCGGGCTTGAGTAAATAAATAATAATGCAGTTCACCTTATAATAAAGCAGACTACCTTATTAAATAACTACTAACAATATCTGCTTTTCAGTTTGCATACTGATGCTTTCCTTCTACTCTCTTCAAGGATCTCTTCATTAAGGCCTCAGTGAAGCGTTGCCAGATATCACAAAAAAAGCAAAACAAGCCCCTTAAAAACGCAATAAGTGAACAAATATAAACAATTTAACTAGTATTACCAATATCCTAAAAAATTAAAATGCAGGAAACGTAATTTATTATGAATGAAATAGTTCAATATAAAATATTTAGATATTATAAATTGATTGAAGTAGAACTACAACATGAGATCGAAAAATAATTCAACAAAACTTTGATATTAAATACAACTCATAGCTGTAATTAAACTTTAATCAATTGGGGGCAGAGCTTTTCTTATATAAGGAGGGGGGCTTCAAGGAATACATTAAATAAAATTTAAAATTGAAAAACATGTTTAGATTAAAATCTAAAATCAAATCTATGCATATATCGAATCAAAATTTGATTCAAAATATGAATAATCACCCACTCCCTTTTTTTAATCCCTATAAATCATAAACAGTGTCTCAGAACAAGCCAGTCCACGACTGCTGACAGACTCTGCTGTATTAGCATGGTTTCCGACCAGAGCGAGTTGTACAATGTTGCCATTTTCTCCAGGTAGGAGCAGCTGTAGCAACAAGAATGTCTCGTAAGCAACTCCGGTTGATTTGTTGTTGGATGTAAGGATGAACGGTCTTAATTTTTTTTTAGGCCTACCTAAATTCGTTTATGTCTGCATGTTGACTGCTTTGTCAACAAGGGTCAATACAAAGACAATACAAAATTTTTTGCTACAAAGTTTTGCTAAAAAGTTGTTACTCAAGGAGGGATCAGTAGCTTATAGTCTCGTGATCCAGCTTATAGTCTCTGGAGCGATACTGGTTACAGCAGTAATGAAGGTAAGAGCACGCACTTTGTCACAGTTTATTGGAGTTGTTTTACAGATATAAAGTTTACCATTTTATTAAGCACCCCCCAAAAAGGCATAAGGTCTGTATATTTGTTTGCTCTAAGTTGTAACAAGTGTTTTTGTGTAATTCGCTGTGTATGTTGATGATAATGCAAGGGAGAGAGAGAGAGTTTATGTATAAGACTTTAATGCACACTTCTTGTACTGTGTTTTATTCAGCTCTTACTGTGATTTTCTGGAGTGAAAATGGACGCTTCTTTTGTGTGATACAATAAACTTCATAAAACTCATCAGGACAACAGGCTTGTAGTAATAGTGGATAAAAACAAGATGAAAACATAAGTTATAATCATATTTAAACTAAACTATACCTGTTCTATCTTCATGCAGCATATATTCTCTGGCTCTGTAGGATCATTGTCTGACTCCGGTTCAAACATATATGGTTGAACACTGCTACTGACAATTTCTGACATTTTCAGTGCATGAGATCCTGTTCATCCAGCTCATTTGCATTTAAAGGGACACACAAAAACAATGTTTTTGCTCAACCCCAAAAAGTGGCAATTTTAACATGCTATAACATCTTGTAAAAAGGGGCATAATAGGGCCTCTTTAATCAAATCATGAAATTCCAAAAGGGTCCCACCCCTATAGGACACTACCTCCATCTACCTACATCCTGATCAGAGCAGCATCCCACGCCAGCCGTTCACAGCAGCACTGCAAAATACAGAAAGCATCTTTGCCACGATCCAAAGCAGCTTAGAGAAATTGATCCAAAAAAAAAAAAAAAAACAGCCGTTGGTACATTAACCCTCCATTAATTCTGTCGTCCTGAAGACCACACACACATACTGGGAGTTTCACAAGCTCAATGTTCACCATTACGTAGTTGCTGAGGTCTGATTGGTTAGCATTAGGACAGTGTGCCGTCCTCCAGACCGATGAAATAAAGCGAAACTACATTTGAACGTGCACAGTGATTGCTGAATCACTTTGATAAAGAAAATGCAGGTAAGTGCAAGATGTGCAGCTCAAATCTGACATATACATAACATACTGAGAACACTATTGTAACAAATTGTAAATTCTTTGTGCATTAGTTGCCAAAGTTTCAGCATTGTCACAGGAAGAGTGCATGCAAGTTGTAATATTACTTATGTTGTATATATCTAATTAATCTCATACAGAATGCGTTTCGTTGAGTTTATTAACCTGCTAGCAAAGCGCTTCAGTTTACCAGTGTTCACTAGCTCTTCAGCATCCACTTAAACGGCAATGGCCGACATTATTGACTATGATTGGGTTATTTGAGAGAGTCATATTAGATGTTTTTTAGATGCCTTTTAGATGTTTCTTTTTCAAGAAAACTGCTGATGTTAATAATACATCAGTGTTATTTTTTTCTCATAATTTTTTCAACAGTAGGCCTATGTTAAGACTGCACGATACTGAAGAAAAATGCGATATGCGATAACCCGTTAATGTAATATTCATAATGCGCTAAGAATAATGCTTTAAGTGCGTAAAATAAATTTGAATCACTTTAAATATATTTAAAAACTGAGTGATATTACCAACATGTTTCACATTCTATTTTTTTTTTTTTAAGAGAAGGAAGCATCCCTACAACTTCTGAAAATGTTTTACTGTAGTATTAGCAACATAAAGCAAGTGTAATATTAATGTCAGCGTAAACCAGGGGGTTTAGGGCTTCAGGTAGCCCTACATTAGGTTTATTTAACAACAGAAGTTAAATCATCAAACGTGTATATATATAAATAATCAATCAACAATAGAAGTGGTCTAAATTTTTAAAAATGTACATATAGCATTTGTCACAGTGAAGCACATTGTTCCGGTAAATGGGCCTCATTCATGAAACTTTCGTAAATGAGTAAATTCAGAGTAATTTGTGCATAAAACTGACCTTTCCGAAAACTCTCCTCCGGATTCATCAAACGCTTCATAAACATCAGATTTGATAGTTAAATGTGTATATTAATGAATTCCGATCATTCGTAAATAGGGAGCGCATGGATGATCATTCACAATTAGCATAATCCCAGCCTATGAATTACAACTAGTTAAATTATGTGTCCAGGAATGCTGTGGAATATTCTGGACACCCTTCTCAGGTTTGGCTCCAGTATATTGCATAAATGCAAAAGAGACTAATAGGCCATATGCCTAACAAAAAAAAAAAAAAAAAAAAGATGTTTTACGCACCATTTACAGGTGGTAGGGAACAGGTGTAAATTTCTTTCGTACCAACTAACATTTTGAAAATACTAGTGTCTACTATATTTGTGCTCCATGTGCGTAAATCAATGTTTATGTGAATAAAAGCCTAAATTAAATCTGTTCATCGTGTTTCTTCAAAAGAAATTGAATTAAATCGCTTCATTCATATGGATTGCTTTTACAATCTCTCTATGAATTTTCAGAAGCGTCAAAGTTTTGGTTGTATCAATAGAAAGACAAAAGTGATGAGAGAATATTACAAACAACATAAGGGTAAATTATTAATTTTATTAATAAATAATTTTCATTTTGGGATGAACTATCCCTTTAATGTGTGCATCCTAGGCCATCTCAAATGTATACATTTCAGACTATGTGGTGTTTGTGACAGTCTCACTAAAATGGTCTTTTTGGTTTGAGGAGGGAATTGAGTTAACTTTATTTCAAAAGATCAAGAATAATTTGATTTTTCATGACATGGCCTCTTTAAAGACTCTACCATATGGCGAGAGAGAGTGCTTTGTAGACATTTCCTGTTTTCTTTCTGAACTGTTTGTCAGTTTTGGATGGTTACAGACAGTGAGACTCGTTCAGCCTCCAGCAGAATCACCCATTTCACTGCCAAACTGGAGAAATTTCTCACCACAGCCAAATCAACATCTGACCACCATAATAAACTCCTGCTCAAATTCATGTCCAACAGAAAGTCAGGCTGTGTCTTACGATACTGAAATGTATATCATAATTGCACAGACAAAATTAACTGATACAGTCCAATCACTAAAGGCACCCACACACTACAAGATAATCGGGCCGATTTTGGGCCCAATTCTCCCCTTCCAACAATCCTAGGTAAAGTCCAGATTGTCTTGATGGTTCTACAGATTCTCTCATCAGATTAGTGACCGAATCTGCTCCAAAGAACGTCAGGGCTGCACCATTCTCAAATTTT
The DNA here is from genome assembly GCA_037950665.1 of Hypophthalmichthys nobilis. Taxonomy (NCBI): domain Eukaryota; kingdom Metazoa; phylum Chordata; class Actinopteri; order Cypriniformes; family Xenocyprididae; genus Hypophthalmichthys; species Hypophthalmichthys nobilis. The sequence continues at coordinate 32,667,365 of CM075470.1, read as the reverse complement.
CTGTAAAAAGCAGTCCAAACGCTATCATCGCCATTTCTTCTGGCCCGCCGTCCGCCATGTTTGTCTACTCTAGTCACATCTGACAGAGATTTTGCAAGATTTCCTATGTTCACAGTAGAGACTCAGGATGTTCGTGACTTCGGTACCAAGTTGGTACTGAAATTTTAAAAATGTGACGCTTTGAACACTGTTGAGCGGATTCATAAACACCTCTGATTGGCCACCGTGTTCACGCGCTCGTCGGATATGTCTGTGATTGGCTTCAATGATCAATGTTTCAAAAATGTTGTAAATAGTCATCAATGACGCTCTTCATCGAGCGCTTACAGATACACAAGGGAGCATTTGAAAGCAGGCGTCTATCACAGACCAGTCTGCTACAATAACTGGTAGCCTACTGTTTTTATTAGCGCTTGACACCAATTTCATGATTTCAATCCATAAGCCTGTGAAACGATTACAATACAATCTTGAGTCAATATCAATTAATTTGGATGAATATCAGGTCATTAGCTAGCTGCATGTTAATTTTTCAGGAGCCCTGTCAGCTGGTATTATTATTAAAGGTTAAAATTAACAACTCAAATTAATAATAGTTATCTTAGACGCGTAAATCTGCTTCGTGTGCACAAATACTATGTTTCACAATGCTGCCTACACATCTTCGGTGATCGTCGCACAGGTGGGGGTCAGCAGCTATATACAGTGACCTTATGGTATGGGGAAAATGTGATTGGTACAGACTGATCCAATCAAGAGGTTGCAGGTCTTCACTGGTTTAATTAAAACCCATACCTTGTCAATACACGTGTTTGACTTCATCCGTGATTAAAAAAATCTGTGAAGACACATAATATAAAAGATAGTCCCTTCACTACATGCTAGAAGAAAAAAAATAATGAGATATATGTAACAATATTTTCAAATTACTATTGAAGATGTTTAAATGTATAGAAATAATTATTTAGGGATTTAATGGCATTCATTAGCCACATTAGCAGGAGCACAAACAGGAATGTTCCCGACAGGTGCTGCTGACCTCCATGTGTTAAATCCCTCCTGGAGAACGTTGTCATGATTTAACAGCTGCCATGGTGCAGCAACTGTCTGACATGAACTTACCGCAGCAAAATCTGACAGAAGTCAAAGCTAAAGAGCTTTTTGCCCGAAAGCATTAGTATTTTAAGTACAAAATGAAACTGAAGACTTTCAGTGGCTCAGTACAAGTATTTTAGTCCCCTCATGAGTGTCTTAAAGGTAAAGCAGTAGATGATTGATGGCTCCTTTAAAGAGCCTGCACTCTGACACACATCCCTTCCCCCTGTAATGGAGACATAAACCCCCCTGACTTTGCGCTAAGCGCTCAAACTCACGCCTACAATTGCACTCTAGACTCTCCAACCGAACGCTCTTCTGAAACCCTCAGTATTTATGTAAATACACACTCAAATATGAGCAGAGTCTGTTGGAACTGTCAGCCCTCAGTTGCAGATAATGGAGGTGTTGCCATGCAGGACAAAAATCCAACTGCAAAGAACGACCCACTATAGCAGCATCAACTCAGAAGTGTGTGTGCGCACTAACAAGTAACCAAGGAAACGGTTTGTCTTCAATTTTGAGCACTAAACACTAAGGAACAGAGAGTTCATTTCATGCAATTTTGCTTCATGCAGCTCTCTAATAGCATGACATAAATTGACAGAAATGGAGGTGCAAAATCCTAAATGACATTGGACCTCCACATGTGTGACTAATACATCATTTAAGCCGACATAAACACACTTGACACCAATTATCCAAACGCTAACAGCAAAACATCCAAAAACAGAGAGGACCTGCAGTGCAAGAGTTTACACATATGACACTGGTGGCTCTCATTCTCCAGGAAGTACAAGCACTGAACGTCCAAATAGTCTGAGGAAAACAGGCCACAGCTACTAATTTCTTTCACAGAGACTTGAATAGGAACTGAAGTTCAAGGATCAGTATAGTTGCTTTGTTTTACACAGTGAAGTTCTCAACAGGAATGTGATCAGACTTGAAAATAAACTGAAAATAAACTCATTTGCGACCTCTCAAACTAATCTGTTGGCTGAACATTTGTGTGCGCTGTCAGATGGTTCTAGTCAAATCATGTTCTTCTGAGTGCCAGTCATTTGGAATATGAATACCTACCTTTCCCACATTCACACTTAACAAATAGGCCATAGTAATACATCCTAACACAAAAGTGAGATCCACTTACCCTCTCTGTGGCCTTGCTATTCTGAAACGTTGCTCCCGTCAACCTGCAAAAAGAACAGTCGTATGGTTAGACTGCCATTTTTATCAGTAAACATCTGTTGACTCCCAGCATTTTTCCTTTACCTAGATTACCATGCTGAGAAAAACACAGGGGCTAATTTGAGTTGGGTTTTTCCCTTAATAATTCTCAGAGAGACAGATCTTACAAGAAAGTCAGATAAAGACTGAACAGGTCAGTTCTAACTGAAGCCTAGTGGAATGCAAAAGCAGAATACAAGCATATAGCCTATTGCCCCTCTACATTAAGATAATTTTCACTTTCTCATAGTATATTACATACTAACTGCATATTACCATTTATTAGCTGGAGGAAATCAGACATTCATTCATATTCATTACAACATTCTGGCTAAAATATCCCAACAATCTCAGCTAGGTTAAAGAAACCAAGTTCATTATCAAACACAGCAGATTTACACAAAAACACCAAAGATCCCATTACATCAATCACATCAAGCAGAATGGACCTTCATGCTCCTCAGGCGGTCTCATTCAAAAGCATGTTATTAGCCTATGTTGCCTTTTCCAAGAAAATTTTTTTACCTACAAGTCTCCCATTCTAGACATAACTCATTGTTTATACACCAAACTACAGCTGAAGGTCGCAATACTGGTAACATAAAGCATTCCCAACAGTCCACCTTAGATTACCACTGCATTAAACACAGACTAGTCCTGCTATAGGACTATAATGCGGATTCCTCAACTCATTTCAAAAAGCTTTATGCGTTACACCAATATAAAGGTTTGGCTTGGAAGTGAAAGCACAAGTGTACATTATGAAGCTCTTATCAAATGATAGTGATAGTTCACGTGACAGTCCTGAACAGCAGCAGCTTTCTGTTCAGCAATCAGCGGGCCAGTCACTACATATAACTTTACACATTTTGTTGACATGGCAAACAAGCAAGAATATGAGCAACATTCGAATTAAACGATACAAACACAGACACTGAATGTGATGGTCGCAGAAGTACTTTGACGTGTTGTATTTATATTTTAATAACACGTTAGCCTTGAAACAAGCAAGTAAAAATCAGGTAGACATTTTATTCGCAGCAAGTACTCGGAGAGTAGCTAGTTTAACTTTTGCTGGGATCGATACTTCCTTTAAATGACGCGATTAAACCACACTGCTGCATGTTACTTGCATAAGTAGCTTCTTAAAAATGGAGAACATGACGGGCCCTATGTGCTTAAAAACTTAACAATGCTACTATCCTAACACGCTTGCTACATTGATATGAATTTAGCCGGGGAGTGACCATGCGTTTTCTAACGGAACCTCTAGTTTCTTAATTTTCAGAGCGATCAGTTGAAAATACATGCGACTCTGAGACCGCACGTGCAACACAGGGAACGACCTGTCCGAGTTCTGCTCATCACCTGCATCTTTTTAATTGCGTTGCATCATTGTTACACTTCACAATGATGCTAAACTTAGCAGAACAGCACGCCGAAATTACACAAGTTTAGATAACTCTTGACGCACCGTGCATTTACTGCTGATCAAAACAGCACCTATAAGCGAAATAAGCCCTGTGGGCGCGCGGTAGTCTATGTGCTCTTACATAATGACGCATGTTAGCGCGTGCTAGCGACCGTAAACAACCACCAGTTAGCTCGCGCAGCTACAACCGTGAACAATCAACACTTACCCTCGATGCCCCCTTTTTCAAACGGAGGGAACTGAGTAGGTATGGTGTGCTGACACAGGGGAATGATTGTTTTGTGGGATTTGTGAATTAGTAGTTTTCTCTGATTACGTCTTCCCACGACAACCTACTTTCTGGGTGAAAGAGGGACGGTGCAAAATGGCTGTCTTTCCTGCATGCACCATCACATTTATTAAAAGGGGATTGGGGTGGAGCCTCTGTCGAAATGTACTGGGCAAATATGTACTTTTGGAGTCGAAACGTTGATAGACGCGACTATAATAACAAATTCTGTTTGTCTTTTATGACAAATTGCCATACAAATACTTAAAACAGTAGTTAGAAGGAATTGTTTGAAATACGCCCCCCTTCTTAAAGAGACAGATAAGCGTTTCTCTCACGTGGTCGCTGAAGTCAATAAAAGCCCAAGAGGTCTGCGTGTGTGACATGGAGATAAACATCAAATGTATGCAACTGACAGACTGGTTAACGTGAATTGTGCATTTAATGTCTGTGCAGTTGTGTTGGTATTAATATGTGTTTCATTATAGAATGCGTTATATGATGCATTCACAATGGCAAACAATCCTAAGAAAAACACAAATACATTTTATCCACACTGTAAATGTACATTAACTACGTCTACAGACACGTCATTGTTCGATTGATGTCCATCCATATCGTGTTTATCCTCAATAAAGGTTTGCATATTATTGGACTATTACTGTGCACGTGTAACAAGACAGTACAAATTCCTTTCCTGCTTTTCTCAGTGAAATACTAGTGATGCTTATTATTGGTATTTTAAGCTGCATTGTTGCATTTTTTTTTTTTTTTTTTAATAATAATGTAGATAATGTAGAGACTCTTGCAAAGGTAGGCCATGCCTTTTATTTTAAGTCTCTTCACTTCACACAAAAATTATTTCTTCAGTATCAGTGGCATCTGATCAATAGCTAAAGATAGGTGTTAATTTCCAGTCGCTGGATACTATTGGAAACGAGGTAACTGTATCCAGCAAATTGATCTCCAAAACAGAAGAGGGCAATGTCGAGGATCTGTGGGAGGCGTCGAAGAAAAAAAACTTACAGCGCGTCTCTTTCATATTCAGTGCCTATGTAGGAATACGTAGTACAAACTTCTGTGATATGTTTCGTTCTTTTACATGAGGAACGATGTCCAGTGTTCTAGCAAGGATTTTATTTTATCCCACGCTCGCTTACAATGTTGTCATGGAAAAGATCACCTCCAGGGAATGGTTTAATCGCGTGGATCCGACTGTCATTCTTGGTGCTCTCCCATTCAGGTCAATGACAGAGGAGGTAAGATTTGACGTTTTCTGTATTTTTGAGAATTACATATATAATTATATATGTCCAGTCCTGTTTCAGGGCTCAGCTAATGCCTCTTGTCACATTTGGCTTTAGTTGGTCCAAAAAGAGAAAGTAAGAGGAGTCATTACCATGAATGAAGAATATGAAACAAAATATTTTTGCAATTCACCTGAGGTAAGTATCTCTCCTAACTCTTTCACTCATTCCCAGCTATAATCACAGATGGCAATGTACATCTAAGGATATATATATAATATGTGTGTGCGTATACTGTATATGTATATATGTAACAGGAGTGGCGAGCTGTTGGCGTTGAGCAGATCAGACTCGACACAGTGGACCTGATAGGTGTTCCCAGCCTAGAGCACATCCACAAGGGTGTGGACTTTGCCTTGAGACATCGAGAGCAAGGCACTAGTGTCTATATTCACTGCAAGGCCGGCCGCTCACGCAGTGCAACTATTGCAGCTGCATACCTCATCAGGGTGGGTATCAGTCTGTCAACCACAACAATGAACAATAATAAAACCAGCAGCATCAATACCAGAGCTGTAAGTCATAGGTCACCACTGTAAACAATATTTGTCACTGTATGGTTACACATTTCTTTAGCACTTTCTTTCATGTAGCATTGTACAAGACACACCTCAATTTTTTTGTCACAATATTGTTGGTGGGAATTTTAGAGTGGGAAAACTGATATGTAGGTAATTCAAGTGATGCTGTTCACTTCTCTACATAAAACCCACATATGTATGCTGAATACGAAGGGACTTTTATATTTAAGTTTCACTTCTCATTTTTTAAGAATAAACCATAAATAATTTCACTGAGAGATTCACAATATATTCTTTATATGAATTTGTTCCTTCTTAAACCTGTATCAACCAGTTATTTCTGAAGATATAGTTATAGGCATATTGTACCATGCAGTTATATAAACATTGTCAAGGGAAAGAAAACCAGTCACATCTAAAGTTAAAATGTTAGGAGACTCAAGAGTGTGACAGTCTTTGGAATCTGTATTAGATGTTAAATCAAGGTTATAACCATGTCTTGATAAGAATAACCGTAAAATAAGTAGAATTTAAATTTAAAGTAATCAATTTGCAATATATTATATTGTTATTTTAAAATATGCAGATAATCACTCTTAATCATTGTGCCTATATTTAAAAACAGCTCCATTTATGTTTCTTGTCTCATCACAGTTATGAATTAGCCTACAATAATCACAAAAATGAAAGCCTGTTTCATTAGGCAAAATTAGACAAAAAAACAAGTTGAGTCGTTTGCATTAATGGATATTATCCCCTCAATGTCTATGGTAGTTATGGCCCTGTGTTTAACCTCTATTCTCCTTTCACAGCTACACTGTTTGAGTCCAGAGGAGGCCTGTAAGATGCTGGCCTCAGTCCGGCCTCATGTGCTGATCCGCTCAGCCCAGCTGGAGATGCTGCAGGAGTACTATAAGCAAGTGTGTGCTTCAGAGTCCAGTTAGAAGATACACAATGTGCAAATACTGATATTTATGCTGAATCTCATATACTGTACATTGCTAATAAGTTGTTTTTTCCTTGTCAGAGTGCATATTTTTATATATTCATTTAAGAATTTGTGTACTATTCATAAAAGTAGACTCTAATAATGTCCATCAACAGTTACATTGTGAATAAAACAATCTTGTAATTTCTGTCATCCAGTAATTTGTTTTTCATCTCACTGTTAATATATGTAACCTTAATTTGCAATAAAAAAAAAAATTAGATCAGGGGTGTCCAAACTCGGTCCTGGAGGGCCACTGTCCTGCAAAGTTTAGCTCCAACCCCAATTAAACACACCTGAAGCAGCTAATAAAGATCTTACTAGGCATACTAGAAACTTCCAGGCAGGTGTGTTGAGGCAAGTTGGAGCTAAACTCTGCAGGACAGTGGCACTCCAGGACTGAGTTATGGACACCCCTGGTTTAGACAGTAAATTTCCAAATAATATTAGAACTGTTTGTTTTTTATCTGGAGCTTCCCAAAAAAAAAAAAAACTGTCTGGTGATCCGTCTTGGCTAATGTATTTAATTGTTTATGTTTATACACCATAATGAAATAGAGAGATGTGTGCAACTGGTTCTGTATTGACTTATTAATCCATTTGAAATGCATTTTAATTAATATGATAAAACAATGGTATCAGGTCAGTTGCCCTTTATACCCAGTGGCATGTAGAGCAGTAACAAAGGTTCACCACTTATGTTTTTTTGGCCAGCTTCTGAATGGTTCCCCAGGTGTGGTTCAGGCCAGTGCCTTCAGTCCTGCTTCCACTGTTCGACACCAGGTGCTCTTTTGTTTATCCTCTGGTGTCCAGAAGAGGACAATCCGGGCAGTGTCATCTTGTTCACTCCAGATGATGTGTCCAGTCCATCTCCATTGCCTTTTTATACTTTCTTGCTTGCACTAGGCAAGTAGTTGTTGGTTAGAGATGGTTTTGGGCCAGAAGATTTGCAGAATTCTCCGGAGGTTCTTCATGTGGAAGGTTGACAATTTAATAATGTCCTTCACTGTCATTCGCCAACATTCAGAGCCGTAAGGTAGACTGGAAAGGACGCAGCTCTAGTACAGTCTCAGTTTAGTGTGGGTGCTGAATTGTGAGGACCTCCACAAATAGTTCAACATACTAAAGGTGTTTCTGGCCTTGCTGAGACGGTTCTTGATGCCACTGCCTTCTCCTCCATCGTTTTGAACGGTGCTGCCCAGGTAAATAAACTCCTCATTTGTGGGTAGATCAGTTCCTTCTACTTGGACTGGTGAGGGGTTGGGGGTCTTCAGTGTCATCATCACCTCTATTTTCTTCTTGCAACAATGATATGTTGTGGTCTATTTAGTGAAATATGTGAACAGCATTTTTAACCCTAGAAGGCCTACTGTATCATATTTGTTACATGAGTTTCTAATGCTTCTGAATTATTGATATAATCAAAACATTGCTCAAAAACCCTTTCTAGGTTAATCTAGGTTAGGTTAGAAAGCTTTATTAATAATAAATGAGTTTTTCCAATAAGGGAAAACTCATTTGCCACCATTGCAACATACCCATCAAAAACAGTACAAACAATTAAACATTACATTAAAAAAACAAATAATTTAAAAAAAGACAATTAAAAAATGCTTTAAAAATACAATATAGTAAAATACAATCACTCAATACAGTAATTAAAAAACCTAACTGCAGCAGGGATAAAAGACCTTCTAAATCGCTCAGTAAAACACTGAGGCATTACTAATCTCTCACTAAATGAGCTTTTAAGTCCACTAAAACACTATATAGTGGATGACCTTCATAACAGAATCATTTTTAGTTTCGCCCTTGTTCTCTTTCAACAGTGGCCTCAAATGTATCTGGAGAAAGGCCAATAACTGAACCATCCAATTTTATTAATAATCCTGTTATTGTCATCCACAGTAATACTACATCCCCAACAGAGCACTGCATAAAACAAAAACACTGGACAGATTCCCTATTAAAAGACATAAAGAAGCTTCTTACTAATACCAAAGGATCTTAAATTCCTCAAAAAGAATAATCTCAATTTTGCCTTTTTGAACACAAACTCACTATTCTTCTTCCAGTTTAATTTACTGCCCAAATGGACACCAAGATATTTATAAGACTGAACTGAATTTATAAGACCTTTAATTATCACGGGTAATACCGCTTCTAATTTTTTTCTAAAATCAATAATCAACTCCTTGGTGTTCTCTACATTCAATTTTAAAAGTAAGTGAGTTTAGTAATTTGTCTACATGCCTTCTGCCCTTTGATTGATAGATTGATAGTTCATACTTTCTTAATAAGTAAAAGGGCTTTTTGTATAAATCTATAATTGTCCACCTTCAGATTGTGGTGCATGTGCCTTTTAAGATGAACATTTACTGGACTGAAGCAACTTCAAGGTTTACCTGATTATCCATACATAATTTTTTAGAAAAATAATGTTAAAGTGTATGTATCATTAAATATGATACAACAGGCTTTTGAGGAACATTTATTGCATTCCCCCCACAGTTAAAACTACAGCGCTTTGATCAAAATACTTATTTTTGGGAGGCATAGAGTGACAACTGATATTTATATGTGTTTTATCTAAGAAGTCTGTTATACTGTTGTACTAAAATTCTCGACGGTTTACATTACAAGTCATCAGAATTTCATCTTACATTTTGGCCAAATAACAACTGCACCAAATTGCAGGCCTATTTGTGTTCAGTTTTAGCCTCTGAAAAAAATGTTTCTTTCCTCCTCGAGAGCTCCATTTTCTCCTATATATATATATATATATATATATATATCATACTATATGAGCCATAAGCCTGGTGTATCAAATATGATAAAAAAACAAAACAAAACATAAAACACATACACATACTGTTTGTGTCTAAAGGTTCAATAAATTGTTCGGTTCGACTATTAAGTTGTATGTCAGGCTTACAGTGTCAATGGCCTCGATTGTAGCGCCTGAAGATGGCAGCAGCGCACTGCTAAATGCACATGTAACTTCAGCATCAAATCCCGCGAGAAAGGATGCAGTGAGGGAGTAAAGATGGCGGCCTCCTTGGTTAGATTTGTCCGCTGCGGTTTTGGAAGAAGTCTAAACGGTAAGAAATAAACAAGAACAGCGCAGCCATGTTCAAGATGAATTATTTACTTATTTAACCATTATTGTCACTGTGCAAGACCCAAACAAGCTCCTCTGTGTTTTAGGCTTTTCTTCGCTGTTGACCTTTCCAGTATCAGACAGTACAAACACAGAACGCTAATGACAGCGTCAACTGATTTTACATTTATAATCTGAGTTATGCAAATATAGCTTCTCTTATTCGTGAAATTAAGACATCACGCTTCCAGGGATAGATTTTGTATATATATATATATATATATATATATATATATATATATATATATATATATAATATTTGCATTATTTGGAAATATCAGGAATCTCTGTAATCTGTGTTTTGAATATCGTTGGACACAAGCTACCAATTTGGTTCATTTGATGCCTTGATCTGAACTTGCCGTAATGACACTATATATGATGCATTAATTTCTCTCATAGTGGCTAGACAGAGCGCTGCGATTGTCCAGACAAGAACAACGACAACTGAAACCAGACGTGAGTATATTTGTACAAGTCTGTCATTGTTGTCAACGGTGCGTGTTGTTGTATATTAGGTGTCTTTATCTACTTTGTACTTGCATAAAAATTGTTAGGTACAATGTAATAATGTTCATCTTGTATTGGTGAGATACGGTTTAAGTTTGGGGACACGTGTAGTGGTATGGGTAGGTTTAAAGGTGGTTAAGGTGTAAAGGAAGGGTCTACAATGTAAATGTGTATGTAAATACAGAAATTATTTACAGCTAGTATTTTTCAAATATAAGTACGATGTAAAAAATATGTATGTACACAATAAGTGCATTGTATCTAATGATTAATTTAAATGTTAGTACATGGTAGTTGAAGACATGTAAGTATAGAGTGTGGGACTAAATGTCTTTTTTGCATTAGCTACTGTAAGGCCCAAGGATCCAGTCACCCACACTCAGCTTTCAGAGTTTGGTGAATACATTGCAGAGATTCTCCCCAAATATGTGCAACAAGTTCAGGTCAGTTATTCTCATGTTTATCTTTTTCAGATTATTAGTATTATATATTAAAGTTGCACTCTGCAATTCCTCAAAAAGGCTCTATTTACAGACTTTTATTTGAATCCTAGGTCACCTGCTTTAATGAGCTGGAGGTAATGATCCACCCAGAAGGAATTATACCTGTTCTCACCTTCTTGAAAGATCACACAAATGCTCAGTTCCACAACATGACTGACCTGACAGCTGTGGATGTCCCTACGAGGCATTATCGTTTTGAGGTGAGCATGCTCAGTCTCAACTATTAAACGTCCATACAGTGTTATCTTGATTTTGTGTTTTTAGCAAGTTAGATTATTATAATAGAATTAATTGAAATAATTTTAAAAAATAAAATAAAAGTACTGGACATAACATGCATACTTTGGTAGCCTGGATGGCGCAAGTTATTGGCATTGGAAATACACATCCATCAGAATCAAACATTTCTGGAACTGTTCTGCAAAGGATTGATGATCCAATTTTTCCTTATCAGATTGTGTATAATCTGCTGTCTCTGCGCTATAACTCTCGTATCCGAGTGAAGACCTACACTGACGAGCTGTCTCCTCTTGACTCCTCTGTGTCTGTGCACCAGGCAGCTAACTGGTATGAGAGAGAGGTATGTGTCTCACTGAGGTTTCATGAACAAGTTTTGACATTTGTATATTTCAGCCTGCAAAATAGATGTCTGTTTGGTCTAGCATATGCTCAGGCTGCAACAAGCTGCAGTGCTCATGCAGTAAAGCCCCTGAGCTACTTCCCACCTGCTATGACACACTGCAGACTGTGAATGAGGGAGTCTTGTGGGTTGTCAATGGTCCATGAGATCATGTATCATAGCTGTGGTTGCATACAGATATTAAGTCTGTTTTGTCAAATTTTAGAGACCGTGTTGTTTCACTCTGAAATGAATGTTTCATTACAGATTTGGGATATGTATGGAGTTTTCTTTGCAAACCATCCAGATCTGAGACGTATCTTAACAGATTATGGATTTGAAGGTCATCCATTCAGGAAAGACTTTCCTTTGTCTGGATATGTGGAGGTAAATGCACTGAATATGAAGTCAAGTCTCTTACTCTCTAGTGATTGCCATCTCTCCTCTTCAGAAATGTTTTCATAGTTACACAGCCGTTTAAAAGTTGGTGTCAGTAAGATGTTTTTTTTTTTCCAAAGAAATTAATACTTTTATTCAGCAAGAATACATCAAATTGATCAAAAGTGACAGTAAAGACATTTATAATGTTTTAAATAAACACAGTTCTTTTGAACTTTATATTTACCAAAGAATTATTTATCATGATTTACACAAAAATATTAAGCATTTATTATTATTATTATTATAAAATATTATTGAAAATAATAAGAAATGTTAATTGGGCACCAAATCAGCATATTAGAATGATTTCTGAAGGATCATGTGACACTGAAGACTAGAGTAATGATGCTGAAAATTCAGCTTTTCCATCACAGGAATAATTTACATTCTAAAGTACATTAAAAGAAAACCTTTTTTTAAATGGTCATATTTCACAATATTACTGTGTTTCTGACCATATGAATGTAGCCTTAGGAAGCATAAGAGACTCAGTAAAATAAAATATAAAAGTAACCTCAAACCTTTCTTCTTCTCTTTTCTCAGGTGCGTTATGATGATGAAGTGAAGCGGGTTGTGGCTGAACCTGTCGAGCTCTCTCAGGAGTTCCGTAAGTTTGACTTGAACAGTCCATGGGAAGCATTCCCTGCATACAGGGAGCCCAAAGATGCACCCAAGCTGGAGTCTGGGGACAAACCAGCAAAGTAACCCTCCCTCTGTGCTGTGACCCTGGAGAGCTGTAATCATCAGAACATATTTATGTAAATAAGACCCTGTGCTACATCTGAATAAATCAATGAAACGACTCCTGTTTCTGCATCTCATTTCTTATTTATAAATGTCTTCTTTTTTTTGTAATAACACTGGTTAAAACTTTTAGTTTTGATACTTGATAGTTGTATCTGTATACACAATAGACTCGCACACATAAAGATAAGCTCTTTTTAGAACTCTGAATTTTCAGGATTATGTTTTTATTCTACAGTTTTAAGAGTTTTGTGTGTGTATGTGAAGTAATAGCAAAAGATATTCCCAATAAATATGTTTTGTGATAACACTCTTTGGTTGTTTAACTGAAAAAGAGTGGCAAAAATAACGCAGTAAATATATAACACTGATACATTTCAGGCATTCTAATGAAAAGATATTCTAGTGCGTGTATAAATAATGCTTAAATTCAAATTCTTCTTAAGTTCACTGATGTCTGATAACTGTTTTCTTATTTCTTATTTTTGTAATTCAGCAGTTAAATGTGTGTATAGCCAAATGCCTCTATGGTTTTAGATACCTCAGTTACCTCTACAAAAGATAACAATAAGTCATATTGACGGGTTATTTCCAAAAAGATTTTTATCTGCAAAATTAAGAGTTTTAGCCACAAAATAGTTAAATTGCCATTCAGTAATGTTGCTCGGAGCAAAGTTATAGGTATAAAAATATCTTCTCCATAATTAACTGTAGCTTTTCCATTTAATAATCTCATTACAATTTGTGGCAGGTCAGCTGTCTGCTGCTAGTGTGTTCTCTCATTCCCCCATGAATGGGGTTCTGTTGCAGTCGTCGGCTCTGGCATTTATGTTTGCTTTATTGTATTAACTTTTATGCATATATATATATATATACATACACACACACACATACACACAGGCCATTTGTTCCTAACAGTTATTACTCCACACTTTAACCTACTAATTTTGTTTTTTAAAACATTAGTCTTTATAAATATATTGTTCTCAAGTATTTGCCTATTTTTTCCATGTTCCAAGAAGAAAATTTCAACATTTATAAAAATATTTCTTATTCAAGAACATTCATTCATGGTTGCAAAACTTATTTCCCATCTTCCAAATTTTGTCTGCTAGTAGCAATTATAGTCGTGTTCTTTTTGGAGCATTGTACACAAATTTCAAAATATCATTTGGTCAAATTTGAATTTAACAGTTTTCCCAAATTAGAGGGGAAAATGTCAATTTTTTAGTCAGACTCAAGTCTCAAGGTCATTCTAGAATAGAAACCCTCTTTTCTCCCAAGCCATTCCTTCATAGTTTTTGCTGTATGTTCTTCCAACACCATGTCGATACAAAATGTAATTATCTGGGTGTTTCTGTTTATGGTTTGCACCAAACACAGTGATTCACTTTCAGGCCTTTTATAACTTTAATCAAAAAAAAATTCACCTTAAAGTTCCCCAGGCATCTCCTTGATCCTCATAACAGAAAAATAATCTGATTGGCTATTTTAGTTCTGAGACCTCACAAAGGCTGTGATATTCATTGAGAAATCAAGCTCATCTGGATTCAAAAAGAACACTGTTATCGTTTAAGATAATTAAGTACCTCTGCAGATTTAAGTTGTTGAAATATATGGGGTTTTTTTTTAGAAAGGATTTATAAATATTTACTTGATTCAGATTTGACTGATTCTAAAGATATTTGAATACTTTATTTCATCATCATAGAAAAATCCTTGTACAGGATAAGATACAATTTTTAGGAGTGACAACACTATTATTAGTGTCACTATTGACACTAATAAAAAAAAAAATACAAGACAAAAGAAGCAGTTTACATTCAGAGTTTTTATTTGGCTTTCTTCTGAGGACTGGCTTCTTCCACAATAAGAATCCAGCGTACACTGAAACCACCTTTACGTTACTTAACAAAGTAGCTCATACAACACATACAGAAAAGTACATAAGACCAGGCACAAAATTAGAAATGCAAACATTCACTTATATAGAAATGGATAAAAAACACAAAAGTATTTACATTTTGGAATTGTGCACTTCATATGCTTTGTCACCTAAATAAATCTTTATGGCCATATACACACAACAGCATAAACCAGAAGAATTATATAAACTGATCAATATCATTGATATTTTTTCCCCCCAAAATATAAACATCAATATTTGTTGAACAATTCTCCAAAACCATTAGCATTAGTTGGTGTACAGTACATGTATTTGGCAGTGAAAAAATTGTTCCTTTAGAAGCTGTCAGTCTGTATTCAGCAGTTTCTGGCCATATAGTGAATTTACAGAAGTGATCCTCAGTTTAAATGTGTAACTGATTGACTGATTATTGACTAACTACATGAATTATGGTTTATTGGAAGGCAAATGCTATCATCATTGTTTTTGTGTGTGTGCGTGCACATGCCATGAACACTGATTTTACGCTGAAAATAATGAATGAAAAAGCAGAAGATGGAGCTCTCGTGCAAATCTTTCGTGCAAAAGCTTAAAGGACAACACAGTTTCTTATTTGAAATATACATGCATTTAATCATTTTATTCAATTTGAGAGAGTATGAAACACAGTTTTGAGTTATCTAATGAATTGCCTCTGCAGAGATAGGTGCTTTAGTGCTAAGAATTTCAGATTGTTTTATTTTGTATTAATATCTTTACAAATTATTTATATTAATTTAAAAGTGACCTGTTTGTATTTTTAATCATATTCTTGTGAGAACTCAGCATCCAAGGCCTTAAAGTCACCATGAAATCAAAATTTACAATTCTTATTTTATGGAATGTTGCAGTCTTTATTCTAAATCAATTCCAGATGGACAACAGGGAGGAAAAACATCACAATTTCCGTTTCATGGCAACTTTAGGGATGCTGAGTAGGCCTTGTTTAACCAATGTGTTATAGGTGCTGCTTGCATGACTTAGTCATTTCTTCCTAAAGCAGATAAACAGAATAAAAACAAAAGCTTCAGAGATTTTGTAATAAGGAATCTGAAGAAGCAAACCACAAGAGTGATGGCATACAGTCTCGAGAGTGTAGAAGATTGTGTGTAGGGAACTCACACTTTTCCACACAAACACTCCTCCAAAACCTTACCCTTCCTAAAGACCCACAGACAGACTGGCTCCTTGACTGGCCTACAATGTCTTATCCTGTTTCTGCTGCTGAGGAGGGCTTTGGTGGAGCTCAGGATACACCAGGAAGCCAGTGAAAGTGATATACTTGGCATGATTACTGTAAGCACCAAATCCGTCCCTCTGGTGGCTGTAGAGCCAGACAGTGTCTCCATCCTGCAGTGACAACATCAGACTCTGGCTCTGCAGGGCCTTCTCAGTGTCGCTGTCATCGTAGATCATGGTCTGTACCTCCAAATGGTTCTTCATTAGCTTCACTGACAGGGTCTTATGGGGCAGCTTGCCAGCATTGAAGGAGAAGTAATAGGCTCCTGGTACACTGCATTTGAATATACCAGAGCTTAAGTTAAAGTCGTTGCCGATGTTGACAAACTCAGTGTCAAAGATGATGGGCTGGTGCTCAGGGTATCCTTGATCCACTCCCACAATACTCTGAGTGCGGCCCACTGAGAATGCCGACCTCTGGTCGTCGTCTTCCTCCTCTTCATTTCTCCCATCCTCCTCTTTTATCTCTTCATCCCTTCTCTCTTCTTTCATACCCACAACAGTGTCTTTGGTAATCGTATTTTCATGCTCAGACAGTAAGTGATCGCTGATTTTCGGTGGTTGATGATCACTGTCATGGACTTTGTGTGTAGGCTCTTGGTAGCCATACAGATCAGGGTATATCAGGTAACCATTGAAGGTGGTGTAATGACCAGTGTTGCTGTAGATAGCATAGCGAGGGTCTCCATGAAGACGAAGCCAGACGGTGTCTCCGAAATCAAGCTGCAGCATGGCACTCTGGCTCTGCACTTTCCGCTCTTCTCCGGCGTTCTCGTCGTACACGATCGCCTGAACCTCATTGCGGTTTTTCATCAGCATGACTGACAGGTCTCGGCGTGGGAACTTCCCCACTGTGAAAGAAAAATAGTATGCGCCTGGAATCCTGCAGCGGAATAAGCCTGCCTTTGGATCGAAATCGCCACCAATGTTGACGTACACCTTGTCAAAGGTGATGACCATCTTCGGCCCTCCCTCCATGCTGCTGGTACGTGCCACAGAGAACGCGGACCGCAGCTCCACGGCATCAGACATGCGGGCAAATGCCCATGTGGTGGTCACATGACACAGCACACACAGCAGCAGGGGCCTGGTACCAGGCAGCATTGTAACTGCAGAGGGAACAAAGAATAATAAAACAGCTCTGTTAAGTATCATCAACCGAAGCCGTTAACATAAACAAAAACTGTTGAAAACTCTTATTTAAATTATCACTTTCAGTTAAGCTTGTAAATGATAGCTGCTGCTTGTTACCGACACATGAGCTTGGAAAAAAAGAGCAATCATTATGCATACAAGTGCCAGTGGGAGGTGGGATCAAAACAGAACAGATCAGTGCCTTTAGTAGATACAGCAGGATGAGAGCTGTATTATGAGACCCTCTCTCTTTTCCCCTGAGATAAGCAGTAATAGGATACACACTGGATCAGCAGAACACTGGAGGTGACAGAACACTGTGACTGAAATTTCAGATCATTTCTGCATAGCTTTCGGGTGTCCCATCTTACAGTGCATCTAATATCATGGCGAACAAAACAAGAGGACTACAAAAACATGTGGGTATTAAAATGCATTTCTGAAGCATTTTTATTTAAATCAGGAGAGCTGCTGCGAAATGACCCCATTTGTTGTGATTCATCAAATGATTCATATTAAATGCTAAGAAGGGTTGGATAGTGATTGTTATAGATATGCACATAGACTGCAAAAAAACACAGCTGGACTCCGGCTTTCCCTGTTTTACTGGAAGAACCATCCCCCACAATTTCCAATGATATATTACCATATTTCATTCTATTTAATAGACTTTAACAGCCACAAGACACAGATTATACTGTTGACGGTACCTCCTGCATGAATTAAGAAATGAAACCTTAAAGCAGCAGTTTCCTTTGATTTAAAGATGGATGGAGCTCGTCATCCCTCTGCCACATTGAAATATGAATAAAAATGCAAAAAGGTTTTTGCTCTTAATGAGATCTCCTGAGATGCCAGAGAAGTTGGACTTCTGTTTCAAGGATGGAACAGTGAGCTAAGCCATGCTAAAAATAGTGTCCTGCTTTCTGTTTGGTATTAGAATAATTTAAGAATATTCATGTGAAATGCACGAGTAAATCTGCATTTGTAGGTGGTTATGTTAAGATTTTCCAACAAGTGTACTGTCTTAGCTGCCCTAAAAGCAATTATATTAAGAAATTATAAATTTTTTTATTTTATTTGATTGTGATGTGCATCCTTCATCCGTTTCAAACTAAATGGCTTAGTATTATGTAAATAATTTATGAAATATTCTCGCAATATTTACTACTGATTCCATACTTGTTTAACATTTAATGTTTGTTACAGGATATTAAAATGAACCTGCAGATAAATTAACAACAAAATATTGTTTTCCTCCTGTTGTTTGATCTCTATTTTTAGCTGAGTGATGCTTTCATGTCCTAACATTTTGAACACAGGGGAGGGAGACATC
Organism: Hypophthalmichthys nobilis; assembly: GCA_037950665.1. NCBI lineage: Eukaryota > Metazoa > Chordata > Actinopteri > Cypriniformes > Xenocyprididae > Hypophthalmichthys > Hypophthalmichthys nobilis. The sequence continues at coordinate 32,648,896 of CM075470.1, read as the reverse complement.
AATATTTGTCAATGCCTTTCTTGTGTTTTCAGCTACATCACCGAATGCTGAACTGCAATGTCCTCTGAGAACACATGGAGTAAACCCTTCAGCTCAGTGAAGCAAAAACACAAAATGTCTATATGCAACAGCTCAAAAGAGATTAAAAATCCCTAAAAATGCATTTTAATGCATTTAAAGATTCCCTTATGTTTTCTTATACAAATACTATTTGTATGGTTTTGTTTGGCTCCTTTGAAACATTCACCACTTCCAGGTCCAAAACCATTTTCAGCTGATTATAGGCTTTGTTAACTTGTATTTAAAATGTACTTGTTGTAAAACAACCTACGCAGGTCAACTACTTACAGGCTTAGTAATTAACACCTAGTCTTGGGTCTTGATTACAGTTACACTTGGTCTCAATCAGTGTTGGGTAAGTTACTTTAAAAAAGTAATTAATTACTATTTACTAATTACATCTTCAACAGTGTAATTATATTACTGTACTAATTACTCTCTCTAAAAAGTATTGCACTTATTACTAATTACCTTCTAAATCCCATATCAACCTCAACCAGTTGAACAATACAAGAATAGACATGAAACTGTTCTAAAACATACATTTTACATTTTAAAGTTATTTGATGTTAAATCTGCTATTGTTTTTATAGAGTTGTTCTATAATCTATACAGTATTTAATGCAATTACATCAGAAGTAACTGTGATTACATTACAGAAAAATTACAGTAATCTCTTATTTTACTTTTGCAAGGGAAAAGTAATTATATTACAGTAATGCCAACACTGGTCTCAATGTGTCTCCACAAAATGAACATAAATCTGATTAATTGTTGTGCAATATGGAAATATAACCCACTTCTGTGATGATGCCAATGGCACACAGTCTTAAATTCAAGACACAAAACTCAAACACTAATTAACCTAGGGGATCAAAGTTAATTAGTGTTTGAGTTTTTTGTCTTATTCATAGTGACTCTCTTAAGGCCTGTTCACACCTAGACGAATATTCGGTATGTAATGTCTTTTCCATGATGCGAAGAAAACTGGTCATCCAATAAGATTTGCACTTTTGGTCATGTTCCCAGACATGCTTCTGCTACATAAATCTATGACATGGATAGCAGACTGTAAATAGCAGAGGAAGATTTTGTGTACCGTGGTAACCAGGGTATTTTTGCTTTTCTGAGTGTGCCACCTAATTGTCAAAGTGTAATTTTGCATTTTCATTTGCAGTTTTTTCATTTATTGGTCTGAACAAACATATCGCATGGACAAATCTAACTGAATTTTCATTCCAAACATTTGTGTTGGTGTGAACAGGCCTGGTCAATGCTGACGTCAATCATGCAGGAGGAGTGAACTTTATATAGATAGCCTGAAAAACAAGATGCATTTACAGTTAGCTGACTTGCATTTTGTATATAGGCTCAATGCTTTTTTCTATGCTTGGTTTTTTCATGATCATACAGCTATCTTTAGCTGTTTTGAAGTCACCCTGAAATTAAAACTGACCATGTTTATTATAAAGGATTTATACATGCACATCATTTTTTAAAAGTCATGTGTCTTTGTAATCTTTAATCAAAAACATTAACTTCCCCCTCACAAAGACATCTCTTCTTTCCCCCGATGACGTGAGCAAAAAAACTCCCCTCCAGCAACCCGTCAACCATATGAGATTGCAGCAATTAGCAAATGACGATGATCCAACAATCCAATCAATTACTGATGGACAAAATCAATTCCTACCCTAGGCCTACATTATTTCTCATTCAAGAATCCATTTTACTCAGATATACGCCACAATAGAGAAGAAAAACTATCGCAATTGCTGCTTCATGCTAACTTAAAACATGCAGTAACCAAGTGTAAATACGTCACAGAGATTGTGCTATAGCACTAATTTGTAAATATACACAGACAGACACCAATGGATGTTTCTCGATGGACTGATACTAGGTGGCCTGTAGCATTCACAAAGCTTTTGCTGAGAGAGGCGATACATGATATTCCAGCCAGTGGATACAATTGCTTTTTTCAAGCAATCACTAACATCCATCAACAGGAGCACTAAAGTGATTTAATGCAAAACGTGATTGCAGGTAAAGAGGAGTGGACACACTTGGCCCCAGTTTGCTTGTGAAACTCCACTCAGCAAGTGAAGGGCAGTGTGTGTGACACGACTGTGGTATTTAATGAGGGTCTATGGAGTATCGGCATACAGCGAAGAGCACAGTGCCTGTGAGCGTGTGCTCCAGGGCCCAGTTATCTCCTCTCTCTTTTTCTCTCCCTTTCCCTAACAGCCTTTGGTTCTACACTCTGATACTGCCACTTTCACTGAACCATTCAGGCAAAGTCGCACACACACCCTCTATTCTGACAGCACACTCTAAATCTCAAACACACACAGACAAAACACAGCAGCCTTGTTGGATATAGGTGCAGGGGATAAGAAAAGGATACCGTTTTATGAGTCAATGACAGAAGCAGAACAGGAGAGAGATAAAAGACAAGTGAGGAACCATTTAAATATTGGAACGATGACAGTCACAACTCTGTGAGCGTAATGAGGGCTTGAACCCAACAGCTGGCGTCTCCCAAAACTCCCAGCGAGAGACATAATCAGTCATTCTCCACATTTATAGCATTCCATTAGACTAATAAGTGGTTGTAAATTGAACTACTATCAATTTGAATATATTTCATGCTTCAGTATTTCACTGTGTAATCTGTAGCAGTCAAGTTAAATAAAGTTAGCTAATGGTGCGGCTCGCCTGCTGCCCTATGTGTGTGTTTGTGTGTAATCTGTCATCTATGACATGGGTAATGACCCAGTGTACGAACAACCTGCTGCCAAACACAACACCTCTTCTGTTAGACTATGACGAAATACGTCATGCACAGCCTATGGTTAAAATACATATAAATAATAATGCCTCTCACTCAGACTGTCATCTTGTTATTCATCTCAATGCCACAAGCAAAAAAAAAATCTTTCACTCTCCTTAACACCACCTTAAAATAAATACAACATACCTGAACACTTGAAAAGGTTCAAAATATTTTATAGAGCTTAGTCTTAAAATATGCTATATGCTGTATATCAGGTATCATTGTAAATACAATAATGTTAGCGTTATCTGTCCTTACAGTAGATTGTGTGCATTGACTCGCTGCACATCCAATTAAACATGCTGTGGATATGATTTAAAGCTGATTAGTTTTTTTTTTTTTTTTTCATTTATAGTGATCCTTACACAATAAAACAGTATTGACTGAAGGTGTGAATACAAGCACTTGTGCTCCTTTTTGAATTCTGCCATGGAAACGTGCAATACTCTTCCTCTATCTTAACCTACATGCTAAGATCTATAAATAGGTAAACGACATTTATTGGGAAGTCGGATAGTCGTTTCATACAATTTTAATGAGTTTGTCTGTGTAAATATTCACTTTGACCGGACAGCAGGCAGTTTCTGGTTCCGCACACACACATATGCGCAAGCTGAATGGGCTTTTAATGTCTTTGGGGAAATCTCCCTGGCAGTGCAGATCCGTATCAGATCACTATCAGCAACAAAGAGCCTCTCTCTGTCTGTCCCTCGCTCACGATGTCCCGAGGTGATGTGGATATGAGCGTAGAGAGCGTATGACCTGGCTTAGTATCAACCCCACGTGTGCTGTTTTCAAAGCATTCAGCCAAAGGTTTACCTCTGTTGCAGCTCTGCTCTCTGCTATGTTCAACAATAGCAATGTCAGCATCAGATAGAACCTGAGAGCATCATCACAGAAGTAGATCAATTCCCCCCATCTCATATGAGCATAAAATGACAGAACAACTGCAGCACAGAGAGGTCCAAGACCGAACGTATAAGTTTGCACCTCTGATAGAGTGTTTACGTCGATCAGATAAAAGACGAATACAAAAGGCAGGGTGCGATAGCCACTGCATCACAAGATAGAGACGGATAAAGAGAGACCACATCCTCATGCTGTTGTCCTTACCTGTGCACTCGGATCTGCAGGAAGCGTTCTTGAAGTTCTCTCGGTGGACTGAATGAAAGAGTGTCTTTTTCTCTTTTTCTTTCTCTCCTTTTATTCTTTTCTTCTCTCTCTTGCTTCCTCTGTGTGTCGGCTCTCAACCTGCTGCTGATGTCTGGTGCAGCGCACACCCACACATTCATGTGCGCACACTCTCTCTCTCACACACACACACACACATTCACCAATACAGTCATTGGAGGATTTAAGAGCAATCGGGGTGCTGCAAGCTGATTGGGGGCTCTGGAGCAGACAAACGAACGGCCATTCTGGAAGGATTATCAATAGGGAGACTCCAGGGGGTGTTGTCTCTGTGTACATGAGCAAACATCTGTTTAAGAGCAAGCCAAACTGGACATGATGATCTCTTATGATCTAATTTTGTGAATATGCATGCGTTTACATGCACTCACTCAATATGAAAACGGATGGATTCAATAATCCTACATATGTGTATTTAAGACCCAAGTGCAATGGCAAGCAGTAATACACACAGGCTTTAGTTTTGCCACAACAATCGTGGTAATTTCACACCTCTGCACATAATAATAGTCATTACTCAGAGTCCCTGAGGAGAGACATTTTACACTGAGTGAGAGACTTTTGTTATTTTGTTGAGATTTTGTTAGCTATTCCAATTTTTTTTTTTAATTGTTTTCAATAATATATTTGTTTTTATACTTTAAACACAAATGACCAATCTGTTTTGGTCTCAGTGTCTGTTTATCTCTCTCTATCTTGCTTCCTTTCTCTCTCTCTCTGCAGGCACCATATGGACTGGGTCTATGTTCCTGTGCCCAGCAGCCCACAACCCCCCCCCCATCCCATCCCATCCCATCCTGATCTTTCTGGCATGGAGCGGATTAATCTGTTTCCATAACATTCATTCTGGCCCTCTCTCATTGTTTGCCATGATGAATGCTTGTATCTAGTCTCTGGAAGATGAGCATTTGGGACAGTAATAGCTATATTTAGTTATTATACAGTAGGGTCTTCTTGCGTAATTGATTTAAAGGTGTTCATTCAGATGTGAAATTGAATCGTCCCCTTGTAATGTGCAAAGGCCGCTCAAGTCTATGACTTTCACATGGGTCATGTGGAGAGATGAGCTTTCTCTCTGTCTCTCTCTCCTCCTGTGACTCAGTGCTGCTTGAAATGAGCATCTGAAGAAAACAGGTTGCTCAAACCCCTTCTCAAGCGGACTCAGCCGTGAAGACTAAACTGAAATGCTATTATGATGAAAGACTCCTTTCTAAACTTCAGTCACAACCACTTTAAAGCTCTTCAGCCACATCATGGCTGCCCGGGCTGAGCTCTTAATTGACCTATTTCGCTGCAACAGGTGTTTATACAGCGATATCATTCTAGCTGTCGAATTCAGAGTTCATTCACCCTGATCCAGTTTGATCTGTGAGCTACACTGACAATAATGCAAATTGTCACAATGATTCATATTTGTTTTAATTACATAATATCGGTTGGTCAAATCCAAGCAAAGCTCTTCAATACTCAATGAGACGTTTTGAGTTCCTGATGTCTTTGATGCCCTGCTTTGAGGAATGGTAGTTATTTTTAGATCAAACACTCCCTCTAAACACAAATTCACATTTTGGAATACAGGGCTTAAAAGAGCTTATCAGATTGGTAAGAGAAAACATATTTGGCTTGAAGGGCTCAAGCACAAGACTCAAGTCGAGCTCTAAGTTCCCCCCTGGACTACTTCAAGTTAAAAAATGAAGGTGGATTTGGGTGGTACAAGGGTGCAGAAGATTTGTCAAGTGAGGTAAGCAGCACAACACACTTACATTACGCTTCACAGCACTCTAATATAATGGTTTAAAAAGTTTAAAATATGTTATTATTCTCAAACACACCTATCATTTCCATTAGAAGATGTTGCTTGGGGTCATATAGATTACCATTGTGATTTCTTTGTGGTTTTTGAAGCGTCAACCTTTGGGTTACTATCCACTTGCATTATATGGACTCACAGACATGGATTATTTTTCTAAAAATCTTTGTGTTCATTTTCATTTTTGGGTGAAGTATCCCTTTAAGAATAGGATTACAAAGTAGCAAAATAATGGCTCATCACAGGGCTTACAAGAATAATACATAAACCGAATAAATCAAATACTAAATTTATTATTGAATATAACTGTAAAATGAAATGTTATTATTATTATGCAGTATTGCAGTATTTTTTTAATGTTACATTGAAATTTACATTCTGATATCCATAAGGAGCTAAGGCTGATAAAGTACAAAAATAAACACTAAAAATGGTTTAAAGGTAGGGAAATTTTCGAAGAAAATAGCAATAGCGAGCTAGCTTTGAAAACATAAGATCCCACCCTCGTTTCAGAGAGCTCTCCAAAGCCACCCACACCTCCTCAAAAACACATGAACGAGTAGGAGCAAACAAAAGCCTCACGAGAGACGGGTGTGAGTCTCGAAATGTCCTGTTCACACAGCAACTTGCAGTAGCCTCTTGCAATACTGTCTGTATGAAGGTGCAACCAGAGTCAAACCTGTATTCTTCTACTAGTAACCAACATAAGCTCCGATGTAAACACGTGCCAGCCGGACGGATTTAACCATTGCACTCGCGTCTCACGACCTTTGTAGTGTCTCGCGCATGACACGGCATTTGAGTCGCACATGATAGAACACAAAACTAATGGGAGCCGCTCCATTGGAGAACAGTGACTGGATTTAAAACCTTAAGATGACACACAGCTCATATCTCCCTCGCTGTAAGTTACCGAAAGTGAAACCACACACACACGAAACCTCTTAGCAGAGCGGCTATTTCGCACTGTATGACGTGTTCCGGTTCCGTTCATATGGCGCGGGTTTTCCGAGAATGCGGTTGTGAGTCACTCCCGTTAAAAACCGTACTGTGTGTGAACGTAACCGTATTAAGGACTCAAATTCAAGACTAACAACCGTATTCTGCTGCTGTGTAAATGTGGCCATAGAAACGCAATAATTCTAGTCACGAACCACTCCGAAACGGGTTTCCATCTCTTCCAAATTACAGAAGTTAATGGCATGAACGCAGCATAAGCTAGTTGTTTTGGTTCAGGAGGATTGCTATAAATCAATTACACTAGAAATACCAAAACCTTCAAGGAAAATGTATTAATGCTGACTATGCCACCCCTTCAAAATAAGGGATACTGGAACAGCTAGCCTCCTGACTCAGGGGCCTAAATCACCACAAGAAACAAACAATTAATCAAATACACTAACAAAATTATACTAAAGCCTGATAAGAAAACAAAATTATCAAAAATACACAAATTCAGCTTAATTGACAATAAACAATTGACAATTAATAGAAAGAAAAAACAAAAAGGAAAAAAAACCCAGACTAAGCAAGAAACAAAATCAATAATAAAGAAAAACATACAATAGACAAAACAAATCATACAATGGCATTACCAAACAAGGACTAAATACACAGACAATATAAAGGAACAACCAAACTCCAAAACCAAAGAAATCGCATCAACACGCTTACACGAAGCCGGTAATTCTATGACTGGAGGGCAGCTAGGCCAGAGCACACAGCCCACATAAAGCGGTAAGATAGTCGGAGCAGCTACTGCCACACTGGTGGAAAGAACATAACAAAATAACAACAAAAAAATTAAAAAACACATAACCAAACAGCAAAACAGCAGCGCCGTCTTAAGAGTGTTCATGCAGAAATGATCGCCCCAATATCCCCGTAAGGACAGCTCGCTCGCACATACATACCTTTGAATGGAGACGCACACCCCCCAAGGGGCGGAGCTAGCAATGACGCGTCTCCAGGTGGCACAATCGCAGTCTTTAATTAGACAAGAATTGAGTGCTAATAGGCTGCCGCTCTAAATATGGGGGAGGGAACTTACTAATCCTACCACATGAAAAGACTTTTAACCAGCATTACAAAAATGTTTCTGCAACAAATTTCCTACCCTGGCTTTCAATTTTTTAAATTTAATGGTTGGATTTGTCCATATTTGACCCAAATATTTTTTAAAACAACCAAGCATTTTTTTAAGAGTGAACAGCTTCCTACTTCTCACTGGAAAAAATACCTTACAAAATGTAATGAGGAGCTATGTACCACCTTTTGGTTCACAAAGTGACTTGTGGGGCAAGTTGTAATCTGTTTAGTCAAGAGGCAAACACAAACTGTTGTTTAGCTTATTAGCATTGCTAGCAGCGCTACATAAGCATGGCAGCCAGGGGAAGTTAACTGAGCAACATGAAATCAGTAATACATCCCTTCAATTTCACGCTAAGACCATGACAAGCTGCTCTGGAACGAGAGGTGCCAAACCTCATGCCTCGTGGCAGCAATCCGTGACAAAAAAATGTGTCTGTGTGTATGTGTGTGTATCATGGGGGGAGTGAATGACAGAGAGGGAATTTTCCTTGACAGATCTCTCCAGTTACGGGGATTAGATGGAACAAATTTCCTGAGCTCCAGTTTCCCACCATCCTCTCTCTGACACTGCTCATTTTTTTTCGATCTCCTTAGAATAACTCCTTCAAAGAGAGAGGGAATGACAGAGATGGCGAGCAAGAAAGAAACAGAATAAATAGATGGATGTTCTCAAGCATAATCTACGGGCTATGAAATCTCTCACCTCTCCCAATCTCTATCTCTCCCCCTTTCTTTCTCACCCCATTAGTTTATCACTTCAAGCAGGGTGACTGTGTGTCTTATTGAGTGTTTTGTGCCTTGTCGGATGGTTTCTGTTAAGCTGTGTGGAATTTTCCTTGTCTGTCAGGGGGAATGTTCTTTTTCTGACTGATATATTTTTAGTCATTTATGGCTGTTCATATCTTGGAGTACCTTGGAGTTTTCAAACTTTTTGATGCTCCAAAATATGAAGATCACCTTGTGAGTGAAGGACTTCCTTCATAAAATATAGGGCTGTCAATAGAATAAAATAATTGTAATTGATTGAATGATTTAAGACAAGTTTAGAAAGCAAAATATAACATTATAATATATATATATATATATATATATATATAGCATAATTACTGTTAAGCATATTTAATACCTTAAATTCAGAAGTTAACTTTGTTAAAAAAATTTCCTCAAATTTTCCACAGACCCCCCAAGCACCCCCTTGTGGCATCTTGGGTGTCCCTAGAACCTAGTTTGAAAACCCCAGTTATAAAGCACCAGAATTAGAGTTAATTTTGTAAAGGCACAATCTCTAAATCCTACCACACTTGTTTACACAGCTAAGTCATGAAAAGACCATGATTTTAGTGTAGTCTAAGGTTATATTTCTAAGATCCAGTCAATATGGATCAAAGTGCAATCAATAATAGAGAACATTATTGATTGCATATTACAGTCATGAACACTCACATGTTTAATATGATTTGGATTGTTCACAGAAATGTGTATCTTCACATCTTTCAATCCGAAGATGCTATAGATCAGAGCAAAAACACACCTCCCATTAGGCCAGGAAATCTTATTGATGTGTTCATGGGGAGTACTAAAAAAAGGTCCTCTCCAAAAAAACAAAAAACAAAAAAATCGAATCAACAGCTTCCAAGCCAAATAGAAATAAATAGAGAAGGAGACTTGGGGGACTCACAATTGTTATGAGCATTTGTTTGAGTCTTGATCTGGTGCTCTCACTGATAAACCGCCATCTGCTACAAAGTGAGAGACCGAGGGAGAGCGAGCACAAAAGATCAGAGAGAGAGGGAGGTAGCTTATCCAGTCCCCAGGGGGACTTCTCAAACCCATTCTCACCTCCTGAGGAGCAGATGGGGGTGGAAGAGGGACAGTATTGGATGAACTGGAACACACTGTTGTCTAGGGGGAGCTGCTGAAAACACTGCAGTGGATAATTGAGAACCATGGATGATATTCTTTGATATTTGCTCTATTTAAGGAGAATCTAATGAAAAAGAATGTGCTCTTTGTATATAAAAATGTGTAGTGTGTGTGCGTTCGTTCATTTTCTGGAAGATCAGAGTAAATAGGTCATGAAATTTTGTGTGTGCACATTTCATCGTCTGACCTATTTTTGTCAGTAATTTGTTCATTATTCTAAAACATCTGCAAATCAAAACATTAAGTCAAATCTACATTATCCTACTTAATAGGAAGAATAATTATTCCATCATTATAAAATGAAATGTGTACAATAATTCAGCCTATAGGATAATCCCATAGCAAAGAGTCCCTTTCACAGGCACACTCCTTAAAAACGTGAGAACTCCTTAAAAATAGAATAGTTCACTCAAAAGTGAAAATCCTGTCATTGTTTACTGGCGTTCCAACCCTGTATGAATTTCTTTCTTTTGTGGAACATAAAAGACGATATTTTAAATGTCTCAGAATTATTTTATGTCCATACAGTGGAAGTCAATGGTAACCAAAACTGCACGGTTTTCTTCAAAATATCTTCTTTTATGTTCCACAGATGAAAGAAAGTCATACAGGTTTGCAATGACATGAAGGTGAGTAAATGTCATTTTTGTGTGTACTACCCCCTTTCACAAACATCATTACACAGGGATCACTCAAACGTGGAGGATCTTTTGTCTTTGTTTAAAATTTCCCAGATGCTGTTCATAATACTGGGCTTAGGTTAGGTTGGCTGTTTAACATTGTGAGTGATGTGAGTTTAGACAAGGAAATTCCTCTTTTACTACCAACATTATATCTCTTTTTAAAGATGATATTATCCCATGAAAGGATAAATGCAAGATATATCACTTTGAAGAGAGAATTCATCTCTCATAGCCCCTGTACGTGTGCTGTTGCTAAGAGACCAGCAGTCTGCCACATACCACCTCATGCATCCCCCGCGTGCGTTTCTTTCACACCCTCTGCCAGGAGAGGGAACTGTACCTTTCTTTCACACAACACATGGAATCTCATCTTACAGACGAATCATACCATTCAGTTCTCACAAAGAAACATTCAATGACTTACATGCATTCTAAAACTGGAATGTCATTTTCTGAAATTCAAAACAACAAAAATCACTATAAATCACTATACTCAAAGAGAATAAAAAATGTATGGATCAAAAAATAAATAAAAACAAAATTTACAAATTATCCTTTCGGAAGACATAATTTATGTAATCTATTCATAAAGTGGTTCTGCTCAAGACATGCAGGCACCTTATTCAGTAGGCCATGTTGACCCTTAAGTGATCTTGTAACATGTATGCTGTGTTTCATTGGCTCTGCCCTGTGACCTAGTTTTCCTCAGTCAGTTTAATTAGTCATTTTATTTACCTGTCATTCTTTAATAATCTCATTAGCTCCCTTTGTTTGATCTGCCTATTTAAGTTCTGAATTTTCTGTCTTTGGTTGTCTGTCTTCGTCAATGTTAGCGTCTATACCAGGGGTGGTGAACGTCGGTCCTGGAGAGCCACAGTCCTGCAGAGTTTTGCTTCAACCCTAATCAGACACACCCAAACAAGCTAATCAAGGTCTGAAGGGTTAGGAAGCTACAGGCAGGTGAGATTTTATCTGGGTTGATCTGAACTCTGCAGGACCATGGCTCTCCAGGACCGGAGTTCCACCCCTGGTCTATACTAATGGTGGTATCTCCTGTGAGTTTGTTTATTAAAAATATATTCCTGCGTATTCCTTGCCTTTGTGGAATCTTTATGTGACAGACCTCAATGTAATTTCAAAATTTCATTTTCTGCAATTTATTCAGAATTAAGCCAATTTACACAGTGCGAAACACTGGTCTCATGCTACTCTGTTGTGACCTCTTCTGATGAAACACCATCTAAACACACATCCCAAACACAGAACCCCGTTGATATATGTAAGATGTAAAGTTTATTTAAACGGCAAAAGTAAAGCATACATTTAAATGATTGTGACAGATAAGGAGGAGGAGAATGTATACGTGCATCAGGTTTCTTGACGAGAAAGACTTCTGCAAAGAATACACCTGTGCGTTCCACTTCAGTTTTAGACTAGCGGTGCGTTCCAAATGGGATGTATCGCCCTCCGAAGGGCACTTTGGAGTGAAAACAATCATGGCCGCCATATTGAAGGGTCGTTCCAAACCGAAGTGCTCAAAACTGGCCACTTCAAAGGGCCCTACGAAATGAAGGATTTTGAAGGGTACAACTGATGGACACTTCGGGCCCCCATGATCCTTTGCACAGGAAAGTTGTTTGGCGTCACAGAATGGGTACAGGAGGGTCGGAGTTCAATTTTACCTTTAAATGTATGTATAGTATTTTTCTATACTACTGTAATATTTATACGAGTTAGATTTGGTACATTATTATGGTCAAAATGAAATTGTACTTCAAAAAAATACTTTACAGCTACCTTTATCAGTCCATTCAAATGTTTCAAATACATAGACACAATATAAATTATATTTAACGTAAAAGACCGGCAGTAGCTTATAATGTTACTACAGTAAATGAATGTGTATTAATACAAAGAGTACACCAGGGGAAAAAAGACGAAGGTGCCTCCTTGATTGTCACGTTAAGATGACGCAGAAGTGCATTCCAAAAAAAGTTTTTTTGACCCCTACACCCTTCATCCCTTTGAAGCTCTCACTCTGGAGGGTAAACCCTTTGAAGGTATTAGGGCATATAAGGATGAGCCCTTCCGAATAGAATGCAGGGAAGCACTCGCAAACTTCCCTAAGCACTTCCTCTTGGGGGAATCCCTGCCGCTATTTTTAAGTGCGTTCCACTTCGTGAAGTGGCTGGGGGAAGTTTATATGGACAGACCCTCTCTCCCTCGATTTTGACTGAGGGAACGAGTCTACTTCATATGTACACTTTAGGCAGTTCCATATCCCACAATGCAACATGATTGTGACGTCACTGCATATCACGTTTAATTTACCACACCACAAACAACTCTATGACATATTATTTATTTTTTAAAATATTTAAAACACACATATATACATATAGAATGCTGCATTAAACAATTTCGTAATTAAATAATTAATTAGCTCCATAGCGGATTTCAAGTGATCAAGGGCTTAGGACGTTCCAATTCAGCCTATTGCAAAGGTTACGCCAGTAGTGGGCACTCATGCAATGTAAGCAATGACGTACATCCGAGTCAATGAGACTGAGGGAAGTTAGTGAGGGAAGGGCATAAAAAAACGAACTGGAATGCATCCCGGTATATCCTCGCTCATAACTCCTTGGGAAGCTTCCTCACTCCTCAGTCCTCGCCTCCTCACGGTGCAATTTGAGAATTGAGATGTCCTTCAAGATCGCTGAGATCGATCGGTTTCCAGGTCACGGGCTGAAGGATGTAGGAGCGAGGAAACGAGGAAGCATCAATTTGAGTATTGAGAAGCACCCAGGGTGTCATCAAGAGGACAGCCATCAGTGTCAATAAGATTTTTATAAACACAAGAAAAAATTGATGTAATAATGGTGAATAAATGTCAAATTCTCTTGATGGAAGGAGAAAATCCTGATATCTCACCAACTTTCAAATTTCACATCACACAGCAACTGTTCAATTTACAGTAAAGTTGGTGAGGTTACACTCAGCAGTTGTTAGAATACAGCTATACACCTGTGTTTTAGAGGTGTATGGCTGTATTCTAACAATTAATATATGTTAAAAGTAAAAGATTTTATGGTATTATAAGGAGATTTTGTGTAGAATTTTAGGATAAAATTAGTAGTTATAGTAATTATAGGATAAAAATGACTGTTTTTTTTTTTTTTTTTTTTTTACAGTTTATCTATGTTTTTTCTGACAGTAGGCCTATTTTTCTGTTTTTAAACAGACATTTTCTGGTGCCCCTGGTGCCAGAAAATTACCGTTTTTTTCCCGCTTTTTTATTTTTATTTATTTATTTATTTATTTTACAGTGTACAATATAGAGTAAACTTTAAAGTTAGGCCTACTTACACAATGTGTAGAATGTTGGATATCAAAACACATGATCAAATTCTATTTGAAAGGATTGTTGCCGCTTCAGGACATCAGTGTATATTTTACAAACTAAATGTTTTTTTGTTTGTTTGTTTGTTTTTTGCTAGTATGTACTTATATTTAAAATGTCAGAAACATAAAGCAAACATTAGGCTCTCATTTAAAAAAAAAAAAATAGCTTCTTGAAACTGTCTGGGCTGAAAACCATGTAAGCAAATACCACATCACATGATTACTGACCTTAGGTCAGTATCAATCAGCCTCTTCAGAACAATGTTGAAGAATTAAGAATTATGCTTGAGTTTTCTTACTAATATGTATATAGACTATAGAACAATAGATAATGTAATTTATTATGCTTTATTATTAAATTACATTTAAATTAAATGTATTAATAATACTTTATTAAAAAAAAAAACAGTGAGTGATGCATATCTTCACAGAAACTCGCAGAAATTCTTTTTATTTGATTATATTGGTGTATCATTTTGCTTAATACATCTGATAGAATGATGCAAGTTCAACACATTAGTCAACACCATCCGTGAGAGTTTGGATCTTCAGTGAATTGTTTTTTCTGTGCTGCATGTCTGGGTGCTGAATGCACTTCCACTGCTCCTAAAGGATGGGTAGATCACAGAGGGTCAGTTTAAAGTTCCCCTTACTTATTTTTGTGCTAAACATAAAGTGCACATAAATACTCAATAAGGTAATGTGTACATTTTTGGCCATCACTCATTTATACATCCAAAACTAAATAGTAGGGGTCTATCCTTTTGAGAGAAATGTGTCACTCACAGCACTGGTAGAGCCTATTGAGCCTTGTGATGTCATTCTGGCTCATCTGAGTAGCCTTGCCCAGCTCAGCATTGTTGTTGGGAATGGGAATCATGGTGGGGTATCCATTCTTGGAGAAAGCATATCTAATAGAGCAAGTGGCAAAGATGCAGTTAGATTATAATCTGGTACATATTACACAGAGAAACCTCAGTCTCCTCTCACCTCTCGTACTGCATCACAGATTTGTAGTCATAGGGAGTTCCCTGGTTCAGGGTGTTGATTTTGTTAAAGTTGTGCTTCATGTCTGATGAGCAAACAAAACTCAGAAATCTACTAGTCTAGTCTAGATGTGCACTATAGCGCTGAACTAATCTCTATAAATGCATTCTTCAAAAATGGTTCTGTTATTTAACATGTACCATCAATGATGTTCTCCCAGACGACTTGGATGTGATTGTCACGGTCACTGCGGGTCTGTTCATGGTTGAAGCCAAGAGCGTGGAGCAGCTCATGCTGCACAGTGCTGTGGTAAAGGCAGCCATTACGGGCCAGAGACACAGTCTGGGCGTAACCCTGACGACCCACGTACGAGTAGCATCTGTGAGACAAATAATAAAATTCATCTCTTGATATCAGAGAAGGATCCTTTATCCTCATCATCCTACATCTCAAATGTAATTCTCTTTCTAAGGCTTCTACCTGTCATTTTTTTATATTGATGATCATGAAATGTTCATTCTGATTTCCACTGTAATCTATTGTCTAGTTTTTCTGATTCTGATTTTAATTCTGTTACATACCCACTGCGAGACTCAATGCTGATATAGTCTCTCTCATTGCTGCGGCGGAAGAAACGGATACAGGAGATAGAAGAAAAAGAGTCCAGACCACGTTGGATGATCTCCAGCTCACGGGAGGCTGAAATGGCAAAGGTCAAAGGTTTCTATGGAAAAATGTGCCTTGCTTCACACTCGCATGCTTTTGCACTGATCATAAGACTGAAGCGTTAGGTTGTTCCCTAAAATTTAGCAACAGAGTATGCCTTATTCTGTATTCTCTGGGCTCTGAATGAAAAACATAAATCAAAATATTAGTGTCTTACAGTAGTGGTTGGCGATTACGTAAGGTACATAAATCTTGCCGTCGCTGTATTTGGGCCAGAGGCAGCCGTAGGAGGTGCAGGGATCAGCATTTCTCTCATTCACAGCAATGTCATCCATTAGCTTGGGCTCATCAGGTTCAGGAACTAACACATAAACAGTTCATTTGGGACTTTTTTAATGAAGGACAATTGCAACATATTGATGTCTCTTGGCAAGTAAGTGGAGAGTATGTACCAATGCCTCTGTTGGCTCTGTGCAGCAGTTCAGACACAGACAGCTCAGCAGACTTGTCCTCAACTATTATAAAAACACATCAACATTACGTAAATCAATTCATCATGTACAAACTGTCAATATTTGCAGAATTGTTTAATCTCAAAACCCTTTATATGTCATATGTACAGTTAAAGCTTCTGGAGTATTTGACTTACCAAGCTGAATGTAAGTTAAGCCATAACACCACACACAACGCGAACATGGAAAAGAAACAAAACTCACCATTTTACATTCTTCATTATAACAAAAATTAGTATCAGAGAGGTGCATAATGTATAATGCAATGTTTTTGCATGCATCATTTACAACCGATTAGTGTGTGTGTGTGTGTGTGTGTGTGTGTGCGTGTGCGTGTGTGTCTTACCATCTCCTCAGCTCTAACAGAGAAGACGAGGAGCAGGGCCAACAGGCCAAAAGTCACCTTGGCTACAAACATTGTGTTGAAAGACCTGTAGAAAGAACCAGGGCACAGCTGTTTAGGCAGAATGCCTCAAATGAAGGTCAGTTCAGTTCTTTTACTAATATTTATGAACATATAATTTCTATTAATTTTTTTTTTAATCCTATATAGGGTCACTGGGCAAAGGCAGAGAAACACCCTGGACAGGTGGCCAGTCCATCACAGGGCTCACATCATAATATGTCATAGCAAAAGGTTTACTTTGGCTTTTAAACTTGATTAAACAGGATATGCAAACACTGTATGTAAAAAAAGTAACAGCATAACACTGATATTCAACATAACTTCTTATTAATTCTTTGTGTTACTGTAATACTTTAGACCCACAAGGAAGATGCAATGTGAATATCTGATAAAATGGGACACGACACATTTTTAATCTAAACTATAATCACATACTGTATGATCATTATAAACCTGTGCATTTTCTCATCTGATGCTCAAACAATGTGACAATTTGGTAAAATATAAAAGACTTTGAGTAGAGAGGGGAAACATACCAGTTCTCTTACCTTAGATTTCCAAAGCCACTGCAGCACTATGGCCATAAATGGGTTTTATACCTAGACATTATCAATACAATCTTTACAGATATGACCAGTAGTACACTGAATATGCTGACACATTGTTTAAAAAAGAAAACAGGTGTGAAATTCCCTCATTTGTTGCTTCATAGGAACACACGTTAGACACAGACCTGATAAACTATCAGAGCTGATGGATTACCTTTCTTATTAAATCCTATTACAGTAATCAAGAAATAATGCATGCTTTTTTTAATTTATTTTTTATTAACCAACATCTTGCAAAATGTACAAAGTGCAAAGATACATAATAATTTGATTTATACATAAACCTTTGTAGTATGACTGTGTTTTTTAAAGCATGACAAGAAGAATAAAGAGAAGAAAAGAAATGTAATTATAATAATAAATAATAATAATAATAATAAAAAATAGTAACAATACACCACTAAAAGGAAACCATCAAAACAAAAAAAAAACACAAAACAACAACCTTGGATTGAAAATATTCAAAAATGACAAAAAGTTAACCAGCCAATCTATTTAAAAAAAAATTCAGGAGTGAAAAAAAAAAAAAAAATTTAAAAAGTGTTCTTAAAAACTTCCTCCCCATATCTCACTCAGCTCTTTCATTAAGGGTTTCCACTGCTCAACAAATAGACTCATTTTGAGTCTTAAGCTGTACATTATTTTTTCCATCCCATAGATTTCCCTCATTGTCTGTAAGTATTCCTCAAGTGTTGGTGGCACTTTCTGGAGCCATTTAATTTTGATGTTCTTCTTTGCGGCAACTAGGAGTATTCGTAGGAGTTATCTTTTCTTCTTGCTTTTTATTAAATATGGTTTAACTCCCAAAATAGCTATTAAAGGGTCTCTGGGCAAACTAACCTGAAAAATTTTATGAATGAAACCGAATACATTCGTCCAGTAAGGAATTTAGAATAGGACAGTCCCAAAAGTTGTGTGTATGCGTGGCTACTTGTTCTCCACACTCCCTCCAACAGGCACTGGACTGACTTAAATTAAATTTGGATACGATTTGGGGCATTTGAAAATAGCGATTAGTCACCTTCCAATTATATTCTCTCCAGATTCTACTACATGTCATTCTATGTGCATGTATTTCAGCCCAATTCTCGTCAGATATCACTGCCTTAAGTTCCTTCTCCCATTATAATGGATGCTTTTTTAAATGTTGTGTTCGGGTCATGTAGACATAGAGAGGATTTTCTTTTTCCTGAAAATGTTAATGTTATTGTATTGGACTAAAACTTACACAGGGTATAACTATTTCCCAAAATTTTTTGGATAATTTTTGTACTTTTGGATTTTTTTTTTCAACTTTTTATACTTGTGGTGCTCCTGGTCAAAAATGACCAGCCTACAAAAAATATCTTAGAAATCTCGCGTTATGCTATATTATCACTATATTATCACCTGTATTATCCGAGCTTATGCACCTCAGTTTTTGAGTGAAAAAAGCATTATTTGTAGATAATTTTGTTAATATTCAATCAAATCTGAAAAAATGTGCACTGTTTATCACACTAGTGTGCTTTAATGTTTAACCAGAAAGTTTGTTTTAAAATGCTTTTATCTTTTTCAAAATGGAACAATGTCACACTTGTGGTTTTCCCAGTCAAAAATGACCGGCCTACAAAAAATAGCTTATGAATCTCTTGTTATGCTATATTATCACCAAATATTGGTCTTTTTGTCAGCTTGTTTTCCCTCAGTTAGGACAGGTTTTGTATTTATTTTTTAAACTTACTGATTGTAGGCCTCCTTGATCTGAGAGAAACATTTAGCGTTCAGGAATATGTTCATTGTGTTCATGTTCACATATGTACATGTGTGTTTTCAAAGATAAAGGCCTCGGACATGTGCATGCACGGATACATGCACACACACGTACGTTCATGTACACAAAGTATTTTGACTATTATAGGCTTTCTTATTCACAGTGATTAATTTTATCCTCAGATCAATGAGGGTAGGCAATCCGTTTCAAAAATAAATACAAAACCTGTCCTAATTGAAAGAAAACAAGTTAATAAAAAGATTGAATACAATATTTGATGATAATATAGCATAACAAGAGATTTATAAGCTTTTTTTTTTTTTGACCGGGAACATCAAAGGTGTTACAAGATTTTTCACACAGAGTAAGGGTTAACATTCAGATTCAACATTTATATTTAAGTGTTATTTAAGTGGATTTATAAACCAGGATCCTGGATTAATGTAGAACTTTTGATATGTTGCTCAAAAACTGTACATTTTTTAAACGAGGCACTATAAGTGATGTGACACTCAGCAGCATGCAAAAGGTACTTTCATGACTTCAGCAAGAACACAGAATCTGGCTATTTTGGCTATTGAACACGAGAATTAATCTGTACAATATATTATTTGTTATTTACTGAAACACTTGGGACAGAATTATATTAAGTTAGTATTCATTAATTTGAATTATTTTGCTGAATAAATTATTTTGTAACTGCTATGTCTATAGTCTCCCCTAACAGCTCTGCTTAGGGGCTCTTGGCTGTCCTCTAGTTGTGGCTTGGACTTGTCTAATGCGGGAGTCCCCATTTTAGAAACGGTTGAGCATGGAAGCTTAAAGGCTTTTTTTCCTATCGCCTATGTCACAGTCTCAAGCTAGAGTGCCTGTGATTACCACCAGAGGGCACTCCCCCCGGACTATTGCCATCTCGGACTTCATTACCCATTACCCTCTGCCCGGACTAATCAGCCATGATTGTCTACAGTTGTGTCTTGTTACCTCATCAGTCTCACCCTAGTTAAAGCCTGGTTTCTGTCTCATTCTTTGCTCAGTCTCGTTTATGTTAACACTGCTTCTTTAAGCTTTTGTTTTCCTGTTCTCTGGTTTCTTGGATTTGTTGTGTTTTCCCTTGTTTGTTCGGCTTGCCTGTGCTCTGCAGTGCATAACAGACTATAACACTTAGCTTTCTATGAAGCAAGGCTGTGGTGTCACATGATGTGTCCTAATTAGCTGCTGATGCATTTAAGTTACTAAGGCTCAAGACCCATTGAGTCCTTCATTTCTTAAGCCGGACAAGATTGTGTTTGGTGACCTTCACTGCGCACAGGCAGGCATTGGTCAGCATGGCATAGTGGGTATTAACATCCCATAGTGTCAGAAACTGACGCAGCATCAAGTTCTTTCAAAACGGAATGTCTTAAGGGAATGTGTGTTTCCCCGGTTCCTTGCTATGCTTCGGGCATGCCTGTATCTTCCCTTAGAAAATTCAAATCTAATGGCATGTAATGCAGACAGCCTTTTATATGCTCAGACTCTCCATGTGGCATCCTCGGATGAATCTTAGCGGTAAACATAAGGTTCTGCCCTCTCTCAAGCTAGAGAGCAGAGTTTGGCCTACTCTTTGTTGTGAATGAGAACCTGCATCAATGACATATGTAGTGTGTCTGTATTCTCAGCGATCTCTGCCATTAGACTTTAAAGAAGAGTCATCTCAAGACTTGACTCATGTCTGAGTTTGTTGTGATCAACATCATTCAACCACCAGCATGTTGGTCTCCTGGCTTATGAATCTTAAAACTGAATTATCATGTTGATCATGTTTTTATGTTTATATTAAACCACAACAGTCAAAATAATAAAAAAAAAAAAAAACAAAAAAAACAAAGCAATGTACATCCCTCATGATAAACTGAGAAATTAATGAATACTGTACTGTACAAATACTGTATTTGTTTTTTCAACATCATTAGATCAAGTACTATGACTGTGATAGATTTCTGGCTGTTGCCAACAAACATTTTTAGTTAAATCTGTAGTAATCAACTGAAATCTAATTTGGGGGGAAAAAATATAAATGTAGAAATTCTCAAAATTGTCACACCACATTGCAAGTACAATTTATAAGTCCTGAATTCATATCTCTGGTCACAACCACTTTTAATGTCTTTTAAAAGTGGTTGCAAAGATGGCTGGGAATGAGTTATTCGATATTAATTTCTTGTTCATTGATCTGCATGTTGTACAAAACCACACTCACAATTATGCTATTGGTATGGATATGAAAAGCAAGATATTTAGTGCAATAGCATTTGTTTGAAGTTTCTTTTATTTTGACAATGGGTGATTCCACAGACGGCAACAAAGGTTGACACTGAGAAATGTAATGTGTTTACGGACATTACGTAAGCATGACATTTTCAGCCAAATATGACCCAGCAGCTTCAAAATTTCATTCAATACTTTAAATTTAGGAATATGGTAAACCTACTAAACTTTTGGAAACTGTTTGTAAAATGTTCCCATGTCAATTAAATACAATATAACTATTACTATAAATTGTTTTCTTTACAGTCATCTTTAAAATGGCAAACTATAGACAACATCAGAAAAAATAGATTATTTACAGTGGTTTATAATTATTAAATCAGTGTGAATAATCCCTTTTCTCTAAATTCACACATGCCAGAGTCTTGAAAAATTAACTGACAAAGGAATTGATGTTCTCTTTGATTGAAAATTTATTGGTGATTCAAGTAAGCACAGATGTCAACATGATACTTGAGTGAACTTTTGTTGTTGTAGTTTGGGCTGCAAATCTGGGTGCTGAAGGTCCTGTTGCTCCTATGAATGAGAAAACCATCAAGGTTAAAAAAAATAAAAAATCAATTTAATTACACAGTTCATTTAATCAAGCCTTACATTTAAATTTGTAAATAAAAAAAATTAACATTTAAATGTGAATTAAAGACCTTTTGGTCATGTTTTGAAGATCTATCCAATCCAACAATCTTCCACCAAATGTAATGTATATTTTTTTTAGTTCTTTTGTAAGCATGTTATGAGTTCCAGAATGAGAAGGAGAGAAATAATGTGTGTGTCGTTACACTCACAGCACTGGTAGAGCCTGTTGATTCTGATGATGTCATTCTGGCTCATCTCAGTAGATGTCCCCAGCGCAGCATTATTGTCAGGAATGGGAATCATAGTGGGAAGGCCATTCTTGGAGAAAGCATATCTGATAGAGCAAGTGGCAAAGATGCAGTTAGATTATAATCTGGTACATATTACACAGAGAGAAACCTCAGTCTCCTCTCACCTCTCGTACTGCATCACAGAGTTGTAGTCATAGGGAGTTCCCTGGTTCAGGGTGTTGATTTTGTCGAAGTTGTACTTCATGTCTAATGAGCAAACAAAACATTTACTGGTGGTCCTAGAAATCTGTTGTACTAAATAAGCTGCCCTAACAACACGATATACATGCATTCTTCTTTCAACAAAAACAGTACCATCAATGATGTTCTCCCAGACGACTTGGATGTGATTGTCGCGGTCACTGCGGGTCTGTTCATGGTTGAAGCCAAGAGCGTGGAGCAGCTCATGCTGCACAGTGCTGTGGTAAAGGCAGCCATTACGGGCCAGAGACACAGTCTGGGCGTAACCCTGACGACCCACGTACGAGTAGCATCTGTGAGACAGAGATCCGCAAATTGTACATTTTTGACCTATCTCAGATATTATCTTCGTCTCTTCATCACCTTGATCTACTTTTCGTCGCAAAATACATTTTGACTTTGATTAATTTGTCATGAAACTATTTCTGTGTTGGTTTTTCTGATGTTGGTTTTAGTTGTGTTATGTACCCACTGCGAGACTCAATGCTGATATAGTCTCTCTCATTGCTGCGGGGGAAGAAGCGGATACAAGTGCTATAGGAGAAAGAGTCCAGACCACGCTGGATGATCTCCACCTCACGGGAAGCTGAAAGGGCAAAGAGGTCAGAGCTTGCTACTATAAACAGGTTCAACCTTTAATAATGTATCAGATTCATGACTTGAGCAAGAATATGGCCTACTTTTTTTCTTTATGTAATAAATAAAAACATAAATCAAAATATTAGTGTCTTACAGTAGTGGTTGGCGATTACGTAAGGTACATAAATCTTGCCGTCGCTGTATTTGGGCCAGAGGCAGCCGTAGGAGGTGCAGGGATCAGCATTTCTCTCATTCACAGCAATGTCATCCATTAGCTTGGGCTCATCAGGTTCAGGAACTAACACATAAACAGTTCATTTGGGACTTTTTAATGAAGCACAATTTGAACATGTTGATGTCTCTTGGCGAGTAAGTGGAAAGTATGTACCAATGCCTCTGTTGGCTCTGTGCAGCAGTTCAGACACAGACAGCTCAGCAGACTTGTCCTCAACTATTATAAAAACACATCAACACATTCTTCATTACTTCAGTACTTGCTGAATTATTTAATGTTTCATCTTAAAGCTTTTTTTACAATCTCATATGCTGGAGTATTTAGCTTACCAGGCTGAATGTGAGGTAAGCCATAACACCACACACACGGACATGGAGAAAAAATATTTAGACATTAAGTGAAGTCAAATCAAATCATATTACATTTTTCAATATTACATGAGTTAGTATATAAAGAAATTGCATGCATAATTTCAGACTTCTATATGTGTATGCATGTATAAAGATGTGTTTTACCTTCCCCTCAGCTGAGAAGACCAGCAGCAGGGCCAACAAGCCAAAAGTAACCTTCGTCACAAACATGGCAGCCAAAGACCTATAATGAGTAAGAAAAAAGACCTGCAGAAAGAACCAGGGCACAGAAGTTTGGTGAGACAGAATTTACAGATAAGTACACTATTTGTCATGTGAGACCTTAAATCTCAAATGGAATACAAAGCCATGATAAGTATAATTTTAAATTAAAAATAAAAAGTACAGATGGGACACCATATTGTTATCAAATACACAACCTATTTAAGTTTTTAATAAATACATGTTGCCTTCCTCATTTCCTATTCTGCTCAAACAATCTAGCAACATCATAAATGGGAGTCTGTTTGAACAGACACCTCAAACATACCACTGTTCTCACCTCAGTCCCTCAAGATTCATAGAGCAACACGTTTTATACCCTGGTTCGAGTCCGTATCAAGCTGACCTTTACAAATATGGGCAAAAGAGTTAAGATTTGTTTAACCTTGTTGGAAAAAGAACAGGTGTGAAATTCCCTTCATAGGAGCATGTGTTAGTGGAACTAATAGGTTACTGTATTTGTTTCCTTCTTTAAACAATATCTTTTCATATATCATTTATATTGTATTTTTTATTTTACAAGCTGATCGCCTTATATAATATATATTCTTACAGGATATATCACCTTGTATAATACCTACTACATAACCTCGTGCTCAAGCATTTATAGCGGCAGACGACAGAGCTGCAGTGTGCGCTTATAATAAACAGATTGTTATTTTGCGTTCAGAGGTGGGAAATTCTCAAAACAGTACTTGCTGGTCTGAATAGAAACATTATCTTTGAAATGTTCAATGAAAACTGATAAACATGAAAGTGTTTTTTTTTCATTACTCAGTGAGTTCAGTCTTGTGTAACCTTCAATCCTGACTGAAGAACAGGTGTGAATTTCCCTGTCTCAGTATGGTGCCGTCACATGCAGACAAACCAGAAACAGTAAGAGTTTTTACTTCATTGAGTATCCAGTCATCCTTACTTGTGTTAACTTTCTATTAATTTTCTTTCTTCATCCATTAGCTTATGTTGTAGTTCAGTTATCCAGAGAATCATATTGCGTACTTTGTTACATTTTAACCCCTGCGTGTCTAGAGATGTGTTACTAGGAACAAGACAAATTAGTGCTCATATTCATATTAATATTTGAATGGCAGGGAAAGAGTTTACTGTACTGTTCCACTTTTATACTGTATAGGAGTAATAAGTGCTACCTTACAATGACTTCAACATGTCCACACATGAACATAAGCCCAATGTTTTATCATTACTCATTTCTAAAATGTCCTTTAATTACTTATGGATAATGTTATGTTGAATTAATATAAAATGTTTGAATTCAGCAGAAAGTATATACAAATTTTATTATAAAAAAGTACAAAAGCTGTCACTGGGGTGGCCCTTTTAAAAGATATTACACTCTTTTTCAAAGATTTACCCATTTCAATTAATAGTAAAATTCCACCAAATTGAACTGAATAATCCTTACATATTATCATGAATTGAGAATTAAAAAACGAGCTTAATAGAACATTTTGTATAAATCTTAATGGAGCAAATGAAGGGAAATGAACCATTTAGTTTATTTAGTTATTTGTATTAATAAATTTAAACATATTCATTTTTTTTTAATTTATGAATATGAATCACATAAACTAAATGGTCTACTCACTTGTTCCATTAAAATTTATACAAAATGTTCTATTAAGCTCTATTTTTTTTTTTACTCATTATTCATATTATGAATTAAGAATTTTAAATATGCAAGGATTATTCAATTCAATCTGATGGAATTTTACTATTAATTGAAATGGATAAATCTTAAAAAACAAAAACAAAAAAACAGGCTAAATATGTTTTTGAGTGCTATGTAACATGTACCATACTAATATGTACAGTTTAGGGGTAGATAAGGTACAAAGATGTACTCTTTGAAAGGGCACCACCCCAGTGTCAGCTTTGGTATGATTAATAAAATTATTTTAATTAACTGTCAGTAATACATTGACATTTGTTTGTTAATAATTCCTAATCTGTTACAGTTAACATATAGTGCTGTTGTTGTGTTGAGGGTCTATGTCAGTAACAATCATTATAATAATGCCTCCATTGCCTAATAATATAACATGATTTAGTCTACAGATTAATGATGGGCTCTATAAATAATGTTTTTCATTTGTTACAATATTTGGAAGAAAATCATAACATTTATTCAGAAGACAATCAATTTAACATTCATTGCTTAGATTTTTATAGCTTTCCTGTAACTGAACAGTAGCCTAAATCATGGGTTTGATTCCAAGGGAATTCATGAACGGATAAAAATGTACTCCTTGTAAATCGCCTTGGATTAAAAGTGTCTGCATGCATAAATGTAATGTTGATAATGTTAGAGAGTGTTGTAATTGCTTTTGTAAATGCATGACAATGTATAAACACTGTAAGTCAAGTCACCTTTTGCATTTGCACCTGTAACTTGTTACATTAAAAGGGGAACATATGTTTGAGAGAGGCATAGGTTTTACTCATAATATACTCACACTTGACCACTAGAGTGAGGTGGTCACAACTGTTTCCAAAAGGTTATGTCCTTTTTAGTCACTCTTGTGGTTGAAACTGTATTTGTGCCGTTAGCCAGTTTCTTGTATGTTTAATTTCTCAACATTGTTCTGTTATTTCCTACTCACCTACATGATCTGTCTTCCTCAAAATCACAGGGTGGGATGAGCAATGCTTCCAACCAGTAAAATGTGTGCAATGGAAGGACCATCTTATGACGATTTTGTGCACTGTGTGATTCACAATGTGCCTTTCAAAAACTACACACAATGTACAATATTTGTGTCTTTAGCATCTTTGCAGAAGCCAAACATTTTGGTTTTGACATGACTAAACATGACATCTTGTGGTTAATTGAGTTATTTTATTTATTCATGTAATAATATGTGTTTCTCTGGTCAGATAAGGGAAATTATGTGAATTAGTATGTCCAATGAATGAATGAGAATGCTTTTGTAGAAGTGTGTGTGCATTTCTCAGATAATTTCAGAATCATGTAGCTGTATTGTTGAAAGTTTTCTTTGATGTAGATTTTAGATTTATGTCATATAAAGATGCTGCTGCTATCTTCTGAAAAGTGTGATATTGCTCTGTGTATTGAGAACATTACAGTTATTATGATTATTGTACTGTAGTATCAGTAATCTAACTGATGTACACTGTACAAGTCTGAAATAATTACTTTTAAAAAAGTCTCTTATGCTCACCATGGCAGCATTTCATTTATTTATTATTGATCAAAAATACAGTAAAAACAGCTAATATTGTGAACTATTATTACAATTTAAAATAACTGTTCTCTCTTCTAATATATTTTGAAATGTAATTTATTCCTGTGATGCAAAGCTGAATTTTCAGCAGCCATTACTCTTCAGTCACATGATCCTTCAGAAATCATTCTTTTGATGTTAACATCAAGACAACAACACTGTTTATTGTATTCACCAGCTTTACTACTGAAAAAGGATTGCCAAAAAAGGAAAAAAGACAAGCTTTTTTTTTTTTTTTAAAGCAACATCTAGTTTTAAAGAACATGCTGAGTTAACATTATTTGTTCCTTTTGTTGATTTGTCACAAGCATCTGATACTGGAACATTATTATCTTTTATTATCATTAATATCATTATCTTATTATCTTTTACGTACTGAGAGGTTTCTGATTTCATGATGCATAATAATAGAATAAGTAAAATCATTTGACACTGTGATGTGCAACAAGGAAAGCTTAAAAAAGAATGCTAGGAAAAAAGGGATGAATTTAGTCATCGAACACATTCTTCATACAGCCCATCAGCACTTTCCTTAACCTAAGAAAAAAAAGCAGTGAATATGAAATGAAAGACACAAATTAGTTGTGATAAGAGTTGCAATAATTATCAATGCTATTTAATTATAAATGCTGTTTTTTATTCAAATGACAGGAAAGACTGAACGTACTGCAGTAAAGTCTGTTAATGCGTAGGATGTCATTGCGGCTCATTTTTTTAGCTTCACCAAGCACAACGTTACTGTTAGGAATGGGAATCATGGTTGGCTGATTATTCCTGGAGAAAGCTTTCCTAAAACCACACACATAAACAACAGTAAACATTGTTTACTAGGTTTATATATATATATATATTCCCAACTGAACTACAGACCACTACAAGAACGCTTACCTTGAATAGTGCATCACAGACCTATAGTCATAGGGGGTACCCAGATTGTTGGTTTTTGCTTTCTTGAAATTGTGCTGCATTGCTGTTACAGTGCACAGGAAAGTATTAAGGACTGAAATTATAAATCTGGTAAAAAAAAAAACAGTGAAGTTTAATCTAGACTTCAGGACATGCAATTGTGACTAAATGTAATATGCCCTGTTTTATGCATTTTGTTTTCTTATTGTTTGTTCTATTTTATCATCTTTTTCAACTTTATCTTTTAACTTTATCTTTTGCAGTCTTCTTAATCGCTTCTTAATATTCATACTTATTACTTTTCATTCTTGTAGATTCTTGTATTGATACAATATACTATTAATATTCATATGTATATTATATAATTTAAATACATACTTACATGTTTGAAAACATTTTAAAGGTAAAATGTAAGCCTAATTTCAAAAATAAATTCAAATTGTTTCCCCAGTTTCTCTGAAGAATTCTAAACAAAAATACCAGGAATGATGTTCTCATAAAGGATTCGGATGTGTTTGTCACGGTCACTGCGGTTCTGTTCATGATGAAACCCGAGAGCATGAAGGAGTTCGTGCTGAACAGTACTGTGATAGACACACCCACGACGCTGGAGAGAAACAACCTGTCCTTCACGTTGGCGGCCCAAATATGAATAGCATCTGTCAACCACATTAGGTTGTATATTTAGCCTATGTAAAAGGAAAGCACATTAACCATATACACAGAAATTGGATAGAAAGGATCCTTAATAGGTTTACCCAGAACGAGACTGTATGCTGAGAAAGTTCCTCTGCCCTTGATGAGGTACGAATCGAATGCAGGAAACCTGTGCGAAAGACTGCATACCACTTTTAATCACTCTTACTTCAGCTGGAGCTGTGGAAGAAATAGACTATTGAACAGAACATGTGACACTGATGAGATGATATCAAGTTTAGTGAACATGGCCACTTACAGTACTGGTTGGAGATGACGTAGGGCACATAGACATTTCCATCTCTGCTTCTATCCCATTTGCACCCACGAGCAGTACATGGATCTGCGTTCTCGAGGCCGCTTGCTACGGCGATGTCTCCAAACTTGATCAAAGGCCTATCCAGTTCCAGTGCTGCAGTATAATGCACAATAATTCAGCATGTTGATTCTGGTGATATAATTGTTTTAAATGATAAAGAGAGTTGAGGAATTTGCTATGAACTACTACACAAAAGATGACGATCCATGATCAATTTATAGCCTTCAAACTCGTACCTGCATTTTGGTTGGTTTCAATTATAGTTGACACTGGTATATCATCTCTCTCAGTGATATCACCTGATATATGAATCTCTAAATTATTAATAAAATACTGCAAAATTACATGTTAGTTCTTTTTCTTTTTGTGCATCTTACCTGTCTCCCCGGAGATATTTTCAATTAAATCCTGTTTAAGAATTTAGACATGTATATTAGAAACCAATGGTTAAAAATGAAAAGCTGCTCCCACTGGGAAGATGCTGATGCTATTATTTTCCATGTCAGATATTGTTGACTGTTCTCACCTGAATAGTACGACTCTGAGCAGGAACAGAGCTCAGCAGTAGAGAGATGACCACCAACAAGTACATGATGAGAGCTTTCTGAGAAACCTCTGGGTCAAACAGAGCTGAGAGTTATATACTCTTCTGAAAGCCTTAACTTCCTTTTCTGTGCAGTAACCCAGCCTTCATGAATTCAGCGCTAAAATACCACATGGTTTAAAAGCAGAAATGTGCTTGTGTTTGTGCAAGCGCTTAAATGAGTAATTCAGTTTTGAGTTAATGATTTTTATTTGTGCTGTAATGTTGTAGGCCTAAATCATTATTTTAAGGTCGATGTCTGCCAATCCACAAGAAGAGATAATAGAGCCTTTTCCTACATGGCTCCTAAAATGTTGAACAGCCTTCTTGACAATTTATGAGACTATATATATATATATATATATATATACAGTATATTATGCATGTATTCATTTATTTATTTATAAACCAACTGATTTTATTTAGAGAATTAATACCGTTACGAAGCCCAAATCATTTTTAGGTACACCTTGCTTGTACTGGGTTGGAACCCATTTTGCCTTCAGAACTGCCTTGATTCTTCGTAGCATAGATTCAACAAGGTGCTGGAAACATTCCTCTGAGATTTTGGTCCATATTGACATGATAGCTTTGTACAGTTGCTGCAGATTTGTCAGTGATTTGAAATTGGTGATTGTGGAGGATATTTGAATACACTGTAAAAAACATAAATCGTAAAACAAGAGTCAATGACTGTCAGCTACGGCTGCCAAACAAAAACTGTAAAATTAAAGTAAAATATCCTAATTTAAATAAAGTGCAAAACACTTTTACAGAAAAACACTGTTGTTTTACAGGTATATCCTGGATTATTATTAACAAA
The DNA here is from genome assembly GCA_037950665.1 of Hypophthalmichthys nobilis. Classification (NCBI taxonomy): domain Eukaryota; kingdom Metazoa; phylum Chordata; class Actinopteri; order Cypriniformes; family Xenocyprididae; genus Hypophthalmichthys; species Hypophthalmichthys nobilis. Next base: position 32,618,555 of record CM075470.1, on the reverse strand, counting down.
ACACGTTCACTGTAAAACGTGAATCTCTTGCATTTAAACAGAAATAGCACACATGCATGAATTAATGTAACTATATATCAGTGCATCAACAACTGCACAGTTACTGTCTCTGAAATAAAGCAACATGCAGTATAACACCAATGTTTTCTGGCTCATCCTGGAGTGAAGCACAGGCTCTACTCTTCAACACAATGGTGACCCACAAAGAAACCAGTTTGAGATGATTTGAGCTTTGTGACATAGTGCGTTATCCTGCTGGAAGTAGCCATCAGAAGACACTGTGGTCATAAAGGGATGGACATGGTCAGCAACAATATTCAGGTAGGCTGTGGTATTTAAATTGGTAATAACGGCCCAAAGTTACTCCAGGACATTGCAACATTTGCAGAAGCCAAACATTTTGGTTTTGACATGACTAAACATGACATCTTGTGGTTAATTGAGTTATTTTATTTATTCATTGAATAATATGTTTCTCTCTGGTCAGATAAGGGAAATTATGTGAATTAGTATGTCCAATGAATGAATGAGAATGCTTTTGTAGAAGTGTGTGTGCATTTCTCAGATAATTTCAGAATCATGTAGCTGTATTGTTGAAAGTTTTCTTTGATGTAGATTTTAGATTTATGTCATATAAAGATGCTGCTGCTATCTTCTGAAAAGTGTGATATTGCTCTGTGTATTGAGAACATTACAGTTATTATGATTATTGTACTGTAGTATCAGTAATCTAACTGATGTACACTGTACAAGTCTGGAATAATTACTTTTTAAAAAGTCTCTTATGCTCACCATGGCAGCATTTCATTTATTTATTATTGATCAAAAATACAGTAAAAACAGTAATATTGTGAACTATTATTACAATTTAAAATAACTGTTCTCTCTTCTAATATATTTTGAAATGTAATTTATTCCTGTGATGCAAAGCTGAATTTCCAGCAGCCATTACTCTTCAGTCACATGATCCTTCAGAAATCATTCTTTTGATGTTAATATCAAGACAACAACACTGTTTATTGTATTCACCAGCTTTACTACTGAAAAAGGATTGCCAAAAAAGGAAAAAAGACAAGCTTTTTTTTTTTTTTTTTAAAGCAACATCTAGTTTTAAAGAACATGTTTTCACATTATTTCCTCCTTTTGTTGATTTGTCACAAGCATATGATTCTGGAATATTATTATCTTTTATTATCATTAATATCATTATCTTATTATCTTTTACGTACTGAGAGGTTTCTGATTTCATGATGCATAATAATAGAATAAGTAAAATCATTTGACACTGTGATGTGCAAAAAGGAAAGCTTAAAAAAGAATGCTAGGAAAAAAGGGATGAATTTAGTCATCGAACACATTCTTCATACAGCCCATCAGCACTTTCCTTAACCTAAGAAAAAAAAGCAGTGAATATGAAATGAAAGACACAAATTAGTTGTGATAAGAGTTGCAATAATTATCAATACTATTTAATTATAAATGCTGTTTTTTATTCAAATGACAGGAAAGACTGAACGTACTGCAGTAAAGTCTGTTAATGCGTAGGATGTCATTGCGGCTCATTTTTTTAGCTTCACCAAGCACAACGTTACTGTTAGGAATGGGAATCATGGTTGGCTGATTATTCCTGGAGAAAGCTTTCCTAAAACCACACACATAAACAACAGTAAACATTGTTTACTAGGTTTATATATATATATATATATATATATATATATATATATATATATATATATTCCCAACTGAACTACAGACCACTACAAGAACGCTTACCTTGAATAGTGCATCACAGAGTTGTAGTCATAGGGGGTACCCAGATTGTTGGTTTTTGCTTTCTTGAAATTGTACTGCATTGCTGTTACAGTGCACAGGAAAGTATTAAGGACTGAAATTGTAAATCTGGTAAAAAAAAAAAAACAGTGAAGTTTAATCTAGACTTCAGGACATGCAATTGTGACTAAATGTAATATGCCCTGTTTTATGCATTTTGTTTTCTTATTGTTTGTTCTATTTTATCATCTTTTTCAACTTTATCTTTTAACTTTATCTTTTGCAGTCTTCTTAATCGCTTCTTAATATTCATACTTATTACTTTTCATTCTATATATTGATACAATATACTATCAATATTCATATGTATATTATATAATTTAAATACATACTTACATGTTTGAAAACATTTTAAAGGTAAAATGTAAGCCTAATTTCAAACATTAATTCAAATTTTTTCCCCCAGTTTCTCTGAAGAATTCTAAACAAAAATACCAGGAATGATGTTCTCATAAAGGATTCGGATGTGTTTGTCACGGTCACTGCGGTTCTGTTCATGATGAAACCCGAGAGCATGAAGGAGTTCGTGCTGAACAGTACTGTGATAGACACACCCACGACGCTGGAGAGAAACAACCTGTCCTTCACTTTATGCCCAAATATGAATAGCATCTGTCAACCACATTAGGTTGTACATTTAGCCTATGTAAAAGGAAAGCACATTAACCATATACACAGAAATTGGATAGAAAGGATCCTTAATAGGTTTACCCAGAACGAGACTGTATGCTGAGAAAGTTCCTCTGCCCTTGATGAGGTACGAATCGAATGCAGGAAACCTGTGCGAAAGACTGCATACCTCTTTTAATCACTCTTACTTCAGCTGGAGCTGTGGAAGAAATAGACTATTGAACAGAACATGTGACACTGATGAGATGATATCAAATTTAGTGAACATGGCCACTTACAGTACTGGTTGGAGATGACGTAGGGCACATAGACATTTCTATCTCTGCTTCTATCCCATTTGATATCCCATGTTGATTCTGGTGATATAATTGTTTTAAATGATAAAGAGAGTTGAGGAATTTGCTATGAACTACTACACAAAAGATGACGATCCATGATCAATTTATAGCCTTCAAACTCGTACCTGCATTTTTGTTGGTTTCAATTATAGTTGACACTGGTATATCATCTTTCTCAGTGATATCACCTGATATATGAATCAGTAAATTATTAATAAAACACTGCAAAATTACATGTTAGTTTTTTTCTTTTTGTGCATCTTACCAGTCTCCCTGGAGATATTTTCAATTAAATCCTGTTTAAGAATTTTAAACATGTATATTAGAAACCAATGGTTAAAAATGAAAAGCTGCTCCCACTGGGAAGATGCTGATGCTATTATTTTCCATGTCAGATATTGTTGACTGTTCTCACCTGAATAGTACGACTCTGAGCAGGAACAGAGCTCAGCAGTAGAGAGATGACCACCAACAAGTACATGATGAGAGCTTTCTGAGAAACCTCTGGGTCAAACAGAGCTGAGAGTTATATACTCTTCTGAAAGCCTTAACTTCCTTTTCTGTGCAGTAACCCAGACGTCAAAATACCTAAATACCACACTAAAATACCACATGGTTTAAAAGCAGAAATGTGCTTGTGTTTGTGCAAGCGCTTAAATGAGTAATTCAGTTTTGAGTTAATGATTTTTATTTGTGCTGTAATGTTGTAGGCCTAAATCATTATTTTAAGGTCGATGTCTGCCAGTCCACAAGAAGAGATAATAGAGCCTTTTCCTACATGGCTCCTAAAATGTTGAACAGCCTTCTTGACAATTTATGAGAATATATATATATATATATATATATATATATATATATATATATACAGTATATAATGCATGTATTCATTTATTCATTTATTTATTTATAAACCAACTGATTTTATTTAGAGAATTAATACCGTTACGAAGCCCAAATCATTTTTAGGTACACCTTGCTTGTACTGGGTTGGAACCCATTTTGCCTTCAGAACTGCCTTGATTCTTCGTAGCATAGATTCAACAAGGTGCTGGAAACATTCCTCTGAGATTTTGGTCCATATTGACATGATAGCTTTGTACAGTTGCTGCAGATTTGTCAGTGATTTGAAATTGGTGATTGTGGAGGATATTTGAATACACTGTAAAAAACATAAATCGTAAAACAAGAGTCAATGACTGTCAGCTACGGCTGCCAAACAAAAACTGTAAAATTAAAGTAAAATATCCTAAATTAAATAAAGTGCAAAACACTGTTGTTTTACAGGTATATCCTGGATTATTACTAACAAAACACATTCACTGTATAACATGAATCTCTTGCATTTAAACAGAAATAGCACACATGCATGAACTAATGTAACTATATATCAGTGCATCAACAACTGCACAGTTACTGTCTCTGAAATAAAGCAACATGCAGTATAACAGCAATGTTTCCTGGCTCATCCTGGAGTGAAGCACAGGCTCTACTCTTCAGCACAATGGTGACCCACAAAACAGACGATACAGAAACCCTTTAAATCCCAACAGAACATTTCGACTTTAGACTTTATTTCATACTAAAGTTCTTATTGAGAATTAACAGAGGTTTAGATGTTGATGTTTTATTGAAAATAACAAAGTTTGAAGTCACCATTCTGGTGGTCAGTGCTTGCTTTAGTTGGGCTCTTGACCCTTAACTCTTTAACATTAGTATTTTTCTACTTTAATAGTGTGTTCTTGATACATGTTTGTTATAGCAAAGAAGAAAAAAAGCAAGAGGAATTCTGATCGGGTGATGTTGGTCGGTTTTTAGTGACAATGTAATCATCGTGAGGTTGTCTGATTCATTGATACTGTCCTGGCAGATTCGATGTCTCTGTGTCCTTTCAGTTCTGGTCTCGAAGAAAAAACTCACAGAGTCGAAGTTCCAGGTCCCAGGAGTATTTAACTTTATTGTCAAACAACAAAGTGAGATGCCAGCTCCACATCTGAATCTCTCTTAGCTGGGGCACAGTTTTTATACATTTTTCTTATCTCATAAAACACACCAAAGTAATATCATTGGATGGTAATATCCACCCTTACATTTTCCCATATTCTCACTTACAGGTACTCTCCCCACACATCTTTCCCATGTACTCGCCGACCTTTCTACCATAGTCATTTCACTAATATGATTGCAGGTGTTGCTTATGTAAGAGACAATTTTCTTAGTAAGGGTGACCAACTTCTAGCTACTGTACATCTTTTGACTTAATTTCTCATGGGCCTTCTGCCAATTTGATGGTCAACCCTTTTCCCATGGGCCAAATGAAACATTGTATCAAACCAGTCAATACACCCCAGAGGCAAGAAGCCTTCATATGACGCACTTAACAATGGTCTTGTTCATTCCACAGCCACCTGTTGTCTGGTGGAAAATTACCAACAAAATATGCTCAGTGGCCAAGTTAACTTGTTTGACGCTTACAGTTACATAGGCCAAGAGGCCTCAAAACACTTCTAGCTTTTATAGTAAGCAAACTAATTCTACAATTGTTTTCTATAGGATGGATAAAATACTCCATCAATACCAGAGTATGGTCTTTGATTAAATTGTTTAATATTAGTTATTAATTTAACATTTCACCTTAAAAAAAATCACAGTTATTTTCTGTAAAATTAGGATTTTTTTTTTTACAGTGTATAGTGAACTCATTGTCATGTTCAAGAAACCAGTTTGAGATGATTTGAGCTTTGTGACATAGTGCGTTATCCTGCTGGAAGTAGCCATCAGAAGACACTGTGGTCATAAAGGGATGGACATGGTCAGCAACAATATTCAGGTAAGCTGTGGTATTTAAATTGGTAATAACGGCCCAAAGTTACTCCAGGACATTGTAACATTTGCAGAAGCCAAACATTTTGGTTTTGACATGACTAAACATGACATCTTGTGGTTAATTGAGTTATTTTATTTATTCATGTAATAATATGTGTTTCTCTGGTCAGATAAGGGAAATTATGTGAATTAGTATGTCCAATGAATGAATGAGAATGCTTTTGTAGAAGTGTGTGTGCATTTCTCAGATAATTTCAGAATCATGTAGCTGTATTGTTGAAAGTTTACTTTGATGTAGATTTTAGATTTATGTCATATAAAGATGCTGCTGCTATCTTCTGAAAAGTGTGATATTGCTCAGTGTATTGAGAACATTACAGTTATTATGATTATTGTACTGTAGTATCAGTAATCTAACTGATGTACACTGTACAAGTCTGAAATAATTACTTTTTAAAAAAAGTCTCTTATGCTCACCATGGCAGCATTTCATTTATTTATTATTGATCAAAAATACAGTAAAAACAGTAATATTGTGAACTATTATTACAATTTAAAATAACTGTTCTCTCTTCTAATATATTTTGAAATGTAATTTATTCCTGTGATGCAAAGCTGAATTTCCAGCAGCCATTACTCTTCAGTCACATGATCCTTCAGAAATCATTCTTTTGATGTTAATATCAAGACAACAACACTGTTTATTGTATTCACCAGCTTTACTACTGAAAAAGGATTGCCAAAAAAGGAAAAAAGACAAGCTTTTTTTTTTTTTTTTTTTAAAGCAACATCTAGTTTTAAAGAACATGTTTTCACATTATTTCCTCCTTTTGTTGATTTGTCACAAGCATATGATTCTGGAACATTATTATCTTTTATTATCATTAATATCATTATCTTATTATCTTTTACGTACTGAGAGGTTTCTGATTTCATGATGCATAATAACAGAATAAGTAAAATCATTTGACACTGTGATGTGCAAAAAGGAAAGCTTAAAAAAGAATGCTAGGAAAAGAGGGATGAATTTAGTCATCGAACACATTCTTCATACAGCCCATCAGCACTTTCCTTAACCTAAGAAAAAAAAGCAGTGAATATGAAATGAAAGACACAAATTAGTTGTGATAAGAGTTGCAATAATTATCAATGCTATTTAATTATAAATGCTGTTTTTTATTCAAATGACAGGAAAGACTGAACGTACTGCAGTAAAGTCTGTTAATGCGTAGGATGTCATTGCGGCTCATTTTTTTAGCTTCACCAAGCACAACGTTACTGTTAGGAATGGGAATCATGGTTGGCTCATTATTCCTGGAGAAAGCATTCCTAAAACCACACACATAAACAACAGTAAACATTGTTTACTAGGTTTGTATATATATATATATATATATATATATATATATATTCCCAACTGAACTACAGACCACTACAAGAACGCTTACCTTGAATAGTGCATCACAGAGTTGTAGTCATATGGGGTACCCAGATTGTTGGTGTCTGCTTTATTGAAATTGTACTGCATTGCTGTTACAGTGCACAGGAAAGTATTAAGGACTGAAATTGTAAATCTGATAAAAACACAGTGAAGTTTAATCTAGACTTCAGGACATGCAATTGTGACTAAATATAATATGCCCTGTTTTGTGCATTTTATTTTCTTATTGTTTGTTCTATTTTATCATCTTTTTCAACTTTATCTTTTGCAGTCTTTTTAATTGCTTCTTAATATTCATACTTATTACTTTTCATTCTATATATTGATACAATATACTATTAATATTCATATGTATATTATATAATTTAAATACATACTTACATATTTGAAAACATTTTAAAGGTAAAATGTAAGCCTAATTTCAAACATTAATTCAAATTTTTTCCCCAGTTTCTCTGAAGAATTCTAAACAAAAATACCAGGAATGATGTTCTCAAAAAGGATTCGGATGTGTTTGTCACGGTCACTGCGGTTCTGTTCATGATGAAACCCGAGAGCATGAAGGAGTTCGTGCTGAACAATACTGTGATAGACACACCCACGACGCTGGAGAGAAACAACCTGTCCTTCACGTTGGCGGCCCAAATATGAATAGCATCTGTCGACCACATTAGGTTGTACATTTAGCCTATGTAAAAGGAAAGCACATTTACCATATACACAGAAATTGGATAGAAAGGATCCTTAATAGGTTTACCCAGAACGAGACTGTATGCTGAGAAAGTTCCTCTGCCCTTGATGAGGTACGAATCGAATGCAGGAAACCTCCGCAAAAGACTGCATACCTCTTTTAATCACTTTTACGTCATCTGGAGCTGTGGAAGAAATAGACTATTGAACAGAACATGTGACACTGATGAGATGATATCAAGTTTAGTGAACATGGCCACTTACAGTACTGGTTGGAGATGACGTAGGGCACATAGACATTTCCATCTCTGCTTCTATCCCATTTGCACCCACGAGCAGTACATGGATCTGCGTTCTCGAGGCCACTTGCTACGGCGATGTCTCCAAACTTGATCAAAGGCCTATCCAGTTCCAGTCCTGCAGTATAATGCACAATAATTCAGCATGTTGATTCTGGTGATATAATTGTTTTAAATGATAAAGAGAGTTGAGGAATTTGCTATGAACTACTACACAAAAGATGACGATCCATGATCAATTTATAGCCTTCAAACTCGTACCTGCATTTTTGTTGGTTTCAATTATAGTTGACACTGGTATATCATCTTTCTCAGTGATATCACCTGATATATGAATCGGTAAATTATTAATAAAACACTGCAAAATTACATGTTAGTTTTTTTTGTTTTTGTGCATCTTACCTGTCTCCCCGGAGATATTTTCAATTAAATCCTGTTTAAGAATTTAAACATGTATATTACAAACCAATGGTTAAAAAAGAAAAGCTGCTCCCACTGGGAAGATGCTGATGCTGTTATTTTCCATGTCAGATATTGTTGACTGTTCTCACCTGAATAGTACGACTCTGAGCAGGAACAGAGCTCAGCAGTAGAGAGATGACCACCAACAAGTACATGATGAGAGCTTTCTGAGAAACCTCTGGGTCAAACAGAGCTGAGAGTTATATACTCTTCTGAAAGCCTTAACTTCCTTTTCTGTGCAGTAACCCAGCCTTCATGAATTCAGCGCTAAAATACCACATGGTTTAAAAGCAGAAATGTGCTTGTGTTTGTGCAAGCGCTTAAATGAGTAATTCAGTTTTGAGTTAATGATTTTTATTTGTGCTGTAATGTTGTAGGCCTAAATCATTATTTTAAGGTCGATGTCTGCCAGTCCACAAGAAGAGATAATAGAGCCTTTTCCTACATGGCTCCTAAAATGTTGAACAGCCTTCTTGACAATTTATGAGACTATATATATATATATATATATATATACAGTATATAATGCATGTATTCATTTATTTATTTATAAACCAACTGATTTTATTTAGAGAACTAATACCGTTACGAAGCCCAAATCATTTTTAGGTACACCTTGCTTGTACTGGGTTGGAACCCCTTTTGCCTTCAGAACTGCCTTGATTCTTCGTAGCATAGATTCAACAAGGTGCTGGAAACATTCCTCTGAGATTTTGGTCCATATTGACATGATAGCTTTGTACAGTTGCTGCAGATTTGTCAGTGATTTGAAATTGGTGATTGTGGAGGATATTTGAATACACTGTAAAAAACATAAATCGTAAAACAAGAGTCAATGACTGTCAGCTACGGCTGCCAAACAAAAACTGTAAAATTAAAGTAAAATACCCTAATTTGAATAAAGTGCAAAACACTGTTGTTTTACAGGTATATCCTGGATTGTTACTAACAAAACACATTCACTGTAAAACATGAATCTCTTGCATTTAAACAGAAATAGCACACATGCATGAACTAATGTAACTATATATCAGTGCATCAACAACTGCACAGTTACTGTCTCTGAAATAAAGCAACATGCAGTATAACACCAATGTTTTCTGGCTCATCCTGGACTGAAGCACAGGCTCTACTCTTCAGCACAATGGTGACCCACAAAACAGACGATACAGAAACCCTTTAAATCCCAACAGAACATTTCGACTTTAGACTTTATTTCATACTAAAGTTCTTATTGAGAATTAACAGAGGTTTAGATGTTGATGTTTTATTGAAAATAACAAAGTTTGAAGTCACCATTCTGGTGGTCAGTGCTTGCTTTAGTTGGGCTCTTGACCCTTAACTCTTTAACATTAGTATTTTTCTACTTTAATAGTGTGTTCTTGATACATGTTTGTTATAGCAAAGAAGAAAAAAAGCAAGAGGAATTCTGATCAGGTGATGTTGGTTGCTTTTTAGTGACAATATAATCATCGTGAGGTTGTCTGATTCACTGATACCAGAGTATGGTCTTTGATTAAATTGTTTAATATTAGTTATTAATTTAACATTTCACCTTAAAAAAATCACAGTTATTTTCTATAAAATTAGGATTTTTTTTTTTTTTTTTTTTTTTACGGTGTATAGTGAACTCATTGTCATGTTCAAGAAACCAGTTTGAGATGATTTGAGCTTTGTGACATAGTGCGTTATCCTGCTGGAAGTAGCCATCAGAAGACACTGTGGTCATAAAGGGATGGACATGGTCAGCAACAATATTCAGGTAGGCTGTGGTATTTAAATTGGTAATAACGGCCCAAAGTTACTCCAGGACATTGTAACATTTGCAGAAGCCAAACATTTTGGTTTTGACATGACTAAACATGACATCTTGTGGTTAATTGAGTTATTTTATTTATTCATGTAATAATATGTGTTTCTCTGGTCAGATAAGGGAAATTATGTGAATTAGTATGTCCAATGAATGAATGAGAATGCTTTTGTAGAAGTGTGTGTGCATTTCTCAGATAATTTCAGAATCATGTAGCTGTATTGTTGAAAGTTTTCTTTGATGTAAATTTTAGATTTATGTCATATAAAGATGCTGCTGCTATCTTCTGAAAAGTGTGATATTGCTCTGTGTATTGAGAACATTACAGTTATTATGATTATTGTACTGTAGTATCAGTAATCTAACTGATGTACACTGTACAAGTCTGAAATAATTACTTTTTAAAAAAAGTCTCTTATGCTCACCATGGCAGCATTTCATTTATTTATTATTGATCAAAAATACAGTAAAAACAGCTAATATTGTGAACTATTATTACAGTTTAAAATAACTGTTCTCTCTTCTAATATATTTTGAAATGTAATTTATTCCTGTGATGCAAAGCTGAATTTTCAGCAGCCATTACTCTTCAGTCACATGATCCTTCAGAAATCATTCTTTTGATGTTAATATCAAGACAACAACACTGTTTATTGTATTCACCAGCTTTACTACTGAAAAAGGATTGCCAAAAAAGGAAAAAAGACAAGCTGTTATTAAAAAGTAATCCTGCCACAGGAGCCATCAATGATATGGTTGTTTTTTTTTGTTTGTTTGTTTTTGTTTTTTTTAGCAACATCTAGTTTTAAAAAGCATTGAGTTCACATTATTTGCTCCTTTTGTTGATTTGTCACAAGCATCTGATACTGGAACATTATTATCTTTTATGTACAATAGAATAAGTAAAATCATTTGACACTGTGATGTGCAAAAAGGAAAGCTTTAAAAAGAATGCTAGGAAAAAAAGGATGAACAAACACGTTCTTCATACAGCCCATCAGCACTTTTCTTAACCTGTGAAAAAAAGAAAAAAAAAAGAAGCAAAAAATATGAAATGAAAGACAATAATTGTAAAGACCACCAGCCTGCTTGACATGCTTAGCCTAGTGGTCTAAGGTGGAGTTTTCAGAATGGAATGGAATCACAAATGCTGTTTTTCATTCAAGTGACAGGAAAGGCTAAACGTACTGCAGTAAAGTCTGTTAATGCGTTGGATGTCATTGTTGCTCATTTGTTTAGCTTCACCAAGCACAACGTTACTGTCAGGAATGGGAATCATGGTTGGCTGATTATTCCAGGAGAAAGCGTACCTAAAACCACACACATAAAGAAACAACAGTAAACATTGTTTACTACGTTTTTAGCACATCCAATATACATATATATATATATATTTTTTTTTTTTTTTTTTTTTTTTTCTTTCTTCCCACTTAGCTAGAACAAGAACGCTTACCTTGAATAGTGCATCACAGAGTTGTAGTCATATGGGGTACCCAGATTGTTGGTGTCTGCTTTATTGAAATTGTACTGCATTGCTGTTACAGTGCACAGGAAAGTATTAAGAACTGTAATTGTAAATCTGGTAAAAACACAGTGAAGTTTAATCTAGACGTCAGGACATGCAGTTGTGACTAAATGTAATATGCCCTGTTTTATGCATTTTGTTTTCTTATTGTTTGTTCTATTTTATCATATTTTTTAACTTTATCTTTTGCAGTCTTCTAAATTGCTTCTTTATATTCATACTTATTACTTTTCATTCTATATATTTATACAATATACTATTTATATTCATATGTATATTATATATTTTAAAAACATATTTACATGTTTGTAAACCATTTTAAAAAGGTAAAAATGTAAGCCTAATTTCAAACATAAAAAGTTTCTCTGAAGAATTCTAAACAAAAATACCAGGATAGATGTTCTCATAAAGGATTCGGATGTGTTGGTCACGGTCACTGCGGTTCTGTTCATGATGAAACCCGAGAGCATGAAGGAGTTCGTGCTGAACAACAAAGTGATAGACACACCCAGGACGCTGGAGAGAAACAACCTGTCCTCCACGTTGGCGGCCCAAATATGAATAGCATCTGTCGACCACATAACACATTAGGTTGTATATTAAGCCTATGTAAAAGGAAAGCACATTTACCATATACACAGAAATTGGATAGAAAGGATCCTTAATAGGTTTACCCAGAACGAGACTGTATGCTGAGAAAGTTCCTCTGCCCTTGATGAGGTACGAATCGAATGCAGGAAACCTCCGCAAAAGACTGCATACCTCTTTTAATCACTCTTACTTCATCTGGAGCTGTGGAAGAAATAGACTATTGAACAGAACATGTGACACTGATGAGATGATATCAAATTTAGTGAACACGGCCACTTACAGTACTGGTTGGAGATGACGTAGGGCACATAGACATTTCCATCTCTGCTTCTATCCCATTTGCACCCACGAGCAGTACATGGATCTGCGTTCTCGAGGCCGCTTGCTACGGCGATGTCTCCAAACTTGATCAAAGGCCTATCCAGTTCCAGTCCTGCAGTATATTGCACAATAATTCAGCATGTTGATTCTGGTGATATAATTGTTTTAAATGATAAAGAGAGTTGAGGAATTTGCTATGAACTACTACACAAAAGATGACGATCCATGATCAATTTATAGCCTTCAAACTCGTACCTGCATTTTTGTTGGTTTCAATTATAGTTGACACTGGTATATCATCTTTCTCAGTGATATCACCTGATATATGAATCAGTAAATTATTAATAAAACACTGCAAAATTACATGTTAGTTTTTTTCTTTTTGTGCATCTTACCAGTCTCCCCGGAGATATTTTCAATTAAATCCTGTTTAAGAATTTAGACATGTATATTAGAAACCAGTGGTTAAAAATGAAAAGCTGCTCCCACTGGGAAGATGCTGATGCTATTATTTTCCATGTCGGATATTGTTGACTGTTCTCACCTGAATAGTACGACTCTGAGCAGGAACAGAGCTCAGCAGTAGAGAGATGACCACCAACAAGTACATGATGAGAGCTTTCTGAGAAACCTCTGGGTCAAACAGAGCTGAGAGTTATATACTCTTCTGAAAGCCTTAACTTCCTTTTCTGTGCAGTAACCCAGCCTTCATGAATTCAGCGCTAAAATACCACATAGTTTAAAAGCAGAAATGTGCTTGTGTTTGTGCAAGCGCTTAAATGAGTAATTCAGTTTTGAGTTTTAATGATTTTTATTTGTGCTGTAATGTTGTAGGCCTAAATCATTATTTTAAGGTCGATGTCTGCCAGTCCACAAGAAGAGATAATAGAGCCTTTTCCTACATGGCTCCTAAAATGTTGAACAGCCTTCTTGATAATTTATGAGACTCTCTCTATATATATATATATATATATATACAGTATATAATGCATGTATTCATTTATTTATTTATAAACCAACTGATTTTATTTAGAGAATTAATACCGTTCTGAGCGCAAATCATTTTAGGTACACCTTGCTTGTACTGGGTTGGAACCCATTTTGCCTTCAGAACTGCCTTGATTCTTCGTAGCATAGATTCAACAAGGTGCTGGAAACATTCCTCTGAGATTTTGGTCCATATTGACATGATAGCTTTGTACAGTTGCTGCAGATTTGTCAGTGATTTGAAATTGGTGATTGTGGAGGATATTTGAATACACTGTAAAAAACATAAATCGTAAAACAAGAGTCAATGACTGTCAGCTACGGCTGCCAAACAAAAACCGTAAAATTAAAGTAAAATATACTAATTTAAATAAAGTGCAAAACACTGTTGTTTTACAGGTATATTCTGGGTTATTACTAACAAAACATGTTCACTGTAAAATGGGAATCTCTTGCATTTAACCAGAAATAACACACATGCATGAATTAATGTAGTTATTTACCAGTGCATCAACAACTGCACAGTTACTGTCTCTGAAATAAAGCAACATGCAGTATAACACCAATGTTTTCTGGCTCATCCTGGACTGAAGCACAGGCTCTACTCTTCAACACAATGGTGACCCACAAAACAGACGATACAGAAACCCTTTAAATCCCAACAGAACATTTTGACTTTAGACTTTATTTCATACTAAAGTTCTTATTGAGAATTAACAGAGGTTTAGATGTTGATTTTTTTTTTTTGAAAATAACAAAGTTTGAAGTCACCATTCTGGTGGTCAGTGCTTGCTTTAGTTGGGCTCTTGACCCTTAACTCTTTAACATTAGTTTTTTTCTACTTTAACAGTTTGTTTTTGATACATGTTTGTTATAGCAAAGAAGAAAAAAAGCAAGAGGAATTCTGATCAGGTGATGTTGGTTGCTTTTTAGTGACAATATAATCATCGTGAGGTTGTCTGATTCACTGATACCAGAGTATGGTCTTTGATTAAATTGTTTAATATTAGTTATTAATTTAACATTTCACCTTAAAAAAAATCACAGTTATTTTCTGTAAAAATAGGATTTTTTTTTTTTTTTACGGTGTATAGTGAACTCATTGTCATGTTCAAGAAACCAGTTTGAGATGATTTGAGCTTTGTGACATAGTGCGTTATCCTGCTGGAAGTAGCCATCAGAAGACACTGTGGTCATAAAGGGATGGACATGGTCAGCAACAATATTCAGGTAGGCTGTGGTATTTAAATTGGTAATAACGGCCCAAAGTTACTCCAGGACATTGTAACATTTGCAGAAGCCAAACATTTTGGTTTTGACATGACTAAACATGACATCTTGTGGTTAATTGAGTTATTTTATTTATTCATGTAATAATATGTGTTTCTCTGGTCAGATAAGGGAAATTATGTGAATTAGTATGTCCAATGAATGAATGAGAATGCTTTTGTAGAAGTGTGTGTGCATTTCTCAGATAATTTCAGAATCATGTAGCTGTATTGTTGAAAGTTTTCTTTGATGTAGATTTTAGATTTATGTCATATAAAGATGCTGCTGCTATCTTCTGAAAAGTGTGATATTGCTCTGTGTATTGAAAACATTACAATTATTATGATTATTGTACTGTAGTATCAGTAATTTAACTGATGTACACTGTACAAGTCTGGAATAATTACTTTTTATTTTATTTTATTTTTTATGCTTTTTATGCTTTTACCATGGCAGCATTTCATGAATTTATTATTGATCAAAAATACAGTAAAAACAGTAATATTGTGAACTATTATTACAATTTAAAATAACTGTTCTCTCTTCTAATATATTTTGAAATGTAATTTATTCCTGTGATGCAAAGCTGAATTTTCAGCAGCCATTACTCTTCAGTCACATGATCCTTCAGAAATCATTCTTTTGATGTTAATATCAAGACAACAACACTGTTTATTGTATTCACCAGCTTTACTACTGAAAAAGGATTGCCAAAAAAGGAAAAAAGACAAGCTGTTATTAAAAAGTAATCCTGCCTCCTGCCACAGGAGCCATCAATGATATGTTTTTGTTTTTTTTAGCAACATCTAGTTTTAAAAAGCATTGAGTTCACATTATTTGCTCCTTTTGTTGATTTGTCACAAGCATCTGATACTGGAACATTATTATCTTTTATGTACTGAGAGGTATCTGATTTTAGGATGCATAATAATAGAATAAGTAAAATCATTTGACACTGTGATGTGCAAAAAGGAAAGCTTTAAAAAGAATGCTAGGAAAAAAAGGATGAACAAACACGTTCTTCATACAGCCCATCAGCACTTTTCTTAACCTGTGAAAAAAAGAAAAAAAAAAAGAAGCAAAAAATATGAAATGAAAGACAATAATTGTAAAGACCACCAGCCTGCTTGACATGCTTAGCCTAGTGGTCTAAGGTGGAGTTATCAGAATGGAATGGAATCACAAATGCTGTTTTTCATTCAAGTGACAGGAAAGGCTGAACGTACTGCAGTAAAGTTTGTTAATGCGTTGGATGTCATTGTTGCTCATTTGTTTAGCTTCACCAAGCACAACGTTACTGTCAGGAATGGGAATCATGGTTGGCTCATTATTAATGGAGAAAGCGTACCTAAAACCACACACATAAAGAAACAACAGTAAACATTGTTTACTACGTTTTTAGCACATCCAATATACATATATATATATATATATATATATATATATATATATATATATATATATATTTTATTTTTTTTTTTTTATTATTTTTTTTTTCTTCCCACTTAGCTAGAACAAGAACGCTTACCTTGAATAGTGCATCACAGAGTTGTAGTCATATGGGGTACCCAGATTGTTGGTGTCTGCTTTATTGAAATTGTACTGCATTGCTGTTACAGTGCACAGGAAAGTATTAAGAACTGTAATTGTAAATCTGGTAAAAACACAGTGAAGTTTAATCTAGACTTCAGGACATGCAATTGTGACTAAATGTAATATGCCCTGTTTTATGCATTTTGTTTTCTTATTGTTTGTTCTATTTTATCATCTTTTTCAACTTTATCTTTTGCAGTCTTCTTAATCGCTTCTTTATATTCATACTTATTACGTTTCATTCTATATATTTATACAATATACTATCAATATTCATATGTATATTATATAATTTAAATACATATTTACATGTTTGAAAACCATTTTAAAAAGGTAAAAATGTAAGCCTAAAAAAGTTTCTCTGAAGAATTCTAAACAAAAATACCAGGATAGATGTTCTCATAAAGGATTCGGATGTGTTTGTCACGGTCACTGCGGTTCTGTTCATGATGAAACCCGAGAGCATGAAGGAGTTCGTGCTGAACAGTACTGTGATAGACACACCCACGACGCTGGAGAGAAACAACCTGTCCTTCACTTTGGCGGCCCAAATATGAATAGCATCTGTCGACCACATTAGGTTGTACATTTAGCCTATGTAAAAGGAAAGCACATTAACCATATACACAGAAATTGGATAGAAAGGATCCTTGATAGGTTTACCCAGAAAGAGACTGTATGCTGAGAAAGTTCCTCTGCCCTTGATGAGGTATGAATCGAATGCAGGAAACCTCCGCGAAAGACTGCATACCTCTTTTAATCACTTTTACTTCATCTGGAGCTGTGGAAGAAATAGACTATTGAACAGAACATGTGACACTGATGAGATGATATCAAATTTAGTGAACATGGCCACTTACAGTACTGGTTGGAGATGACGTAGGGCACATAGACATTTCCATCTCTGCTTCTATCCCATTTGCACCCACGAGCAGTACATGGATCTGCGTTCTCGAGGCCGCTTGCTACGGCGATGTCTCCAAACTTGATCAAAGGCCTATCCAGTTCCAGTCCTGCAGTATAATGCACAATAATTCAGCATGTTGATTCTGGTGATATAATTGTTTTAAATGATAAAGAGAGTTGAGGAAATTTGCTATGAACTACTACACAAAAGATGACGATCCATGATCAATTTATAGCCTTCAAACTCGTACCTGCATTTTTGTTGGTTTCAATTATAGTTGACACTGGTATATCATCTTTCTCAGTGATGTCACCTGATATATGAATTGCTAAATTATTAATAAAACACTGCAAAATTACATGTTTTTTTTTTTCTGTGCATCTTACCAGTCTCCCCGGAGATATTTTCAATTAAATCCTGTTTAAGAATTTAGACATGTATATTAGAAACCAATGGTTAAAAATGAAAAGCTGCTCCCACTGGGAAGATGCTGATGCTATTATTTTCCATGTCAGATATTGTTGACTGTTCTCACCTGAATAGTACGACTCTGAGCAGGAACAGAGCTCAGCAGTAGAGAGATGACCACCAACAAGTACATGATGAGAGCTTTCTGAGAAACCTCTGGGTCAAACAGAGCTGAGAGTTATATACTCTTCTGAAAGCCTTAACTTCCTTTTCTGTGCAGTAACCCAGACATCAAAATACCTAAATACCACACTAAAATACCACATGGTTTAAAAGCAGAAATGTGCTTGTGTTTGTGCAAGCGCTTAAATGAGTAATTCAGTTTTGAGTTAATGATTTTTATTTGTGCTGTAATGTTGTAGGCCTAAATCATTATTTTAAGGTCGATGTCTGCCAATCCACAAGAAGAGATAGAGCCTTTTCCTACATGGCTCCTAAAATGTTGAACAGCCTTCTTGACAATTTATGAGACTATATATATATATATATATATATATATATATACAGTATATTATGCATGTATTTGTTTATTTTTTTTATAAACCAACTGATTTTATTTAGAGAATTAATACCATTACGAAGCCCAAATCATTTTTAGGTACACCTTGCTTGTACTGGGTTGGAACCCATTTTGCCTTCAGAACTGCCTTGATTCTTCGTAGCATAGATTCAACAAGGTGCTGGAAACATTCCTCTGAGATTTTGGTCCATATTGACATGATAGCTTTGTGATTTGTCAGTGATTTGAGATTGGTGATTGTGGAGAATATTTGAGGATAGTGAACTCATTGTCATGTTCAAGAAACCAGTTTGAGATGATTTGAGCTGTATGATATACACTGTAAAAAAAAAATCCTAATTTTACGGAAAATAACTGTGATTTTTTTTTACGTTCATTTTCTTTCATTTTAAATTATACTCAAAACTCTGTACAATTACAAACAATGTATGTAAATTAACAACTCGGCTGTTATTTTATGTATTATGACATTAATGAAAAATTACAGTAATTCACATATTTTTTTACAGAAAATTTACTGTATTTTTTATACAGTATTTTTTCTGTTTTCTTAAATTACAAACAAATGTATGTAAAATTACAAAAATAATCAGTAATTAAACAGGAACAAAACAGTCAAATGAATGGCAGCTAATTTAAATAAACCGAAAAACACTGTTATTTTACAGGTATTTCCTGAATTATTACGATCAAACACCTTCACTTTAAAAAAATCGTAAAAAAAAAAAAAAAAAAAGTCAAAGACTGGCAGCAGCGGCTACCAAACAAAAACTGTAAAATTAAAGTAAAATATCCTAATTTAAATAAACCAAAAAACATAGTTATTTTACAGGTATACCTTCACTTTAAAAAAAATCCTAAAAAAAAAAAAAAACGGTCAATGACTGGCAGCTATGGCTGCCAAACAAAAACCATAAAATTAAAGTAAAATATTCTAATTTAAATAAAGTGCAAAAAACTTTAACAAAAATTTGCTTTAAATGTTAAAAAATACTGTTTTTTTACAGGTGTTTCCTGATTTGATTCAAATGACTGGCAACAACGGAACATTAAACACTAACAGATCTCTCAAGATCTCAGCATCTTCACTTATTACAGACTTTATTTCTTTTATACAAAGGTTTGTATTGAGAATTAACAAAGATTTACATTATTTTTATTAAAAAAAAAAAAAGTTTGATGTCACCGTTATGGAGGTAAGTGTTTGCTTTAGTTGGGCTCCTGACCCTCGACTTTTTCCATGTTGGTTTTTCTCTGATTGCTTTAACTGATTGTGTTTTTAGTAGCGAAAGATGCAGGAAAATCTCTGATCAGATGATTTTGGCTACTTATTGATGATATAGTTAGCAGGAAGTGGCTTGATTCACTGTTTTCACATAGTGTCAAATTTCTGAGAATATTAACTGTTAGTTTAATATGATTTGCTGTGATATAGTGGAATCATTAGAATAACCTGGTATTCAGATTTTTAAGTCATTATGCAGAAAAAGTTTTCAACCATTTTTTTTTTTTTTTGGGTGCACAGAAACATCAATAATCAACATATGAATCTCAACAATGGTGACAATCAAACCTTTTTTGTGACGTTGTGTGTTGATCTGAATTTTTTTTTTTTTTTTTTTTGTCACCATTGTTGAGATTCATACGCTGATTCTTGATGTCTGTGTGAGTCTGCATGACCTTGACACAACATTTTCTCCATAATGATTTAATAAAATTGTATTACAGTACAGCAGTATTGACATGTGAAACTACAACTAATAGAAAACAATTTAGTCCACTTTATGATGACTATATCATCTTTTGCTATAACAAATGTGTATCAGACACACACAGTTAAAGCAGCCAGAGAAATACTAATGTTGAAGAGTCAAGGGTCAAGAGCCCAACTAAAGCAAGCACTGACCACCAGAATGGTGACTTCAAACTTTATTATTTTATTCAATAAAACATCAACAACTAAACCTCTGTTAATTCTCAATAAGAACTGAAATAAGGTCTGGATTGTAATAAGTGAAGATGCTGAGATCTTAAGAGATCTGTTAGTGTATCATGTTCTGTTGGGATTTAAAGGGTTTCTGTATCGTCTGTTTTGTGGGTCACCATTGTGTTGAAGAGTAGAGCCTGTGCTTCAGTCCAGGATGAGCCAGAAAGCATTGGTGTTATACTGCATGTTGCTTTATTTCAGAAGCAGTAACATATAGTTACATTAATTCATTCATGTGTGCTCTTTTTGGTTAAATACAAGAGATTCACATTTTGCAGGGAATGTGTTTTGTTAGTAACAATCCAGGATGTGTAAAACAACAGGGTTTTTTTCTGTAAGAGTGTTTTGCACTTTATTTAAATTAGGATATTTTACATTTATTTTACAGACTTTGATTGGCAGCCGTTGCTGAAAGTCATTTGACTGTTTTTTTTTTTTTTTTTAAGATTGTTTTGCAGTGAAGGTGTTTTATTGTAATAATTCAGGGAATACCTGTAAAATAAGTGTTTTTCTGTAGAAAAATTTTAATGAAAATTTCTGTTAAAGTTTTTTACACTTTATTTAAATTAGAATATTTTACTTTAATTTTAAGGTTTTTGTTTGGCAGCCGTAGCTGACAGTCATTGACCATTTTTTTACGATTTATTTTTTTTACAGTGTAGTGTGTTATCCTGCTGCATGTTTTCATGTAGTTAATGCCAAATTCTGATCTTACCATCTAAAATGTTGCAGCAGTAATCGAGACTCATCAGACCAGGCAACGTTTTTCCAATTGTGGCCTCAGTTTCCTGTTTTTATCTGACAGGATTGGCACACGGTGTGGTCTCCTATCTGCTTCAAGGTTTAACGTGTCGTGTGTTCAGAGATTCCTCTCTGCAGACCTCAGCTGTAACAAGTGGTTATTTGTGTTGTTGACTTTCTATCAGCTCAGACTAGTCTGGCCATTCTCCTCTGACCTCTGGCATCAACGAGGCATTTTTGCCCACATAACTGCTGATATTCTTTTTCTATTAACCCTAGAGATGGTTGTGCGTGCAAATCCCAGTAGATCAGCAGTTTCTGAAATACTCAGACCAGCCCATCTGGCTGCAACAACCATGCCACATTCAAAGTCACTTAAATCACCTTTCTTCCTCTATTCTGATGCTCAGTTTGAACTTCGACATATCGTCTCGACCATGTCCACATGCCAAAATGCATGAGTTGCTGCCATGTGATTGCCTGATTAGATTTGTGTTAATGGCAGTTAAACAGTGTACCTAATAAAATAACCGGTGAGTGTATTAAAGTTTATAATAGCCAATTATACAATAAATATAATTTATTATTATTAATATAATACATATAATTTTGCATGTTATTTTAAAATACAAAATATATACACGTTCCTTGCCTGTGAGAAATGATACACAGTAGTGTTTGTAATGGAGTGAAATAAGAGTAAAATAATATTTAATTATTTATTTATGTATTTTTAAATAAATATCCACTCTTAGATAAACACTGATTATAACTCAGCTCCATTTACTACTACTCATTTCTATAGGTAAATGTAGATTTTTATTAATTAAGACAGAAACACCAACCATTATTCTTCATATCTTCATGTTGTAAGCTGTTGGGAAACTTTTCAAACAAAATTAGCATTTTCACACTGCAATACCTCCCCACAGCAGACCACAAACCTGGTTTACAAAGAGGAAGCTTTTATGTCTCGGGTTTACTGTTAACCAGATGTTGAGTCAAGTGATGTGAAGTGAACCTTTTCTTCCTAAAAAGGATGTGGAAATATTTCAAAAGATGCCTTGCACAAACTTTACAGTTCTACATATTGATATGAAACATTTGCTCCATCAAATTTCATCATTTAACAGACCCTCATTTCAAAAGAAGAGGACCTTGAGCAAACCTTTCAATGTAAGAGAAGGCTGATCGCTGACACACAAACCATAAGATAGACAAAGAGCAATGTTATGTATTTCTTTTATTCAGTTTTAGAACATTCCATCTCTATGTCAAACTACCTAAAAGTTACAACCCTCAAATGATTTAAAAACTGTGAATTAAAAACAGCCTCAACTCTAAGGGTTTATAAAATGATGCTAATCACATAAAGTGAATCTGTAAAGTATTTAGTCCTCCATTGAATAGTGAAATGTCAGTTTTCCAAGTTTGATAACACAAAGACTAATTTTTGTTCCATTCTGAAAAAAGAAACATATATACATACAAACGTATACATACAAACTATAAATGCATTTCCTTATCAATGTTATTCAAAGCAGACAGCAATTTCACCCTGTGCTGACAAAGCTTTCAAAATGTTATTGTTTTTAATGAATTAATAAGAGAAGGAAGGACTGCAGTAGAGTCTGTTAACACGCAGAACATCATTTGAACTCATCTTCTCAGCTCGGCCAATAGACACGCTACTGTCAGAAATAGGGATGATGGTTGGATCTCTGTTCTTGGAGAAGGCAAACCTAAAACCACACAAACACACGCACTCCAGTATCAAACACATTCCAGAGGCACACTTGTTTAGCTGTTACAAGCATTTTTTTCAGCCGTTTTTGGGGTATCCAGATATTTTTCTGACTAAACTGCAGAAAAACTTGCCTTCCATAGTGCATTACAGAGTTGTAGTCATAGGCAGTCTCCAGGTTTTTAGTCTTGATTTTGTCAAAGTTTTGCTCCTGCCCCATTACAGTGAATAGCAATCAAAAAGGAACAATATTCAGTCATATTAAAAATCAGTAAATACTCTAATCTCCTACTTCTGCTTTAAAACTCCATAGCACAAACTTTAGTGACTTTTAGCGGTATTTAATACCAAAAGCTTCTCCACACTCGTTGAGAAGATTTGCAACTACAGCGTAAAGGGTTTAGAACACAACCAGTATACCAATCAGATGTACCAGGAATTATGTTTTTAAAAAGGATTTGGACGTGATCGTCGCGATCACTGCGGTTGTGATCGTGGTGAAAGCCCAGTGTGTGAAGCAGCTCATGCTGCACTATATTCAGGGAGATGCATCCAGCACAGTCCTGAGACACAGTCTGACCTCCGATGCGACGGCCAACAAAAGAGTAGCACCTATGGATCACACATAATGGAAGAATTCAAACTTTACTTATAGAATTCAGTACACGTACGAATACAGTTCTCCTGGAGGAACCTGTATTTACAGTATGTATCTTGCTGGTCGATTTCTCAAAAGATCTCAAGCCTTGAAAAATTATGTCCTTCTCCCGGGAGGCTGTTGGAGAGTTCAGATATTAAAAATGGCTTGAACAGTTATGATGTAGTACAAGGTTTTAAGTGAGCTAAGAGCAGTCTCTCACAGTATTCATCAGAGATGACATATGGCACAAGGACTTGTCCACTTTTGCTTCTTTCCCGTTTGCACCCACCAGCTGTGCATGGACCAGCAATTTCTAAGCCTGTTGCTACAGCGATGTCTCCAAACATGATTGAGGGCTCATTCAGTCCCTGTCCTGTATGCATAAAGCACAGAAATTCACTCAACATGCTAATTCTGGGAACATCATAACGAGCTTGTACCTCATCAAGGATAATTAATAATATTATTTCCTTTCTTTCCTCTCTTTATTGTTGATCAATGTCCTCTCTTTATTGAGCTGCTGAAATAAAAAATAAATACTTACCTGCATGTTTGTTGGTCCTTTCAATTATAGCTGTCACTGATATATCATTTGTCCACTGCTGTTATCTGAGAACCGGTGTTAGTTTATTGAAGCGTTAATAATACAGTAAAATATAAAGATGTTAATTATACTGCACATGGCAATTAGTCATATTACTGAAAATAATTTCTTACCAATCTCTTCAGAGCTCTTTTCAAAGATGTCCTGTTTACGCATAAACATTTTGAACATATGATGGTTAGAATCCCCTAAATAAAAAAGTTCACAGGCAAGCTACTGAGATTACTGATTACTGATATTGTTTTCCATTTCACCTGTTAGTGACATTTCTGTTCTTACCTCAATAGAGCGACTCTGGGCTTGAAAAGAGCTCAGCAGAAGACAGATGGCCACCACCAACAGAAACATCATGACAGCTCCCAGAAAAGTTGTTCTGGAATATATATACAGATTTTATAATGGAAAAGTAAATTTATCAGACTTAGTTTCTTTCTTTCTCTCTCTCTCTCTCTCTCTCTGTAAATGGAGATTTGCAACCTGACAAAACAAAAAACCTGGATTCTGCTTTTCAAACTGCCAATATGTTTTGAACAAAATGCTTCCATGAGAAAAGAGATAAGAAAAAAGATAAGTCAAAAGTAACTCAATGAAATTTTTGAATATACTGCTGAGCATCTCCATAAGTTACATGTACCTATAGGCCTATATGTGCATTATGGTTGTTCAAATTATCTATCAATTAGATTTTGATACATCACATTTACATTCTGAAATGTAAACTGAAATATCCTCTGATTCACCCCCCTTACAAACATTTCTGTATATCTCATCCCTGTTGGGTAAGAGATCAAAAGAAGACACTCACCTCACATTGGTTCAGAATGAATCCAGCTTCCTGCTTCGTCTCTTAAATGCTTGTCATTAAAATTTAATTCCACCACCTGTCAAATAAGAATTTACAGACAATCTCAGACGATTTATGAAACCACTTAATGATTCAGAGATGTACAGATACACAGTTCTGTCTGATGAAAGAGTATTTGAGCACCAGGCTTATAACGCAGCATTAACCTATTCAGACCCATACTGAATTAAAATGATATGCACATTTCAATTTTATAAGGAAAAAAAATCTTTCAGCTAAGATTTTAGCTGGGGTCTGTTTTCAGAAATCATGCAAAGAATGTAAACAGAAACATGAAATGATGAATGTGAATATGAAATTTAAATATATTAAATTCAAATGTATATTCTGTCGTGAAAATGGCAAAGTTTAAAGCTACTAATAGCTAATAGCTAAAAGCTTCATAATACTTTTTTTTTTTATTTTACTAGAGCAGAGAGAATTCAGCAGTTTTACTAGAGTAGAAAACAAGGCAAGGCAGCAGGAACCCATGCAACTCATATGGGCTTACTTTTCTTGCATACAGGCACAGCTGTGTCTGTTAATGTGATGTAATCGTGCGCCACCTGCCGGATAATGAAGAAAAAGCTCCCAGTCCCAGTCAGGTGATCAATGTAGGCGAGTAACCTCATCACGTGATAAGTCAGTGTTGCCATGTCCGCTTTTTATAAGCGACTTTGTTCTTGTTTTTTTTTTTTGTTTTGTTTTTTTTATATTAACTCGCTCATAAATATAGGAAATGGGCTGCGGTTTTTAGCAATTAAGAATAAAGTAACGTATCGGGTATTAGTTGCCCCAGGTACTACACGAAAGTATGGCCAACCAATAATAACAGTTGTCACCTGCCGTTCTTGCAGCTTTCTACAATGGCCTAATATATCATGATTAATCGCCTGGATTTGTTTTTGCTTTCTCCAGCCCCTCACTTACCCCATTATACACTTTACCCACAGGTGTGTGGGCGCACGCGAGAGAAATGTAAATTGATTTCATAGATAGTTGTAGGCCAGTTTAGGCTGAAAGCTGTATTTTTTGTAAATTATTTAATAAGATCAGTGAAATCTGGCAATCATCGGCGGTACCAAAACTGAAATGAATTGTTTAGGTCTATTGTTCGTGAGGAAAATTCCTTATTTTAGGCTTCGATTGTAATTCTAATTTTGTTTGGGGTTTTTCATTTAGCGAAATCTGGCAACACTGTTTTGCTCGTATCACTACCAGCGGACCTTCTCTGTCAAGGAGGGGGACGTTTCGGATTGTCTTAGTAATGGCGGACACATGTGGCCAAGTCCTCCTTGGGTCTGGACTAACAGTCCTTTCCCACCCTCTTATGTACATCAAGGTTTTAGTTCAGGTAAGATTTACACAATAATGACAGCAGCAGCAAGTTCACGACTGCACATGCGCTGCTGTCGAGCAGTTTCGATAGCATGTTGATAAGTGTTAGCCAGTTGGTTTGTTAACAGTAACCTGTTTAATACATGTGGTAATATTTCCTTCTGAGACATGAGCATCTTTGTGTGCAGTAGATGTGTTTACAGGGACAAAGGTGTTGATTCTCATTGTGTGGTTATTGGTTGTTCTACCAGGGTTATTGACCCCTGTCTATCTAATGTGTGAGTTAATTCTCTGAAAGGTCAACCTGTAAGGTCTGTCAGAAATCATTTTTTTTTTTTTTTAGCAATTTTAACATATATAGCAACAACTCGTACTATTCTAGTGTATAATCTTATGTCCCCTGAAAACAATGAGAGCAGCATATTCACACCAGTTTCTGGTGTCATTCATTGTTGTGGTAAAGCACGTCTGTCTTTCGGGATATTGATTAAGTTTACTGCAGGTTGTTGTGGTTTTTATTAACATTAAGGCAGTGTGCTCTACATTTACACTGTATTGCAGTCTGATAACAAATGTATCTACAGTGTAGTAGGCAAACACTGATGTCAGCCCATTTGTTTTTTGTGTAAAAGTGAAAGAAAATTGATTCTGCAAAATAATACAAGCTTTTTTATTTTTGTAATCTTAATGAGGTTTATACCTCATTCATTTCACTTTGTTTACTTCTGATATATAATGACAGGTTTTCACAGTAATGTTATAAAAGTCTGCCTTTCTTCCAATTCAGATATTGTGTAATATAACAATACTGCAAGAAAGGGCCTTGTGTCTACATATGCTTACTTTCAGGGACAATAAAATGTATTGTGAATCAATTTCACACCTGTCTTTAATGGCACACTAACTTACTTATATCTTTGAAAATATAGGTTGGACATGAACCTCTTCCTCCTACTCTAGGCAGGAATATGTTTGGTCGACAAGTGTACCAGCTTCCAGGGCTCTTTGCATATGGTATGATAAAGTGAATGGTTGCTTTTACAATGTGTCTACGTTGCCATTCATTTATATGGTCTCCAATGTGTTTAAGAATTCTGGAAAATGCATGCAGTTCTTACGCTTACATTTGTGTCTTTCAGCCAAACACATCATCAAAACTGATGGGAAATCAGGCCTGTTTAAGGGTCTCACTCCGAGGCTTTGTGCTGGGACCATTGGCACCATTGTCCACAGTAAAGTCTTGCAGGTACGATATGCACACCAGGTTCTTCAGAGGTTTATTTCTTGTAGACCTCTTTTATAAGAAAGTGTCTGCTAAGAATGAAAATAGAAAGGATTTTTGTTATCATACAGAATATGCCGAGAATGTATTAACTGTGTGAAAGATACCAGAGAACTTTTTGGATTGTTGCATGTAAAGTAAAGTGATGTACGTTAAGGTTGGAATCGCCAGTCTCCAGATTTTGGGAAGTCTGAATTGATTGTTTTTGCAGAAAATCGTGTGGTGTATGATGGACACAAACTGCATATTATTATTATTATTGCTATTATTGTTTTTGTAAGCTTCAGTTCAGACTATGATTCCATTCATTTGGAGGATATCAAACATGTTTGCAATTTTGAGCTGATTTTAGAGCGCAATGTTTTTATTTGTCATAGCCAGGCATTGATTTCATATCCTATAGCAACAATGTGCATGTTTCTGTGAGTTTGTTGTAGGGCTGTCATGATTCCTCGATTAAATTCGAGTACTCATTTAAAAAAAATCCTCTATTACAATTTACCCGTGTTGAGTAACCTGCAAAATACCAGAATTGGCTTATTCCATGGACGAGAATCCACAAACCGTATCATTTCTAAGGCTTAGATCTTTGCTTAGGTCTTTTTTATTACCACAAAAAATGTAGATCCGATTATTTGATTAATCGTCAAAATAATCGATTCGACCGATTACTCGATTACCAAAATAATCATTACTAGTGACAGCCCTAGTTTGTTGTGTTTGGAATGGCTTTAAAGTCTGAAAGTGTGTAATCCTGTCATTTAGTGTATGATGCCTATAAGTCAGCAAGGGTATGATGCTTTGTATAAAATTCGTGTAGTGTATTCCAGCCTTTAGTTAGATTTCTGTCACTGTGGTCTGTGCAGGGTGTTGCCGGCTGTATGTTGTTCAGACTGTTGCAATGTGACTTATGTTGATCTGGCTGGGCACAGTAGAGCAGAAGTTATTTATACTCCGTTTTATCTGGCTCTAACCTTTTGTTATAACCCACAGAAGTGCCAGGAGGAAAAAATTGAGGTAAGAACA
Organism: Hypophthalmichthys nobilis; assembly: GCA_037950665.1. NCBI lineage: Eukaryota > Metazoa > Chordata > Actinopteri > Cypriniformes > Xenocyprididae > Hypophthalmichthys > Hypophthalmichthys nobilis. The sequence goes on along the minus strand of CM075470.1, from coordinate 32,589,845 downwards.
CATTCGTGTTTACAGAAGTATTATTTTAGTGCTTGAATCGGCACATGCATCCCCCCTTTTTGTTTTCTTTAACTTTGGCTGTCATTGCTGCAGTCTGTTGCACATTTGTGTGTGAGGTGATATAATAGTAATATCTCTTCAACCCTCTCAGGTGGTGGGAAGCGGCCAGAAAGCAGAGGATGGTTCTCTGCAACATGTAGTAAATGAGGTGAGACACATAAAGCAGAATTTAAGAATTATATGTAAATCTTGTATGTAGGCGAATGCCTGTTCACACGGTCAATTATTTCAAACGGAAAATATTTCAAAACAGACTTTCATGTTTGCACCATTCATTGTTTTCTGAAACATTTTGTGTATTTCTGCTGTTTTTTCTACTTTCCTCTTTTTTATTTGTCTTCTCAGACCACTAAAGAGATGATTGCGCGCTCATGTGCTACAATTGTCACGCACCCTTTTCACGGTAAATACAAGAAATAACATGTTTTGTGATTTAAATCTCACTTTTCACAATGTCACCTGCTGTCTTTTTTCCATGCCAGTGATCACTCTCAGATGCATGGTCCAATTTATTGGTAGAGAAGCCAAATACAGGTCAGTCATTTTCTTTTCTGGGATTTCAGGTTTTCTTCTCTGCATCAAACATTAAATTATTTTTTTGTTCCTTCCAGTGGCGTCTTTGACTCCATAGTTACCATCTACAGGGAAGAGGGTATCCTGGGTTTTTTTGCGTAAGTTCAAAGTGATGTTTTCAAATCAGGTAGTCTGTGGTTTGCCTCATGATGCTGTTGTACTTAAGCTGTACTCTTTTAAATGCATGACACCATGTTAAAACTGCAACACTTGATGTGGGATACATATATGTGAGGAAAATCAGTCAAACCTCAAAAATCTACTAGCCAATCTACTATTTAGCATTAGTGCTAAAAAAATGAAAAATATAACTCTGTGTCTTTAGTTTCACTATTAATGCGTTTTTCATCCCACAGTGGCATCATTCCTCGTTTATTGGGTGATGCTCTGTCCCTGTGGATCTGCAACATGCTTGCTCACTTCATAAACACATACGCTATAGACGACTCGGTACGTAAGCACACACAAACTCGTGTAGGAACAACAAGGCTTCTTGCCCCTAGATTTGTACAAAAATGTAGTGTTATAAGTATGTGAGATACTTTTCATCTTTTAGTATTTGTTTCATCATTGCATAGTGTTTTGATAGAACAACAATTGTACATATGTAGTGATCATAATTGCATTGTGTCTACTGAGTTTGATTATCCTGTTGTGTCTGTCTCAGACGAGTCATACAGGAGAGATTAAGAACTGCTCTCAAGCTGTGACTGGGGTAAGTCATCTGACACAAGCTATTCACGTGATCAGTGGGAAGCGCAAAGTATCGTTTGATTCTTTTTTTGATACCACCCTCTACAAAGCATGTAAATCATTTGCATATTCTACCAAATTTTGAGCTAAGTGACTAAATAGTATCTGCCAATAAGTAACCATTGGCTAGTAAATTGTCTGAATTTACTCATCAGTGATTGAGTTGGAGGTTACGAGTAAGTGATATATTTTGTAACGTGTAGTGTCCAGTGAGCGCTTAGGGTTGCCTACTCATTAGAAGTCTCGGATGGACAGAAAAGAATGCCAAGCTCATTTATCAGGGAGTGGAAAGATTAGTTTTAAATTTCAATATTGCAGAAATAAAGCGAACTGTAATAAAGCGTATTCCAATGTGCTATTGCCAGTGATGGCAGTAGATTTGCAGTGTGAACTCTGTTTAGTTGCCCTTCTGTCGCTTAGTGAAAAAGTGCTCTGTTTGCTCTGTCTCACATGCATGCAAAGAGAGAAAGCGACAGAGTCTTACATATCATATGGAATACATGTAAATGGTATTCTTATGTAAAAAACAAAAGCAAACAGAGATTGTTTGGAATTATTCAGTATTCTAAGCAGTCACATAAAACAAATTATTTAAGACCAAGCAGAAGCCATTGCCAGCTGGTTTCTCCGGCAGTGGTTGTGCAAACAGTATTCCAATTCTCTAGTTCTCACCTATCGCCATTTGCGTTTGGAATTCAGCAAATCAGTTCAGGGACAAAGCAGACAGAGTGATTTAATATTCATGAGCCCAGCAGACCGTCTACAGCAGGGATGTCCAAACTCAGTCCTGGAGGGCCACTGTCCTGCAGAGTTTAGCTCCAGGCTGCTTCAGGTGTGTTTAATTGGGGTTGGAGCTAGGGCTGCAACAACTATTTGATAAAATCGATAATAATCGATAATGAAAATAATCGACAACGATTCTCATTATCAATTAGTTGGGTCTGCCCACCGTGTACGGAAGACTTCCGCCAGTGGCGTCAAATTACAGCACTGAACAACGCATTTCTATGGACAAAATGCATCTAAAAATAGTGAAGGGAACAGATTGAACAGCTGCGGGAAAGGTACATGATCAAAGCTGATCAAAACATGAGAATTCTTTGTTTTAAGCGTCAAGCTAATGCATTAGCGTAATGGCTTGCCCTGTCAGGCGCTTTGACAGATGCATGTGCGTCCTCCGCGCAAAACGTTCATTCTACGGCTATATCCTTATCTGTAAATGTTACAAATTCATGCAAGCATTTCCATTTTGCATAAAGGCTCGTCCTGACAGTCTGCTTTAAACTTCAAACTTTACTGAATGAGCGACAATTAGACAATTAATATCCAGTGCAAAAATATTCATTTTGCTGAAATATCTCTTGTTAAAGTTAAATTTAGATTTAAAAATCAAACATGTCATTCAAGTATTTTATGAGAGTAGTAACTGTAAAGGGATAACAACATGTAATTGAATATAAATGTAAGCTGTTTCTTATAGCCTATATTACAGGATAAAGAAGTTTGAACACTGAATTTGTGTTCTTCTTTATTATCTTTATTCCTATCTTCATTTTTAATGTAGAGTAGAGATTTAAACTATATTCACTATATACAGTGCTAAAGTTATTAGACATCTCATACCCATTGTATGGTTTGGTGCAGGTCAGGGCAGCCTAAACTATCAGTTATTGGTGCTAAAATCATTTTTCATGTTTCTGTAATGGTTAATCCACCAGTATGTATAAGCAGTATTTCTAAAGCTACAATATATTTATTGTTGTTATCCATGAACTTTTGATTTACTGTTTTACAAGGCAGGAAAAAGTAAAACACATCATAGTTGTTGTTGTTTTTTTTGTTTGTTTTTTGCCCAAATTACAGTCAATAAGAATATGTGTGAATATTATTTAGAAACTATTTAGTTGTTTCAGTTTGTTATTTTCCTGATATATGGCAATACCATTTTTAGCTTTAAACAAGCTTTTGATAGAATCCTAAAATATTTGTGTTCTCTCTTTATGACAGGTAGTCTAATAAATTAAGCACTGTATGTTTTCTTAGCATTCATTTGGCACATTTGTTTGAAGTACATTGGGCGGGATGTTTTTTTGTCAATAAAATAAACAAAATTAGGATTTTTATCCGATTAATCGAAAAAATAATCGGCCAACTAATCGAGTATCAAAATAATCGTTAGTTGCAGCCCTAGTTGGAGCTAAACTCTGCAGGACAGTGGCCCTTCAGGACCGAGTTTGGAGACCCCTGGTCTACAGTATAACCTCAGGGAAGATATGAGCAGTCATCTTTGACTGTTTAAGTTCATTTTGTTAAACAAATATTTTACTAAATTTTACCGTATTATATTATATTTAGTAGTATGAGTATTATTATTTTATTAGTATTATGGTTAGGATTATGGGGTGATTTAGGCCAGTGCTTCTCAAACCTCAAACCAGGACAGGTTTGAGAAGCACTGGTTTAGGGTTAGTTGCATGTACTGTAATTATACACAATTTATAGTAATTATTACTATAGTAACTACATGTAATTTGTAACAAGGACGGTGTAAAATAAAGTGTCACTGTAAATTTTTAAAAAGCTGCATCGTTTTGTACTTTCAGATTGTTCCTACACCTCTAAATTGTATTGCTAAAAATAATAAAAAGTGTAACTATCAATTTAATTAAGATGTCAAAATTAAAATAAAATAGAAGTAAAAAACAAGACAACTCTTGGTTTGGAAAACCAGATGACAGCTAAAAGAGTAAATCGGAGAGAGATGTGTGGGTTTGTGTTTGTCTGGCGAGTAAAATAAAAAAATTACTAGCCACTGGCGATTCTATTTCCAATGTGTTCATAGAGGTCTGTTTTCAGTGACCGACTAGGTTTTGTTATTGCTCTCATTCTAACATTTTCCCCTTTTTCTTTTTGACTTTTACTCAGTTTTTTGCAAGTATGCTGACATATCCATTTGTATTGGTGTCCAACCTGATGGCAGTAAATAACTGTGGGTAAGGGATTTTGTGTGACTCCAGTGGAAGCATTTGCAAGTGGCATTAAAGGAGATTTTATTGTACATGAATAGTGAGTCAGTAGTCAGAGATCTGGTTTCTTAGCTTCATAAGTTCTGTAACTATAGTTAACATTTATTCACTAATTCTCCTTTGCCAAAAATGTCATGTACTGGCATGTAGGCTACCTGTATTTGCTGAAATGATCCTTACAATATTTAAGACTAATGGAGTTATTGTTGTAATCGGATAATAATTTGTAAGTAATGTTTCTCCTGATCTGACCCAGGCTGGCTGGAGGTCTGCCACCTTATGCTGCCATTTATCCCAACTGGCTCCACTGCTGGGGTCACTTGAGCCGAGAGGTGAGCAATTATTTTTATTTTTTTTTTAAATGAGTTACGGGGAATGGGGATTTGAATTTTGCTTGAATGTCTCAGTTCTTCCACTGATGACCTTCTAATGTTAATTGGAATCTGACTAGGCTAATCGAATTAAAGGGCTAATAGAATTAAAGCAGCACACTACTGTAATAATGAGCATAAAACCACCAAAAATAGTTTTATTCTAGTCCGCTGGATCTGTTTCTCCTGTTGCTGAAGATGTTTCTCTTGTTGTCCTAATAAGTTCATCTGTTGACTGGATGAGTGTCAGGGACATCTTGAGCAACAGTGAAAAATGTTTTGTTAAATACTGTCTAGTAGATACAGTGACCTACTAACTAAAGAAAGTGTCAGATAATCTAATTCTGATTCCCCCTCTCTCCTTGTGTGTCTCAGGGCAACATGAGCAGAGGCAACAGTCTGTTCTTCAGAAAGTTGCCTGCAGGGAAGATGTACGCCATTGAGCAGAAGAGATTTTTTTGAATGGGAAGCTATCAGCATAGTCTATAATGATGATAATATAATTGAGCTGGCCCACAAAGTTGGACTCCTAATCCTTCGTATGCACTTGTTTAAGATGACAAACTTTTTTTGATAATCAGTCTGCATCAGCCTCCAGGATTATTGTTATTAATTGATCAGTACCTTTTCACTACATTGTTATTTGCTTTGATTTGAAATCATGAAGAGCTTTATTTTAATACCCAGGGATTTGTATACATAACCAAGTAAAATAAATCACAGTATAATTTCAGTGAAGCACTCAAGGGCGCTCTAGACCATCTGTGCCTGAATCCAGTACAGGCCCCTAACACCTCTGTTTTTTTCTGCTCAACCATAATGCTTGTCAGTAAAATGGTAATTATAGATATGCGTTTGTCTCCTCTGGTTCATGCACTGACTGACAAACAAAAAATTCTCTGTCCTGTTAATAGCAGAATGCACCTTGAGCCACTGTATTGTCAACCTGATGTCTACCAAATGTGTTTTGCATAACTTTGCTAAGCTTGACCCCCATCTTGGACATTTTGACGTGAAGCCACAAGTCTATCAGTAAGTGAGTTTGGACAGTGTGTGTTGGTGGAGGTCGACTTCTACCCGCGTCTCCATTAGAGCTCCAGTCCAGTCAGAAACTGTTGAGATTTTTATTTCTAACGACATTCAAATGGACCCAAATAAATGTGAGAATGCTTTTTTTGGTCTTTGTGTCTTAGCTGTCCATCATCTACACAACACAAAGAAACATTTCATGAACTAGCTGTAATATTGTGTTTCTTAACAGGGTAAATAAAATACACTCTAACAGGAACTGCAAATAGCACTTTATTTACATATGATGCAAGAATATATGGGGGAAATTATTTATTAAATAGGTTTGAATTATGGGTCTTCAACAGGGTATCTGCCAGTTATTGTTTGATAATGTAAAATGTTTGTGGGGAAAAATATGCATTACATAAAATTATTAGTATCAACCAAAACTGAAGTAGTTAAGCTAAATGTTTAATTGTCATGTGTCATGTATACCTTGAGTATTATGTAAAACTTAAATATACAATTATATGGCTTTATACATCAATCGTTTAATGCCTGTGAAATTAATACATTAAGCAAGAAAATATCATTATGCTTTTTGACGATAATTAAAAAAGCACTCAGTAATCAGTCGTTTTTTGTTTTCTGGTCAACATGGGTAAGTTGATAATGTGATCTCAACATGAGGTGACCCTTTTCATGTAGAATAATATGATCGGAGACTTCATCTTGTAAGACTGTACAGTATTTTAAACATTTTATACAGTGTTTTTTATTTGTAAAAATGTGTGCAGCTTACTCTGTCTCTCTGTCCACCAATAGGTCATTGGCCTGAAAAAGGGTTAAGACCTCTGATCTACATACAAATTCGTTCTTTTCGCGTTTTATAAACGAGTCCTCCTAAGCAGTTTTCATCCGCCCCAGGTGGGGGCAGTGGCGCTCACTGACGCGATCCACAAAAACACGTTCCTGAGAAGAAGCAGCATTTCAAGATGTCGTCGCTGAATGACAGATCAGTTTGGGATGAGGTGGAGGTTTGTTTTTGTGTTTTTTGGGTTCTATTCTGTTTTCCAAAACTAGTTAATGTCGTACATGTGTGCAGAAAAATGCTGTTTATTTGGAAGCAACGTGTTTAAATGATGTTTTAGCACTGGCTGTGTGTCTGATTGTTTTCTAATGGAAGAGCATAGCATGACACAGTGAATTTCACTTTGCTTCATTCATTTTTATTTTTTCATTCAGAAGTTTGCATTCATCCCTACGATCATTCAGCGTAATAAATAATGACCGAACACCTCTGATTTTAATTCGGTCCAAATTTACAGGAAGATCGCAAAACATCTTTAGTAAAAGTGTGACGATAGCTTGCTAGGATAACTTTAGCTGAGATAAGCTAACGGTGATCATGGTAACCGATGTTTTCTTGTGCTCATTAAATTTGATCAGATGTTCTCTGAGTATTACTATTCATTATAATGATCGGACGTTTATGAAGTTAGTGTCTGGAAGACTTAAAAACAGGCAGACGTGCTAATGAATAAAGAATATTCTTCTTCACACAACCTGTATTCACACAAGATCTCGCCGTATTTTATAGGATGGCATCGGCGAGGAGGTTCTTAAGATGTCCACTGAAGAGATTGTTCAGAGGACTCGTCTTTTGGACAGTGAGATTAAGGTACCCTTCATACTGTAAATCAGACGATTGTTTTCAGTGTCTGCATGCAGTTCTGAATCTCATTATAATGTATATGATTTCAGATCATGAAGAGTGAGGTTCTGCGTGTCACTCATGAGCTGCAGGCCATGAAAGACAAAATCAAGGAAAACACAGAGAAAATCAAAGTGAACAAGACTCTGCCCTACCTCGTCTCTAATGTCATAGAGGTAAAATATCTGTCAGAACGGGGCAGTAAGGAGCTTTTTAAATGCCTGTGTGTATGGGGTTTAATGTTAGTATGCGTTGTGTTTTTGAATGGAAGCTGCTGGATGTAGATCCCAATGACCAGGAAGAGGATGGGGCCAACATTGATCTGGACTCACAGAGGAAGGGCAAGTGTGCCGTCATCAAAACCTCCACACGACAGGTGAGTCAAATAGATTATATGAACAGCTGTAGTCTTGTTATTGTGTGACTTACCATCATGCTTTTTTTTTTCTTTACAAACATTTTCCAGTACCTTTGTGTAGTTTTTAGGTTTTAGTAACTTTGTCTTAAGTGTTTTAAGGTGTATGACATATATAGTAGTGATACACTGAAATTTCAGCAACAAATTTTTGGTTTTGGAGGGCTGAAATAGTGACGTTTATCTAGCGCTTCTCTGATGATTTTTGACTGTGTTAGTGTCTAATTCGTGCACACTACATGGATAAGCAACAGGTAAACATGTAAGCTGTGTGGACGGCAAGACGTACTTCGCTATGATCAAATAATTGTTGAAAAGCATTGTGTGTAAAATTTGATTGGTTGAGATATTGAGGCAGCTTGTTGCCAAACTTTACAATGACTGGTTTAATATATCACCTGAATACACAACACCCTGAACAGCATACCAAGTTCTGTTACCCAGATTTAATTACCAAGGCTTTATTTTTGGTTTTGTTGTTTGTTTGTTTTTTTTCTGTAAAATATCACTAATATTTAGTGCTATAATTGCAGACCTATTTCCTGCCTGTGATTGGTTTGGTGGATGCTGAGAAACTGAAACCTGGTGATCTTGTGGTAAGTGAAAAATAATTTCCCTTGACAGATTTGTGCAGGCTTAAACTATGTTTTTTAAAAAGTCTGTTTTGCCTAGAAATGTGTTGAATGTGCTTCTGGGCCTGTTTACAGGGTGTGAATAAGGACTCCTATCTGATTTTGGAGACTCTACCCACTGAGTATGACTCTAGAGTTAAGGCCATGGAAGTGGATGAGAGGCCTACAGAGCAGTACAGTGACATTGGTGGCCTTGACAAACAGATCCAAGAGGTACTGGCTGATAAATTGCATTCCAGTCACCAGAAGTAGCTCACAATGACAGTTTGGCAGTTGCTTAGCTCACTGCTCTTCTCTTTGCAGCTGGTGGAGGCGATTGTCCTGCCCATGAACCACAAAGAGAAGTTTGAGAATCTGGGCATCCAACCACCAAAGGGAGTTCTGATGTATGGACCACCAGGCACAGGAAAGACCTTGCTGGCCAGAGCCTGTGCAGCCCAAACCAAGGTGCAGTGTCTCTGAGTGAGAGAGAGAGAACCATCAGTGCTCTATTGCTTTTATAACAGATAACAAATTACAGTGTGATATATTAACATCCACTGCAGTTTTTGTGTTGGGGCCTCACACTTTCCTAACTTTTGTCCTTTCTCAGGCAACATTTTTGAAGTTGGCTGGCCCTCAGCTGGTGCAGATGTTTATTGGTGATGGTGCCAAACTGGTGCGTGATGCGTTTGCTCTTGCCAAGGAGAAAGCTCCCTCCATCATCTTCATTGATGAGCTAGACGCTATTGGCACCAAGCGATTTGACAGTGAGAAGGCCGGAGACAGAGAGGTGCAGAGGACCATGCTGGAGCTGCTCAATCAGTTAGACGGCTTCCAGCCCAACATGCAAGTGAAGGTACACTCTTGTGCCCATAGTCTACTGTGTCACAAATGTGGGCCTGTCAGCCTTATATTGCAACTTGTTTTTTCTTGTTGCCTCCAAGGTTATTGCTGCCACCAACAGGGTGGATATCCTTGACCCGGCTCTGCTGCGTTCAGGTCGTCTGGATCGTAAGATTGAGTTCCCCATGCCCAACGAGGAGGCTCGTGCTCGCATTATGCAGATCCACTCACGCAAGATGAATGTCTGGTATGGAACATTTGTTCTTTTGCGCTTCAGTTGGTCTTAGGTGTTGTGATGAGAAAATATACATTTCATTTATTTATTAATAGGTTGAGCCTTTGTTTGCTGAAGTGAATGACTATTTAAAAGCAAATGCACAGAAGAGACACTTGCAGTGGTAGAGCTTGCAGTTATTGTGGGCAAGACATGAAGTTGAACCTGCAAAACAAGCTTTGATATTTAATGTTTTATTGGTGTAATGTTTTATTTAATGTTTTAATAGCTTTTTTTTTGTTGCATGACAGTCATATCTATTAAACTAAAGTGGAACGGTTGCGTACATTTGAATTAGAATTTTGTTCTTTCCCACCATTTATCGCATTATCCCTTTCTTTGTGTGCCGTAGTCCTGATGTGAACTATGAAGAATTGGCACGCTGTACTGATGACTTCAATGGAGCTCAGTGTAAAGCAGTGTGTGTTGAGGCTGTAAGTATGATCATTGCAAACTTTACTTCATTTACCTTTACTGCTTATATCTTTTTTTTGTGTGTGGTGGTGTTAACATTGTGGTTAAGGCCCTGGACTTGGATGTCATTTGTGTGACAAGTTTGATTTCAAAAAGGGGAGACGTATGCGTACTAAAAAGTATTCCGGTCCTTCACGTGCTTTAATGCAGTACCCATCTGATGATATCACATTTGCAGTTGTGGCCTAAAGGTTAGAGAGTCGGACTTGTAACCCGAAGGTTGCGGGTTCAAGTCTCAGTAGTGTAGGTGGGGGGAGTCAGTCAACAGCACTTCCATGCTCATTACCCACAACTGATGTGCCCCTGAGCAAGGCACGTAACCCTCAATGGCTTTCCAGGCGCTGCAGTAAAAAAAAAAAAGTATGAGAGTATGAGACACCATACTTAGCTACATGTCCCTTCACTTGTTTAATGCACAATAAAACCAAAAAAAAAAATGCATTAAAAAACTTTAATGCTCTACTAAATGTCCCATGTTTTTATGGGAATAGTCATTGCTCCTGAATGTTATTATATGTTAAATGTATATTGTTCGATTTTGTGTGTTAGGGCATGATTGCTCTGCGGCGTGGTGCCACTGAACTTAACCATGAAGACTACATGGAGGGCATTCTGGAGGTGCAGGCGAAGAAGAAGGCCAATCTGCAGTACTATGCTTAATGCAGTGGAGGGCTGTATGTGTGTGTGCAAGTGTGTGCGTATGTGAGCGTGTAAGTGGTCCAACAGCAGGATCAGGCACACCTGTAAACCTGTGCTGCTAAGATCCTGTACTGTTCTGAGTAATGACCTGGTTCTGATTGAGACAGATCAGCCAAATTTAGACTGGACTGCCTCACAGTGATGATTTATTAAATATTTTTCAGTTAATCTTTGTTTCTCTCTATTCAGTAAAACACAAACCTTTTTTCCATTACTTCGTTGTGGCTTTTTTTCTATGAAATGTAATGTTTCTGCATATCTCCACTGTTATTATTAGAGATTGGGAAATTTTGTTCTCATACCGTTCCACACCCGTAAGACCTTTGTTAATCTTTGGAACGCAAATTAAGATATTTTTATTGAAATCTGATGGCTCAGTGAGTCCTGCATAGCCAGCAATGACATTTCCTCTCTCAAGATCCATAAATGTTTTGGTGCACCAAAAAAAACTAAATAACAACTTATAAGTCATTTATATTGTTTTTTTTGGTGCACAAAAAATATTCTTGTCGCTTTATAATAACTATATTGAACCACTGTATTCACATGAACTGATTTAAATATGTTTTTAGTACATTAATGGATCTTGAGAGAGATGTCGTCATTGCTCCCTATGCAGGCCTCACTGAGCCATCGGATTTCAAAAATATCTTAATTTGTGTTCCGAAGATGAACAAAGGTCTTACGGGTGTGGAACGGCATGAGGGTGAGTAATAAATGACATTATTTTCATTTTTGGGTGAACTAACCCTTTAAGTGTAATTTCCGCTCCACTGGTGTCAAATGTAATTGCAACAATGACTGTTTTCAAACACTCCCAATCCATTGGTTTCACCAATGCTGCTGCATTTTGCCAAGGTTGCTTGAGATCCTCAGACAAATAGGAAAGGAAACAACCTACATTGCTGGGACTGAAGAAAGTATTTTATTTTTTTCAAAAATTATTTATTTTTACAAATTTACATAATGCATGCAATTATTGCATATATGGGCAAATAACATACAGTAGCTGTTCATAATTCAGTAACAAGCCCACACTGCAGTTGAGTTACATCAGTTTGATGGGAGGTACAGGTGTATTTTATCTAAAACTTGTTAGCTCCTCTTCACTCTGGCATAATGTCATGGGAAAACATTCACTGGATCCTGTCTGTTGATCAATTCCCACACTATGTTGGCAACTCGTTTTCTTGAGGGGGTGAAGTTCATGCTAAATCTCACAGATGAATGGGAAATAATAATCTGCTTCTCACAGTCCTGTTTAGGAATTTTCCACAAAATTAGTCCAGCTCAGTTCCACAACCTGTTTGCCACATCAATCTGTTTGCCTCTTCATTGCTCATCTCTACTAACTGTCACTTCATGTGTCCCAGATGGTATTGGTGAACTCTTGCATTGTTCCTCCTCTCCTCCCTTCTGACCTCTGCATTTGACCCATACACACATGAGCAGACCGCTGCAGTGCTTTCGGAGTGCTGGGTCACAGCAAGCGTACAGCAGAGGGTTCAAACAGCTGTTTATGTATCCCAGACAGATAGAGTATGGATGGGCCGCCACCAACCACTGGTCAAAACTGCAGGAAAAGGGAAGGATGCCCAGTTCCACCATAGCAGAGAGTGTCTTGTTGGTGTGGAAGGGTAGCCAGCAGAGGAAGAAGGCCAGCACAAGGGTGATGATAATGCGGAGGAGCCTGCGTTGGCGTGTATGATCGGGGCGCACGCCTAGGCTGAAGTGTCGGGAAAGGAGACGCCCCAGCCAGCCGTAGCAGAGCAAAAGCACTACGAGAGGTAACAGAAAGCCAAGGAGAGTTGATTTTAACCCCAAAGCTGCTGACCACATCATTTCTGCCTGCTCTGAAGCTGCAGGGTCAAGTTCACTTGAGATCAAACTGGAGTAGTCCATATCACACAAGCAGGAGGACGCATGTCCATCCTGCCCCTCGCCATCAGCTCCCATATCCAAATCCACCTCCACCTCCCTAACAGTCCGCAGAAGCAGAGCAGGAAGTGCCAGGATTCCAGCCGCCAGCCATACCATACCCACAATCCATTTGGCACGTGTGGTTGACCGTCCCTGCTTTGAGCCGCTGCCACGCTGTCGTATGATGACGCAGTAACGCTCCACACTAAGCCCAGTCAGAGAAAACACACTCGCATACATATTCAGTGCCACGATGTAACTGCTCACCTGACACAGAACATGGCCAAAGGGCCAGTGGTAGCCCAGCGCTGTGTATGTCGCCCACAAAGGCAGGGTCATGACGAAGGCCAGGTCAGCCAATGCTAGACTGGCTATTAAAGACTCTGTCACCGAACGAGAAGATGTGGGGGAGCGGCAGTGAGGAGGATCGGAGGTCTGGGAAGATTTGGAGCAGCTGCCAATTCTCCTGCGGCTTCTCACTCGGCGGTCCAGGTACACCCATAGCACTAAGCCGTTACCCAGGGAGCCCACGACAAACACCAAGAGGTACACACTTGGAATCAGCACCCAAGTTGGAGACCATTCACTATAGTCACATGAGGGAAAGGGAGAGGGTGAAGGCAAGGGCAGAGACCCAGACATCTGAGAGCCACACACTTGCACCTACCGCAGAAAGCAAGTGGATGACGTGCAGGAAAGACAGAACTGAAAGTTTTTAAGGGATCTAGAAGGGTAGAATGGTTTGGCACAGTGATAGTTTTCAAGAAATGCTTCTTCAGTGACTTTTCCTTCTTCCTCAATCCTCTTCGATTTCTGTGAGATATCCCTTAAAGACAAAAGAAAAAAAGGTTATTGGAAGCTGTGCATTAAAAATAGATGGGAAAGAACTTCTCACATTTCTGGTTGTGTCATTTACATTCTCAAACTGTAAATAACCATATCGAAATGGCTTATACAATGCATGGGCAAAAAAAAAAGTCGCACACTCATATGTTGCTGGACTGCCTTTAGCTTTTATTGTGCTGTGCATTCGTTGTGGAATTGTTTCAACAAACTTCTGTAACTTCACAACATTTATTTCCATCAAGAGTTGCAGTGGTTTTTGGCTGTATTGACAATGGAAGAGTCAAACCACTCTGTAAAGTTTTCTCCAACACGTCTTAAATGCTTTCAATGGGATTAAAGTCAGGATTCTGTGGTGGCCAATTCACGTGTGAAAATTATTCCTCACGCTCGCTGAACCAGATTTTCACCATTTTAGCCCAATGAATCTTAATTGTCACCCTTAAAGGGTTAGTTCACCCAAAAATGAAATTTATGTCATTAATTACTCACCCTCATGTCGTTCCATACCCGTAAGACCTTCGTTCATCTTCAGAACACAAATTAAGATATTTTTGATAAAAATCCAATGGCTCAGTGAGGTCTGCATTAAAAGCAAGTTAATTTACACTTTTACACTAATTTACACTCAAACACCCAGAAAGCTACTAAAGTTATATTTAAAACAGTTCATTTGAGTACAGTGCTTCAACCTAATGTTATGAAGTGATGAGAATACTTTTTGTGTAACAAAAAAACAAAATAACGACTTTGTTCAACAATATCTAGTGATGGGCGATTTCAAAACACTGCTTCATGAAGCTTCAAAGCTTTACGAATCTTTTGTTTCGAATCAGTTGTTCGGAGCGTGAAAGTCATGTGATTTCAGTAAACTAGGCTTCGTTATAAGTGTCATAAGTGTTTTGAAATTTCAATGGTTCATGTGACTTTAGCAGTGGTTCGTGCTTCGAACCACTGATTCGAAACAAAAGATTCATAAAGCTTCGAAGTTTCATGAAGAAGCGTTTTGAAATCACTAGATGTTGAATAAAGTCGTTTTGTTTTGTTTTGTTTTTTGGTGCACAAAAAGTATTCTCATCACTTCATAACATTAAGGTTGAACCACTGTACTTACATGAACTGTTTTAAATATAACTTAAGTACCTTTCTGGGCATTTGAAAGTGTAAATTAACTTGCTTTCACTGCAGGCCTCACTGAGCCATCAGATTTCATCAAAAATATCTTAATTTGTGTTCCGAAGATGAACAAAGGTCTTAAGGGTGTGGAACGACATGAGGATGAGTAATTAATTACAGAATTTTAATTTTTGGGTGAACTAACCCTTTAAATATGGCTATGGGATACCTCTTCCAACATGGCTGTTTAACAAATGAAAAGCATACTGCATCAGTTAGGGTAAAAAGAACTGTTGCCAAACATATAACGTGCCAGGAACACATTAATCGCTGCAATAATGATACAATCATAGACTCTTAAGTATTTGCTTATTTAAATACAAACAGCAACTTTTTTTTCTTTTTTTTGACCAGATGGTGATAAACTGGTTGTAATGTCACTTTAGAGAAAAGTGTCTGCTAAATCAATGAATGTAAATAAAACAGAATATTAATTAAATCGATCACTATATGGCAAACCTCTTTTGTCTAATATAAAACCTGATTGATGTACATACTACATAAATAGAAAAAGCTGCAGTAAAATCTATTCCACAAAAGCAATGCTCAGGTGAAAATCCAACATAAACCAAATAATTTCATACCTGCTTTTCCTGAGGGTTTGTCTCTGCTTCTGTTATTAAATGTGTCCAGTCCCTTCTTCTGTGATTAGTCTCTCTCTGTTTTCAGATTGTCTTTTTGAAGAAAGAACATAAGTCACTCTGTATCCATGGTTTTCTCTTGATCTCCCTCAACATCTTCCTCTCCTAGAATTGAATGCTTCCTTCTGTGTCTCACCTACAGGGGAAGTGTCTGCTCTTTAAAGAAATTCTCCACTTTGTGTCCATTCCCATTTGTGTTCTGTCCTCCTCCTCTCTCACAGGACCACCCCGCAGCAGTTTTGTGAGATCTCCAAACAGTCCCCCTGCTCTTAAACAGACTGAGCAAACTCAGAACACCTCAGGCTTGAAAGAAGCTTTATACACATGACAATGTCTTTCACCGTAGCAAACAGCAAACCTCTGGCCACTACATACACAAGGTTGTATTAGCAAATATAGTATGCATTCTTACAAACAATGGGTTACCTAAAACATTGGGAGATCAGGAAATCAGAGACATCATGTGTGGCCCATTGTTGTACAGTGTTCATTGAATCAAAATATGGAGGGTGATTTTATACTAAGAAAAGTGAGAGTTAGACCTGTTTATTTGAATACATTTGCATATGTGCACATTCCTGAAGTGTTTGAACCACGTTAATGGCGTAAAAATACATTTATCGCCATATCTACTTTCCTGAAGCTCTAAAGTAGAAGCTCTAAAGATATCCAATGTTTAAATGTTAGGAAACTTGATAGATTATCTCATTAACAATCAGACTCATATAACCACATTTATGTGAACTGTTCACCTGCCTCTGTTTAACTAATGCTTTCATTGTGTTCGTTCTATTTGAGCTCAGCTGCATGTCTGAGGTCCTGTTTGAACAGTTTGAGCAGTCCGAGTGTTATGTTGTTTAAACACTTCCGAAACTCAGGGATTCCCTACTGTGGGATTTGTGTGTTTGCATGTTGAGAGTCTCAATAAGAATGAAAATCTTGACAGAGTCAACAGGGCAGCTATTTATGAGGCAACACAATGACACATGGCAAATATTTAAAAATGCAACTGTGTTTTCTCAAACTAATAGTAATGAATATGTGCAGTGGACAATAGTCAGGAGCTGTTGCTCACAGAGAGTTTTATTAGCAGTGCTACAGATAAAATGTTCTGTTTGCATCTCCATTTGAAATAATGTAAACCAATTACGCAATAAAACAAAAAACACTGAGCCAATGGGAGGCCCACCCTAGATATTTTATCTTGTGCCCAGTGATTTTAAGTGATAGCTTTGGTTACTGGATGCCATATATATGTAGGATATACATTTCACACTATCCCCCCAGAAAGACATTCATAGGTTTTCCTTTCTTGTCCCTAATTGATTTCAGCTGTACAAACAGTAAGGGTCTATAAAGAAGTCATGAGGTCATATATACGACATGAGTTAAACACACTCTGTTCCAAAAGCAGTGGGTCAAACTATAAATTGTCATACCCCATGCAAAACATGTTAGCAAAACAGAATAAACCAGCAATAATTTAAGAATTATTAAAAAGTTAGTCTAGTTTTCCTTTTCATTTATAGCAAGCAAAATTGCTATTGAGTGCTTGATATCTAGTAATAAAGATGCACTTTTGCTGTATGGCCAAAAAGCAGGGCATTCTGCGATGTATCTCTTTTTGTGTTCCAAGAAAAGGAAAAAGTGACAAGAGAGTGGGAAAAATGATTTGTGGAGGGTGAAACTCCACTGAATAACAAAAGTGCAGCAAATTACTGAATAAAGGGACTGAAGACATCCATATCCACAGATTTCAGTGATCCACATCTTTTAAATTACAGTGGATTTTTAAAATTTTTTAAAACATCTTCCATCTTTGATGTGGAATACATAGTCTCAATTAATAGCAAGTCCATTTTGAAACACATTTATGAAGAATTTTTCATTTTTTTATTTTGGCAGTCTCTTAGTTCACTGATGTGTGAATCAATTGTATTTAAATTAACCCTCTATGGGACAACGTCATTTATAAATTACGCTAAGAAAATTGCATTCAAAATACAATATTACAATATTAATACAATTATTAATTATTATTATAACAATTAGTATTATTAATACAATAAATGTTGTAATAATAAAATAAAAACAATTAATTAATAATATCATATGACATCCCCTTTAACAAATAAAATAAAAATCTATTTGCCATGTCCTAGACATTTTCTATTAGCGCACTTGCCGCGCGCCTACATTTGAAATAACGAATTTGCGCACGCAAAAGCGATATGTGAACGGCCCCTTAGTCAAACAATTCAGCCCAACATTAATCAGAGCTGCTCTGTCCAAATGATACCGTTTGATTAACTGCTCATCGTCAAACATTTCAAAAACATTCTTACCCCCCTGAAAGATTCACACATGTCTGTCTCCTCAGTGCCATCACAAGCCCCTACTGGCAACTCCTAACCACTTGAGAGACCTCTCGAGCTGTCTTAAATAACTGGGAGAATAAGAGTGATTCTTAGCTTTAAGAAATTTGCTTTTATGCTTAAGTTTGTAGGAGTAAATTTCATGAATTTTCAGCACTTAAGACTAAAATGGCACTTTGAGAAACTTGATAAATACGGGCCCAGATTGACTTTATTTCTGTCATTTTCTACAGAAGTTGTTATTGAGAATTAACAGAAGTTTAACGCTCATGTTTGTTTAATTTAAAGTCACCATAATGGTGATTGGTGTTTCCATTAGTTGGGCTCTTAACTCTTATAAAATGTTTGTCTTCTCTACCTGCTTTCACAGTGTGTTTATTAAACACATTTGCAACAAAGAAAGCTTAAGTGAGATCAGATGATGATTTTTAGCATTTGTGGTTTTGTAAGCATCCTGAAATAACTTGAATTGCTGATGTAATTTAAACATAAGTGTTTTGCCATTAATACGTTTAAACAATCCCTGTTTCACTGCAACATGAGACCACATTGCATTTTAGAAATCAGTTAAAAAACTGAAAATAAAAACCATGATCAGAAATTAATAAGTTACAGTGACAAACACAGATATGAGCAATCAACGTATGAATCAACATACGCTGTGGTGACAACAAAATATTCAGACAATCAGATCAAGTCTGGAAATCACAAAATGCTACTAAAAGACATAACAAAAACTACAGCAAAAAATAAAAGCAAATAGTTAGAATTAAAGAAAATAATAGGACAATTCAGCTGCATAATTTATTCATGCTGTGATGCATGCAGGGAGTTTTGTACTATTGTTCCCAGCATGCATTGCGGCATGACACGTTTGATTGTCACCATTGTTGAGATTCATGTGCTGATTCTTGATGTCTTTGTGTGTCATCTTAAAGTAATTTCTTGTTTGTTTTTAATTTTCTAACTGATTTCTGCAATATAACATAATCTCATGTTGCAGTAACAGGTTTGTAATGTAAATGTATTACACTGTTGAAAAGGCTTGTTTGAAGGCCAGTCTAAAAGTTCTTAAATCCAGATGCTTTTACTAGATAAGTAAAATGACATTTTTTTTTTTTTTTTTTTTTTTCAAAAAAAAAAAAAAATCAAAATGAAGCAAAAACAAGCAAAATTATCTGCCGTTGGGGTAAGAAAAATAATTTTGTTTCTGTTTGAAATCTTGTTTCTTGTTTCTGTCCCAAACAGAAATATAGAATGCATTGCGGCATGAAGCATGTCACCATTGTTGAGATTTATATTTCTACGTAAGAGGGTCTATGGTTGGAAAGCTGTTTGAGAAGCTCTGCAGCGATCAACCTGAAGCTTTCACCTGCACACCCACTGAAGCTAAGCAGGGTTGAGCCCGGTCTATATCTGGATGGGAGACCTCCTGAGAGACTGGGTAGCTGCGGGAAGAGGTGTTAGAGAGGCCAATGGGTCTGATCAACCTGTAGCCTGAGTGGGTCCTAACGCCCCAGTACAGTTGCAATAAGCTGTACTGTATGAAGGGTGTCACCCTGGTGTAAAAGAGCCCATACAGCACATACCGCCCAACGCCCCAGTACAGTCGCCATAAACTGTACTGAATAAAGGGTTAAAATAAACCCCAGAAAATAAGGGGTGTAACCCTGGGGCAAAAATAATCCCTACATTACATACCACAAAGTCACATCACAAATGATATACTACTTTAATTAGTTCTTACAACTTGTATGGAGGCACCCTTTTTTTTTTTTCATTGCTATTTTTAATGTTTTTGAAAGAGGTCTCATATGCTCATCAAGCCTGCATTTATTTGATCAAAAATACAGAAAAACAGTAATATTGTGAAATACTATTACAATTTAAAATAATGGTTTTCTATTTTAATATACTTTGAAATATCATTTATTTCTGTGATGCAAAGCTGAACTGTAATCAGCCATTGTCTTCAGTGTCACATGAAAGAAACAAAACCGACCATCATTGAGATCTCGTATCCGAACAAAATCGACCATCATAGAAATCTTGTAAACGAGACAAACATACTTTATTGAGATCTTGTAACTGAACAAAACTGACTGACATTGAAAACTGATTGTCATTAAAATCTTGTTAGGGAACAAAACCGAGTGACATTGAAATCTCGTAATGGAAAAAAACGGTCGTTATTGAAATCTTGTAGAGGAACAAAACCAACTGTCATTAAAATCTCGTAAAAACACAAAACATACTGTATTAAGAAAATTGCATTTAAAATACAATATTATAATATTAATACAATTATTAATTATTATTATAACAATTAGTATTATTAATACAATAAATGTTGTAATAATAAAATAAAAACAATTAATTAATAATATCATATGACATCCCCTTTAACAAATAAAATAAAAATCTATTTGCCATGTCCTAGACATTTTCTATTAGCGCACTTGCCGCGCGCCTACATTTGAAATAACGAATTTGCGCACGCAAAAGCGATATGTGAACGGCCCCTTAGTCAAACAATTCAGCCCAACATTAATCAGAGCTGCTCTGTCCAAATGATACTGTTTGATTAACTGCTCATCGTCAAACATTTCAAAAACATTCTTACCCCCTGAAAGATTCACACATGTCTGTCTCCTCAGTGCCATCACAAGCCCCTACTGGCAACTCCTAACCACTTGAGAGACCTCTCGAGCTGTCTTAAATAACTGGGAGAATAAGAGTGATTCTTAGCTTTAAGAAATTTGCTTTTATGCTTAAGTTTGTAGGAGTAAATTTCATGAATTTTCAGCACTTAAGACTAAAATGGCACTTTGAGAAACTTGATAAATACGGGCCCAGATTGACTTTATTTCTGTCATTTTCTACAGAAGTTGTTATTGAGAATTAACAGAAGTTTAATGCTCATGTTTGTTTCATTTAAAGTCACCATAATGGTGATTGGTGTTTCCATTAGTTGGGCTCTTAACTCTTATAAAATGTTTGTCTTCTCTACCTGCTTTCACAGTGTGTTTATTAAACACATTTGCAACAAAGAAAGCTTAAGTGAGATCAATGATGATTTTCAGCGTTTATGGTTTTATAAGCATCCTGAAATAACTTGAATTGGTGATGTGTTTTGAACATAAGTGTTTTGCCATTAATACAACATGAGACCGCATCGCATTTTAGAAATGAGTTAAAAAAACTGAAAATAAAAACCATGATCAGAAATTAATAAGCTACAGTGACAAACACAGATATGAGCAATCAACGTATGAATCAACATACGCTGTGGTGACAACAAAATATTCAGACAATCAGATCAACTCTGGAAATCACAAAATGCTACTAAAAGACAGAACAAAAACCACAGCAAAAAAAGCAAATAGTTAGAATTAAAGAAAATAATAGGACTTTGCTTGTTTTTAATCTTCTAACTGATTTCTGTAATATAGCATGATCTCATGTTGCAGTAACAGGGTTTGTAATGTAAATGTATTACACTGTTAAAAAAGCTTGTTTGAAGGCCGGTCTAAATATCTAAAAGTTCTTAAATCCAGATGCTTTTACTAGATAAGTAAAATGACATTTTTTTTTTCGTTTTTTTTTTTTCAAAAAAAAAAATCAAAATGAAGCAAAAACAAGCAAAATTATCTGCCGTTGGGGTAAGAAAAATAATATTGTTTCTGTTTGAAATCTTGTTTCTTGTTTCTGTCCCAAACAGAAATATAGAATGCATTGCGGCATGAAGCATGTCACCATTGTTGAGATTTATATTTCTACGTAAGAGGGTCTATGGTTGGAAAGCTGTTTGAGAAGCTCTGCAGCGATCAACCTGAAGCTTTCACCTGCACACCCACTGAAGCTAAGCAGGGTTGAGCCCGGTCTATATCTGGATGGGAGACCTCCTGAGAGACTGGGTAGCTGCGGGAAGAGGTGTTAGAGAGGCCAATGGGTCTGATCAACCTGTAGCCTGAGTGGGTCCTAACGCCCCAGTACAGTCGCAATAAGCTGTACTGTATGAAGGGTGTCACCCTGGTGTAAAAGAGCCCATACAGCACATACCGCCAACGCCCAGTACAGTCGCCATAAACTGTACTGAATAAAGGGTTAAAATAAACCCCAGAAAATAAGGGGTGTAACCCTGGGGCAAAAATAATCCCTACATCACATACTACAAAGTCACATCACAAATGATATACTACTTTAATTAGTTCTTACAACTTGTATGGAGGCACCCTTTTTTTTTTTTTTTCCATTACTATTTTTAATGTTTTTGAAAGAGGTCTCATATGCTCATCAAGCCTGCATTTATTTGATCAAAAATACAGAAAAACAGTAATATTGTGAAATACTATTAGGGTTTTCTATTTTAATATACTTTAAAATATCATTTATTTCTGTGATGCAAAGCTGAACTGTAATCAGCCATTGTCTTCAGTGTCACATGAAAGAAACAAAACCGACCATCATTGAGATCTCGTAACCGAACAAAATCGAACATCATAGAAATCTTGTAAACGAGACAAACATACTTTATTGAGATCTTGTAACTGAACAAAACTGACTGACATTGAAAACTGATTGTCATTAAAATCTTGTTAGGGAACAAAACCGAGTGACATTGAAATCTCGTAATGGAAAAAAACGGTTGTTATGGAAATCTCGTAGAGGAACAAAACCGACTGTCATTGAAATCTCGTAAAAGAACAAAACATACTGTATTAAGAAAATTGCATTCAAAATACAATATTACAATATTAATACAATTATTAATTATTATTATAACAATTAGTATTATTAATACAATAAATGTTGTAATAATAAAATAAAAACAATTAATTAATAATATCATATGACATCCCCTTTAACTAATAAAATAAAAATCTATTTGCCATGTCCTAGACATTTTCTATTAGCGCACTTGCCGCGCGCCTACATTTGAAATAACGAATTTGCGCACGCAAAAGCGATATGTGAACGGCCCCTTAGTCAACCAATTCAGCCCAACATTAATCAGAGCTGCTCTGTCCAAATGATACCGTTTGATTAACTGCTCATCGTCAAACATTTCAAAAACATTCTTACCCCCCTGAAAGATTCACACATGTCTGTCTCCTCAGTGCCATCACAAGCCCCTACTGGCAACTCCTAACCACTTGAGAGACCTCTCGAGCTGTCTTAAATAACTGGGAGAATAAGAGTGATTCTTAGCTTTAAGAAATTTGATAACTTGCTTTTATGCTTAAGTTTGTAGGAGTAAATTTCATGAATTCTCAGCATTTAAGACTAAAATGGCATTTTGAGAAACTTGATAAATATGGGGCCTGATTAACTTTATTTCTGTCATTTTCTACAGAAGTTCTTATTGAGAATTAACAGAAGTTTAACGCTCGTTTGTTTCATTTAAAGTCACCATAATGGTGATTGGTGTTTCCATTAGTTGGGCTCTTAACTCTTATAACATGTTTGTTTTCTCTACCTGTTTTCGCAGTGTGTTTATCAAACACGTTTGCAACAAAGAAAGCTTAAGTGAGATCAGATGATGATTTTTAGCGTTTATGGTTTTATAAACATCATGAAATAGCTTGAATCACTGATGTAATTTGAACGTAAGTGTTTTGCCATTAATAAACAACAATAAACAACAATCCCTGTTTCACTGCAACATGAGACCACATTGCATTTTAGAAATGATTTAAAACCTGAAAATAAAAACCATGATCAGAAATTAATAAGTTACAGTGACAAACACAGATATGAGCAATCAACGTATGAATCAACATACGCTGTGGTGACAACAAAATATTCAGACAATCAGATCAACTCTGGAAATCACAAAATGCTACTAAAAGACATAAAAACCGCAGCAAAAAAATAAAAGCAAATAGTTAGAATTAAAGAAAATAATAGGACAATTCAGCTGCATAATTTATTCATGCTGTGATGCATGCAGGGAGTTTTGTACTATTGTTCCCAGCATGCATTGCGGCATGACACGTTTGATTGTCACCATTGTTGAGATTCATGTGCTGATTCTTGATGTCTTTGTGTGTCTTCTTAAAGTAATTTGTTGTTTGTTTTTAATTTTCTAACTGATTTCTGCAATATAACATAATCTCATGTTGCAGTAACAGGTTTGTAATGTAAATGTATTACACTGTTAAAAAGGCTTGTTTGAAGGCCAGTCTAAAAGTTCTTAAATCCAGATGCTTTTGCTAGATAAGTAAAATGACATATTTTTTCTTGTTTTTTTTCAAAAAAAAAAATCAAAATGAAGCAAAACCAAGCAAAATTATCTGCCGTTGGGGTAAGAAAAATAATTTTGTTTCTGTTTGAAATCTTGTTTCTTGTTTCTGTCCCAAACAGAAATATAGAATGCATTGCGGCATGAAGCATGTCACCATTGTTGAGATTTATATTTCTACGTAAGAGGGTCTATGGTTGGAAAGCTGTTTGAGAAGCTCTGCAGCGATCAACCTGAAGCTTTCACCTGCACACCCACTGAAGCTAAGCAGGGTTGAGCCCGGTCTATATCTGGATGGGAGACCTCCTGAGAGACTGGGTAGCTGCGGGAAGAGGTGTTAGAGAGGCCAATGGGTCTGATCAACCTGTAGCCTGAGTGGGTCCTAACGCCCCAGTACAGTCGCAATAAGCTGTACTGTATGAAGGGTGTCACCCTGGTGTAAAAGAGCCCATACAGCACATACCGCCCAACGCCCCAGTACAGTCGCCATAAACTGTACTGAATAAAGGGTTAAAATAAACCCCAGAAAATAAGGGTGTAACCCTGGGGCAAAAATAATCCCTATATTACATACCACAAAGTCACATCACAAATGATATACTACTTTAATTAGTTCTTACAACTTGTATGGAGGCACCCTTTTTTTTTTCATTGCTATTTTTAATGTTTTTGAAAGAGGTCTCATATGCTCATCAAGCCTGCATTTATTTGATCAAAAATACAGAAAAACAGTAATATTGTGAAATACTATTTGGGTTTTCTATTTTAATATACTTTAAAATATCATTTATTTCTGTGATGCAAAGCTGAACTGTAATCAGCCATTGTCTTCAGTGTCACATGAAAGAAACAAAACCGACCATCATTGAGATCTCGTATCCGAACAAAATCGACCATCATAGAAATCTTGTAAACGAGACAAACATACTTTATTGAGATCTTGTAACTGAACAAAACTGACTGACATTGAAAACTGATTGTCATTAAAATCTTGTTAGGGAACAAAACCGAGTGACATTGAAATCTCGTAATGGAAAAAAGCGGTCGTTATTGAAATCTTGTAGAGGAACAAAACCAACTGTCATTGAAATCTCGTAAAAGAACAAAACATACTGTATTAAGAAAATTGCATTCAAAATACAATATTACAATATTAATACAATTATTAATTATTATTATAACAATTAGTATTATTAATACAATAAATGTTGTAATAATAAAATAAAAACAATTAATTAATAATATCATATGACATCCCCTTTAACTAATAAAATAAAAATCTATTTGCCATGTCCTAGACATTTTCTATTAGCGCACTTGCGCGCCTACATTTGAAATAACGAATTTGCACGCAAAGCGATATGTGAAACGGCCCCTTAGTCAAACAATTCAGCCCAACATTAATCAGAGCTGCTCTGTCCAAATGATACTGTTTGATTAACTGCTCATCGTCAAACATTTCAAAAACATTCTTACCCCCCTGAAAGATTCACACATGTCTGTCTCCTCAGTGCCATCACAAGCCCCTACTGGCAACTCCTAACCACTTGAGAGACCTCTCGAGCTGTCTTAAATAACTGGGAGAATAAGAGTGATTCTTAGCTTTAAGAAATTTGATAACTTGCTTTTATGCTTAAGTTTGTAGGAGTAAATTTCATGAATTCTCAGCATTTAAGACTAAAATGGCATTTTGAGAAACTTGATAAATATGGGGCCTGATTAACTTTATTTCTGTCATTTTCTACAGAAGTTCTTATTGAGAATTAACAGAAGTTTAACGCTCGTTTGTTTCATTTAAAGTCACCATAATGGTGATTGGTGTTTCCATTAGTTGGGCTCTTAACTCTTATAACATGTTTGTTTTCTCTACCTGTTTTCGCAGTGTGTTTATCAAACACGTTTGCAACAAAGAAAGCTTAAGTGAGATCAGATGATGATTTTTAGCGTTTATGGTTTTATAAACATCATGAAATAGCTTGAATCACTGATGTAATTTGAACGTAAGTGTTTTGCCATTAATAAACAACAATAAACAACAATCCCTGTTTCACTGCAACATGAGACCACATTGCATTTTAGAAATGATTTAAAACCTGAAAATAAAAACCATGATCAGAAATTAATAAGTTACAGTGACAAACACAGATATGAGCAATCAACGTATGAATCAACATACGCTGTGGTGACAACAAAATATTCAGACAATCAGATCAACTCTGGAAATCACAAAATGCTACTAAAAGACATAACAAAAACCGCAGCAAAAAATAAAAGCAAATAGTTAGAATTAAAGAAAATAATAGGACAATTCAGCTGCATAATTTATTCATGCTGTGATGCATGCAGGGAGTTTTGTACTATTGTTCCCAGCATGCATTGCGGCATGACACGTTTGATTGTCACCATTGTTGAGATTCATGTGCTGATTCTTGATGTCTTTGTGTGTCTTCTTAAAGTAATTTGTTGTTTGTTTTTAATTTTCTAACTGGTTTCTGCAATATAACATAATCTCATGTTGCAGTAACAGGTTTGTAATGTAAATGTATTACACTGTTAAAAAGGCTTGTTTGAAGGCCAGTCTAAAAGTTCTTAAATCCAGATGCTTTTGCTAGATAAGTAAAATGACATATTTTTTTCTTGTTTTTTTTTTCAAAAAAAAAAAAAAATCAAAATGAAGCAAAAACAAGCAAAATTATCTGCCGTTGGGGTAAGAAAAATAATTTTGTTTCTGTTTGAAATCTTGTTTCTTGTTTCTGTCCCAAACAGAAATATAGAATGCATTGCGGCATGAAGCATGTCACCATTGTTGAGATTTATATTTCTACGTAAGAGGGTCTATGGTTGGAAAGCTGTTTGAGAAGCTCTGCAGCGATCAACCTGAAGCTTTCACCTGCACACCCACTGAAGCTAAGCAGGGTTGAGCCTGGTCTATATCTGGATGGGAGACCTCCTGAGAGACTGGGTAGCTGCGGGAAGAGGTGTTAGAGAGGCCAATGGGTCTGATCAACCTGTAGCCTGAGTGGGTCCTAACGCCCCAGTACAGTCGCAATAAGCTGTACTGTATGAAGGGTGTCACCCTGGTGTAAAAGAGCCCATACAGCACATACCGCCCAACGCCCCAGTACAGTCGCCATAAACTGTACTGAATAAAGGGTTAAAATAAACCCCAGAAAATAAGGGGTGTAACCCTGGGGCAAAAATAATCCCTACATTACATACCACAAAGTCACATCACAAATGATATACTACTTTAATTAGTTCTTACAACTTATATGGAGGCACCCTTTTTTTTTTTCATTGCTATTTTTAATGTTTTTGAAAGAGGTCTCATATGCTCATCAAGCCTGCATTTATTTGATCAAAAATACAGAAAAACAGTAATATTGTGAAATACTATTTGGGTTTTCTATTTTAATATACTTTAAAATATCATTTATTTCTGTGATGCAAAGCTGAACTGTAATCAGCCATTGTCTTCAGTGTCACATGAAAGAAACAAAACCGACCATCATTGAGATCTCGTAACCGAACAAAATCGACCATCATAGAAATCTTGTAAACGAGACAAACATACTTTATTGAGATCTTGTAACTGAACAAAACTGACTGACATTGAAAACCGATTGTCATTAAAATCTTGTTAGGGAACAAAACCGAGTGACATTGAAATCTCGTAATGGAAAAAAACGGTCATTATTGAAATCTCGTAGAGGAACAAAACATACTGTATTAAGAAAATTGCATTCAAAATACAATATTATAATATTAATACAATTATTAATTATTATTATAACAATTAGTATTATTAATACAATAAATGTTGTAATAATAAAATAAAAACAATTAATTAATAATATCATATGACATCCCCTTTAACAAATAAAATAAAAATCTATTTGCCATGTCCTAGACATTTTCTATTAGCGCACTTGCCGCGCGCCTACATTTGAAATAACGAATTTGCGCACGCAAAAGCGATATGTGAACGGCCCCTTAGTCAAACAATTCAGCCCAACATTAATCAGAGCTGCTCTGTCCAAATGATACCGTTTGATTAACTGCTCGTCGTCAAACATTTCAAAAACATTCTTACTCCCCTGAAAGATTCACACACGTCTGTCTCCTCAGTGCCATCACAAGCCCCTACTGGCAACTCCTAACCACTTGAGAGACCTCTCGAGCTGTCTTAAATAACTGGGAGAATAAGAGTGATTCTTAGCTTTAAGAAATTTGCTTTTATGCTTAAGTTTGTAGGAGTAAATTTCATGAATTTTCAGCACTTAAGACTAAAATAGCACTTTGAGAAACTTGATAAATACGGGCCCAGATTGACTTTATTTCTGTCATTTTCTACAGAAGTTGTTATTGAGAATTAACAGAAGTTTTACGCTCATGTTTGTTTAATTTAAAGTCACCATAATGGTGATTGGTGTTTCCATTAGTTGGGCTCTTAACTCTTATAAAATGTTTGTCTTCTCTACTTGCTTTCACAGTGTGTTTATTAAACACATTTGCAACAAAGAAAGCTTAAGTGAGATCAATGATGATTTTTAGCATTTATGGTTTTATAAGCATCCTGAAATAACTTGAATTGGTGATGTGTTTTGAACATAAGTGTTTTGCCATTAATACAACATGAGACCACATTGCATTTTAGAAATGAGTTAAAAAACTGAAAATAAAAACCATGATCAGAAATTAATAAGCTACAGTGACAAACACAGATATGAGCAATCAACGTATGAATCAACATACGCTGTGGTGACAACAAAATATTCAGACAATCAGATCAACTCTGGAAATCACAAAATGCTACTAAAAGACAGAACAAAAACCACAGCAAAAAAAGCAAATAGTTAGAATTAAAGAAAATAATAGGACTTTGCTTGTTTTTAATCTTCTAACTGATTTCTGCAATATAACATGATCTCATGTTGCAGTAACAGGGTTTGTAATGTAAATGTATTACACTGTTAAAAAAAGCTTGTTTGAAGGCCGGTCTAAATATCTAAAAGTTCTTAAATCCAGATGCTTTTACTAGATAAGTAAAATGACATTTTTTTTTTCGTTTTTTTTTTTCAAAAAAAAAAAAAAAAAAAAAAATCAAAATGAAGCAAAAACAAGCAAAATTATCTGCCGTTGGGGTAAGAAAAATAATTTTGTTTCTGTTTGAAATCTTGTTTCTTGTTTCTGTCCCAAACAGAAATATAGAATGCATTGCGGCATGAAGCATGTCACCATTGTTGAGATTTATATTTCTACGTAAGAGGGTCTATGGTTGGAAAGCTGTTTGAGAAGCTCTGCAGCGATCAACCTGAAGCTTTCACCTGCACACCCACTGAAGCTAAGCAGGGTTGAGCCTGGTCTATATCTGGATGGGAGACCTCCTGAGAGACTGGGTAGCTGCGGGAAGAGGTGTTAGAGAGGCCAATGGGTCTGATCAACCTGTAGCCTGAGTGGGTCCTAACGCCCCAGTACAGTCGCCATAAACTGTACTGAATAAAGGGTTAAAATAAACCCCAGAAAATAAAGGGTGTAACCCTGGGGCAAAAATAATCCCTACATTACATACCACAAAGTCACATCACAAATGATATACTACTTTAATTAGTTCTTACAACTTGTATGGAGGCACCCTTTTTTTTTTTTTCATTGCTATTTTTAATGTTTTTGAAAGAGGTCTCATATGCTCATCAAGCCTGCATTTATTTGATCAAAAATACAGAAAAACAGTAATATTGTGAAATACTATTTGGGTTTTCTATTTTAATATACTTTAAAATATCATTTATTTCTGTGATGCAAAGCTGAACTGTAATCAGCCATTGTCTTCAGTGTCACATGAAAGAAACAAAACCGACCATCATTGAGATCTCGTAACCGAACAAAATCGAACATCATAGAAATCTTGTAAACGAGACAAACATACTTTATTGAGATCTTGTAACTGAACAAAACTGACTGACATTGAAAACCGATTGTCATTAAAATCTTGTTAGGGAACAAAACCGAGTGACACTGAAATCTCGTAATGGAAAAAAAACGGTCGTTATGGAAATCTCGTAGAGGAACAAAACCGACCGTCATTGAAATCTCGTAAAAGAACAAAACATACTGTATTAAGAAAATTGCATTCAAAATACAATATTACAATATTAATAGAATTATTAATTATTATTATAACAATTAGTATTATTAATACAATCATGTTGTAATAAAATAAAACAATTAATTAATAATATCATATGACATCCCCTTTAACTAATAAAATAAAAATCTATTTGCCATGTCCTAGACATTTTCTATTAGCGCACTTGCCGCGCGCCTACATTTGAAATAACGAATTTGCGCACGCAAAAGCGATATGTGAACGGCCCCTTAGTCAAACAATTCAGCCCAACATTAATCAGAGCTGCTCTGTCCAAATGATACCGTTTGATTAACTGCTCATCGTCAAACATTTCAAAAACATTCTTACCCCCCTGAAAGATTCACACATGTCTGTCTCCTCAGTGCCATCACAAGCCCCTACTGGCAACTCCTAACCACTTGAGAGACCTCTCGAGCTGTCTTAAATAACTGGGAGAATAAGAGTGATTCTTAGCTTTAAGAAATTTGATAACTTGCTTTTATGCTTAAGTTTGTAGGAGTAAATTTCATGAATTCTCAGCATTTAAGACTAAAATGGCATTTTGAGAAACTTGATAAATATGGGGCCTGATTAACTTTATTTCTGTCATTTTCTACAGAAGTTCTTATTGAGAATTAACAGTTTTACGCTCATGTTTGTTTCATTTAAAGTCACCATAATGGTGATTGGTGTTTCCATTAGTTGGGCTCTTAACTCTTTTAAAATGTTTGCTTTTTTTACCTGTTTTCACAGTGTGTTTATCAAACACGTTTGCAACAAAGAAAGCTTAAGTAAGATCAGATGATGATTTTTAACATTTATGGTTTTATAAACATCATGAAATAACTTGAATCACTGATGTAATTTGAATGTAAGTGTTTTGCCATTAATAACAATAAACAACAATCCCTGTTTCACTGCAACATGAGACCACATTGCATTTTAGAAATGATTTAAAACCTGAAAATAAAAACCATGATCAGAAATTAATAAGTTACAGTGACAAACACAGATATGAGCAATCAACGTATGAATCAACATACGCTGTGGTGACAACAAAATATTCAGACAATCAGATCAACTCTGGAAATCACAAAATGCTACTAAAAGACATAACAAAAACCGCAGCAAAAAAATAAAAGCAAATAGTTAGAATTAAAGAAAATAATAGGACAATTCAGCTGCATAATTTATTCATGCTGTGATGCATGCAGGGAGTTTTGTACTATTGTTCCCAGCATGCATTGCGGCATGACACGTTTGATTGTCACCATTGTTGAGATTCATGTGCTGATTCTTGATGTCTTTGTGTGTCATCTTAAAAAAATTTCTTGTTTGCTTTTAATTTTCTAATTTTTTTCTGCAATATAACATGCAGTAACAGGGTTTGTAATGTAAATGTATTACACTGTAAAAAAGGCTTGTTTGAAGGCCAGTCTAAATATTTAAAAGTTCTTAAATCCAGATGCTTTTACTAGATAAGTAAAATGACATATTTTTTTTCTTGTTTTTTGCAAAAAAAAAAAAAAAAAAATCAAAATGAAGCAAAAACAAGCAAAATTATCTGCCGTTGGGGTAAGAAAAATAATATTGTTTCTGTTTGAAATCTTGTTTCTTGTTTCTGTCCCAAACAGAAATATAGAATGCATTGCGGCATGAAGCATGTCACCATTGTTGAGATTTATATTTCTACGTAAGAGGGTCTATGGTTGGAAAGCTGTTTGAGAAGCTCTGCAGCGATCAACCTGAAGCTTTCACCTGCACACCCACTGAAGCTAAGCAGGGTTGAGCCCGGTCTATATCTGGATGGGAGACCTCCTGAGAGACTGGGTAGCTGCGGGAAGAGGTGTTAGAGAGGCCAATGGGTCTGATCAACCTGTAGCCTGAGTGGGTCCTAACGCCCCAGTACAGTCGCAATAAGCTGTACTGTATGAAGGGTGTCACCCTGGTGTAAAAGAGCCCATACAGCACATACCGCCCAACGCCCCAGTACAGTCTTCATAAACTGTACTGAATAAAGGGTTAAAATAAACCCCAGAAAATAAGGGGTGTAACCCTGGGGCAAAAATAATCCCTACATCACATACTACAAAGTCACATCACAAATGATATACTACTTTAATTAGTTCTTACAACTTGTATGGAGGCACCCTTTTTTTTTTTTTTTCCATTACTATTTTTAATGTTTTTGAAAGAGGTCTCATATGCTCATCAAGCCTGCATTTATTTGATCAAAAATACAGAAAAACAGTAATATTGTGAAATACTATTAGGGTTTTCTATTTTAATATACTTTAAAATATCATTTATTTCTGTGATGCAAAGCTGAACTGTAATCAGCCATTGTCTTCAGTGTCACATGAAAGAAACAAAACCGACCATCATTGAGATCTCGTAACCGAACAAAATCGAACATCATAGAAATCTTGTAAACGAGACAAACATACTTTATTGAGATCTTGTAACTGAACAAAACTGACTGACATTGAAAACTGATTGTCATTAAAATCTTGTTAGGGAACAAAACCGAGTGACATTGAAATCTCGTAATGAAAAAAAACGGTCATTATTGAAATCTCGTAGAGGAACAAAACCAACTGTCATTAAAATCTCTTAAAAGACCAAAACATGCTGCATTGAGATCTCATAACTGAACAAATGAAAATTTGACTGACTTGCAATGAAAATTCTCGTAATTAAACAAATCCGACAGTTTGATTTGTTTCAAATTAAATTGTCATTGTAATCTCATAACAGAACAAAACCGACCATCATTGAAATCTCATTAAGGAACAGAAGCAACAAAAGAAAACAAAACAAAACTGTCAACCATTGAGATCTCATAATGGAACAAAAGTGTTTGTCATTGAGATTTAAAGGAACAAAATCAACCATCATTGAAATTTCGTAAAGAAACAAAACCGTCCGTTTTTGAAATCTTGTAAATTAACAAAAAAACAAACAAAAACAAAACAAAACAAAAATCATTGAGGTCTCGTAAAGAAAAAAAAAACCTATCATTGAACCCTCAAAAAATCAAAACTGACTTTTGCTTTTGAAATCTTTTGAAAGACAATCATCCGCCACTGAAATCTTGTAATGAAACAAAACCGGCCATTATTGAAATGTTGTAATGGAACAAAACAGGCTATCACTGAAATCTTGTAATGTCAGTTTCGTTCTTTTCCAAGATTTCAATGACGGTTGGTTTTGTTCCTTTGCGAGATCGAACTAAAACGACCATAAGCGGCCGCGCCGCTTTCTCCTTCTTTCCAATGCGCTTTCGCTCCAGTGGCGTCTGTCGTTGCTATGCAACCATGAACCGCGCTTTCCACGAGAACGAGGAAGTTTCAGCAAAAGAAAAGTTGATTTCTAGTCCTTGCATTAGCTCTACTACTAGATATATTTATGGAGATGAGATATAAAAAAAAACCACCCTGTACAGCTATGATCAGCTGTTTGGCTGAGCTTTAATCGGTGTTGTTTACGGAAAGGCCGAAGCTCATCGGTTGGTCCTTGTCACATGACCTGCGGTGCGCTTGAGGCATTCTGAAAAGTTGAGATGTTTTCATCTTGCCGCGGCAAAGGCACGCCTGGAAAAACGAGCGCGCCGCACCGGATGCGCGTCGCGACCGAGTCGCTTCTATTATGAGCGCGCTTGCCTAAATTACAGTACTCGCGCAAGTCGCGAGCGTCGATTTAAACCACCGAAACGTGTCCGATGCTCAAACGGCATCTTGGACAAATGTGGCTCAGCTGTGTGAGCAGAAGCGCTGCCAGGTGTCTGGCAAGAAAATAGAATAGTGTACAAATGTATTCAGGGATTGCATTTGTTCAATTGTTGTTGATGTTATTTAAGCTAAAATAAAGTAAGTACATTTTTATAGAGACACTGCTGTTTACATTTTTTGTTAAGTATGGCAAAAATATTTTAGTAATGAAATTTGAAGTAAATGAGAATTAATGCAAAGGAAAGTACATTTTCAGAAATTTTGCGCTTTCTTGTGCTTGAATGTTAAAATGCCAATTTGAGTTTGAGACCTCTGTCGTAAAGGAACAAAGGAGAAAAAAAAAAAAAAAAACGACAGTCATTGAGATCTCATAAAGGAACGAAACTGACTGCTATCGAGATCTCCTAAAGGAACATGAAACAAAAATGCACAATGAAACCGATTGAAATCTCGCTAAATCTCGCAACGCAACTCGGAATATAAAATACGATGCCACATTGTGCTGCTTTTGGTTGTAATTTTCAGTCGATGAGCCACAAGAGAAGCGATGTAAGTCTTTACTGGTTTACTAGCGAAAAGAGGAGAAAAGAATGGGAAGTTGTTGTGACGAATGTGGACGAATAAAACTGTCTTTGTTCTCTTTACTTTACATCACTTTGAAACGTTTTCAAAAGTTTGCATCTTCAGGCCACCAAAACGCCTTTGTCGTGTAAATGAACAGCCAAAACGCGTAAAAAGTTTTTAGTTGAAAATGGTGTCGTGTAAACAGCCCTTTAGTCAAGAGTCAAACTGCACAACTAAAGCAAACACTAATTACAATGATAGTGACTTCAAACTAAACATATTCAACAGAACATCATCTAAACCTCTGTTAATTCTCAATAAGAACTTTTGTAGATATCTGACAGAAATCTGGTTAATAATTAATTTCTTCTTTTATCTTCAGTTGATTTCATCTAAGGCTGTGGCTGAAGTCAGTTGTAACATCTTCAGTCGTTAGTTCCATTAATGGTAAACGTTTGGCACCATGTACTGCCATGGATTTTCACTTTTTTTTTTTTTTTTTTTTACGGGTGTTTATTTCAATCTTGACATCAAACAAACGTTGGGTTAATACTTCAACCCAATTTTCATTTTCATCCAAAATCCAATGTCTGATCGATATTGAAGTCTGCATCATATGCCTGCTGGAAGAATATTCTCACTGTTTATTGACAGGTGATGAACAAGCACAACCCAACTTCTGTTTACAGCTAAATTTGTTAAAAATGTATATCTTTTTTATTTATTTATTTCTAAAAATATATTTATTGACAGTTTCAACAAGGGCTGGGTATTGACACAATTTTCACGATTCGATTCGATTTGATTCTGATTCGGTTTGATTTTTCTCGAGGAAAAAAAATCTCTCAACTAATGCTGTAAACTAAACAAGGGAGTCGGTACATTATTATAATAGTTACATTACTATAATACATTACTAATATATATATATATATAATACAGTTACATTACTATAATATTGAAGGTTAAAATTAACATTTGTATGCAAACACTTAAATTACACAATGTTTTTTATAATAAATAATGTTATAATACTAACTTCAGAATGGCAATCACATTTCTACTCCAACTCGTTTTTTGAAATATAAACATTTAAATTGTGGCTGTCATAACTTATTTATTCATACATGCATGATATTGAAGAACTTTAAAATTATAATAAATATATAATTGTAATAAACCAGTGAGATTTTTGTAGGTGTATTTGTAGGTTTCTTCAAGGATCTTGGAGATGTTGCTCGAGTTCTTCTAGGTTTAGTCTGTCTCAGTTTTTTCTGTTTCTTTATGTAATCCCAGACAGACTCATGATGTTGAGATCAGATCTCCGTGTGGAGCACCAGCTATTGTCAGACTCAATGTGCATACAAAAATCTCACTGGATTATTTCACTGCAAAGATATAAATAACTGGCTTAAAACCTTTTTGTGTGTGTGTGTATATTACACACACACACACACACACACATATATATATATATGCTTTATAGCACTGCAGATTAATTAGAAACAATGAGATGGAATCGAATATTTAACAGAATTCACAAACTCTCAATTTGCATAAACATGCATGTTCCTTTTATTGGTCACAAAAAGGTTCAGTAAGTTTTGGTTGCTATAGTGGTAACAAGAAGCTAATCAGTACACTGACAAGTCTAGATGTCTGTATCACACAATGTTTTTCAAGTGATTTTAGGTTTTAAAAAAAGACATTCATAAACATGGCAGAAGTAAAGCAGGTATAAAGGGCATTTATAAAAATGACAGTGATATGTGATTAACCCTTTAAAAAAGCCTCAGAATCCTCACATCCCACTCAGCTGTACCACTTTTCTGGATAAAAGGATTAGCCATGAAAGAGTACACATACACAATGAGAGCAATATTTTAACACAATAAATTATAACCAGACAGTTTTCACTATTAAGTGCAAAATGAAAGAAAAGAAAAAAAAACTAAAACACAAGCTTTAGCTTACAAGCTTTAGCATTGAGCACACACAGTTTTAACACACAGCTGAGATTTAAGCTGTGAATGCTTCTTTGACCACTTAACTCAAGATATAGAAGATCTCTGCATTCTCACTGCATGATACCACTACCAGCTTTACAAGGAACAATGCAGAAGCACTTGTGTTTGTGATGTTTTAGAGAACACCCCACCAGAAGAGTGCCAGTGAGAGCAGTATTCCCACCACAGAACGGCTGGACACTGACACAGGAGCTGTGTTACACAGGTCAGAGGTACAGCAGGAGAACTTGAAGCTGGAAATTTTGGGAAATTTCTCGGAAATGACACTATGAACACAATCAGAATACTTTATACACTCCCTGTATGTGTCGCCACCTAAAAAAAAAGGA
The DNA here is from genome assembly GCA_037950665.1 of Hypophthalmichthys nobilis. Classification (NCBI taxonomy): domain Eukaryota; kingdom Metazoa; phylum Chordata; class Actinopteri; order Cypriniformes; family Xenocyprididae; genus Hypophthalmichthys; species Hypophthalmichthys nobilis. The sequence goes on along the minus strand of CM075470.1, from coordinate 32,553,038 downwards.
AAGTAAAGAGACTTGTCAAAAAATATGAAAAGTCAAAGGGTCGTGGGAACAGGTGGGCCATTTTGACTATTTGTTAGAATACAGAAAGACTATTTTTTTTAAGTATGAGTGAGCTGACACCTCTCTCGTAGACGGTCACGCAGGCATCATCATAGTAGCAGTCTCGAATTTTAGAGCATGTGCCCGAGTAGTCCTTACATTTGTAACATTTAATTGCAGAGCCTTAAGAGACAGAGAGAACTTTTTTGCAAGAATAATACTGCAAAATAGGACAAAAACTCATCTTATGCTCTGTGAAAACATGATCAATGGCAATACATACCAAACCCCAGCAGAGCCAGAACGAACACCACACACACTCCAACAGAAGCTTTCATAATGCCTTCAGTTTACCAGTCTGATTGTGAAAGAGAGAGAGAGGGGAATCTGAGAAACAGCTTGAATTTGTCTGAATGTGATTGGTGCAACTGAATGTTCATCATAAATTTAGATTAAAAAAAATCATCATACATTTTATTTTTTAAACTCGAACCTTCACATTCAGAATATGATTAGACCCTAAAGGGAATAAAGCAGCTCAAAGACTCATGCGATAAACACCTTGCCTGTAGTTGCTCAAGTCATGTCCCAAAGATATTTAATGGGATATTTCACCCAAATATGTCATCATTTTTCTCCATCATTTTATTTCAAACCTGTATGACTTTCATTCTTTTGTGTAACATAAATTAAGATATTTTTATATTTATTTATTTATTTATTGTCCATACAATGGAAGTCAATATATTCACTAAAACATTCTTCAAAACAGCATCTTTTGCATTTCACAGAAGTAAGAAAGTCAGACAGGTTTGGAACAACATTATGCTGAGTAGATGATGACAAAGTTTTCATTTTTATTACTTATATAATATATTTTATAACTAATATAATCCTGGTAAGTGAAAGTGGGTGATCTAAGGAGTATATAGTTTTGCCAAGATAAATCCAGTTTTGGGCAATGATCTGGCCTAAATTAGCTATTAGCTACTATCATTATTACTGCAACTACCAGAACTATTATTTTTGTTCGCTTTATTATAGTACTGCTGTGTTATTCGCTTTTTGAACTGTACACTTCTGAACATGTCAGCCTTGTACATCCTTGAACATCTATACCTAATAGAATAATTAACAATACATATAATAATGAACATATATTTATAGTTATGGCATTGCAGTTTGCACAACGTGACATGAAAAAATGAAGAAAAAAAAAGGCTACACTTGTTCTGAGAACACATTTCAACCTTTCAGTTAACCAAAGATGCCAGTTTTTTTCTCTTCTTCTTCTTCAACAGTTTACCCAACAATTTTTTTAATTTAATTTAGATAGGATTCACACAAATTCCAGTTTAATTTTTTTTTTTTTTTTTTTGACATAAGTGTTTGGACGGTCACTGAGCCAATGATAGCCCCATTTATTAAATTATGGATTAAGTGATTTTCTTTTCAGAGTTTATTAGAAACATATAGTATTAATATTTCTTTTACACATTTTATAGAGTCATATGAAACATAAGCCATACCTTAAATAAATAAAATGTCACACATTATATCATAACTGTCTACCATAACCATAAAAACGATGTCTATGGAAAAACTAAATGTGCTTAATGGTTTAGTTTATGAAAAGTTGTCAAATTGCGATCTAAATCAGCCTAGCTCACAAGCAAAGAACGTCCTTAAGCAATATGCCGTTATCTTTTAGTTACTCTTCAGTAGTCTTACCCCAATATGAAGAAGGAATCCAACCACAGACACATCCAAACCAGTCTGAAAAGTGAAGAGCTTGAGCTCGCTTACTCTTCTCTAAACACGCCCACAATGCTATTCAATGAGTTTTTTGTGTCCTTTTCATTGTATACCCACATAGTGTCCTAAAATATTTAAATGTAATAGATTAGAGTGTTATGTGTAAAAAGAAGTAATATCACTATAAAAAATAATTAATAATTGATTAATCACAAAGTAATATACTGTACATTAACAGCAGGGACAGTCACCCTGACACACAGCTATTCGGTAGTATAATTTTGATAGCACTGCATTGTGATTTCTGTAACTTTAATTCCAATGTTATTCTGTTCTTATGAATGAAACTGCAACCTTCACTAAGATCTTTACTCAGTCCTGTAGTCAAAAACTGAATATGAATCTAATTTCACTCTTTCCATTTCTCAGTTTAATCAATACCGCCAGGAGCCAAAATCTTGCCGTTCAACATATATGCACAATATTTATATTCTTACTTGCATAAACAAGACAAAGAATGTTTTTCTCATTGGTTCACTTATTTTATTTTTCTTCTCTCTTAATAATTCTTATTTTTAACATTTTCTGACTATCTGTTGATGTTTCCCTGTTGATTCAGCACTATCAGCACTCCTGACTTCATACAACATACACACACCATCAGTTTCTCTTTTTCTTCTTAGACATTCCCTTCACTCTAAAAAAAAATGTGGTTTGTCCATATTTGACCCAAACATGTGTTGAAACAACCCTGCATTTTTTAGAGTGTTCTTATAAGATGTATATTCTTAAACAATATTTTTAAATATAATTAATTATGCAATATATAAAATAATTCTTCCACAATCCTTTGACCACACAGGTCATGCTTCAGCAGACACTGGCTTACTGAATGGGTCGTTGCTTGACACAGGGTCAAACAAGGATTCATTCTGCTGTGGAATACAGATGAAAAGTGTAAGGCTTTCAACAAAGAAATATTTTCTTTCAGTTTTAAGGTCTTAAGGGATATTTCACACATGCAAATTCTGTCATTATTTACTCACCCTCATGTCATTCCAAACCTGTGTGACTGTGTCTTACTTCTGCTCTGTGGAACATAAAATATATTTTGAAGAACCATTTTTGTCTTTATAATGAAAGTCATTTCATTGCATGAACAGACATGATCAAAATCTAGGCATCTAGCATCTAGCAAAAATGGCCATTAAATATACATTGGTGTGCAAAAAACAAAAAAACAAAAAACAAAAAGGCATTTGAAGTGATCTGGAATGAATAGTCTGATGTATTGGTTCTAGTGTGGTCACTTGAGGGAATTAAGGAAAACTGTGAGTAAAAAGTACTTAGGATAAGTTACAGAAATGTTGCAATTTCTTCCTTTCAGAATAGTTCAAAATGAACGAGTAAAGAGATGGGAGGGGATGTGGGCCAAAAAAACAAAAAACAACCCAAATGGCATAACAAAGAAACATCAGTCTGACTACAACAAGGCCTCTTCAACATGTTGCCATGACAACTGACACTAACAGGGCGGGTTAGGGTTGGGGTTTGGGTCAGAGTGAGAGAAATGACTCTACGGTTTGTGTTGTGAGAACAATAAGTGTTTTCAAATAGAAGTATTCAAAAGACAATAGTACTGTGGCTGGCTGGAGAAAAATATTCTGATCAATGGCATCTTTGTATTTTTAGATAGTAGAAGTATCCTGATCACAAAGAGAATGTAAACAATGGATAGTGAAACAGTATTGATACACCATTACCTTTTTATTTACACCAAATAAAAATAAAAAAAAACCCTCATACAAAATAAAAAGTTATTTAATAATCTGGGAGGTTCGACAGGGCTAACCAGAGAACATAATAGCAAACTGTTGAAAAATCCCACTGCACAGCATAATTTTACAAAGATGATAACATATTAATTGCAGTTATAAACATGAAAATCAAAATCATACGTATCTTTAGGCAAAATTACCTCACATTGCCATTATTAGGAAGGGAGGGTGGGGGGGAAATTCTTGAGTCTGCCTCCATTTCAATCTGAAAAACTGAGCTGTAAATTACAACAAATAATTTTTTTCTGATCCATTACCTCTTACACAGGATTTTAAGGAAAAATCAAAAAGGTCATAATAATGCCACTTAACTTATCATAAAATTATCTTATCTTGCTATTCACAGCAGTCTGTGTAACCTCCAGCCCTTAAGATGAGATAAAAATATTCTCCTTTACACCAATGTGCTCTAGCTGACCTTCTGTTAACATGCATCCATTCGTTTCTGAGAAAAGGACATCAGCACCTCAGAACAGCTAACCAACACAGAGCACTAGAACAAGTAATAATTGCTTGTGCAGGTTAGCTGATGTTTGCATGAACTGGCTGGTTTGGGTCTATGTGCTTTTTACTCATCTTTGAATAAACCAGTTTGACTTTACAAGGTCTGGACCTCAGCCTGTCCCTGAAACCCTCTGTACAGACGACACAACCACAAACATATATACACAAGCACATACACGCTACACAATACCTGAGGCCTTGTGGAGGAAATGAATGGGACTGATTCATTAATGCCTTTCTGTGAAGTATGCTATCTGATTTAGTGTGTGCATACTCTCTGCTAACAGTAGTGTCATTCTTTTTGCTCATGCTCTTACTACAATTGTAAGGTCTTAAAGTGATAGTTCAAAAATGAAAATTCTGTCATCATTGACTCACCCTCATGTCGTACCAAACTTGTATGATTTTTGTGTAACAAATATTTTGATGAACTGTTTTTGTCCATAGAATTAAAGTCAGTGGGGTCCAAAACAACACTGGACCCTATTGACTTTCATCGCATGGATCAAAAATATATATATTCTTTTGTGTTCGACAGGAGACAGAAACACATACAGGTTTGGAATCGACATAAGGGTGAGTACATTTCAATTTTCGGCAGAAACATCCCTTTATATAAGTGGCAGGTCACTGTGAATCCTAGGCAAGAAGAGCCAATCACAGAATCTCACAAACATTCAATAAACTCCCTCACTCTCACTCAATCACAAAACACACTTGCAGACTCAAACACACATACAATGATCTCACACGTCCACAGGCGCGCACAGACATAACCACTCCACAACCAGACACATGCCCTCACAAACTGGAAAAAGAGGTGACAGGCACAAAGGCGCTCTACAATAAACAATGGATGCCTAAAAGCTCCGTTTGTCCTCTTGCTCTCCTGTTTGTGTGAGAGTGTCTATGCATCAGTATCTGTGGGTGGGTGTTGAATCCCGGGGGGCTTGAAAAAGTGCATCAGACATGCCGAGGGCAGTGCCCTCCTGGGTCAGCCATGTTCATGCCACGCATTTCTCCTTCCTCGTAGTCATCTGTGTCCGATGAATTGTCATCATCATACGGAGCAGACACCTCACTAACTGAGCTCTAAATGAGAGAGAAAAACACAGAATGAGGGATTTAAACTGACAAATGTACACACATTAGCACCTTGGATATTCATTTTTCTTGGATATAACAGAAAGACATAAAAAGCGACTTACCGACCGCACCATTGAGTCACGGAATGGTGGGCACACCATGTGGAATCGTGGGATTGATACGTCAAACATTTCCTCTTTGTTCTTGAGCCGGTGGAATGTGTAGTGGCCTTCCATGTACTCGGAAGTGGTGGAAAACGTGGTACAGCTGGCATACTCGTGAACTTTACCGGGTGTCATCACTGGAAACTCGCCTGCACGTACATCACACGCAAAAAACAGATGCAGGACATTCTTTAAAAAGTAGAGCAATTGTCCCACTATGAATTATATGGTCAGAAAGATACTGTCAGAATGTCTCATCATGATAATCCAACATATCTGTTACCAGTGCAAACTGTTCTAGTTTACTAGTTACAGGGATGGGCTCTTACCCACGACGCCAGGGCCTCGGACCTCCTCCACATTTCCGTTTGCATTCGTGATCTTCCAGTACCGACTGTCTAGCTGGCATGCTTTCTCTGGCAGGGCCGACTTTGCCATCTCAATCCTGTTGCATGGCACAGCTCAGAGGTCATAGGTTCAGCTCATTGTATAATCCTATGTCAAGTCTTAGTATAGCTGCATTGCATTACAGCAAGTTACAGCAGAAAGCAGCTTGAAAATTTCAGTAACTTGATCTTTATTTACAAATTCCACACTGACATCTCTACTTTTTGGTAAGACAGGAGCACTAGGAGAAGAAATAGAGGAGGCGTGGTAGTAGGGGTGTGAAATGATAATCTTCTATGATGATATCATAATTATCCTTTTAACAATGTGCAAGTTGCCATTATTATGTCACTTCCTTTGAAAAACCAAACAAAAACATGCCTTGAGATTGCACTCTTTCACTACATGATATTTAAGACACCGCAGAGAACAGAGAGCGCATGGTAGAAGGGAGAAAATATTTTCCGAACATATCGTTTGCCAATTATGTGTATGTGTTTGTCAGATTACATGTAACAAGTTGCGGCTGTGTCGAACCCGCACCTGATGAGAATCAGCTCCGCTTATTTGCGACCCAACGCTAATTTGCACTGCTCTTGGTAGATTGCGTTGGTCATTATGTAAATTATTTGACTGCGTCTGTGTTCTTTAATTTGTGCGTCAGCAGTAGATCACGCGCAAAACTTGCCACTCCCATCGGCGCATTTGTGGAATTGCACTCTCACGCTAACTTGCCTCGTTTAGTAAATCTGTCCCTATATGTACATATATATATATATATATATATATATATATATATATATACACACACACACACACACACTTGTTTGCGTCTTTAGGAGGAAAACCGCATTCATTTAGGATTATGTTTGTTCAGAGCATTTGACCTCAATTGTTTTGTAAAAGAGTCACAGTTTAATAGTTTAATAATAATTTTTCTGCATATGTTTTTTGTGTGTGTGTGTGTGTGTGTGTGTTTTTATCAACATAAACATATATAGCCTTATTCAGATTACCAAAGCCAAATTAACATGTGTGTGCATTACCTGATTCTATAGGTGAAGAAAAAGTGTGGCGGATGGACTGAACTGAGCTCTGGCAGGAAGGAGGTAGAGACTGATACGGTGATGTCACCAGTCGTTGCCACACAGCGTTTGTCATGAACATACCTGAACAAACACAAAGGGGTTCAAATGTAAAGTGGCATTATAATATGCTTTTGCGATTTCACATCCTGACATACACTGAACAAAATTATAAACGCAACACTTTTGTTTTTGCCCCCATTTTTCATGAGCTGAACTCAAAGATCTAAGACTTTTTCTATGTACACAAAAGGCCTATTTCTCTCAAATATTGTTCACAAATCTGTCTAAATCTGTGTTAGTGAACACTTCTCCTTTGCCGAGTTAATCCATCCACCTTACAGGTGTGGCAGATCAAGATGCTGATTAGACAGCATGATTATTGCACAGGTGTGCCTTAGGCTGGCCACAATAAAAGGCCACTCTAAAATGTGCAGTTTTATCACACAGCACAATGCCACAGATGTTGCAAGTTTTGAGGGAGCGTGCAATTGGCATGCTGACTGCAGGAATGTCCACCAGAGCTGTTGCCCGTGAATTGAATGTTCATTTCTCTACCATAAGCCGTCTCCAAAGGCGTTTCAGAGAATTTGGCAGTACATCCAACCGGCCTCACAACCGCAGACCATGTGTAACCACACCAGCCCAAGACCTCCACATCCAGCATCTTCACCTCCAAGATCGTCTGAGACCAGCCACCCGGACAGCTGCTGCAACAATCGGTTTGCATAACCAAAGAATTTCTGCACAAACTGTCAGAAACCGTCTCAGGGAAGCCGACTTGAGTGGGCAAATGCTCACATTCGATGGCGTCTGGCACTTTGGAGAGGGGTTATGGTATGGGCAGGCGTATGTTATGGACAACGAACGCAGGTGCATTTCATTGATGGCATTTTGAATGCACAGAGATACCGTGACGAGATCCTGAGGCCCATTGTTGTGCCATTCATCCACGACCAATAATCATGCTGTCTAATCAGCATCTTGATATGCCACACCTGTGAGGAGGATGGATTATCTCGGCAAAGGAGAAGTGCTCACTAACACAGATTTAGACAGATTTGTTAACAATATTTGAGAGAAATAGGCTTTTTGTGTACACTGAAAAAGTCTTAGATCTTTGAGTTCAGCTCATTAAAAAGTGGGGGCAAAAACAAAAGTGTTGCGTTTATAATTTTGTTCAGTGTAAGTTACTAAGTGTAAGATAACAAAAGGTGGACCACCTGAAGATCTGGTCTCGAATGATGGGGTATTCTCCTGTTACAACATTGTCAACATATGAAGTAAACCACTCAGTAAAGTTAGAACCTGATAAACAGAAAGAAGGAGAGAGAATAGATCATATAATCTGAATCAATCCATAAAACTGCAATGCATTAATGCAGCCTTTTGGTCTTTGTTACCTGTAATGAACATGTCAATCGCAGAGGGATCTTGTGCCAGTTGATCCTGTGAAGAAAAAGCATAAAACAAAATGAGCAAGAAGGGCTGAATTAAACAGAAAGACAAGAGCACCCCCCACTGGTCAAAGTGCAACAATGCAAGAAAAATCCCTCTCTTATCTAGTGGAGACCTCCACATGCACAAGCAGAATCATATCTGATGTGGTGAACTTCTTCAGCTCCTATCAGTCACGACGCAGTTGGGAGGCTCTTAACATTTACCATCTGGCCTTTAGCTAATATATAACCTCTGGCTGACCCCTTAAAAGACGATCACAATTGTACTTTTTTTCAGAATTGTTTACCAGCCCTGCATGAGTGTGTGTTTATGCACAGTAGATTGTTGTGGTCTGAGGGTGGTGATCTGACCGGGCACTGATAGAAGATCTCACTGCGTGTTCGTCCTTCTGTGCTCTCCAGGGCCATGTACTGGCTAAGGCCGGTATGGAAGCAAAACGTGAGTGGAAGACACTGACGCATGCCCTTCCTCTGCTGAAATCCCCCTGCCGCTGTCTCAATATCCAACAGGTCTTCTGAGCGATAGTGATTGGACAAAGCCATGCTGCCCATCAGCCTGTAGTGAGGAGGAGTAGAGGAAGAGAAGTTTGTCTGCTTGCGTGTATAGATGTTATTCAAATAATTTATGAGCATTTAAATAATTACTTTAATTATATAATCATGTTTTAAGTGTTAAAAAGTAAATAAAAAAAAAAAAAAGCTTTTAAATAGGATTCTGAAAAGATCAAGGATATTCTTGTAAGTCTTACCCAGGGACCACCAGTTTTTGTCCATTGTGTATCCTATAGGAGCAACGGTAGTCATTAGGGAGTTTGCAGCCAATCTGGGCCTCAATGGTGTCTAGCTCTTCCTCCTCACTCCCTCTTCTCAGAGAAAGGAAAACAAAACTCTCATATTATGAAAATTAACACCCATAGTTTTTCAAAATATGATTGGATGAGTAACAGTTTAGACAGACCTTTAAGTGAAGCTATCATTCGAGGACATTTCTGATTCAGGTAGTTTTTCAGTGCATCCCAGGCTTTCTTGAGAGTGCTGTAATAGTCGATGTAACGGCCCAGATCAGAATAATACTCCCGAAACAGCTCCTTCCAGGCCAGGCCTCTGTGGGTTTTGTCTGCCCTGAAAAAAAATCAACACCATATCAACACCATATTTTGATTACAGCAAATCTAAAAATGCAACAAAAAGACAAAAAAATACATGAATGTCAAATTAATCAAATTATTCTGAGGGCATTATGAGTGCGCTTACTCAGTAAGGAGCCAGTGCTTCTGACAAAATTTCTTCCATAGGGGGTTATGACCTGTCAGATCATTGAGTCGACGACTTACAAAACTGCAGCTGAGAAAAGAACAAACCAGATTCAGTACAACAGGCACTTATGACTACTTGAGATCTTGAAAAAAATTAAACATATTCAGACCATGCTTCATCTATTAACCCTTGTGCTGTGTTGAAAACCTGTTAAAACACCTTTTGTGTTCCCAGTCAAAAATGACCAACCTTTAAAAATTGCTTGTAAATCACTCATTATGCTATATTATCACCAAATACTGGATTCAATCTTTTTGTAAACTTCTTTTCTTTCAATAAGGACAGGTTTTGTATTTCTTTTTGGAACTGATTGATATAGGTCTCGTTGATCTGAGCTTATGCACCTCAGTTTTTGGGTAAAAAAAACATTATTTTTGGATAAATGTCAATATTCAACCAAATATCGAAACAAATTAGTACAAAATGGAACGAAGTCACACTTGCGGTGTTCCCGGTCAAAAATTACCGGCCTACAAAAAACAAACAAACAAACAAACAAAAAAACATAAAAATCTCCTGTTATAGTATATTATCACCAAATACTGTATTCAATCATGTTTTTTTTGTTTTGTTTTTTTTAAACTGATTGACATTGATCTGAGCCTCACTGATCTGAGGATAAAGTTAATCTCTGTGGAAAAGAAAGCCTTTAATACTCAAAATAGTTTGTTTGTATACATGAATGTGTGTGCGCGCACAGATGTATCCACGCATGCACAGGTATGCAAGCACACGTGTACAATACATATGTGAACATGAACATGATAATCATGCTCCTGAACACTCTTATTTTTGATTTCCCCTATTCATTTTCAATGAATGGACATTTTTGACCAATATAGGCTCAGATTAAAGGGGCCTACAATCAATCACACCCAAAAAGAAATACAAAACCTGTCCTAATTGAAAGAAAACAAGTTGATAAAAAGATTTTGTTATAATATAGAGTAATGAGAGATTTATAATAAGCAATTTTTTGTAGGCCGGTCATTGAGTAAGTTTTAGTCCAATGCAATAACGTAAACTAGCATTTTCGTGAAAAAGAAAATCCTCTCTGGGTCAAAATACCCAAACACAACCTAAGGTTAAAACAAAGATCTGATCATTACCTTCCAGTGGATTTTGTATAATATGGTACATGTTTTGATGATGTAATGAAACGACTATATTCAACCACCCGCAGAACCTGGAAGACGTGCATTTTAACGATGTTTTTACTTCTTTTCTGGACCTTGAATGCGGTAATTAGTTGCTTTCTACAGGGAAAAAAAACCTCTCAGATTTTATCAAAAATTTGTGTTCCAAAGAAGAACAAAGGTCTTATGGGTATGGAATGATATTAGAGTAATAATGACAGAAATTTCATTTTGGGGTGAACTAACCCTTCAACTCTTAAAAAATAGATTTTTTTTCTTTTTCTTTTTTTTTTCCCCCTCTCACAAACAAGTTTGGTAATGACAGCTTTTGCAAATCATGATGTAGTTAACCAAAAAAATGAAAGCTTTGGTGGAATACTCAATTAAGAAGTGTTAAAAGGCGCAGGTAAAGCTTCTTTACAATAGCTTCTATAAACAGTGAGGAAACTTAGTTACACCGGCTTTGTCACACAAACTTCCAGCTGGCCAGCGTCACGTGATCCTTACTGTTCATTTCCCAGACCAAAATATTTATCATCATAGGACAACTCTACTTATGATCTACAAATCACGAACAGCTCCCGTCAGCGTGCGGCTGCAGCAGAAATAAAGCTTTTGTGTTGCCTGTCTATGTCCACTTATTACACCTACTGTCAACTTACATGAAGTCATGCACTTCTCTCTTCAAACAGAAGATGCATGAGATGATCGGGTGTAGCAGCTCACATAGATCTTTTTATAATGATTGAAAACGGAGATTAAAATCGTGTCTGTCTATCAAAAGAACTTGCCAGAGTAATATCATTAGCTATCCTATTAGCATTGCCAGCTAACTATGCGGCGGATATTATTTTTCAAGCTCATTCAAGGAACAAACATGCTAAAAACATATTTGTTATTGTACGGACTAATGGTATGGCTGAAGAAAAATGTCTACCTGACCAGATCTCGGAAGTCCAGAAATGACAGCACCAGCAGTAAGGGATCAGACGGTAAGTTATCCAGGCTGAGCGGTATGGACGTTGCCATCTTGGTAGCGAATGCAAAACCGAACCCCGCCCCTTCACTGCGATGACAAGAAGGCGTGTCCGCACGCTGCTCTGTTATCAAATATTGCGCACATGTCGCCACTCTTTTAAGTTAGAGTGTAGGTCCTAGTAAGCTGTTCAAATATTCTGTTTTCGATTTCTCTTAACGATCCTTAAATATTCTTAAGTTTGTTTGTTTTTTCAATCTTTTGTTGAAAAAAAAAAAATATATATATATATATATACATATATATATGGGGAGCGCGGGGCACAAACTAACGCGGGGTTAGTTGTAACACACATGGTTTAAATACTTCCACACAAGCTAGCATGAAGAAACTTAGTGTATTTACTAGTTGCCATATCGACAATATATAGAGAAAAAATTGCGCCAAAATTCAGAAATCTTTGTGAGATATCACTGAACATTTATTTAACAATAGCAAAAGTAAATTTCTTACTTAAGATAATTTTCCATCTATATTTTTTGTGTTTAATTAAAATTAGACAAATCTGATATTATTTTAAACTCCAATCTGTTGTTTAGCAGTTTGGGTAGTTCTTTAATGCTTCACTAACTATCAGAAGACACTAACCAGGTTTAAATTCCAGTCGCGCAGATAGGGTTCGTTATAACACTGTTTTACAATGTGCCCCGCTATTAGAACTATGTTATTCTATACAGTTACAATACAACTGGCATAATCAACTTTTATGAATGTCTGTTGAGAAAAAATCTGAATAAAGACTGAGAGGAAGAACCTGAACATCGAGAAAATATTATTTCGAGAAATGTTCAGCATTTGTACTGGCTCATCTGTTTATCTCGTGTTCTGTGAGAGCTGTGAGTGGAGGGAGGGAGTGTTTTTGTTCAGCTCTGTGTTTTACTGAATATGTCTCTTCATCTGTTTGCCTGTATTGTTTTGACCAGTGCTGTATAGCTGTGTTTTGCAGAGTGTTCATTGTCAAACTACAAAATTATTTAAATTTGAATTTCTAAAAAAATGCTATTATTTTATATGAAAAAAATAATTATTGTCTTTTATTGACAAAATATTTTAGTTTGTCATGTATTTTTTTAATTCAATCACATAACATTTTTAGCTGCCAAATGGTCATGTTACAACGTGCCCCATCACATGTTACAATGTGCCCCACCTATGGGGCATGTTGTCACATTTCACTTCCCTTCTTTCGGGGTAAATAAAGAAAAAAGTATACACTGTATTAATGAAACAAAGCCACATATTTGTACCAGACGTGTGAAATTAATGTGGAACAAAATAAATTCTCTGAACCCTAAGTAGATTTACACAAACTGTCAAAAAGCGTCAAAAAGCGTTAGTCAAAAAGCGTTAGGTTGTGCCCCGCGCTCCCCTATATATATATAGTAATTTTAACACAATGTAAACAATTAAACAATGTGTTTGCACTGCAATTTGGCCCAAACTAGCCTATTAAATAAAAATAGGCCTACTAATACAAAAAAAAAAAAAAAAAAATCATTAATTCATTAGTCTTGTTTATAATAAACCTACACTCTAAAAAATGGTGCTATATAGCAGTGGCGAGCGGTGACTTTTTTAACCGGGTATGCTGGGTGGTGCGTCATGTAAAAAAAATGTAAAATAATATGCTAGACGCTCCCGTTCTCAGTGTTAGTTTCAGGCCCGGTTCTTGGCAGCTATAGAAGGGTGGGCTGGCAGATATACTGGGTGGGCAATTTATTTTTATTTTTTTTTTTTTTATTTTTTTTTTTGGGAGTGAAATGGGAGTTTTTATCTTATTTTCACTTTCAATAAAATGTTCACTTTTTTACTGTCCAGTGACAATTTAGAAAGTAAATGCGACGGAAGCCTACTGTTTTAGTAATGAACGCTACTTTAATTACGCAGAATGTGGCCGTTCACACAGAACACATTTATCATTTCCATTGCGCTACTTTTCCATTGCTTTCCATTGTTTAAACACGCTCTAGACAGACTTTGACCTTTGCGCTCGCATCCTTTGCACCGTCCTGTGCGTGACGCGGTGTTGCAAAAACGCGGCGCTTAAGTTAAAATAAGTTCAACTTTTAAAAAAAGGCGTCTATGCCTGCACTGACCTACGTCTCGCGATTTTAACCACAAAAACGCGTTCTGTGTGACAAGTCGAAAGATAAACAATGAATTCTTACTTCAGTGTTGTTATTTAAGCAGACAGTTAACAACAAGCAAAAGGGGGCAAGGTTTCAAATGAACAATGCTTATGCATTTTAAACACTTACATTATGTTCTTGCTCCGTCCATGCAATAAATGCACGTTCTTGAATTAATTTTAACTGCTCGTATGCGCCGGCGGCCAAATGACACTTTAAAATCAATCAGAGCTATAAATGTATATATTAATATTTACAAGTAATTTAGGCAACAACACCCCGTAATTCGCACCTTAGCGCGCAAATTATATAACGCTCCTCGCCATATAGCTACTTTCAGCTAAGAAAAGAAAAATAGCGCCTACTGCAATTTTCTTCTTATTTTTTTTATTGATTGGGTATTCTACAGTCCTTCGTCAAACTTCTCAACACACACTTCAGTGTTTTTAATAAATGCACAAATCATAAAAATGTTACGCTATCTGTGCCTAAATTCTGATTGGGTGGGCAGACGTTTGGGTGGGCTATTTACTAGTTGCCATATCGACAATATATAGAGAAAAATTGCGCCAAAATTCAGAAATCTTTGTGAGATATCACTGAACATTTATTTAACAATAGCAAAAGTAAATTTCTTACTTAAGATAATTTTCCATCTATATTTGCCCATGCCTAGAGCCGGCCCTGGCTAGTTTACTCATTTGCTTGCTCATGACAAATAGCAACACAGCGAAAAGTATTTCTAATATGTTGGACCTTTTATTGAGAGTAGCCCATATTTACCTGTTGAGACGTGCCTTCACAAGCACCTGTAAGAGCTTTTGTGATGTTTGAGTCGACGGAGGCGCGACATGCGAAAGGTGCGTTTGGAAAATATGCTGTATTTTTGTAATCCGCTAGGTGCCGCTAGTGTCACAGAAATGACATACTTCACCTTTAAAAGGATCAATTTAGGACAGATCAATCAGACACGACAAATAAAAAACACCATTGCGTCAATTTAAATGTATGCCAGAAGTATTTTTAAACTAATAATTAAAAATAAGTATAACATAATAAGTATTAGCAGCCTATTATAAATAAAAAATAAAATCTAATAAATATAAGTAGGCTATAATAAATAAAAATATCAGTATTCTTTAAAAAATAAGTTGAAATTGTGCAAACTGATGACTTTTAACAAACGCAAAGACTATCGATTAACATCCTCTGATACAGTAGGATTGTCTTAAACAAGTTTTGACAAGTTTTCATAAAAAAATTCTCTATGGAGAAAATGAAATACTATGAAAATAGTTTTAGTTATGATTTTTTCCCCCCATTTGGCTAAGTCTAGTTAGTTTTGTATCAAATACAATGTGATTTTCAGTGATCGAGATCTGGCAGCGGCTCATTTTTCCTCTTGGGCGAGTGATCCGCTCACAGCTTATCCTGCCATGAAAACTCCCATAGGCCAGCAAACCAATGACGTTCCATAACAAAAGCGTGAAGGCGCAAAAGCTGCTGTAGATCAGCTTACCCGGAAGTCTCCGTAACTGGCAGATTTAAAGAAAACTACCGTCGTTTGGCAAATAAATAAATTACGGACAGTTACATACGCATTTCCAATCATGTAGGCTTAATGGTACACCTCAAACAAGGGATTTAATAGTAATTTATAATGTTAATATTAGTTGCCGAGTCCACAAATGGCTTGGGTATGCAGAGCATTCGCAGCTTATGGACCGCACGCCACTGCTATATAGTACTAAAAGTGGTTCTTTGGCTCGTAATAATAGGGGAACCACTTTAAGTGCTGTATAGCACCAAATCTTGGTGCTTCAGTGGTTCTTCAGCGGTTTTTCAGTGGTTCTTTGGGGTGGTTAAGGTGCTATAGGCTATAGCTCCACCTGTTAAGCACCTTTAAGGTCTTTACGAGCCAAAGAACCACTGTAGGTGCTGTTTAGCACCATTTTTGTTGAAGAAATAAAATGCGATATGGCATCTCTTATGGGTTCTACATAGCACCATTTGACAAAGGTGCTGTCTATCACCTTTAAAGATATGTTGTTACATAGCACCAAAAGTGGTTCCCCTATGATTACAAGCCAAGAACCACTTTTAGTGCTATAGGCCTATAGCACTTTTTTTAGAGTGTAAATCACAGATTTCAACAAATCTAATCATCTGCAGGATATATTTAATTACAGAGTCATATGATAAAACAGTCAACACCTATTTAGAGCTCAACAAAAGCAATAAACTGTGGAGAATTCCTTAGGCCTAACAGGCCTGACTGATTCATAAGTCATTTCCTAAAAAGAATAGGCTCAAGGAATATGACTACACTACTCGCTGTATGTGCAATAGTAGGCTAATGTGTGAAACATTTCCGGAGTAGTTTAATAGTGTTCCGTCGCTTTTTCTGCTTTGAACTATTGTATTGGTTGGTCATGTTTTTTAATATTATTATTTATTTATTCTATTGGTGATATTCTTAATTATTATGTTTTAACTTCGTTGTACCATAGGCTAGTGTAAACTGAATGTTCAAATAAAAGCATTTAAAAAAAAAGAAGAAGGTGTTTCGTCAGCGTACTGGTGGTGGTTTACCTTTTATGTCACCTCAAGATGGCGTCACAGATCCATTTTCCCTCTGGTGTTCTCAAGGTCAAAGCGATCAAACATTGCCGCTCTATGCATTTCAATTACAGACAGCTCCATCTTTTTGAAGGAACGAGTGCCAAACCTTCAAAATATTTCCAAAAGCAATAAAATAAGTAAGACCTGGCCTCATAAAATAATATTAATGTCAAATCCTACAGTATGTCTGCCAACTAGTGCCCATGCAGCTCCTGTGGTGGTACCAGCATCACAAAAACGTATAGGCCTATGCCTAGAAATCAAATATGTACATTTAATAAGCATAATTATCATTATTACCATATTTACAAAAACCTAACCATACCTTTAATGTTCTTTAACTCTTTAGCTAAAACAGTAGTGCATGGTGCTAGCAACACCAAGGTCATGGGCTTGATTCCCAAGCATGAACTGATAAAATGCAATGTAATTTGATTTGGTTAAAAGCGCCTGTCAAACGTGTAAATAAATCAGCCTGTCTTCATAACAACACTCCCACACTTCATTCCTCATTATTTTAAGAATCATTTTATACTATGTGCGTATATGAAGCTCTGCTACAGCACACCCAGAGTGTGAAGGTGAGTTCATGCAGCTCTGACGTAAAGGCTGACGTGCAGCCACTTTGGTGATGAAGGGGGTGGGCTACAGTGACAGACTTCTTATTGAGGGGGGGTTGCCAGCCATCTAGGCCCCTCCCCTTTGATTACCTCCCTTCTGTCTATGTCTGCCTCTCTTTCCTCTTCTCTCTCTCCCTTTTGCTCTGTCTGCCTGGCTGAGTTGGTTTCAGACAGTGCATCACACACGTGCCACTCTATGTCTCTAGTATCTCTCCACTCATCTCCTCTCTCCTCCTCTCTCACCATGGAGGCACATCTCTGAAGAGTGGATTGTTCCTCCTGTTTTCTCCTCTTCTCTCCTTTGCACTTCATTCGGTGTGTTTGGGTGTCTGCTCCTGGGTGGGAATGCTCGTGTCTGCGACAGCGCTGTTGGGGGCTACGCTGGGTACCGTGTCTGGAGTGTTGACACTGTGTGGTCTCTCCCTGCTTTGTAAGAGCTGTAAGAAGGGGAAACTTGAGAGAGGGGAAGAGACTGACCCAGAGAAAGCCAAACCAAGTATCCTGCATACTCTAACACAGGTAAGACTGACACTCACTCACATACAGCCATGGACCTGCAACCAAATTTGATACTTAAATACAAGGGAAAGAGCTACTTAAAAGGACACAACAACACAAACAGAGATATTCAATGAGAGAAATGTTCTGTCTCACCTGAGTGGAAGGATGGAAGTGGTGCTTACATAATGCAGGTTAGCTCTCTGAGGCAGAAACTGTATCACAACTGTACTAAAAAGGATTTCTTTGCATGTTAATTAAAAAACTCTTTACTGGATGTCATTATGGAATGATCCACAGGTAGCATTATGATGCAAATGTACTATGTATTTCATAGTAAATACATTGTAAATCAAATTTAATGGTCATTGTATCTGTTATGACACCTTATTTACTGGTGTGTGGTCAGAAAAACTCGGCTGAAATTATTTGTGGAGGGTGTTTTAATTACATTTTCAGACATTTTTGTTGGCATGAATGATTTTCTTTGTATTTTCCTAATGAGGAGCAAAAGATGTTACTTTAATGTATAGAAAGAGAAAGAGAGAAACCAGAAAGAGACATTACATAAAGAGCCAAAGTGTCTCTTGTTACAGCCCATTTTCTGATTCTATCACAGTTCTGAATATTCATCTTACTATGTTGTCATAGGAAATAGAATATAATTTCTATCTCTTTGAGGAATAAATATTAACATCAGCAGACTTTCAAATCAAAAGAGAAGGATGAAAATCAGCCATCAGTATCAGATCATCAGATCAGCTCTCTCACAGAACATTTAATTCATCCAGTAACAGGCAGGTTAAGGATTGGTGAGGGACAAGTGCATTATTATTGGAATCTTCTCCAGAGTGCTTTTGTAAGAGGTAATTAGTTTAGAAATGATTTGTACTGACATTCATACACAAAAATACAGACAGACATGCTCGTGTACACATACACTCACACGCTGGTGTTGAGCTTCTGCACACGCATCTGCTGAGCTTTCGCTGAAACTGTCTAGAGTCACGACTCACATAGCTGCACACACACACATGATTGACTTGTATTGGATTTATCTTGAGCTAATGATATTTCCTATATCCTGCCTGTAAATGTAACCCTTGCTTAAATATTTTAACATTTTAAGGTGTTTAACAAATTAAGGACTACCGGCTGGTGCTCACAATGTACATCATTTCAGATTTTACTATCCTTTTGGGGACATTTGGTCATCACCATGTTGGCAAAAGATATTGGCATCTTTATGGGGACATTTTGTCCACACATACACACAAACAAAGGGAGCTAAATCAAATGAAACTAATCAGTAATTATGGAAACAAACTGCATGGCACACAATATATAGGAAACTAGGTCATCTTAATTTGACAGAGAACAGGAACAGAATCAAACCAAAACACAATGAAACTAAACATTTTACTAAATTAAGTTCAACAGAGGAGGGAGGGTGGGGGCTCTGGAGGCAGACAAGGGGCTGGCGAAGGGTAGGAAACAGGAGGAGATGACATAGGGAAATATCCTTTCCAATTCCTCATCAAATTAATTCTCAGAGGCCAGGTACAGCTCACCCTCAGCGGCAGGAGTGTGCGTGGGGCTTCCTTCTATGCCCTCTTACTCCACGATGACACACACTGGCACAGATTATGTTGCCGCTCATGCACCTGGTCAGACTCTTTGTTGGGCTCAGGCTCTGGGGCGATGGTTGGCTCAGGTTTGGTCTCTGGTACTAACATCGCGGCAGGCTCTGGCTCCATGTCTGTAGTGGGCTCTGGCATAGGCTCCATGCAGGGTGTGGGAGGCGGCTGGATGGGCTCTGTGTCCAGAGTGGGGCTGGTGATGTCCTCCTCAGCGGGGCAGACGGTGAAGGGGCGATCCACAATTCACCAGCACTCACGAACGACCAACGACCATCGTTGGGCAGGTGTGCCTTAGTCTGCCTGTTCAAGCTGGTATAATAAAATACACATAAGGAGTGGAAAGGGAATAACGTAAGGCATGCCAGATCTAAAAAGTCTCTGATGTGGCCCTCGAGGGATTGTTGCTGCTGCTCTAGGCAGAGCAAACATACTAGTGGCAAGAAAAGGCAGCAAAAAAGGTTCAGTCTTCTGTAACTTTGTTTGTTTCTTTTAATCTCCTGCATTGTGCACTTACTACAGCCACAAACAACGTTACACACACACATCAAACCACTAGACCACTAGAACAGTGACGTTCCGTGTTATACAGTAAATTCAATTTTTATGACAGGATACTGCAAAATCATAGGGCCCCATAACCATTCTCTCAATTTAAGAAAGAGATGATGATGATTGTGAGAGTGTAGATTTCCCTCTTAAGTCTTTCAACCTCTTTTAAAGATATACCCAATTAAAATGTAAGCTGGGGCAGACAAGAGCATCAGAGGCAAACGCATGAGCAAAAAATGATTCTAGCTAATTTGCTGATTTTGTCAGCTAAAAAAAACAGCACAATGAAGTATCTAAATGATTATATGACTGTGTGTGCATGTGTATCAGTATATATTTAGCATTAAGGTCAGTTTCATATCGGATTGTAAAGTAGGCGAGCACAGTCTCATTGCACCAGTATTTATTATTAATAAAGAGGGGGCGGGGGAAGATGAGAGGAATATAAGAATATCCTCTCTCACTCCTTTCTCTGTGCACTCTATTTCAGCATGATAACTGCCCACCTGGGGGAAATGGAGTGTTCTGGCATTGATTTTTTTCATTCATGCTTGCCTGTTTCTCTCAGATTCTCTACACATCAAAACCCCAATGAAATTCAGCCAGCAGAAAGCCCCTTAGTAAAATGCCCTTGTCTGATGTCTGTGACATTGTAAGTTGTTTAAAATTGATGCTGATGACAGAATATGTCTGAATAATATAAAGTTTGAGTATGAAAGAATTATTGGAATTGATTATTTTTTGAGCTTCAGTTCCTCGAATGAAACTATATAGCACTGTTTTGTGATTTTTTTTTATTTTTTTTTTTGGTTGGGTCAGTCTAATTTTATACGTTATAATGAATATATGTTTTGGTTAAGATCAGTTATTACTGGAACGGTATTACTTGGCATGATCAATGGTGAATTTCCAAATGAAGTTTATTTAACAAAGTTCGGGAGGAGCGCATTCAGGTAATCAACCAATCAGCGCAAGAGAAAGCCAGTATATATAGCCGTCCCTCACCTCTGTCCCGCAACAGTTTCACAGCATCCCTCCACCACCCCATCACCTCACTCTTGGCTGGTTTCTATCCCAGTCAAGGAGGGGGAGTACTCTGGGTTCGGGCCAAATTCCGAGCTCTGAGCCCCCGGGACAGCACACCAAATAAACGTAAATTACTATATCTGATTTCATGTATGTGTAAACTCATGAAATCCTATTATAATATAGGATGAATGCCTAATGGGTTGACTAATGTAACCAACTACCTTTCTTATCCATTCTCTAACCAATCATATTATTTCCCTGTAGTTCATCATTTTTATTTTCTCTCTCTTCTTCATGTACATGTTTTAGTTCAGTGTGCAGAAGTGCACCGAACCAATCCAGCCTCAAGCATCTTTGAAGTTCCCTAAAATCTACCGGCCCAAACCTTCTGTCACTTCTCAAGAGGTAATAAACTACAAAGAACATGGAGCTACCAATGACACATCTGCTGCCAAGCTCGACACCTGTAACCAGGCAACCGAACGTGAGGAGGTCTTCTCTCTCCCACGGCAAGGTAAGCAAATAACAGCTAAAATCTAATGGAACTCAGTGGGGGAGGCTGTGTGTGTGTGTGTGTGTGTGTGTGTGTGTGTGTGGTTTCTCTGTGCATTCCAGTCCACTTCAGACAGTGTGTGAAACCAGGTAATTTCAATCAGTCTGAATTCAGTAAATCTGAGGCTGAGGCTTTATTTGTGAAACTGAAAAGATTTGAATTGTGAACTATTAGTCATTTCACCCCTTAATGGATTAGATGCTAACTGGAATTTCGGCCATTAAAACAGCATTAAAATGTTAGACACCAGTGGCATTTTTGATGCTGTTAAAAACTGTGCAGATTTTGCTCAGAGGCGATTGTTAACCGCTCATACGCATATATGGTCTGACTCATAGCACACAGCAACTATCATGATAAGTAAAGGTTACGTACAATATAATAATTCATGATCAAGCCCTCCTTTATGAGACAGATTTAATTTTATCCACCCACTAGCAGATGCAGAGAAAGAAAAGTGAGTACATTTTTTCGAAGAATTTAACAACACATTTGCTTTTGTTCTGAATGCCGTGCTGCATGTGCGGAGTATGATATTGCTTTTATGGATTTTTACATTTTTGGACACACTATTCCCATTTACATTGTCTATTTTTGATCCACCAGTGAAAACAGAATGAATCATACATGAACCGATAATATTGATTGAATCAGATGAGTAAATGATTTCATGACTCTCTTTAAAAACAGTCACTTGTCACCAACTACTGGATTATCATGACCTGCAGAAAGATTCACTGAAAAATCCCCACCAATAATGCATATACAAACAGTGAAATTCCCTGGAGGATCAGAACTAACTATAGTCTGTTTTTCTGGTCTCAGGAATACAAAGGATTTTAATGTGAACCCTTCCCTTAAAATAGTCTTTATTTACTCAGAACTGAATCTACACTCACATTTATTTCCTTTACATCAGCTTCTGCAGATGAAATGTCCTGCATATCTGAGCAAACCGGTGCCATGACGACAAGTAGCTCCATCCTATTTCCTAAACTGCACTTCTCAATCAGCCTGCACAAAGAGAGTGGAGAACTACACATCAGCATTGTAGAAGGTAACAAACATGCATCTACTCTCTTTCTCAAGATAGTGGGTCACCTGTGGATCGCAGGTGAATCCCAGGCTATATTGTGTAGCATCCCTTTGGTGATGATAATTTACCAACAAGTGTTTCAAAAGATACATACAATAAGCGTGAACATCCTAGATTGCTGTCACATTGTAAAAAGACTAATAACTTTGCTCGAACCTCATCTGCAGTCACGTTCACAGTTTCACAATCTTTTTAATTTCCAGAAGGTGATCGCACACACACACATTCAAACACAGACTAAAGGCTGGAATACACTACACAACTATAAATTTACATAAAGAACATTTCACTCATTCTTCCATTCTTAAAGCGATACAGTAGTTCACCAAAAAATGATCATTTGCTCACCCACGTGTCACACGCAAAAGAAGAAATTTTCAAGAATGTACTGGTGAAAAATGCATTATAGAGTGATAAGCCATATCATAACTTGGTGTGAAGAACTATAATTGAAATAAAATTTGATATATATATATAAAAAATGTATGACAAGATCTCAGAGTTAAACTGTGTCATGAAATGTATCTTAAATTATGTCAGATAACACTTAAGCAAAACATTGTCAGGTAAAAGTGTCTGAATAATTTTTGGTTCCAATTTTTTTTTATGAATCTTACTGCTAGTCCACTGTATAAAGAATTTTAGTAATTAGTAAAAATATATCAAAAATATTAAAAAATGTCTGAATAATTTTTGGTTTGACTGTATATATATATAACTAATGTTGGGCTGAAATGAAAATGAGAAAAGCACATAAAATTTAAACTAAAATTAATATGGAAGCTGAAAATATAAAAATAAATGCTAATAATTCAATATATTAATGAATACTATAATATTATATAAATAATACTAAAATAACACTATTTCAAGTTGTTATTCACTGATAATCTTTTCTTTACAGTGAGCAGTGATATTTTTGATACTTTTCGGTATCAAATTAGGCCAGTCTACATTTTTATGTAACCGATTTAAAAAAGTTATGAACAGTCGTAAAGAAAAAAAAAAAAAGAAAAAAAAGATGTCTAACTTGTAAGACTAATCTTAATGGTTTATGTAACTGGCCCCAGATTTATTAAAAAGAACAAACAAACTCACACAAAAACATACACTTTGTTTCTAAGACATGTGTGGCAAACAAAAATAAAAAAATCGGAGAATATGCCCATTATACACTTAGCAAAATTCTGTGAAATCTGTCAACTACAACTTCTGTTCCAAAATATGCAGACTGGCTCTGACTTTAGGCAACTAAACAAATGAAACAAAATCTGTGAAAAAGCCTTAACAAACACATCAGCTGTATAGAGAAGCTCTAGGAGGAGAAGTTTTAAGGTCATCAGAAGGTCACACAACATGAGTAGATATCTGTAAATGTAGGCTTTGGTGTTGTACTTGTAATCCTCTTATGGCTCAGCCAGGTGTGTTGTGTTTGTGGGATAGAGGTGTCACTGTACAGCGGTTTTGGTCTGCTTTTGAGGCTGGACCAGAAGGAGGATTTGATATTCAAAACTCTCTGTGATTAAACCAATGTTTGAGAGAAATGAAAGCCTCTTTTAGGCAGCTTAAAGCCTCTTAATCACAGAATTACCATTTCAATGGTTGCAGCCTTGATTGATATGCATCATTATCGGTAATGAGAGTAAATGCTTTAAACTCAAAACCGCTATTCTGCTCATCCAAACAGGAAAGAGAGAGAGGATCAGTCATGCTGGTTGAGATGTAGAAAGGAGTGAAAAGTGAGGAGTTAAAAAAAGAGAATATGTGATGCTTGGTGCCTCTGTGGTTTGGAGCAGCTTCAATTTGTCATCCTGTTCCTTGTTATAATATGACTCATATTCCCTTCTTTCCACAGCGGATAATATATCAGTGGATGCAGGATGTGAAGGTTATATATCAGGGTGTGTGAGTCTCTCTGAAGAGCAGAAGCACGCTCAGACAGCGGTCCACAAGCTGGCAGCGCATGTGCAGTGGGGAGAGGAGCTGGTGTTCACCCTCCCTGTAGAGGGCACAGAAGACACGGATGGTCTAGATGGAGAGGTGGCCCTCTCCCTTCACTGCTGTGATCGATTCTCCCATAATTCTACTCTGGGCACGATGCGCTTTAAGCTGGCTGATGTAAGCATGATGCTGGATGCTGACTGCTGGGTTGACTTACAGCCACCCAAACAGGTGAGGAATATTGCTTAAAAAATGTTCACAAGTGGAACATTATAGGGTTAGTTCATTCAAAAGTGATTCATCATTTACTCACCCTCATATCGTTGATGCTGTACAGAAAAGTCCACCAATCAGAGAGTCGAAAAGCAACACGCGCCAAAATAGCTCTTTAGCACTGCAAATGACGAATGAGTCAATCTCTCTATGATCTCAAAACACTTAAATGTTTGTATATATGCATATTTTGCAATAAACTTAAAATATATTGTTTTTCTATATAATCAACATTTGTAAATGAGTAGTTTTATATGTCTCCATCGTTTTTAATTTGATTATACTGTTCGCAATGCTTCATGGGATTGTAGTTCTTTCCATCACTAAAGCCGTTAAGTACATAATCATATATATTCAGTAAAATGGAAACTTTAGGATATTTTGATTTTGAATCAATTTTAATCAAATACTAGTGGCAATCCTTATAAGGACTGGTGCTAACTTTACAGACAAATTAGTAGAAATCCAGCCTTTTGTAAGATGGAGTCTGCTATGATGATAGTTTAAAGATCATGGGGCATTTTGGAAATAAGTCTATATTTATCAAAATATAATATATCAAATCTGCAAGTTACCTTATGCCTCTAATAAAGTGTGACATGAAATTGTCAGAAATTTATGAAAGAATGAACCATGCACCCCTCAGATCAACCATCATCACCTGCAGTGACCTTTATACACATAAAGTAATCCAAATCAATCCCCCCTTTTCTTAAAGGGGCAACATCAATTGTTGCAACATCAGAGACATGAAGTTTTCTTTTCCTTAAAATATGTATTTTTTTTAAACAATTTAATTAAATTGTATATCTATATTATCAATATAACTGCCTTGTGTTAAAAATGTTTGCAATTCACATTGTCACATTGTTGCAATTACATCACAGGATATCTTTTAGGTATAGGGTAATATGCAGATTAAATATGTATTTTAAAAAACAATTTAATAGTGCACAAATTTTCACCCTACAGAATACATAAATGCAAACATTTTATGATTTATTGGTATTTCAACTGTTGCAAAGTAGACACCTCTTGCCACCGCAAATGAAGAATGACCCAAATATATGCCTGCTAAATGCCATTTGACCGATCAGAATAGAATATTCCAGAGGGCCACGTAATAAATAGGAATTTAAACATAGTAAATAATTAAATCACATTGGTGTGGGCAATGACTATGAATGTACATATTGAATGTACATCATTTGAACTGATTTATATTTATTGGACTATTGGACTAAACAGTGTGTGCAAGTTCCTTTAAACATGCATTTGTAGGCAGAGAGATGGAAAAGTCAGCCAGGCAATCATGCTGGAGTTCTATGTTGGAATGCTACTGATGTGCCCACAAACAACACACGTTATGTTTTTATATCTTTGTGGGGATCTCTCCATAGGCATAATGATTTTTATACTGTACAAACTGTATTTTCTATCCCCTTTCAATAACCCCACCCCTGAACCTACCTATCACAGAACCCTTTTTGCATTTTCAAATAAGCATCATTTAGTATGTTTATTAATCCACTTACCTTGTGGGGAATGGGACATATTAAAATACTAAAACATATAAAATACAGCAATAGAGGTAATATACTTTTGACACACTTTTCATATACCATGGATGCACACTTGGTGCAATATGAAGACTTTATTATGGGATGCTTACTGTGTGTTTGTGTTTCTACAAGTGCAAAGTGCACATATTGACAGAGTTTAAAAATAGCTCAGACATTTCTTTTGTACATCCACATACGTGCAGGTTACCGTGCATAAGAGGTGGTAGGAGAATAGTTCCAAGTTTTTATGATGCTGTACTCCCTCCACACCTTATTTGCTTAAAATCAGTCTCTTTGGTCCCAACTCATAGATTTATACACACACACACACACACACACACACAATTCTGTTATTGTGAATTGTGGGGACATTCCATAGGCATAATGGTTTTTATACTGTACAAACCGTATTTTCTATCGCCCTACACCAACCCTACCCCTAAACCTACCCATCACAGGAAACTGTGCACATTTTTACTTTCTCAAAAAAACTCATTCTGTATGATTTATAAGCCTTTTGAAAAATGGGGACATGGGGTAATGTCCTCATAAGTCACCCTCTCCTTGTAATATGTCATACCCATGTCTTTATACAAATTTGTGTCCTGATATGTCACAAACACACACACATGCACACACCTACACACATGCATGCATTCCACCCCCACTGCTGTGTGATCCGTTGATGATGTCATAGACCTCCAGAGCAGGAGATCTTATCTGCGTCATCATACATCCCAGAGGAGATCCGGTTTTAACAGATACACACACAGGCATGCCAGGAATTACTAACTAGCACTGGACTGCAGAGAGTAAGAAAGAGAGAGAGAGAAAGAGAGAGTGTGTGTGGGGGTGTAATGCCTGAGTGGGCCTAGAGGTATTTGGTGTGTGTGTTTGTGTGTTTGCATGTACAGTATGTAATGTGCCAGTGATTAAGAGGATGACACAGGTTATGAGCACTGTCAGAATGTATTATTTGTTCATATATAACAAGATGCTCACACACTCCTTATTATTGTGAGTATGCTTATTTATCATATGATTCATGTTTGATTATTCAGGATAAGGCTTTGGTTTGATGCCTTGGACTCTTTTATTTTCGACCTTCTAATCCCATTCTTGTAAACATCATTCATGAATGAGGGAATGACACTGATGTACTGAGTATATTGCAGAAATGTCTGCACACATTGAATATAATTTCTATTTAATTCCAGACATTATCAGTTTGAATATTACTATGCTAAAATGACTATGAATAATGAATAATAATTGCAGTACCATAAAGCTTTCCGTGTTGTTCATTTGAATAATATTTATTATCAGTATTATTTGTCACTGTGTTCATCAACACTGCACTGGAGTAATATCAAACACAACAGTTTGATAAATCAAATCTCGTCAGACCTGAATCAAAAGCAACAGATTATATTTCAGTAAAATGTCATGTTCTGCTCATGCAGCTGATTAAGGTGGGCTGACTGAAGGCAGGGGCAGATTTGTATAAGGTCATGATGGTTATGAAATACCATAATTCAGAGTGTTTAATCTAAGGGCTTTGCTGACAAATTGATCATTTAAATCAGCACCTTTTGCCCTGAGAGAGGAACTTGTCACATTCAGTCTGTCTCATAAATTACTGGCACATTTGAATGAAATTATTCTCTATGCAGTGAAAAGTCAAGTTCATTAACCCTGCAAGAAAAAAATTATGAATATGCAAATTTTAAAATCTCAATTCATGTGAACACAGAGTTAAAAAAAATTGCCTGACACAAAAATGTATTGTAAAAATGTAAAAATGTAAAACAAATTCTTTTACTCAAAAACTTTGACCCATAAAGCATTTCAAGACTTTCAACCCAAAGTTTCTCTGTTTTTTTCAACAGGAAGTGGCATCATCAGCTGGAGAGCTACTATTGTCGCTCAGTTATCTGCCAGCAGCCAATAGACTTGGGGTGGTAGTAATGAAGGCTAGAGGACTTCAGTCAGACAAACTGAAAGACAACATAGGTATTTACACTTTGTTGCTAACGACACTCAAATCAGTGTGAACAAAAAAATAATCCCAAATCAACTATTAGTTACTTACATTATCATTTGTGTTATCCCACTATACTCATACTATCAGTTCTAAGATGGAAGTGAACCAGAGCTTCAGCAGCTCAATAAATACATACACTACTGGTCTATAGTTTGGATTAATAATTTTGAATGTTTTTGAAAGAAGTCACCAAGACTGCATTTGTTTAATCAAACATACAGTAAAATCAGTAATATTGTGAAACATTATTACAATTTAATAGAACTGTTTTTTATTTGAATATATTTTAAAATGTAATTTATTCCACTGAAGACTGCTAAAATTCAGCTTTGCCATCTCAGGAATAAATTACATATAAAAAATATATATCCAAAACAGTTCTACTGCAACCTGGATGACTTCTTTAAAAATCTTTATTATTCCAAACTTTTAACCGGTAGTGTACATGTACATGCATTAAATATATCCATCCATTTTCCAAACCGCTTGACCTAAATAAATACATACATACATACAATATTAATGTCAATATTTTAGGTGTACTGTACCCTGTATGTTCTCTGATAGATCTTTCAGTAAAGTTGACCTTGAAACATCAAAATGCCAAACTGAAGAAGAAGCAGACGCGGCGAGTGAAGCACAAGATGAATCCGGTCTGGAACGAGATGATGATGTTGGAGCTGCCCAGTGAGCTACTGGCTAAATCCAGTGTAGATTTGGAGGTACTGAACCTGGCCAGTCCCGGGACCCTGCTCCCCCTGGGCCGCTGCATGCTGGGGCTCCACACCTCCGGCACTGGCCTGCAGCACTGGAAACAGATGCTAGATAATCCACGCAAGCAAATTGCAATGTGGCATCCTCTATACACCTAAGAATACAGTTTAATATTCTCCAAACCACCACTTATACGCAATGATTTGTTAAACACGTGGTTGAATTTTTACAATAGTACTCTATTCCTGTACACAGATATGTAGTACTCCAATATAATAAATATTTAAGTAGATATAATAAACGAACCCAGCTGTTATCGTTTCGTAATATGAAACTAACTTCTCTGCAGGTAAACTACTTGTTACACAGTAGTTTAGAGTATTTTAATCTAAGCAGTGCTGCATTAAACTTTGGTGTTGTTGTTAATGTGTGTTTAAAATACTCAATGCTGTTTTAAACTGGTCCGAGTTGGAGCCATCCTGAACATTATGACTGAACAACCCACCCAATTAGGAAAATGGCTCATAACAAGTTTGGCAGAACAGATGTCCCTCATAATTAATCATAAATGAACAATCACAACAAATTTTAGATGAAAACAATCTTTGCCAGATGAAGCCCTAATATGATCCGCAGACAGCATCAGAGTACAGAAATCAGTCTAATGTGCTCAGAACACTTAGAGAGATAGCAAAACATTAAAACATTTTTGTTTTCCTGCTATGTGGGTTATGGATCCTCTTACAGCTGGAATGATGGAGGCATGCTCACTAATTGTTGATTGTGGCTAGTATCTTTACAACAGTAATGCACTAAATCAATATACAGGGTCTTATTAGGGCAGCTTTACTCTTCTCAAGATGCACGCATAGTATAAAAATGTAAATGTATCACTGTCTTCTAATTAAAAAAAAAATGTAAATATATATAAATAGCAGGATATGTATACTATTTATATATATCTGGCAACAGATCCTGATGTTGTAAAATGTTGAAATTTGAATTTTAAAGAGATAGTTCACCCAAAAAATACTCACCCTCAAGTTGTTCCAAACCTGAATTAATTTCTTTCTTCTGCTGAACACAAAAGAAGATATTTTGAAGAATATGGGTAACCAAACAGTTGATGGGCTCCACTGACTTCCATTGTATGGAAAAATAAAAACTATGGAAGTCAGTGGGGTCCATCAACTGCTTCTTTTGTGTTCAGTAGAAGAAAGAAATTCATACAGGTTTGGAACAACTTGAGGGTGAGTAAATGGTAACAGAATTTTTGGCAGAACTATCCCTTTAAAGATGTTTGCCCCATGTTAAAGTATGGATGTTTTAATCTAAAAAGTATGTACTTTCCTTCTCTCCATTTCCAAGCCAAATGGTAGCCAAATATAACCATGATTTATTCCAGAAATGTATTTGTGTTTCATCAGGGTGCACATTCTACAGGGGACATGCCTAACATCTGACATCAATAACAGTAATATTTAGGCCTCTTAAACACATACTGACCACAACCGCTCCTCTGACCAATGCATCCAAATTGTATGTATCAAATATTCTTGGAAGGAATGCATATTCTGTGCTATAATCAACAGAGTCATTCAACCAAATGGCAAATCAAACCAATCAGCTGTATATGTGAATATTCAGCTTAGTCACGCAAGATATTTGCTCAAGTAGATTTGTTGTGTTTGTTTTAGTGTTATCTGTTATGTGTGATCTGATTACAATAAAATCCAATCTACAATAAAATATGATTTTGAATAAGATCATAAATTATTCATCAGACACAAGCATTATTTTGATTCTAATATAATCAACCCGAAGGCAGTGTTCTTAATTATGAGCGAATTTAGAATTGCTAATAATTCAGTTAATTATTAGATCACAAAATGTTAATTTCAGAACTATTATAATAATTCAAACTTTAAATATAATTGTAAAGGTTCCTTTAGAAGAAGCAGTCTTTTGTGTAAATATCTCAATTTGCCCATCCGTCATCTTTTCGGTGCAATGGTTTTCAGATTTACATCATTTCTGTGCTTGATACTTTTCCAGAGAGAGATCACTGCTAATCACTGAAATCTGATCCATCTGTATGGTTTACTGCATTACACTCTTGATTTCATACAGACAGAAATGTATTTCTATTTTTAACCCACAGATATGCTTGAAACAAATAGCCTTGTGTTGGTGTGAAATAAAAATTCTTTTCTCAGAATGTGTTATTTCTCATGTGTGTTTGCTTGATGTCAGAAGATTTGATGGATCTATTTATAGACACGGTCAGACTTGATAAATGACACGCAGATGAGCAAGATCAGGAAGTGACAGATATCCAGACCAACAGCACCTCCTACAAACAACACCAAATGAACACGCACTGATAAATGTATCAGAGAGAGAGAGAGAGAGAGAGAGGAAAACAAAATGGAGAGAATGTGCAAACACAGGTGATAACAGCATATTAAAGTCATCTTTCTCACCTGCTTTTCTCCTTCTCATCCTAAAAAAAAAAAAAATGGTGTCTTGTTGCATAACAGTTAATATTATTGTGTTCTGTGTGGTTACACAGCAGGGCACAGTACTCAGTCTTATTATAGTCTGTATGATCAGAATGGATGAGTCCAGCGTCTGTCTGCTCGGCAGCCTTGAAAATGACACAGGATACCAGCAGCAACTGCAATGCATCACTGATGAGCTTCTTACATAATCCCACTGATTTAAAAAAAAAAAAAAAAAGAAAGAAAGAAAAATAAATACTCCCACCTGCTAGATATTGCCCTGCCAGAGCTAAAAATGATTGTGCTGGCTTGCCCTTCCTGAGCGAGCTGGCTGTGCATGTGTGTGTGTGAATGAATGTGAACACACTACACTTCACATGACAAATAACTTTAAGCTTGATGTCAAGCATATTTAAACACAGTATGAAAGAGAAACAGAATGAAAAGAAATCTGCTGTTTCTGCCTTATTTCAGAGAAACCGAGCAACGAGCTCTTCAGTTTAACTCACAAGTGTTTCTGATCAAGAGATACAATGAAGAGAATGACCTGTGAAAAAGATTTCTATCACCCTTTCCTAAACAACGCA
This sequence comes from Hypophthalmichthys nobilis, assembly GCA_037950665.1. Taxonomy (NCBI): domain Eukaryota; kingdom Metazoa; phylum Chordata; class Actinopteri; order Cypriniformes; family Xenocyprididae; genus Hypophthalmichthys; species Hypophthalmichthys nobilis. The sequence goes on along the minus strand of CM075470.1, from coordinate 32,520,873 downwards.
TATCTAAAGTTTATTCAAATGTATGCAAAATAAAACAGTGCACATAATGCTGCACACATTCATTTAAATGGACTGAGAGAGAGAGAGAGAGAGAGAGAGAGAGAGACAGGGCTCATTAAAGTTCTCATTATGGTTATGTGAAAACCGCAAAATTACAGCTCATTATTTTCTTTGCCCAGCATGGACAGCACAAAAACCGCTGTCCTCATTCACATCGAACACAACACTGCTTTGAACAAACCTTTCTTAAATCTCTCATCACACTGGGAGGAGTTCTTCCCTGAAGAAAAAACAAAACCAAAAAAAAAACAAATGAAATATAGATGGAGGGAAAGCTGCCCTAGAAAATGTTTCTTTCTGATGCTGAGCGGAGTGAGGCTGGCACGAGTCTTGCTGTCAGACAAAACAAGGGAAAAAAAAGCTACTGAATGAAGCTACCTGTACTGCTTTGTTTCATCTATCTCTTTCTCTCCTTTGTCTTTGTGTGGCATCAGCTGGTACAAACAGAGACAGAGGGAGAGGAGCAGAACATCTTGAACACACAAACACTCTTGACATCATTATGAAATCAAACTGTACAATTCTATGATAATTTGCCCATTGGGAATTGATTGGATCGTTGGATCATTGTGGTTCCCGTGTGATTGACAGGTTGTCCTGCCCTCGCACCATTAAAAGTTTCATCGTAACTTTAAATTCATCATTATGCAAAAAAAAAAAAAAAAAAAAACAGCATGAAAGACCCATGTATGGCAGAACGACACGCTTCTTGTTTTGTCTCTAATAGGGGATGAACAATTGCTTGAGTGTAAATTTAATCAAATAAAATGTGGAGTGTGTATATGAGGACATGATTGACAGGCTGGTGTCAGTGACAAAATGCACATAACTATGACATGGTAATATGTCCCAAAGCTCACCTACTCTTCTGCTACACACTCAAAAGTATCTGCTTTTTCTTCACAAAAACAGTATATACTTTTAGGGCGTATAATTAGGCAAATTGGGATGCAGCAACAATGTGTAAAATACAAAAAAACCTGTTTCAAGAATGAAACAGGTGACTCTCTCTGCCAATTCACAACCCTACTGATATTCAAAACAAGATCTAGATTATTTTTAAATCATGCTGGACAACATGATAAAGTCAGCTTGAGTGCTGCTGCCATATCAAATACCAAGTAATTCATGTACATTTTTTAGTCCAATAATATATTTGGGAAAAAAGGGTGTTAGAAGATTTTTTCCTAATGGACATTTGGACCCCACTGCATGTACTCCATAACCAGGACCTCTAACATCAATTGAACACATAATAGTGTGAACAAACTTGCATAAAACATGCACTATTCATAAAGTAAAGAGAGGCTTCATCAGTAAACGACAGTCATCAATCAAATGGAGAGAAGGATGCAGTTATGACCACACTCCAATAAAACTACATGATGTGCACATCTCTTACAAGCATGTATGGACACAATCTTGATTCAAAACATGATTGCAGCTCCATTCAGACAATAATGAACTTTGATTAACAAAATCAGGTCACTTGCAAGCCCTATTTCTCTTTTTTAATGTACACAAAGAGGTGTTGATGTTATATGAGAATGTTTTCTATTCAACCAAGCCACCAAAAAACCTGTGAACTGACTGAGGTTTGCTACATGTTTTACAAATCACAGCTTGAAGCGACCGAGTCATGTGTGTGTGTTGCATCCAATCTGCCCTCTAAACCTCTCCTGGGTCAGACTGATCCATGTTGCCACGGTGATGTGAGAAGGCTGAGTGATCGAGATCCTTTTTGCATTCAACACGGGGACTTTAATTTACAGAGGAGTGACTGCTGAACATCATCATGGTTTTAGGCCATATCCTCATCCTCAACAACCGACTCATTACGAACAGACACAAGATGTGCAAGTCATTGATTATTACAATTTGACAAACATAAGGCTGGTTGATCAATTTGAGTTGCAAAATCAATAACTGGGATAAGGAGACAGAGATAAGAGGATAAGTGAAAATTAACAGTTATTGAAAGAAGAAAAAAACTGAAACAGACTGATCTACAAGAAAACAAACTGACAGAATTTCAATGCAGAGACAGAGCAGAGAACAAGCATTAGCTGCTTAAGACATGCTGTGATGACTACTTTCTTGACCTCACTGTGCATGATTCATTGATGCATGTTATACCAAATAAACATGTTTGTGTTTGTATTATTTGTTTTTAATCAAAATGTAATAACGTGCTCCATCTCCAAAATGTCTTTCCTTTTTGGCTGATGAAAACCCGTCAAAGCCTTCCCACCAACCACCTGGTTCCATTCTGATATGTAACAACCACTAATTACAGTTCCTGATATATATTTGTAAACATGTTAGATTATGCAAGTAATAAAGTTGTGAAATGGGATTACATGTTAAAGGGTTAGTTCACCCAAAAATGAAAATTATCCCATAATTTACTCACCCTCAAGCCATCCTAGGTGTATATGACTTTCTTCTTTCATTCAAACACAATCAGAGTAATATTAAAAATATTCTGGCTCTTCCAAGCTTTATAATGGCGGTGAATAGTAACGAGATTTTGAAGCCCAAAAAGGCACATCCATCCATCATAAAAGTAATCCATACGGCTCCAGGGGGTTAATAAAGGCCTTCTGAAGCGAAGCAATGCATTTTTGTAAGAAAAATATCCATATTTATAACTTTATAGACTATAATCACTAGCTTTCGTTAACGTCTCGTTCATGAGAGAGTCGAGTTCCGGCGTATGACGTAGGATGGAACTCCTACATCATACAGTTGGAACAAATAGGGCTGGGCAACAAACTCAAGCTCCTCTGACATTTCTCTTTAAAAAATCTCGTTTTAGACTTCTAATTCGTGACCGGTGTTTTGATTTGCTCTATCCTCTGCGCTTCTGTGTTCGTCAATACGTCATGCGTCAGGTCGATTCACGTACGGAAGCCAGTGATTCTAATTTACTTACAAAATCCCATTGCTTCACCTCAGAAGGCCTTTATTAACCCCCTGGAGTGGTATGGATTACTTTTATGATGGACCGATGTGCTTTTTTGGGCTTCAAAATATTGGTTACTATTCACTCCCATTATAAAGTTTGGAAGAGCCAGAATATTTTTTTAATATAACTCAGATTGTGTTTGACACAAAGAAGAAAGTCACACCTGGGATGGCTTGAGGCTGAGTAAATTAAGGGATAATTTTCATTTTTGGGTGAACTAACCCTTTAAATCTTCCCTTGTAAGAGCAGTTTCTCCAGTGTGTTTAGTAAACACAAATAGCTTTGGGCATTTGACAGAACTGCACTTCTATCAAAGGATCTTATAAAGGTCAAATTATTTTCATTTCTGCATGTCAAGACCTGTCCTTATGTCCTTTCAAATCAATTTCCATTATTATGAAACATCCCCTGGGTATATAAGTGCAACTGCTAGCTGCTGCGATTTGAGCCAGCTATTACAGCAGTCATGGTCACCTGGTGCATACTTTACTTCACCCAGTCATCCTTTACCACTCAAACTGCATCATCTGTTTCAAGTAGCCTAACAAAAGGAAAATTTGGCCCTAGGCACATGCATATTACACTACACTAACATTTATTTATTTTATTAGCCTACTGCTCTGCTCAGGTCTCTCCACTACAGTAATTACATTCATGACTAACAAGGCCAGCTTACATCATCTACAATTCTATTACTTTCATTGCACTTTCTTCAAAATGCATACATCATAAAGCCCTTTGAATCTTTCAATACAAAAGTAGCAAATAGCAAAACAATCTGATAGTAAATAATAGTTTCTGATGGACTCTAATGGAGTCTGGTATATTATGCATTTGCCAGGAAATGAGCATGTTTGACCAGTTAGAACTTAAAACATGTAGAATGATCAAGCAGAAGATCTTATCTGATATGAGTGTCTGTTTAGTGTTTTGCGTTTGTTTGTACTAACAAACACTGTAGGCATACTGTAAAAAACCAAGTGGAAACATTCGAAATACACTATATCAAAATATATTACAATATTGGTAAATCATAAAAGATGAAATGGTGTTTTATACTTTAAATCATACTTTTCTTTTTTTTCCTCTCAAATCGTGCCTTTCTTTTTTTTTTTCCGCAAAACGCCACAAACTTTATCTGTACCTGGTGCTCCTCTCCCGCCTGAAGGCATGTAAGTAAATCAGAGATGTGTCTCTAGCTCCACCTTGTGCTAGAAAGTCTGTCTGCTTTTGCTTTGTTTCTGAAGTAAACATTAAGAGATTAAAACTTAAAATTTATTTTAAAACTAAAGATTTAAACATAGCTCAGAAAAAAATATCATACATATACTAACACCACATTTACAACCAGGAAAAAAACTCAAACGAAAATAAAGTTAATTCAAAGTTAAAAATAAATAAATAAAGGTAATTCAAAATTAAATGGGTAATAAGTAATTTATATAAATACAGAGCCAATCATATAGAAACATTTATGCACGTCAACTATCATGAACCATTCATGAAGAATTAAAAAGTCATTGGATCTTCTCCTAGTTCTGTAGTTAAAATAAATAAAGGACAGACCAAGAAACATCTATACACCTGTGTATACGACACTATTGCCTTTATATTATAGTGAACATTATCTTTAACCTACACTGAAAACAAAACGAACGTTCAGCTTTATTTGGAGAGGGTGAGTGCAGCTGTAGTTGTTTCTAGAGGGAACCGTTTCTCTGTAACAGTCAGCTACAGCTACCTGACTTCCGGTCGATGCGCTGGAGAACGATAATTTTCCCGGAGTTTTGGATGGATAAACAAGACCTTCGAGTGGCCAAAGCGCAGATGAAATATAGCCCTGAGTTGGTTGAAAACATTTTCTCATGCTTATGTTTGCAGATTCGACCAGTAATCTACTCGATGAACGATGGGTTTTAGCACAACCTGCATCTATAAATAAGCTTTATACATACACAGCAAAAAACAAATGAATTACGGTTTACTCCATAATGTTTCATCTTGCTTATGAACTATGTGGAATGCATCAGACAATAATATTCACCTTCGAATATGTTTTGTCATCAGCTAGCTCTGCTCTCCATAATACTTTATAGATTACTAACTACATACTGTTTTATAGACTTACTAACAGAAGAAAAGCGAATCCTTAAATTTACCATATTGTTATTAAAATTGTGCATTTAAAATGAAGAACTGCATTCATTCGCATTGCAACAAGCATTCAGTCGTATTGCATCTAACAATGCAATTCATTGTACAAAAAAATACCAATAGTTACAACCATTCTTGTTATTACTGTTAAACCTGAATAAATTATAATGGACTCTCTTTTAAACAGTGTAAGATATATTTATCTTTTGTGGATCTGAAAAACAACTATATAATAAAATATATATAATAGAAAAATAAAGTTAATTCAATGAAAAAAATATGTAAATACACAGCCAAATAACAATCATTTATTAAGAATTAGCGGTGTTTGTTTTGTAAGTGTTGTCCAGCCATCCTTACATTGAACTACAGCTTTCAAAATGAAAATATGAGACTGCCACCTTGTCTTATTGTGGTGTTTTCTCTCTCTCTCTCTCTCTCTCTAGTGGCAACAGGCTTTTGGAAGGATAAAGGCTCTGGGAACATGAGAGACTCCATCCACAGTGCGCTGAGATCAGTACCGCGAGGGCTGACCCTGGGTCCTTCTCTGGCTGAAGATGGACAGTTGGGTCTGTGGTGTGTTGGGCGAGTGCTAGAAAAAGGCACTCTGCTAGGTCTGGAGGAACCTGAAAAAATGATCAGGAAGGAAACAGAGGAGGTACGCATACCACTGTGTCAAATTTTATTTTGAACAGGCTGACAGGTTTGTTTGTTTAGCACCACTACAGCAAATGTGCTCCGAGACAAATAAGTCAAATAAGCTGTGATAGTAATAGCCCTAAGTAAGAAGTAAGTGTGTGTTCTTATTCTCCAGGGGTTGCAAAATACATGCCAAAATGTGTTCAAATGTGAAATCTCAGAGGAAATGTACTGGACGAGGTAAGTTTATCCAGAATAGGCCTGCCACAATCATGAATTTTGTGCTGACACAATTTTTTTTTTTTTTTTTTAACCTGGAATAGTATATAATATAGTAATAAAAATTATAATAAAACAGACGCACATAATTTACTTTAATGCCGTGAAAACATAACATAATATAATTATAACAATATTCATAGTTTAGGGAAGAAGGAGGCAGGAACTAAATAAACAATAAAATGAAAGTAAAGCAACAGCCCCTTACGGACAACTGCTGCATATAAACATAATAAAACATGAACATAAATATCCCAAGCCTTGTCCTATCTCGTCTTGCACTGTCTCGTTCTCCTTTTATCCTTCCTGAGCTCCTCCATGGGACTCGAGACCAGTGTGGTGCGCAGGTAACGCTCATTAGCACTCGCGCAATTGATAATCATTAGCACTGCACAATTGGGTTTGTCTCAAAATTGGGGTTATGTTAAATAAATGCAATTAATTATCACAACAGGCCTAAGCCAAAATTCATTAATTAATATATTTAGTACAATTACTAACTTGCATATCAAGACATTATGGCCTAGTTTCACAGACAGGGCTTAGATTAAGCCAGGATTAAGCCTTAGTTCAATTAGAGTATATATTAGAGACATTTAAGTAGATTTTTTTGAAATTTTCTTAAAAAAAAAACACATTACTGGTGTGCAGCTTGAGACAAAACAATGGCACTGACATATTTTAAGATATGTTAGTACAAGTTGCTTTCAGTTAAAACTTGAACATGCATTTTAGTCTGAGGCTAGGCTTAAGCCTTGTCTGTGAAACTGGGGGTTAATAGTCAGACTTGTTTAACTACCTCCACAGGTTTGCCTGCAGTACTCAGAGTGAGGAAGAGAGCAATGTCAGTATACTTGAGGTGGATGGAAGATTGGGCCTCAGGGTCTGTCAGGACATTCAGCCAGGAACAGAACTACTCCTCTGGAAAGATCAACAAGAAGCCCCTTTCGAAGAAGAAGTCCTGCAAGTAAAAGCCTGTGAAAACAGTAGTAGAACAAACAGAGATCAAGATAAAGCTCAAGAGGCCATCACTTTAGATCACCTCTCTGGCTGTTCATGTAAGTTTATACATTTATATATTTGTCCTGTGTAAGAGGTCCATAATATGATGTTGTGCTTTTGAAAATGCAGAAACTTTTTGTCTTCTAACAGATCCTGCCACACAAGAGAATATAAAACCTCCTATCAAGGCGAAAAATCTTGTGCAGGACTCTGGAGCCTGTAATTTCAGTGTCCTGGAGCAGAATGGGGTGGATGAGGCACATGGGGAGGGTGAAGCTGAGCAGATCAATGAGTGTCCTGCAAGAGAAGAGATTCAGAGTGTCAGTGTGAGTACATCACAAGCCCAGATTTCATCAGAACATCTGAAGCCAGAGAGAAGCCTGAGAGCCAGCTCTCGCCTTGCCGCTAAACCTCGAAAAGTGCACTTGTCAGCCAACCGTATCTGCAAACGACAAGATCCAAAGAACAGGTCAGACCTAAGCAGCAAGAAAAAGCTCTTGAATAACAAAGACAACAGAATGCAGACATTGTATACTAATGAGCATTCCAGCATGGAGCAAAATGAGCAGGATTTTCCTCACTTTATTATCCGAGAGAGGAAGTACAAATGTGATGAGTGTGACAAGAGCTTCTTTCAGCTGTGCCATCTGAAGAAACACAAATTCACGCATCAAAATGAGAAGCCGTACATGTGCAATGAGTGTGGTAAACCATACAGTTCACAGGAGAGCTTCCAAGCCCACCTGCTAATGCATCGTGGTCAGAGGCCATTTCAGTGCCAGCACTGTGACAAAAGCTACGGCTTAAAACGGGACCTCAAGGAGCACCAGGTTCTCCACTCAGGCGAGAAACCGTTCGTCTGTGACATCTGTGGAAAAGCTTTTGCTCGCCGGCCCTCGCTACGTGTCCATAAAGAAGTCCATCGAACAAAAGAGCCAGACTACCAGACTCCCAAGGTCAAGTGTCCAGAGTGCAGTAAAGAACTGGCCAATTCTGGCTCTTTGAGGAACCACATGCGTCTGCACACCGGAGAACGACCGTACATCTGCCAGCACTGTGACAAGAGCTTTCGCCAACGTGGAAATCTCCTTGGACACATGCGCATCCACACGGGAGAGAAACCCTACAAGTGCGACCACTGTGACCTGCGCTTTTCTCAAGTGCCTGAACTGCGCCGGCACCTGATTTCACACACGGGTGAGGTGTATCTGTGTCCTGTCTGTGGTAAGGCTTTACGGGACCCTCACACGCTGCGGGCCCATGAACGGTTGCACACAGGAGACAGGCCCTACAAATGTGAACAGTGTGGGAAAGGGTACACGATGGCAACCAAACTCCGGCGCCACCTAAAGTCTCACCTGGAAGAGAAGCCGCATGTTTGCCAGGTGTGCGGAGCCAAATACACGATGATGCAGAGTCTACAGCGCCATCTGCAGTTGCACAAACATCACTCAGACTCTGGTCACGCATTGCCGACACGAGGTCGACCCAAAAGGTCAGGCCAGAAAGCAGAGGGTGAGCCAGGTAGGACTGACTGCAGCAGTTTGGAGGAGGGACAGACTGTGGCGTATGTCTCAGAGGACTTTGCTATGGTGTCGCACTCAGAAGGTGCCATTTTGGACTCTGGTGCGTACCACCATGGCAGAATTGTTTTGGAAAAAGGAATGGAGAAGGGGTTTCAACGTATTGAGCTCAGTGAGAATATCTTTGAGATTATTGTCTCTGATGAAAATACCAAGTGTATAGTAGTGCAAGAACAGCCTTCTAAGTGTATAGAGATTCAGGAACAGGAAGCTAATGCTGAATGCATAGTTGTACAGGAACATGTTGCCAGTAGCGACTGTATTGTAGTTTCAGAACAGGATGCTAATAGTTGTTTGGTAATATTACAAGGTCAGGATGGTCTAAGTTCAGTGGCAGAGACTGTAGAAATAGAGACAGGGCTGTGACATTAAAGTGTTTCGATTTCAAATAGAATCTCTTCACATTATGTCTCACACCAAAGAAATTGTGAAATAAATGTATAAACTATGTTGAATTTAAGTCTTGCTGTTCTTTGAATTTTAGAAGGGTTTCGGCGGGTATCAGTAAATATTGACTCCTGTGCACAGTGGACCTTGTTTCATCACTGTTTATACAGACATTGTACAAGTACACCAGCAAAACACAGCTGTGTTTGGAAATGAGCTAATACAAGTGGAAATTTAATAAAGCTGTATCTGTTGTGTTGCAAATTATCGCTTCTTTCACACGTTAACTGTTAACATAAAATACTATGTACCTTTTACATAAATATTTCATGTTTATTATTAGAGGAAATAACAAGCAGTAACTACCCAGTAGATAAGAGCTAATGGAGATCTTTACCTACAGAGGATCATAATTTCAAGATGAAAGATATTTCTGTTGATTGGTTACCAAAAAGCACCCACACTAAAATAACAAAATATATTATGTATTTAAAGAACAAAGCACTGCATAAAATATTTAAACCGATTTGTTTTAAGAATTTTTTAGAGAGTTTTGTCATAAATATTAAACTTTGTTTAATATGTCCTCACACATGAATTCACATAGCTTTGGAGATATGAAGTTATCTTGTTTTCATTAAAAATATCTGTGATTCATGTTCCCCAGAAAGCAAAGAACATCCCACATTGATATGATACAGAAGTGATAGGCTCTTTTTGTGAAAAGAGTTCAGACACTTTGTTCTCTTTGAACTCTGGTAGTTCAATATTAACTTGGTGACTCCAGTAACTGCAGCTAAGGGCTTTTCTAACTGAGTGGGTGATAGATTCTATGAGATGCTCAAAGTTTTTTCAGGATTACAGGCTCAGTCATCCCCAAGAATGGGAGCAAAACGAGCACCTCTCATTCTCTCCTTACTTCTCGGACTAGTTCTCCAGCTCACGTTGTGTCATGACGGTAGGAATTTACAGAGATTTCCCTATCTTTTGGCTATAGGCCCTTGCAAATTAAGAACAAATTTATTCTATGATAATACATATTATAGTTTGTGAGCCCATATATATATATATATATATATATTTTTTTTTTTTTTTTTTTTTGAGAAATATTGACTTTTGTGCTTCAGTGTTCATTGACAATAAGGAAGCCTCTCAGATCATTCGGGCAAAGAGGGCTAACAGCCGTTTTGAGGAGGTAAAACCGGGAAATCTGGAGAGAGAGTGTTGGGAAGAGATTTGTGACCATGAGGAAGCTCGAGAAGTGTTTGAGAGAGATGATAAAACGGTGAGAAGTGTAATTTGTGTTGAAGACACATTAGCCCCAATTGAAAATATATGGAAATATTTATCGGTGGATTTTTTTAGTCAACATACAAGTATATAAAGTATATTTTTATGAGATCACAGGCATTTGAAGCGTGGTATAAATCCTTCTATCTAGTATTTTATGTTTAATGATTTCTTCCATTTCCCCACAGGAAATTTTTTGGCAAAAATATTTGGGTAAGAATATCACTTTATAGAAATTTTCAGTGTAAACAGTGACAACACTTTGTGTAAACAGTTATATTGAACCAGGGACAAAGTGCATTTTCACTGGCCATTCCCTGCTCAATATACAAATTAAAATGAGTGCATTAGTATCAGGGTTGGCCAGTGGCACTCAAACTATGGCTAACTTACCAAAACTCAAACTATGGCACTCCCAAAACTAAAACCTTTGTAGCCCAATTCCACAGAAAAAAATGTTGACCTGGGAACTATATTTCCCTTTTTTATTTTTATTTTTTCCACAGCCTGTAAGGGAACACAATTAAGCAGAACACCAGCAACTGTCAGCAGTTTGAGACTATGTGTGAGCACAGAGGGTAAGGATGATACTTATTCACACAACACAGAATATGTTTGTAAATCTAAAATGTGTCCTCCTCGTAACACAAAGACATTTTTGGTAAAAGCTAGTGACTGATCATAACCCTATTAATTGGATGTGTGACTGACAGTGTTATTTTTGTCATTGTTCTAGTTTTTCCTAATATTTAGTATTAGTTTTTGTGTTTTCCATTTTCTATTTAAATTTAGTTAATGTTTTTTTTTTTTTTTTTTTAGTTTTTAGGTATTCTATATGGTTTTTATGAATTTTTATTTCAGTTGTACTTATTTTAGTGTTAGTTTTAACTATAATAACCCTGTTGACAGCCGAATGTTTCATTAATGTTGGTGAACACTACACTGGTAAAGTGTCTGTCACCAAGTCTGGAAGGTCGTGCCAGTACTGGAAAAGCAACTTCCCTCACAGGATTCAGTATGTACTTCTCTCTCTTTGTTGTTCTTGCGTTGATCTACCTTTAACAGTACAGCAACTGTCATCTCTCAGTATTGGCAAAACTATTTAATGTTTATTGTTTAGAAAACACAAATGCTTTCAGTAAAGAAAAAGCTGTTTTGTTTTCATTTACTGAGCTTTACATGGCTCTAGTGATGTTGCAGCAGCTCTTCTGTCTTATGACCCACTTGTTTCCCCACTCTAGCGAAATTAATGTGACACAGCTGAAGCTACCGGAGAACTTTTGCAGAAACCCAGATATGAGCAAGGAAGGCCCTTGGTGTTTTACAAGAGACCCGACAGTCAGGAGGGAGCCCTGTAGGGTGCCAAAATGCGGTAGAGAAAATCACTTAAACCTTACTGCAAAATGTGCTGTGGTGCAATTACTAAAGCTCTGCGCTGGCAACCAGAATGTTGAGCCATCACTGTTGTGTCGTAGACACTCAGGAGAAATTATAGCTGTAATAATAAGTGCACTTGATGTTGCTTCGGATCTGCTAAATGACTTCTGAATTACTAAAACACATATTACCATATCTGATAGCAAGTGTTTCTGTCACCTATTTGAGCCCTATTTATACTTGAGCATAAATTAAAAAAAGGTTTCTACATTTCCATTCCATGAATTTATGCTAGTCCACCAGACTGATCATCTCACTCTCTCCTCCTCAGGTGAGACTGTTGTTTCCCTTCCACAACCTCCTACTGTGAAACCTGAAGAGCGTTATGTCAAGAGTAAATGTCTGGCTGGAAATGGGGAGACTTACACAGGAAATTTGTCTGTGTCTCTGGGGGGTCACACATGCCTGCAATGGAGTAAGGCAGAAGTGCAAGCATTGATTAAAGGAAAAGAGTTTCTGCCTCAAGTTCAGCTGGTTAAGAACCACTGCAGAAACCCAGATGGAGATATGGAGGGTCCCTGGTGCTACGTACAGGAAGCAGGCGGAAACATTACCATTGATTACTGTGACTTAGATTTGTGTGGTGAGTGAACAGAACTACCTTCTACAAACACACACACGTTAACATCTAAAAATATTATTTTCTTCCTTTGAACTTTGGACCTTGATTGAAAGTGACATCTAGACCAGACTCTTTAAATTAGGATTAATTGTCATAGTTTTAATGAAGCAAAAACACTTTCAAATGTTAAGGTGGCCTAAGTGCATTAGGCATAAATCATCACATCACTGAACATCATTCTCTCTTTGTCATTCACTTTCAGATGCTCCTCTGGACAAGTTTGTGGAGGAAGGGGATGGTCGAGAGAGAACAACTCAAGACACCAAAAAGAAAGCTTTCTTTAACCCCCGCAGCTTTGGCAAAGGAGAGGATGGTAAGAGTCTGATACCTTCTGTGTTGTGAATGTCATCATGTGGTTTGAGATCTTGTATAATCAACTGATAATTAAGATTAAACTGCCTTTTGTCAGAGTGTGGACTGCGCCCCTTGTTTGAGAAGATCAGCAAAGAAGATTCGAAAGAGAAGGAGCTACTGTTGTCATACACTGGAAGCAGAATAGTGGGAGGAGAGGAGGCTGAATTGGCCAGTGCTCCATGGTGAATACATTACAGGGGATGTTTTAAATTTTCAGATATCGCGCCATTATCGATCATGTCGACAGCTAATGCTGCGTGTTATATTGTGTTTGATGTTATTTGCAGGCAGGTGATGTTATATAAGCGTAGTCCTCAGGAGCTGCTGTGTGGAGCCAGTCTGATCAGTGATGAATGGATTCTCACTGCAGCCCACTGCATTTTTTACCCACCGTGGAACAAGAACTTTACCATCAGTGATATCATCGTCCGCCTGGGAAAACACTTTCGTACCAAGTGAGCCCTCAAAAAATTCTATAAAACAAGCAGATATTTCTTTTCATTTGACTGCACCAATATATACTTTGTGAAGGTCTACTTGTAAAAAGCCAAAAGCAGTGAAATATACACTAAGTAATTTAGAAACCTCAGTTTACAGGAAGTTAAGCTGTTTTAAACTCTTTCCTGTTTGTCTCTGAGTCAGGTATGAGAGGGGCACTGAGAAGATTGTGGCCATTGATGAAATCATTGTCCACCCTAAATACAACTGGAAGCAAAACCTGGACAGAGACATTGCTCTTCTGCACATGAAGAAGCCTGTAGTCTTTACACCTGAGATCCACCCTGTCTGTCTGCCCACCAAGATCATCGCAAAGAAGTAAGGAAATACAGTAGTATAATGTATATATTTAAAGTCGCAATAGAAGTAGTGTAAGATTTGAAAAACATGGAAAAGAAAAAAATGTAGGGATAGGGACATAGTTCTACGCATCGGTTGTTGATTGGACAGAGGCAGATCTGAATGTGAGTTTGAAGTCGATTGTAAGAAAGGGGTGAAATTTAAGCAGACTAAATGATTAGAGAAGTCTGATGAATCATCCACAATAAGATCAATAACACAGATTTTGAAACTTCACACTATAAAGATGCTGACCTCTTGAAAGGGGTCATTTTATGCATTTGTTCACCTTTATTTATGGTGAAAAATATTTTCCTGGGGAACAACAATGTTTGGAAAATGCATTTTAGCATATCTTTAAAACAAACTGACAGTTTACACAGCTGTAATTGACAAATTTTCTCTCTGAAGTTTGATGTTTGCAGGTTTCAAGGGCCGTGTAACTGGCTGGGGGAACCTCAGAGAATCGTGGACATCAAACCCAAAAGATCTTCCATCAGTGCTGCAACAGATTCACTTGCCCATTGTGGACCAGAGCATCTGTCGCAATTCCACCTCGGTCATAATCACTGACAACATGTTCTGTGCTGGTAATACTCATCATATTCTTCATGGTCTTTAGACCCTAGACAGTTCAGGTTCTGAGAATTTGTGAGATGCTTTTGCCCTCAGGTGTCATGGCAAGGTCATCTTTTGTTTTCTAGGTTACCAGCCAGATGAAACAGTTAGAGGTGATGCTTGTGAAGGAGACAGTGGAGGGCCTTTTGTGATGAAGGTATAATAATGTATATATTCTTCTCTCCTCAAACAAGTTTAATGACCGATAAAGCTCTGTTTGCTGGACTCACTCTACTTGTACATCTTGTCTTTTTAAAACCTATCACTGCTCACAGAGTCCTACAGATAAACGGTGGTATCAGATTGGCATTGTGTCGTGGGGTGAGGGCTGTGATCGCGATGGCAAATATGGATTCTACACGCACTTATATCGTATGCGTCGCTGGATGAAAAAAGTCATTGAGAAAACAGGCTCGGCAGATGATGAGTGATCTTCCAAGCTGGAAAGAGACCTTTGCCACACAAGAAATAAACACTTTGGTCAAATGTAATCAAACCTGCAAATGGATGAATAAATCTGAATTCTTTTATGTTGATATCAGTGTGTGAGCATGGAGTTTCTTTCTGTGTATTGACGGTGAGAATGGGCAGGCCTCTTCTTTATAATGAAACGGATGTAATTCTAGTTTTGAGGGCAGAGAAAATAAATATCAGGAATTCTTGCCACAGAAATAGAGAAGGAACAATGACATGTGACTGATCACAGTTTTGAGGGCATGATTACAACACACACCAAACATTTTTCCACAGTTATCAAAAGCCACTGTATTTTGTTGAGATGCTTTAAAAGAAGAAAAATGCTACATAGATGTTACTATTAGTAAATTAGCATCTATGTATTTGGAATGCAGAGAAAATTAGTATTAAGATTTATTTAATAAAATTGTTTTTCATCTTCTAAGATATTTTGTGAGGCCATGCATTTTCACTGAATTGATCACTGAATGCTCTTATTACCAAATTCCTGTATTTCACAACAAAATTTCATGCAATGCTAAAATAAATTGCATTTCTGGACATGCTTTTGGGGTTTGTAACTTGTATACTTTAACCAGCATTATGCTTATTTATAATATATAAATTATATTTATATAACGCCCACAAACTGAAATGCTTAATATGTCATTTTAATTCATTAAAAGACCATCTGTTGCTTTGCTCATAATGATGGTGTTGCTCAGATTCAGTGTTCCCTGAATGAAGTGGTGTTGACATGGAGGAGCCTTCTGACATTTTAAATTGCTCTTTGGATTTTTAGACCTGACACAAGAAGCAGGATAACCTGTATACATTTTAATCCCGTTCTAGATAATTTCCTAATAAGTTGTCCAATGTACCAGCTGTACTTCAACCAATAGTTATAACAACAGAAACATATTCTTGGGGGCGTGGCCATACGTCCTCCTCCTGCTGCATCCGGGCTGTTTACACTGAACTACACGGATCGCAAACCGGAAGTCCCACACGAAATTCGCAAGATTGACAGTTGTGAAGACTTCAATAGGGAGCGCTGAAAATTAGGTAAATGAATTTCTCATTATTTGACTTCACAAAACATGCAGGGTTTTGCTCAGTGTTTCCTCTGATCAGCATAAGCCTCTAGCCGTACGCCGTGGCAACACTAGTTAAAATTTCCGTTCTGTTAAGTCAAGATGAGACAGGTTTGCAGCTAGTTAGCTTAGCAGACCGTCGACTGATCACAACGAGCCAATATGTGCATTTATTGCTTTATTCCATCACTGAGAGGTAATCTGTTGCGTATTATTTAAATCACATGTCTGCGTGTTGACTCTGTTCTTGCTGAGTACACGCACGGTTACGTGTCCAGATGTTGCGTTTCCTTAGAAACGCTGGGGAATCCGACAATACCTGTCCTGAGAGGGGTCTAGACGTGTTCACTACGCCAGACGATGAAAAAGAGAGTAAACCTTTCACAGCTCACATTCACTGTCCTTTTTACGCATTTAGGGAATCTTTATTTGGGATGTTGACAACGTATGCCGCAGTGTAACATGTTATATTCAATCTAAAAATATTTTAAACAGCCATTTGTTCTTTATTATTATTATTATTATGCAACTTTTATGTCCTCATATTAATTGAGAGACCTGCGTAGAATCACCGCAGGGCCATGTATAATGAAAATCTTTCTACATTGCCCTGTAAAGGTAGTAAATCTTTCACTACCGTCACAGTTTTAAATCTACCCATTTACTAATGTGATCATTTGGGGCGTGCAGAGATCATTTGTTGTGTTTTCTCTCCTCTGGATCCATGTGCGGATGGCGACGACACTGCAGAGAGATTAGCAGAAGCTCACCACAACACTCTGCTTTGGTTTCACATTCTGCAGATTATTCTACGGTAAATGTGTCGAGCACATCTGAACCATGCTAAATGGCACCGCTAGACCAGAAACAAAAATCTTATAGCAGACGTTTGGTAACTTATGAATGGGGATTGCTGCAGCAGAATGGAGCTGGTATGAGCGGCGTCTGACACTGGCACTCAGGATTGCTGATCTGCCACAGATAAACTACCATATATATGGGAAGAAGAAAGCAAGCTATGAGGACAGATCCCAATATTTTATTTATATATTTTTTTTCTGTAGTTTTATTGATGAGATTATAAGTAATAGTGAAATCTTTGTGCATTGTTTGTTTATAAGGTCATTCATTGGTATATGGTTTTATATTGGCAGTTATTTTTTTATTGTGGTCTTTATTGTAAACTCTTTTAGAAAGTATATGTTTATTTTGGAGGTGCTGGGGTTTCTTAAGCTCTCTTGTTTTTAAGCTATCTTTCGGTTCTTTGTTTCTATCTGAAGTGCTGGTTGACTTCACTGACTGCAGCCTTGAAGCCTCTGAAGCACAACTGTGAATGAGGCGCATTGTTTTTGCTGATGAGGGTTTTATTGATTTTGGACGGGTGCTGCTTGGATAAAAGATAGTTCAACAACTAGCTACATAAGAATGATGAGCTTCTCTATGTGATTTCTATGACTATAGCAAGGCTGCTGTCAGTATTTACAACAAGGCTACATAACTGAGATAAGCCATGTTCTTTAATCGGAGCAACAGATTAATCGTGACTTCACGTCACCTAGAGAATATCTCGTTATTTAAAGATATGGACATGGGTGTCACGGCAGAAGGAAGACTGTCTGTCACAGATGTTAGTAAATGTGAAGCTGGCTCTGCTATAGGGTAAAGGATATAAATAGGAGCATAGGGTGAAACTGAAATTTTCTTGTTAGTATACGGCTGGACGGCCGCATTGCCGCGTGGCACCAAAGCGAGGGACTGTCACAGCAGATCACTGTCTTGAGCCCTGCTGATGCCTTACAGCTACACACATACACACAGATTTAATATAGCACATTCACAATGCCATAGTATTTTAATACTAAAATAATAAGTACAAAATATAACTATAATGTAATAAATAGTAGTATTATGAAGAATTTAGTTTAGTTCCACAAAGCTTGACCCTGCCGACACAAGAAGATTGATATTGTGATCATCATGATTATTATGGCTAATAAAAACACTTGATGGTGTGGGTTATTTACATTGCATGGGGGTGTAATGTTCTTTTATGTGTTTTAATGTTTGAATGCCTGTTGATTAATGCAAAGACTTAATGTAAAGGCTAGTGAGGTTGTTCACTGCATTAGTCCACTACACAATTTTCTCAATGAAATCTATGGGCAAGCTTTCAAATAAATGCACTTTGTACTGTTTTATGAATAGCTCAGCAAATGGTATTAATGGTTGATGTATTTTGCTTATGGATGGAAGCTTGTGATTATATGATCTGGAAACAAATCCTTTTTTTAATCATGCTTTATTTAATGGACCTGATTTGCTATTTTAACAGAATCGAATGCAGTGCAAAAACTGGTTACTGGTTCTTTTGAATGCAACATTAATGCAATGAAGAAATTAAATAGTTTGTCAACTATTAGTTATGCAAGACACCACAGAAGCAAAAGCTCATTTGTTTCCCTTTATTCCACAACTGCTTAATAGTCCATTAGCTGTGTCATTACGAATAAAAACCTATCCTGAATAATAGAAATATTTATTTACATGCTGGTTTCCCTATTACAAAGATGTTGTATGAGGCTGAACTGACTGCGCTTTAAATAATAGAAAAATTCTATAATTTTGTGCATGGGCTCTTGCATTATTGTAACAGTGTATTGTATTGTATTGTTACAGTGTAATTATACTTTTAAGTATTGAGTAATATTAATTAAGAACATGTACATACTATAACTTTAGGGTTAGGATTATGGTTTGGTTTGGGGTTAGTTGCACGTTATGCAGAATTTACTGTTATTGCTACAGTTAGCCTAGTACTTGTAAAATAACAAGGACGCTGTTAAATAAAGTTTTACCTAAATGTATGTATCAGTATCTAAGGCAGAAAACGAAATTAATATCGGCCTGTTTCTAATGTTATGTCATCATTACTGTGCCTTATTATGAAAGGTGTTTCCGTTAAGCGGTCCTCACAGGGATGGATTCATAAATAGCAAGACTATGTTACGAAACAAACTCAAAGGACCTGTTCAGCTTTTGTCATTGTGGTCACCCATGTGAGTCAGCCAGTTACTGATCAAGCAAGTGTATGCATGTGAAAACACTGCGTTTGCACATGTTTTTGCTGGACAGACAGGAACCTAATGTGAAGAGAACTGAGTTTTTTTTTTTTTTTTTTGCAGAACGTTGTGTGCTTTAGTATTGTGCTGTTCTGTGTCTAACTGTTGTGCGTGAATTGTGTTGTCTTAGAGGACCATCATGTCCTCTGACCTGCTGGTGGACCTTCAAGATGATCTGGGAGGAGATGACTCTCCTAGTGCTGCCCTGGACCAGCTCAAACTGGTACAGGACAAACAGTGGCTACCAGATGACCCTGTTAGCCTGAGCAAATCCGGTGAGTGCACATGAGTGGAAATTGTGTGTGTGTCATACAGGATAATGATGTTTAAATGTAGTCTCTTTTTGCAGAATTATACTGATCGTTTTGGAAAATAAAGCTATGTGAGACAAAGAAAGTGATTTCCAGGAACTCTACCATTTTTTTTTTATCATGAATTCTAATCATATGCTTGTTATATTTAGAAGCAAGTGAAACCTTCCATTTGACAAAACTGTCACGGCCTATTTAAGAGCCAGCAGAGAACTCAAGTAGTCATGCAGCATTAGTCATACTGCACACAAACGCTTATAACACATGCATACACCCAGAGACACACTTTAGCACTCTTACCAAGGAGAGGACTATGACTGGATGGGTGTGTGTCCAGTGTAATTCCCACTGCCAGTGAAGCTCCAATGCTTCAGTAAAGTAGAATGAGAGTGATCTGAGAGGCTAACTTACCTCTTATCACTCTATTGCCATATACTCTATAGAGTGTGTTTGCTAAACTGGATGTTTCCACGCAGGGCTTGACATTGTTTTTGCTCACCACCCACTGTGGCTAGTGGTTTTTCAAAGTTACTAGCCACTCAGCATTTTCACTGGCCACAATTTTGTCATCGGGAAATTACGTTTTATATGATTAAAGTTGATTATGACATGAAATGTATAACACTATAGACACTACAGGTCATTATCAAATACTTAACTCTGATAAGCTTGTGTGTAAAGTGTATGTATGTATGTGTGTATATATATACACCGTATATAGTTGACCAATGGACATTTTATGGTCCTTTATAGTCTTGACTTTAAAATTGGTTATCCCAACCACAAAAGTGCAAACACTGTGAGCAGGTAGTGCTCATGGGAGTTGTAGTTTCGTAGTGTCACATTGCAAAGTTTATTATTTCAGATGCATTTTGAGAAGACTGCAATTAAAATATAATTGTTGGCAGATGTTAAAGGGTTAGTTCACCCAAAAATGAAAATTCTGTCATTAATTACTCACTTTCATGTTGTTCCAAACCCGTAAGACCTTTGTTCATCTTCGGAACACAAATTAAGATATTTTTTAAGGAAATCGTGACTGCAGTGGTTACCTTAATTTTAAAATCGACGAAAATACTTTTTGTGCACAAAAACAAAACAAAAATAACAACTTTATTCAACAATATCCTCTCTTCTCTGTCATTCTCGTACACTGTTTACGTTCAGAGCTTCCAGGTTCTACGTCAAGAGACATTAATATGTATCATTTTAAATTCAAATGATATTTTAGTATCCTGTCAAGAGTCTGTAAAATTGCATTTTTTTTTTTTATTTGTTTGAAATGTGGTATTCATTATATTCTTTCCTCTAGCTTCAGACATTAAAAGTCTCGGTGACACATCACATCTGTCCTGGGACGACCCCTTCTATGACATCGCCAGACATCAGATTGTGGAGGTGGCAGGTGAGGCGTTATTAAATGCATAAGTGTCGCCAGCTAGCATTTATTCTAGTTCTAAAGTTCTTAATCTTTCCCTTTCTTTATAGGTGATGATAACTTTGGTCGGAAGGTCATCGTTTTTAACGCTTGTCGCATGCCCCCCCATCATCAGCTGGATCATCATAAACTTCTCATGTAGGCATCACTGCTCTTAATTGATTTATATGCTTCATTTGTAGATGCATCAAGGTGGGCTTAATACACTGCATCAGCTATGCTTTGCCTTTTTCCTTAATATGGGTGGTTGGCATGATGACAAGGTTTATTGTTTGTCCAGGCTATCATATGTAGATGAGCATAAGACACTTTAAAGTTCAAGGTCAAGTACATCAAACACTTTGATTATGATCCAAAGAGAGAAGGTGTCCTTAGGCAAAGAAAGAGAAGATATAAGCAGCGCTTTTTACTTGTCAGCTGATGTTTTGTGTTTGGGCAGTTTATTTGGTTAATCCTAATATATTTAGGTTTTAATTGATATGTTAATTAAATATTGATTATATTCTTACATCCTGAAAAATAATCTGTTCATTGTTAAAAGATACAAGCCTATGTAGATTTTGGAATAATATATTTTTATAATAAATAATTTTCTTTTTTGTTATCATGTGGTGTGACAGAGTAATTTGGTATGACATTTAAAATAATATTCAGATAAAATTGTCATAGTTGTTGCTTTTGAATTTGTAAATGGTGTCAGTAAGTTTTATAGTACAGTTCTGTTCACTACAATAATTTACTTAATATAAAAATAATTTCAGTTATTTTTAAATGAATGTCATTTTTATAAAAAATGTAAAATACACAATATGTCACATCATTTGCCAGTTTCAGGGATAGTCTAGAAATAAATTATGATTAAAGTTAGTTTAAAAATGGCAAAATGTTAATAAATAAATATAGTACAACTGAATTGTTCATCAAGGTTTCCTTCCTTCATTGTTTGCATAAATGTCAACCACTTAGTATATACCAAGTAATGAATCAATCATGTGTTCAATGGGTCAATGCACCATAATGATCTAAGACACTGAAGTTTCTAATGAAGTGAAATTGAGACTGGCGTCTTACATATGTTTAGTTCCTTATTATGAACTTCAGCAGTTGTCTGAGAGAATAATGGCTTGTGTAATGAAAACTACAGCAAATTTCACAGACTCTAACGTAAAAATGAAACCTGAAGTTTCAGTAGTTTCCAGATGACTCGCATATCAAGCATAACATTAGTTCTGGCAGGCCGCGTTAGTCAAGCTTGCTACGTCTACCTGTAGGACTGCGACGCCTATCACAGCATTCTTATATATAAGGTCCATTCAGTATTATCAGCAGCTTTATCGCATTGCTCAGGAGCTAATTGCCATACTCCATCCCCAGCTTCTCCTCTCGTCCAGTCAGGACTTGGCCTTTTGATAGTCCTCTTCAAATCACATTTTTTTCTTGAATTATGTTGTTCATTAAATTATTGAGCATTAATGATATCTTGGTTCTGTTTTGTTTAACCTAAGGGGAGTTATCGCTGCTCTCCCTGCTCTTAACCATGCTGGGCTGCATGGATAGGCAAGGAGTTCTTGCCCAAAACAGAACCATACTGCCAATCCATGGTCCTGACAGAAATATAAGTCTCATAAGTGCAGATTTTCCTTCTGTTTGTTTTAGTGTCTAATGTGAAGTTTTGATTTGGTGTGTATTTATTTACTGATTGATTGATATTTGTGCAGGTATTTGAAGCAGACTCTTGATAAGTATGTGGAGAGTGATTATACCCTCATCTACTTCCATCATGGCCTGACCAGTGATAACAAGCCCTCTCTCAGCTGGCTTCGAGATGCCTATCGGGAGTTTGACAGGAAGTGAGTGATGCTTTTGTTAGTGAGTGGTTCATGAGTGCTTTAACAGCAGTACACAAGAGCAATTGGTTCTCTCACGCTTCAGTATCGCTGTGTCTGTTGCAGGTATAAGAAAAATATCAAGGCGCTGTACATCGTCCATCCAACCATGTTTATCAGAACCATCCTTATCCTCTTCAAACCCATCATCAGGTCAGTGCCACACTATGCTCAATATGCTGAACTTCTGTTTTCAGTAAGGCTCTACTTTATTCTGTATTTGATCTGATTCTATTAGATCTGTACTGTAATTTGAGTCTCACAGCCTGTGCTCTATACTTCATATTACAGCTTTAAGTTTGGCCAGAAGATCAATTACATAAATTATTTGAGTGAGCTGGAGGAGGTTGTGAAGTGTGATCAGCTGGTGATTCCCAGCAGAGTCAGAGAGTAAGAAGTTATATATACACTTTCATGCTTTCATATATGCAGTTATACATGTATGTACTCAGATCATTTTTAGCCCAGAAGAAATTCAGTCAAGATTTTCTTTGTGTAGGTATGACAATAAGATCCGTCTGTCCCTGAAGCCGTCTGTCGTCCCTGGACCAATCTCTCCCTCCATAGTCCTCCTCTTCCTTTCCAGCAGTTTGGTGTCCCGCTGTCAGAGTGAGTTGTCCTTACACTTTTCCTCTCACATCTGACACAGCTACTGTTACTGACGAAAAGCATGAAGCACCTTCATTCTTGAGTTAGGACTGAATGTACTCTTAATCCTGGCATTGCCATTTATAGTTTTTTGGAGGAGCTTTGCTTATTGAGATGTAAGATGTTTTTTGTTGTTGTTGTTTGTAATCAGATTGAGACACAGGGCGGCAGACTCGGAGGGAATTCCACTAGTCATGCGTGATACTGTTGGATACCTGCAGGAGAATGGTTGGTCTTTTACTACTTTATATATATTTTTTGGCCTTCATGAGTTGAAATTGTCTGGTTAGCTCACAGTCATAGGAATAATGTGTAGATTATTGTAAATGTATTTATTTATTTGCTTTGCTTATTTGAGAATCTGAATTTCATTCCCATCTTCATTTGTAGGTCTCCAGACAGAGGGAATATTCCGGCGTTCTGCAAATGTTTCTTTGGTTAAGGATATTAAGCAGAAATATAACTCTGGTAAAGTCATGTGATGCTGTATACACATTTCCTGTTTATAAGATCGATTGGCATCAGTCCTCTGAATGTTGCGTCTGTGTGCATCTGTAGGAGAGGAAGTGAGTTTCTCTCAGCTGGACAATGTCCACTTGGCAGCTGTGATTCTGAAGATGTTCCTCAGAGAACTGCCAGAGCCGCTGCTCACCTACCAGCTCTACAATGACATTGTCAACTTCCACAGTGAGAACATAAACACACAACACACTCACATAACACCTCCAAATACCAGCGGCTTCCAGAAAGCTCACACACACAAACACGTCTTTACACCTCCTATACTGACATTTGTTGACTGATTTGCATGCAAACTACTTACAGTTAGCCTTGAAAGGGACAAATGCCCACACACACTTTGACATAAACTTAGTTTGCATTCCTTGTGTGTTATCAGATGTTGACACTGAGTCTCAGGCAGAAAGAATTCGGAACATGCTGATGTCACTTCCTGAGGAGAACTATGCATCACTGCGCTTCCTCATACAGTTCCTTGCTCAGGTAATGCTCTTCATAATTAGGGTAAGCTAGGGTAGGCAATTTCAGACAGGTTAGCAATAACAAGTTAGCTTTGAACCCACCCTCCCATCTGCAAAGTGTCACGAGAGACGGCCTTAAATTACCTCATGTCTCAAAGCACATAACATTACAATAATAATGAACGTAAACTTACAGAGCTATAGTTGTACCACCTAAATGCTGCAGATTCATTTCGCCGTTGATAGTTATGACATAGAAATGCATTAAATCCGAGTCATTTTATTGGCTGCTACAAACAGTGTCTACTTTGACCCACCTTCAAACACTGTAGTTGTAGCTGAGGACTGGAAGAGTTTGGTTTGTTTTGTCGACATGTCGAGAAGATGCTGTTTTCTGTGCTGCAAAAGCAAATCCACTTTGCATTCACTTCCAAAGGATGAAAAAATTAGTTTTTTGCCCTTGGATGCATGTAAACCTTCTGTAGGAGACCCCAAAACAAAATTAGGAACCTTTAAAATAGCATAATAAGGGCACTTTAAAATAATGACATTCAGGTTTTTTTTTATTATTAAACGTTTATTCAGGTAACCTGATAATTATACAGATAACCTCAATGTAGAGAAAAATATCCCTGCTAATCAATCTTGCTTTTTTTCCTACTGTCTCCTTTAAGCCCATTAGTGTTTCTGATCTTTATTGTTATTGATGTGCAGGTATCTGCTGAGAGTGAAGTCAATAAGATGACCAATGCCAACCTGGCTGTGGTGTTTGGACCCAACTTGCTTTGGGGGCAGGATGCTTCCATGACACTCAGCGCGATTGGACCAATCAACAACTTCGCCCGCATCCTGCTTGACCTACATCAGGAGGTCTTCACTCAGTGAGGAGCAGGAGAACTTTTCGCGTTGACTCCACCCCGGTTATTGTCCCACCCCATTCCATAGCTTTGCTCCTCTGCTGTGTCCCGTCCTTTGTGTCTCCCTCAGTATTGCCAAATGCATGAGTATTTTCAACTGGGTGAAGCTGCACAAAAAGGATACTAGAAGGCGCAGAGCGGTCAGGCTTTCACAAAATATTAGGCTGTGATTAAATTCTGACAATCACCTTCTTTTCTCTCCTGCAGAATTCATGTAGCTGCTGTAAGACATAATGGTACTGCACAGGCACAAGAGTTTTATAAGGTCTGTTAGCAGAGGCCTTAATCAATAAACCAACAAAGAGTACAGGTAGCCATGTTTTATTTTCATTATTTTTTAGTAGCTCATTAGCTGTACTTTGGATATTGTTTGTTCGACCAAGAAGTAAAATTAGACTAAATGCACACATCCTCTATTTTTGTAAGCCATAGTTGGCATAAGCTATGGACAAGTATAAAGCACTACTACTCAAACTTGAAACACTTATTTTAAACATGCTTCTTTCTTATTACATAAAGTATATGGTATTATGCATTTATATTATCAAATCATTATATTATTATTTCTATTATCCATTTCATCTTCTTCTCTTTTTTTTGGGGCGTCTCAGTAGTTCCAGGAACAGGGCAGATACTCTTATGGCCAGCACAAATTTCCTGATGAGAAAACAGGAAATTCTTCTTTAAAGACATGAAAATATATATATATATAATTTCGCCATGTATTTTGTGTATTTTGTGTTTGGTCTTTTCAGTAATGCTGTTGTATTATATTATACCCCAGACATATTTATTTTGGCCAAAGATTAAATGGCTAAAATGGTTATGTGGTAAAAAAAAATGTTTTGTAACTAGAAGATGTACCGCCTGTTGGGGACAGTGCCATTACGCATGGGCGCATTTGAAACAAAAGCCCAAACAAGATTAGGAATAGCAAACAACAATTTGATGTCATTTTGTCTTCTTAGTAAAACTGTGGTTTTTATCTATGAGGAAATATATCATAGTGCAATGAGTTATTGCTGGCATCTGAGTACATAAAAACTAAGTACAGCAATATTTCCCAGGGCTCTGTTTGTGGAGTGGGAGTTTCCCCTTCTCTTTAATTTCATGATTAATGGATATGAATCGTCAGGATTTTGCACAAAGGAGGCTTGTTTCATGATCTGAAATCCAAAAGAACCATAAAGCAGGTACTTTGGTACTAATTATTTAGCACTAATGATTTGTGTCATATGCCTTGATATTGAATTGTAACTGTTTACTGTGTCATGCAAATGTCCTATTCATGTCAATACATCTGAGAATTGACATGTGGACCAGTGGCTTAAATAGTTTTAGACAAGCTCCCTCAAACCCACGTGTCTGTGTGCCTTACTGGAGTGAATTGGCGATGCTGTTGAATTGAATTTCCCCTTCTCTGGACTGATCTGTGATCTTTGTGCCATTCTGTTGTATCTGTATCAAAACACATACCTGTTTACCTGTACTGTAGACGTGTATCTCTGGTTTCCAGGTGGAACTTTGCATTACTTCTTTTGTGAAGGTTCTTCCATTTTGGCTGTTAAAATGTATTCTGTGCTTTTGAAATCTTTACTTTTGTATATCATGTTGTGAATTCAGAGTAATAAATTGTTAGAGATGGTGTAACATTTTTTTCCTTTTGTGGGTTTGTTTTTAAGCTTTAGAACACCCCTAGGTTGTGGTGAGCAAATAAAAAAAAAAGATCAAGACAGAAAAAAGATTTAATTGCCTTTTACATATTTTGTCCCAGTAATAGGCCAATCTTCCCAGGGAGTATAATAAACTGATAATAAATACATTTAAATACAGTCATATAATATTTTGGAACTCAGTCATTGCCAATAAGATCATCTAGATTCTAGAAAGTACAGAAATGTCATATAAATTAAGAATACAAACAAGAATACAGATACAGAAAGACAGAGGATGATTATACATATACATTTTAAATAATTCCATATGATTATATATTTCAATGTAATTATTAAAGAAAAAAATTTTTTTGAGGTAGGCTGCATATAAAATGAATCTTGTACTGGACATAATTGTGTTGTTATTTGAGGTTGGCATGTTCTAAATGAATCAGAAACAGGTCATGCCCTGCTTATAAATGTGCATGTGAGTGTATCTGACAGAGCAGAGGTGTGGGTAATGGTAATTTGTGTGCGTGTCTACAATGTGTTAGGGACTGTGTGATGATGTGTATGCACTGTTCCTGTAGGGAGGAGATTCTCTGGCTTCTCAAACCCAGCTGAAGCTCAGTTTCAGGGGCGGTAGAGCTCACCAGAGGAAACAGAGCATTGCTGACCTGCAAAGAGCAAAAAGTTCCAGAAGCAGTTTTAAATACCCACATGTAACCTACATCCAGTGCTTCCACATACTCTGTGCAGCGATGTTTCTCTCTTTACCTGCTCAAGGCCAGTGAAGGCCACCCCAAGGTTCACTCCATTTCGGAAGAATGTCAGCGTCCCAGCGCTCAAGTCCAGCAGAATTCCAATGACTGTATTTCTTTCATAAAAAGGCTCTGTGTATTTTCGACTCCTTCCATTATGCCAGACGAAGCCTTTGTATGATAGGCCCCAACTCTCACTGTCGAAGCCTTTGAAGAAAGAAACGAATCATAAACGAAAAAATAAACAGATTCAAAGATAAGTATTGTGTTCTTTTATATGGTCTTCTTGTTTCCTCCCTTGTTAATCTGAGGTGTTGATGGGACAAAATTCCTGTTTGATAATAAGATGATGTAATTCATTTTAATCAACCTGAGAGAATCAACATGTGCTGCTCCCTATATGCTATTTGGATCCTATTTAATGATTTTGGCCATAACACAACAGATGATTATCTCCCTGAAATTTGGGTGAACGACGTGGGCATTTCTAAGAGTAACATGACTGTACTCACCTATTAGGTTAATGTACCTTTGGTCCCCTGTGTGAAGCAGTGCATTTTGGGTACCAACCCCCACCATCACAGAGCTTCCATATGGAGGCTCAAGGAACTCAATCTCCCAGTAATGCTCACCGTAAGTGAAACCTTATGCAGAAATATGTGTTCTTAAGTAATGAAGTGCTTATTCTACATTTAGCAAATTCAGTTATCCTCAAAACCCCTACAGGATACTCTACTCTAGAGCATTATAAAAACCTTATTAGCATTAGTGCAAACTATCACACAGTGTTCAACGTATTATCATCACTTGGACGTCTATATACTATGTATAACCCTGATTAAATGTAACATTGCACTTCAAAACGATAATACTTGAGAACAACAAAAACTGCAAACAGCGCTATTCACTCAGTAGTCTCACCTTTGCTGCCTCTGACCCCTGCGGTACCCTGACTGTCCAGCAGAGGGCTGACATGAAAATACACGGCCTGTCGGCATAGAGACAGATGAGCATCAGGAGATTTACTGTCCGGATCCCATTCCCAGCTCTCCCAAGTGTGACCTCTAAACAAGCGCAACATTTGTTCTCTACAACACAAAACATACACATCATTCACTATGCAGTAAGAAAAAAACCCCGCTTCCCAAAGCCCCCCATTAACCAAAATCAAAAATAATTTGCTCTCATTATAATATTTATAAGTTAAATATACATATAAGGTACGTAATACTTTTAAGTTATTACATTAAGACGACTGACTATACCATGCCGAGTAATCTAGCCTATTTCTTGACATTTTAACGCGTGGAGACCTATCAGACGGGTGAGCACGACCTACACAGCACGTAGGCTACTACTATAAAAAAAAATATAATGTCGTACTTGACTTACAAAGTGTACGTTTACCAAGTTACGTAACCCGAAGTTATGAAAAGTAACTAAAACTTACTTAGGCTTTGAAATCCGAAGGAAGACCTTTACATAAGGGTGTTCAGAAAACTGGACGATAAAAACATTTCACAACTGCTGTCACAACAACACTGGATTTATCCTAATATGGATGTAGGCGTGTTTGTGCTATTGCTCTCATGAATTTTAACATAGCCACTGCTGACGTTCATTGATAGCCTGCCAGTAACGCACCCTAATACATATTCATAAGCCAAACCTTCGCCATCCTATTGGACGGACGGCGAGCTCATATATATATTCATTAGCTAATGGAACTCCAAAGTTTGCCTCAAGGAGACGCAGTTTTTTTGACCAGTTCAGGATATAAGAGGAAAAAAAAAAAAAAACAGGCTGTGTGAAATAAATCAGTTTATTACACAACATTTACATGCCATATTAACAAAGTGAGGGGGAGAAAGAATACACTTAAAATAATTAAAGAAGGTCCAGCTCCTGACTTGCCAACATAAGCTTTAAAAAAGAAGAAACATTGCTCATCATTCAAAGACCTGACAAGTAGTAATGATAAACTGTCCCTAATTAAAGAAAGGATGAAAAGTTATGGTAAAATGCATTTACAGGAAGCAGGTAAGCAGACACAGACTCACAATTCACTGTTGTCAATGTTCACTGTAGTGTCGTTCATGTGTAAGCCTCTAAAACAAAACTGGACATATGCTCAGATTTTCCTTTACATTGATGTTGTAAAGACTTCAGATAGTGTCACTGGTACAGTGACAGAAATGTGTGTCAGTGACTAGTCGGTGTGCTGGATGTGTTGTCATGATGAGCAAAACAAAAATAAAGGCTGGTACAGGTTTATACATTCATTACAGTGAGCATTACTTACACACTTCTGCTATCTTAATAAATATTAGGGTGGGAGAATTAATGTTGCTCTTCCTTCAACAGATGCTGTCTGTCACCAAGCCAGTGGATTCATCTTATGCTGTACCTCAGTTCACTTTTTTCCTTAATGATGATTCTCTTCATAGACCATTGCATATGGTAAAACTGACACAAAACATGGTTAATGAAGACATCCAATGAAAGATGCCTCAGTGAAGGAAGCAGGACGAGTAAAGAGGTTGTGAAGGATGCAATCTCTGTTCTGTTCTATTGTAGGGTGTCCACAAACGCATCAAACTCATCAATGTTCTTCTCATAAATGGCCAGTTTCTCTGGAAGAGAGTCCTGCAAAAATACATTCACCAAACATTTAACTATAAACACATCACAATGTTAAACATCATACTACAACATGAATATAATGAATCAGTCACCCTACACATAAATAATACTTGCAATTACTTAATAGTTCTTAATTTTATTATCCACACAATTACATTTTTACATTAAGATTTTAACAGCAAGCCTGGTTTGGTGCTTAAAAATCCCTGTAATGTAATCATACCTATATGAACACTCTGTCTCCATTCTATGCATATTCTCTTGCTTTAAAGGTCATCCTGTCCCATTTAGACTGCAAAAATGTTCAGTATGTGCTGTGACGTGAATATTTGTTTGTTTCTCACCAAGTCCTCAGCCATAGACTGAGTGCTGACATCGATGGACAGGCTTGCGAGTTGAGGAGGGTTTTGAAACTCTCTATAGAAAGTGCCCAGATCCATTGGCAGAAGGTCATCCTTAGAGAATGCTGGTTTCTGTTTGGCACACATAAACACAGAACTGGCCTTTAAACACATTATGAACCATATCTGCCTATTACCTTATACTTCTTAGAAGGTTTGACTAAATAAGATAATCAATACTTGCTTGTTTACACAATTGGTTTTGTAGTCCAATTCTCATGTCCCAGCTGCCCAAGCTAAACAAGATAGTCTTTTTTCGTTTTCTCTCTCTAACATTTGTATTGATTTTTAGCTTAATAGCCTACTAGAGCTCTGATCAAATCAGTTATGCTCTGTCATGCATAAACAGACTTAAAAATTAACATGATCAAGCAGCTTTGGGCCTTTCTGAGGCAACATCAACTAGCTTCAAAGACGTCCATTTGGTATGGGATACTGCATCATTTAAAACTGTATTTATGAAATAAAAATAAAGAAGATTGAAGTCTTTATTAAACATCAATCTGGAGCTTTCTCTCAGGTCAGAGTCTAAGCTTCTTTTCAGATGAATAATTGACTTGTCTGGATCTCTAGATGCTCTGTCAAGGGCTTGATAAACTTCCTTCTGCTGTTAAACCTCTCGAATGAGGAATCAAAAACAATAAAATGCAGTCAATCAGTACCCATCTCTCTAATGATTCTGATCAGTCCACCATTCACTCAATGTTTTGCTAATTCTGTGCCTTTCAATGTGCTAGCTGTAATTTAGTTCTCAATATCTGTAGAGGAAAGTAGACCTTGATAACTATTTTTTTATTATGTGATGGTGCACCTACAAAGTCAACCATGACAAAGTCATCATGTGGCTGTCCCCCACTGTGGCTCGAGCTGTTTGAGTGCAGGCTGCCTTGCAAAGGAGATGAAGGGGCCGGAGATGGAGGAGGGTGCACCTGCAAACAGAGAAAAACATGAGGAGACAGTAGAGGATGCAGCTGCACGCTAAGGACACGCTAAGTGGGTTTGCTTAATCTGCATTGTATAATAAATATGGGTGTTTTTTGGTTTCAATACCATTGGGTCATTCTCTTCCAGGTCATAGACTCTTGGAGCGAACGCAGCAAAAGGAAGATCCAGACTGTTTGTCGTCACCTGGAGTAACACATGTTCACAAAAACACTGCATTTTTAAGGTCTGGCATGGGTTTGCCCCAACTTCGTTAAATTAATTTATAAAAAAAAGTGGGCAGATTGTGGCATTGGTACTAGGTCTATCATTAGAGGAATTTGTGAGGTGCCATAAATGCGAACAACTTTTAGACAAAAAGCACTGTCTGAAATAGGAAGTATTTATTGGAATAGCTTACCGTGGTCAGTAAGACAGTGTTCTACATATTGCACTTTTAAAGATCACCTTAAATAAGTGGCTTATGTAGAACCAGATGTGTAAACATTTTTAAATAATGTATTTTAAATAATGTGTTTGGGGCATGTGTCCTTGTGTGTACCTGCCTAGGGACTACGGATGTAAATTAGCAATGTTGCTATAATCCAGCTTGTTTACATTTTGTATTTTATACTAATGTTCATTAACATGCATTATCCCTATCAAAGAAATAAACAAATCAAAATGTTTACCTCCCACTGAACATGAAATTGACTTTGTGTATGCTGCACTTATCAGTAACATTTTTTATATTATAAACTTATTATATACGTTATTAGCAAGTCTTGACTTATGAATATTAAAAAAAGAAATTAATACTTTTATTCAGCAGGGTTGAATTAAATTGACTGGCATTTTTAATGTTACAAATTATTTGTATTTCAAATAAACGCTGTTCTTCAGAACTTTCTATTCATCAAAGTATTTTGGAAAAAAAAATATCACCGTTTCCACAAAAATATTTAGACAGCACAACTGTTTTCAACATTGATAATAATAATAAATGTTTCTTGAGCATCAAATCGACATATTAGAATGATTTCTGAAGGATCATGTGACTGAAGACTGGAGTAATGATGCTGAAAATTTAGCTTTGCCATCACAGGAATAAATTGCATTTTAAAATATATTAAAATAGAAAACAGTTATTTTTAATTGTAATAATATATATATTTTTTTATATTTCTTATTAAATTCAGCCTTGGTGAGCGTAAGAGACTTCTTTCAAAAACAAAAAATTACCTCACAGACCCTAACATTTTGAATGGTAATTCATTGCTTAACAAATCAATAATTCATGTAAAAAGAAAAGGAATTTATATGAGAACATATAAACAATTTCAATATACATTAACTGATGATGTAATGTTTGTTCTGAAAGTTACTGTAAATTATAAGTGTATTCTAACCTGAGTGGTGGCTTTGTTGACGAAAGCTCCAACTTTCCTGGTAAAGGTTGTCTCTAAAGCATCAGAGGGGGACACAGTCTTCACCTCGCTACCACAAACACACACAACATGGAATCAAAATTTACTGAATTGACAAATTAAAAAAATCAGTATTAAACAGAATCTCTTCACACTCTTACCTGCTACAGGATGTGGGTGGTGCCGGCTGAGGGGACTGTCCAGTGGGGCATGATGGGATACGACCGTGCTCAGCTGCAGTGCCATGATTAGGCTGAGCCGGCACCTGCGGGACTCCACCTTCTTTACCTGGCACGACCATCTGATTAGGTAGAGAAACACACACATGGCCACCTCGGTCAGGGCAGAATGACACACAAACATACACACACACAATTCTGAAGACAGGTGCAAGTAATTCCCAGCAGCTGGTCAACATCAGAGAGGCATTAAGCTAGGACAGAGAGGGTGGGGTCTCTGCATGTGTGTGGGCCGTACCTGGTGAGGATGTACAGCAGCAGTACAAGCCGTAGGATGGCACAAATCCACAGTTCCCAGGGCAGGAGTCTGATATGACAGACGAGAGCTGTACAGCTGAGAGAAAGAATGAGATTCATGTCACAATAGGAGTCAAATGTCAGATTAAGAGCCCTTTTAAAGTCCGGTCCTGTATAAACCTCACTGCAGAGCAGAGAGCAGAAGGGAACAGAGAAGTGGTCAGAGCAAACACAATAATGCTTCAAATAAAACAGCAGGCAGGTGAGCTCAAGGAGAAAGCAGCAGTGATTGCAGAGTTCAAACAATCTCTTGGGTGGGTATTACTGTATAACTCTCTTAATTAAAAGGTTATACGAGGTTATGAAAGGTAAGCAGTGGGAGTATAGGTTACTGGGCCAGGCCACACACACACTTTGTAATTAATCTACCAGCTGCATGCGTGTACACACACTTACACACACACACTGGACTCACTTGCTGTGAGATGCCAAGCCCCACGAGGGGAACCTTCAGTGTGGCCATCAGAGCCGGCTTAGGTGTCTTAAAATGTGCCTTACTTACAGTACACACACACTACATGCACACAGAAAGAAAGAAAGAGAGAAAGGAAGAAAAACAAGGGCAACAGAAATGAAAGCACTACCACAGAAAGAGATAATGGGGAGAGAGAATCTGATGCCATGGCTACACGAATGGGCCGCACTGAATTTCTTAACATTAGTCTTTGGCACCCTGTAATACTACATAGTATAACAAGACCAGTGTTATTTTAGTATTATTCATATTCTATTACTATTTTAATATTTATTAATATTTTGAAATGGCTTTTATTTTTATACTTTCATTTTTCATTTTAACTTTAGTTAACATTTATAGTAATTTTGTGTTTTTGTCTGTTTTATTAGTTGTTGTTTTTTAAATTCTATTTCACTTTCACTTAGTTTTATTTCAGTTTTAGTAATTTTATTATTTCAACTTAACTTTAATTACTGAAAACAATTTTTACTAGTTTTAGTTAACAATAAACACAAATAAAGACAAGTCTAACCAAACACAGTGGAAAATAATGAAGAAAACACTTAAGAATAGGTTTTTACTACACAGCAGTCTCAGATCATATTCATTACAGGAGGAATACAAAAAAAAATCATAATCATATATAAAGAATGAGACCTGTTCATCAGGGAACTACTAAAGACTCATGAATGAAAACAGCTTATCCATTAAGAGAGTTTAACAGTTAATATCTTAATGACAGGCTGCACTGCACCTGTATTGAGGCTTGACCTGTACAAGGATGGTGGTAAATGGTTACTTTTGATGGGACAGGAGAAGGTGATAGTGACGGCATTACCTGTGATGGTGGAGAGGTGGAAAAGGATGTGGTGCACACCTCCTGAGAGTCTTCTATTCCTGCATAAGTCCCTCCCTCATCTTCTCCAGGTGCTCTAAGAGAGAGAAATGAGAAAATAGGCGGTATGAGACCAGAGGTTAAGGAGCAGAGTTATCAGTTTGAAGTGAACCACTGGTATTGACAGTTTAATTCTAACTCATCTTAAGTGCTTGAAAACACAAATAACAAACACATTGAAACATTGTTAAAAAGGCTAGTATAGTGTATCTATAGTGTGACTATGATTTTTACGCACCTGTAACTGCAAGGATGCATGTGTGCCATATTAGTGAAGGGACGCTCCACAAAATGATCAATGATGATACCCATGATGGGGCCTGTCCTCTCAAACTGCCTGTGAAAAAACACAAAGACACAAAGATCTTGCACAAAACCACTACAAAACTACAATAACCAGAATGTCCAATCTTTTAAATGTATTGTATACAGGAAGCTGTAATGTATACCTTGAAGACATGAGGGCCAAATTAGTGCGATATGCACAGGACAAAGTGATGGTGCCTATGGGAGTGCCTACAACACCCACTCGCACTGACTGGAACCCTGCAGAGAGATATGAAGGATATGAACAAATACACAGCTCTCTACAGAACATCTACATGTCCCTTATTAGTATTTTGAAGTGTGCTCTTCACAGTATTACCTTCCCCGAGACCTGTCAGCTGGACATCTCCAAAATAGATCCTATCAAAGAGATATTAAGATTAAGATAATCAATTCAATGTCAAATCAATTTATTTATTTATATAGTGCTTTATACAGTACAGATTGTTTCCAAGCTGCTTCACAGTAATAAACAAGAAAATAACAGTATTAATGTTGCAAAGTTCTTTAATTATTAAACAAATTTCAGTTGTAAAGTGGCATTATTCAGCTCAATTTAGCTCAATACTGATTACATTTAGTTCAACAGTGTGAATGTTGCAACATTCATTAGTTATAAAACGAAATCAGTTCAAATATAAAGCAGTGTAAAGCAGATAATAGTGTCATTATTCAGCTCAAAACAGTTACTGTTGATTCAGTTTAGTTCGATAAGAATGCAAAGTTCATCAAATTATGAAACAAGCTTAATTCAGCTATAAGCAGCTCCACAGACAGCAATAGTGTCATTTATTCAGCTAAAGTCACTTCAGTGTTGATTCAATTCAATTCAATATCAGTGTCAAGAACTGTATCAAGATCTGATTGTACACATGTTGTCCCTGCATGAAATCATGCATTAGGTATTATGGGGCTTTGTGGAGCATAGCAGTAAGTGTGTTGAGTACCTGTAGAGTATGACATAATCATGGCCTTGTTTACGTGAAAGCTTGTAAGCAGGTGTCACCCTTGTGATGGCCAGTAAAGACTTGAGCAGCAGAGACAGCCGATTATAAACTGTATAGGACACTTTAATGTCCTTATCACATCTGGAAAAAAAATACCACGACATAACTAGGGTTTGCATATGTTTATAATGTACCAATATCTATCTACACAGGGCAGTTGACAGCAGTGTAGGGAATCTGAGAATGCTTACTTTTCATTCATTTCCAAACACCATGTCTCCAGCTCCATGGAGTCTCCCTGCATGGGTAAACACAACTCATTAATACTCAAGTAAAAATCTCTTTAAGTTAGGTGGTTTAAACATTTTGTTTCATGTTTATCAAGATACTGTTATTATATAGACAGTGAACTAAAACAAAGACTAGACCTCTGAGGTTTTGAGGGAGATCTCCACACACATGGATCGGCCGATGCCAGGCAGCTGTCCAGCAAGAGCTTTTTTTGCCTCATTAGTCACCTCAGGGATGTCTTTTATTGCCAGATTAAACTGAGAAAGAACATAAAGACACAGAGAGTTTATGATAGTTCATGATGTAAAGAAAACAGGGCCCTTTGTATAAGGAGCATCCTGAACGTGTCTTACCCAGTCTGACCCTGTCGGTGATGAAGATGAGCAAGTGCTGATCTTCTCTCCAAGTCGGGCTTGAACTATAACCTGCACCGTCTGAAAGACACACAGGTAAAGCAAAGGACATCATCACCCTGTCGACTGGGATACCAGATTTCATGGATGCAACAAAACCTTAATATTGTTTTGTCTAATGCAATCACCTTCAAGGCAAAGAATTTGATGAATTTATCCAAGTCTTTCTTGTCCTGTAGGCTCAGATCACTATCCATTGTCGCATAAGCCTAAGGCATACAAATGAAAGACAGTTTTCTCAGTGAACACTGGAAAAGCTGATATACTATACAAATAGTAGCACAATAATTGAAAAGGTATATAACACAGATAACTTAAAGTCAGGTCATTTAGTAGGATGGCCCCCTTAAGAACAATGTACATTTATTTTTAAAATTGTAAAATATTTTACAATCATAACATATGTAGATATAGCATCTACAAGATGACGATTTATCAGCCAAAGTGTTATCAAAGCAAATAAATAGAAATTATTCAGAGGCCAACTTACACAGGTAAACTTTTACAGAATGTATAAATGACTTTTGCTACCATTCTTATTAATATAAATATTTTTTCTTTTAAGTGTCATTAATATAAAATAGTAAATAATCTATTCTATTTAAAATTGTATTTTGACAATTTAGTTGAACATTTGAATAACTGATGACAGACAAAGCAAAATCCCAGTAAAAGACACTCAAATTTATTCTATGACTTATATACAGGCACATGAACACATTTTTATTTGCCCATATTTTAACTGAATTCAAACTGAATGATATCACTATTATCCTATAGGTTTTATGAATGGCAAATATGTTTTAAATGTACATCTCTAACTCATGGAAATACAGAATAAACACTATATAATATGTTATTACATTATTACACTATTTAATAATAATATGCCACTAGTGCCTTTTATGCCAATTCTGAGGGCAGAATTATATTCACTTTAAAGTAAAAAGCATTTCTTTTACTTCACAAAATCTAAAAACATTGAAAACATCCACAAATCCCTCATTGACAAAGACTTGAAACTTTGATATTCAACATAGATCAATACCTTCCAGAGACATACAATTAGATCAGTTAACCTCAAAACTGTTTCGACTGACTAAAAATGTTGATATTCAGATGACATGACAAAATGAAGAGCATAGCCGTTTATCAAATGTGTTGAGTTGGGATTTGGTGCCATGTATGGTCAAAAGAAAATAAATATGGCGGTGGTGGTGGGGGTCATCTTTTGCGCCATCCTAACTTAATAATAAACGAATTTACTGACGTCTTAGTGTCATTAGTACTGTCACGTCTCTATGACAGCTCGCCTCCAAGCATTTAAACATGTACTCAATAGAAAACAATAACAACGACACTCGTCTCTTCAAAAACACCTTTATAACATTCAATGTCAACTGACATTGAGCTCATCCGTGTAGAGATTTTAAAACAGCAGACTCGCCATTTGTTTCTGACAGCCAAACATCTAAAAGTTGTTTATAATCATCTGTATGTCTGTGCAGTCAATGCTAACACCTTAGCAAAACATGCGCACATACTTACAGCTCATCACAGACTGGAGATACAACTGTTAACACGTAGAGTATGACGTTAACGGTGCAATACACCGTGGCTGATTGTGTGAAATGATAAAATACAGCCTAAACGATCCTGTACTTTCAATTAATCACATCGCAGCACCACAACATCACACACTGACGGGCGCCCCATTTCTGTTTATTTTACTTGTTTGGCTAGGTCAGGAATGACGTGTTGCTTGTACCGATTCAACGACACCACTTTCGTTATTTAGTGAAATGTGGTTAAATACATTGATGACTGTATGCAATTGTTATAATAGCACATATAATATGTTATATTTTAATATACATCGTTCTTAATGTTTGGTAAAAAATAAATAAATAAATAAATACAAATATCGAAAGTGCAGATTATCAACAGGAAATTTGTTCTGACTGTGACGTCACATTTCAATGTCGGCGGACATAAACAATCACCGGTGCTGGTAACATTTAATTCATTTTATTCATCTGATTATTTCCTCTACCTTTGTGCTTACCG
Source organism: Hypophthalmichthys nobilis (assembly GCA_037950665.1). NCBI lineage: Eukaryota > Metazoa > Chordata > Actinopteri > Cypriniformes > Xenocyprididae > Hypophthalmichthys > Hypophthalmichthys nobilis. The sequence goes on along the minus strand of CM075470.1, from coordinate 32,482,053 downwards.
AATAGATAGATAATTTGTTCGCCGTGAGATAATTTATATCAAGAGCTAATGGCGTTCGGTTTTGTGTAAAATACTGTACTGTGCGACAAACTGGATTATATAACCAGCTCAGATTAATTGAGATAAATGCCGTTAGAAAAATATATGATTTGGAATAGATAGGCTTTAGGCTTGTGTTAGCAGCCACACATCAATGCAGCGGTGCATGCAGAAACATTTAGCACGTTTCGTTCCCTACCAATTGTTTTTCTGTGGAGTGCTTATGTTAATTCATATATATTATTTAAAAGCAGCCTAGTGTATTTGGGTGTATGATGGTTTAGTTATGGGCATTGCATTGCATGACATTCACATGTGCCATTTGTCCATAGGTCCACCTGAGCGTGTGGAATGGCAATCTCTATTGCAATTCTAGACTGTGACCTGCTGCTGCATGGTCGTGGGCACAAAACACTAGATCGATTTGATATCGAGACAGTGTCGGATGAATTTCTGCTGACAACATTTGGCTTCCCGCGTGAGTTCATTTATTACCTGGTGGAACTTCTAAAGGACAGCTTGTTGAGACGGACACAGAGGTCACGAGCCATCAGCCCAGATGTTCAGATACTTGCAGCGCTGGGATTCTACACAACAGGGTCCTTCCAGAGCAAGATGGGAGATGCGATTGGCATCAGCCAGGCCTCCATGAGTCGTTGTGTTTCTAATGTTACTAAAGCTCTGATTGAGAAAGCACCAGAGTTTATTGGCTTCACTAGGGATGAGGCCACCAGGCAGCAGTCTAAAGAGGAGTTTTACCGAATAGCAGGGATTCCCAATGTCATGGGAGTAGTGGACTGTGCACACATAGCCATTAAAGCTCCCAATGCAGATGATTCTTCTTATGTAAATAAAAAAGGATTTCACTCAATCAATTGCCAATTAGTATGCGATGCCAGAGGACTGCTGCTGAGCGCTGAGACACATTGGCCGGGTAGTCTGACTGACAGAGCCGTCTTCAAGCAGTCCAGTGTGGCAAAGCTGTTTGAAGAGCAAAACAATGACGAAGGCTGGCTTTTAGGTGAGACCCATACCCATTTGATTGCAGTGGTGACTTTTTCTTGACATTCCCAAAGAATTCTAAGGTATTTACATGTGTAAATGTCAGTGTGTTTTCTGTTTCTGGCCTCCAGGTGACAACCGTTACCCTCTAAAGAAGTGGCTGATGACTCCAGTGCAGAGTCCGGAGTCTCCTGCTGACTACCGCTATAACCTGGCCCACACAACGACACACGAGATTGTGGACCGCACGTTCAGAGCCATTCAGACACGTTTCCGGTGCCTGGATGGGGCAAAGGGTTACTTGCAGTATTCCCCAGAGAAATGCTCCCATATCATCCAGGCCTGTTGCGTGCTACATAACATTTCCCTGCAGTCCGGCCTTGATGCCTGGACTTTTGAGAGGACTGAGGCCACGGACCAATCAGGGGAGGATATCGATCCCACTGACACTGTCGACCCAGAGGCTCTGAGAGTTCGACAGGAACTCATCCAAAATCATTTCAGCTAGGATGGAATATGGGATTCCATGTTCTATTTAATTGTTTTAAACATACAATGCCATTGACTTCCTGTATTCTAACATTTTGTTAAGGGATAGTGAAGGAAAATTAAAATTGTCACTTATCATTTAGTCATCCTTATGTCCTTGTATGACTTTCTTCTGCGGAACACAAAAGATGATATTTTGAAGAATGTTGGTAATCAAACCGTTCTGGTGACCATTGATTCCCCAAAAAAAAAAAAACACTTAGACGTTTCCGAAATAACTTCTTAATGTTTTACAGAAGAAAGTAAGTCATACCGTTTTAGAATGACATGAGGGTGAGTAAATGATGACGTATTTTCATTTTTGGGTGAACTACCACTTTATGAATGTATTGTTTGTCACTCTGTGTGTTGTGGTCCTGTGAACACACAAACAAAATGCAAAGCTGGAGCCTTTTTTTTTAACTTGCGTAATTTACTAGTACTTTAGGAATGAGATGAAAATAGACAGGGGCTTTTATTACAAATTACTGTCATTTTAACTTTTTTTTTTTGGATATTTTACTTTAAAAATCATTGACTTGTAAAAAGAAAAAAATAAATAAATGAATAACAACTAAACAGTAGTATCTCTCTGTTTATATCTCTGTCAAGTGGACTATTTGTTTCAAAACTTGCTTTAAACATCTTACTTTCCGAACAAGGCAGACCTCCCACTGATGCTTTTTAATCTGAGTAAAAGATATATCGGGGCACGAATATAAAAGTTTTAATTTTAGCACGGGTTAATTAATGGTTTTGTTGGCGGCAAGACCAAGTAGACCGTCTCTGCTGCACCGCAGGCGCGACTGTCAAAGGCGATAAATCAGCTGGTTGTGTAATGAGTCTCTCAGTCGAGCCCGGTGATGAATGTGTGGAATAATAAGAGAGACCGCGCTGAACAATGACGTGCTGTCCGCAGTGTGTGTGTGTGTGTGTCTGTGTGTGTGTGTTTCTAATGTCATTACCAAAAGACAGACGGAGAGCGCAGAAGCAGCAGAATCTGCAGCATATGATCTCCATAAGAGTCTCCACTGGAACAATGATTTGGAGTCGAGCGCTGCTCGTTTGTGCTTCGCACTTTTAACAACTTTCGGGAGCAAAGTAAGTATTTCTGGGGTACTTTGTTTCATTTCTTAACATAGTGCCTTGTATTTTAACTTTGTATTAGATTCAGATTTGCATGTCTGCCGCAGTTATCTACCATGTTTATCTTACGGCAAGTTTAGCCACGCTTAACCCGAGGGAAAATATCTGTTACAAACATTATCTGCTGTCATTTATTTGGCCTCAGACTGCCTCTGTGAGTGCTAATGTTATTCAAATATAATATTATTCACAGTGATTATGTCAGAGTCTGTACGGAAGATGCTGAGGGCGAAGCTCGTAGTGCTGGGAAGAGATAACTGTGGGAAGACAGGTAAAACTGCAGAGGGTTTTTTTTTTTTTTTTTGGTTCAGTGATTATAGATTGGTATTAACGACTGTAATTACTCAGTTTTTCTCTTTTGAACTCCAGCTCTGTGTGTCAGATTCATCACCAGGCGTTTTATTGGAGAGTATGAACATAAAAAGGGTAACACAAATGAAATGCATACACTGATGCTCTGTTGACCATGTAAAAACATACCTCCCCTCTCATTGTAAAGCAACAGAATATAGCCGTTTTCACGCTGTAAACGTTTGTGTAACTGCGTTGCAAGTGCTGTGCATCATGTGACATGCCATATACTTTTTGTGTCTCTTAGAGGTCACCTACAGGTGTCAGAAAATTGTGGACAAGGAGGAGATTGAACTGGAGATTTTAGACACTGTTAATAAGGTACACATTTAGTGTAGATCTTATTATTCTGTGTTTTGGTTCTTACCTATTAAGGGACCATCTCTTTGTGACTGTGCATCTGCTGCCGTGCTGTTCTACACTCAAAGAAAGACAGCAGGATGATCTTGCCTTGTCAAACGGATGATGAGACACAGGACTCTCTGAACCATTCCATTCCTTTCATGTCTGCTGTGCTGAATCTCAGGCTGCTGGAGCGGCTTTAACAGCCTGCCTTCTATTGATCATGTTACACAGCAGAGCAGCACTTGTTAATTCATAGGATTGGGCTGAAACATTACCATCTGTGTGAGTGAAGTAGAGTAGCCGTTCTGATAGTTTGGATGACTCCCTAATGTGACACACCCAGTACTTGTGAGCTGATGATATAAATCAGGTGTGTTGAAAGCATATTTTATCAAAAAATTGAACATTTTGCCATCATTTACTCACTCATGTTGTTACAAACCTGACTTTCTTACTTCTGCGGAACACAAAAGAATGTTTCTGTCCATACATTAAAGCGTTGTATGATTGTTTTTTTTTTCTATACAATGAAAGACCATCGACTTTCATTATATGGACAAAAAAGACATTTTTCAAAATATCTTCTTTTGTGTTCCACAGGTCCCAGTAAGGTCATAAATGTTTGGAACAACATAAGGGTGAGTAAATCATTTTCATTTCTGGGTAAACTATCCTTTTAAATAATGACAAATGTGCAGTGCTGAGAACTGAATTTGAGAAGCAGGGGGTTTTGGTTTGTGTGGATTTAGTTCACATCCTTTGTGCTCCAGAATTGCCTTCAGAATCACATCTGTGAAAGTCCAGATGTGCGTCACCTCCATTCTCACAGCATTGCACACATTAAATCACATGCAGGAGATGAACTATTCAAATGTGTGAATCTGTTTGTGTTCAGGAGTGTGTAGGACCTGTTGTGTCCTCTCTGGAGAGTTCCATTAAATGGGGTGATGGGTTTCTCATTATGTACTCCGTGACGGACCGCAGCAGTTTTGAGGCTGTGTCGTGCCTGAAAAGACTGATTGACCACGTTAAACAAACACTCGGTAAGGCTGGTCAGACTGTGTATGCGAATGATCACTATGGGAGCATAGTGTCTGAGGACAAATAGTAACTATGTTCTGCTATTAGCACTTCTGCGAGCAGTCATGTTTATGTGTACGGACCCTCTAAATAGTGAATAGCGCTGTTATCCTTCAGTGTGACTCAGCCTGCCTTAATTGGTCTCAGTTCAGAGATTTCACCTCAGGCATGAACTCTTAATATAGTACACTGCAGTCTGTGATTGTGAGTTGGTAAATGACAGATAGATACGTGGAAAGAGATAAAGAGAAAGTATCACGACACTGCAGTCTTTTATTATACCATCCATCTCCATGTACTGTCATTTTAATGGTAGTCTGTTCTTCTTCATAGCTACAGCATCCATTACATCACTCTTTGTATGTATGTATGCGTGTGTGTGTGTGTCTTCCAGGTATTCCAACAGTCATCGTTGCCAATAAATGTGACATGGAGAATGGCCGAGTGGTGAGGACAGATGAGGGGCAAATTTTAGCCTCAGACCTGAGGTTAGTAATTCCTTTATGTTCCAAGTGTTCATCATAAATCTTATATGTATTTACATATGTTTGACATAGGTTAATAAAAAATTAAAATTTTTGTTTCAATACCCCGAAATGACAGAATGACCCGTATGCATTTCCAATGAAATTTTCACTCACCTTGTTTTTTGAGCAAAATAATATTTTGTTAATATTTCATATTTTGTCAATAAAATATTTAATATAATGAATATATTTAATAATAATAATTAATTTATATACACTCTGTGGATTACTCAAAATTTCCAGAATTAAAAGGTGCAATTTTATTACTACAGAATTTTGTCATAATAATAATAAGAGAACCACTTCACTATCAGATAATCACTTCAAGTCAAAATTCTAAACACTTATTAGATGATCTTCAATTTTATTTGTTGTCCCTGTTACATCACTGACTATTTGGATTTGAAGGTTTTGCTGTGTTTTCAAAAATGAAAATTCTGTCATTAATTACTTACCCTCTTGTCGTTCCACACCTGTAAGACCTTCGTTCATCTTCAGAACACAAATTAAGATCTTTTTGATGAAGTTCGAGAAGTTTCTGTCTCTCCATAGAGATCCAACGCAACTACCACTCCAAGGTCCAGAAAGTTAGGAAAAAGACAACAAGTACTCCATGTGACTCCAGTGGCTTAAACTCAAGTTTATGAAGCAACATGAGTGCTTTGCTTGTGCAAAAAAACAACAACATAATTTACCACTTTATTTACAAAATAATACGCAACAATGCCAGCTCTCGCATGAACACAAAATGCATGTGTCATGATGCTTTCGTGAACACTCGCACATGTGTGTTGTTGACGTGCAAGTCTGAACACAACACGCATGCGTCTTGAAGCTCTCGTGAATGCGCATTGCAGATCAATAGTTTTGTAAATAAAGTGGTAAATTATGGTTGTTGTTTTTTTGCACAAACAAAGCACTCACATCGCTTCATAAAACTGAGTTTAAGCCACTGGAGTCGCATGGAGTACTTTAATGATGTCATTCCTACCTTTCTGGACCTTGGAGTGGTAGTTGCGTTGGACAGAAACCTCTCAGACTTCATCAAAAAGATCTTAATTTGTGTTCCGAAGATGAACAAAGGTCTTACGGATGTGGAACGACACAAGGGTGAGTAGTAAATGACAGAATTTTCATTTTTGGGTGAACTAACCCTTTAAGGTTTCACTGGTGATGTAGGTGCAGTTTCTTTGAGCTGTCTGTAGCCGAGGACACTTCAGCAGTGGAGGCTGCGTTCGGCCAGCTGGTGCGTGAAGTGCGTCAGGAGTTTCAGCGCCACCTGGTGGCTATGGACAAGCGCTCACGGATGCTGCAGATGAGACATGCACTCAAAAACAAACTCACACGGAGTAAAACCATGCAGTGGTGACAAGGAGGACTAAATGCGGTTAAGACCTGACAACTATATTGCTATATCCTGTTATGACTTCCTTTCAGAGAAGAAAAAGTCCCTTTTGGGTTTCCAGATACGTTTATGGACAGTGTTATCTGTATGTAAATGACACACAGCATAAAGTAGGAAAGAGCAACAGTGTTCTTAAAGGTGCACTGTGTAATTTATGTGCCACTGGCAGTACCAAATTGAATTGTGAAAATAATAAATGGTAAAAGGTAGTCCCAACTCAAACATTTGCAACTGATTGAGCCAGAAGCTGATGTGTCGGAACAAAAAATAAAACAACTACTAAAAACCTTTGCAGATATCAACCTCTGTGCAATAAAGTGGTTTAAGAGAAAGTATTTTTAACATCTAAAAAGGATCCATTTGAACACTTGAGCTCAGTATACTGCTTTTGCATCACTTTCACTGTAAGTGGAAACATTCCAGTGTAACATTCATTCTGTATTTAAATTTCATTTTATATGTGAAGTTATAAATGCTTATTTATATGCACTGGATTCATTCTGATAGACCGAGTTTGTCTAGTATTATTAAGTCATGCCTAAAATAGCAGACGATGCACCATGTGGCAGATGATCTATGTCTTATGACTTGGTATTTTAATGCTGTTTTGATCCAATTTCATTCTTATGTGCCTCTGTGAGATTTAAATGTCATGAGGGAACAAAACCAATTATATGGTGTTTTCCATTTGAGGCAGCTGTTTTTAGACTTTCTGGCAGTGCACAATCCACTCTGTGGAGTAAAATGTTTCCAAAATGGGTTACAGTACAGTCTATCATAAGGCTATTTTTTTTTTTTTGTGTGTGTAATATTTATTGTGGTGGTGTTATTCTTTAAATGTACATTAGTATGAGTGTTAATAACCATTTGTTGCTTCAATGTAAACCAGAACTAGAGAGAAAAAACAGACTATTTAAATTTACAATTTTATTTAGCAAAAATGGTAAAAATAAATAAATACAAATTGATCAAATGCTCCAGTAATAACCAGCCTCCTCAAAAGAAAGAATTCATTAAGTTATATATTCAAATAACTTACACATGGACTTGATTTCTATGAGAAAAGGTAAACGGACATCAGGCAACAAACAAGATTAAAAATGTAAAAAAAGTAAAATGAAACAAAAGAGCAATACACATCCCTTTCAAAAACTATTATGAAATAATCTAGACACTTTTTATACAACAAATTGATGTAAATTGTGTTCTTAATTTATAGTTAAGGACATTAGATTAAGGACTGATATTTTCACGTTGCAATAATCTATCCTTGATTTTACTTGAGGGTTTCATCAACCTGAATGAGGTAACAGCATGAGGTGTAAGAACGTGACTCTTCATTAGCATTACTATGTGAATGTTGAAAAAAATGAACAAAAGCCTGAGCTCTCAGTAAACACTATAACATCTGAGGAAATAAGATTTCACACACTTCAGGACACAATACCCAATTCTCATGTGTAAGGAACATGAATGAGGAGACAAAGTAGATTCCCATCTATCTCATCAGAGAACATCTGTCACAGAAGCACTGTCAGTCCTACTAGCCATATCTGGCCTTAGGATTCTTGGCCCTAAAGGATGGGAGATGACATTTGCAAATGTCACATCTGATGAGCATTTATGTAAGGGCTCTATTCCCTTTTCTTTCTTTTATCAATGCAGTGGAAAACCTGACATACCATTAAACCACCAAACAGAACGCAGCTTCTCTGCATGTCACTTTGAAATTTTCACAACTGTGATGAAATATTAACTTTTATCAGACAAAATGTGTGAATACTTCTGTGATTGCTGAAATATCTGCAGAATTCGGAACCACGTACTACTATTACTATTTTGCCAAAGAAAGATTTGGTAAGAGTAGTATGCAGTTTCAAATTCAGCACTAGTATCCTCTTGAAAACTCAGATGAAATATAAAATAAAGGGCAGATACAGCTGACATGGATGGAATCGGGAACAAAAAGTAAAGTTTTTTCATAAAAAGGTGAACGAACATACCAGCAATTCATTTTGTGTTTTGTTAAAAGACGTAAGCACTTCAGAGTTCTTATGTGTAGTGGTCAGATTCACTATAGGCAGCGCAGGCACTGTCCTCACTAACACAACCAGAATGATCACACACTGTATGACAAAGTAGGTTCTGTTACCGAAAAGGGAAAAAACACTCGTTTTGCTGACAACTGACTAAGACACCAACAAGTCATAACACTACTATGAAACAGCCTAACATAGTCTATAGAACTTAAGGCAACCAATACACAGAGGCTACTGCAGGCCAGAGCTGCGTGTTCAGCATTGAAAGCACTCACAAACCTGAAATGAAGATATAAACACTGTCGATATTTCTGTCTTTTATATCAAAAGCGACACACCCCTTGTGTGTTTGACACCACTGTGTTTCTAGATTATTTCTTGTGCTTTATTTTAAAAAAAAAACAACAAAAAAAACACCATGGATGTGTCATCTTGGCACATGATACAGTGTTCAAGCTACCGCGGCTGTATCTCAGGTGTTAGAAGTGTTTATCTGTGCTTGTTCAGAGAGCGTCAAGAGCTCCGATATGGTTATAGAAATGCAATATGTAAAGAAAGTAAAGCGTTAACAGAACAGCCCCTAGGAGACAATAGTGAAGTAGTTGCGCTAGGCACGTATAACGTACGCCTGCTGTGTTGTGCTTTTGGACAGGTTTACAGAACAGTGTTATCACCTAGTAAAGTGACACCATGCGTGTTAAAACGATACAGAACAGAAGCCCTTAAATTGGCCCATAAGCATAACGTTACTGGCACACTGGTTTTACTGGATATTTCTGACTGCATGATTCCTCGTAAGTCGTTGGACAAGGCATGAGACCCCTGCTACAGTCTGGGTAAAAAAAAAAAAATCCTCTGGATGTGGAAGTGGAGTGAGAGTGATGTGAGAGAAGTCTCAAATCATTCCCTTGTGTGACTGCGCCTGAACTGCGCTCTCAGTAAATCACATCTGTTCAGTAGATAAGGCATGGTCAGAATTTACCTCACAGACACTTCAGGACTGACACTACAAATACTACTATACTACTCTTTAATATCTATTTAATGTTTAGAGTAACGTAAAAGAACAGTTCCCTGTGGCATCGATTATTTGGCAGAACCGAACTACGGAATATTTTTGTAAGAAAGAAGAAAATTATAAATAAGGTCATGTGTAAAAAATAGCAAAACATATTTACAGAAATGTTGTTTTCGGTTTTTTAAAAACACCACAAAATAGACAAATGCAAATGATAATAGTTAAACCTCCAGCAGAACGCCTGGAAGACCTGTATTTCTGTCAGTGTGTGATAAAGAACCTCTTTTTGTGATCCATGTTTCGCACAACAACTGAAAAGTAGACGAAACAACTGCACCTCGGCTGCGTTTCACAGACAAAACGGACAATAAACTCCTCGTCACGTCATATCTTATGTCTTCGATCAGAGCTACAGGACCTGATAGGAAGCTGCACTACTCATCTAGCAGGACGAGACCTTCACCCGATCCAGCCTTCAGAAGCTTTCCCACTCAGAGGTGCTATGGCAACTGTATCAGGCACACAATGGTGTGATATCTTTAAATTTTATTACTCTTTTCTATATCATTATTCTTTGTAGAAATCTTTTCGGTGTGCATACGTTAGCATACACATTGCTGGTACTTTAGGAACCTCCTTCCTGCATGTAGTAAATGGCACTATGGATTTTCTTTCCCTCATAGATATAAGAGATGAAACAACAACACAAAACAACAACACTGTTAACTGGCACACTTTGGGCCCCAACTTCAGCGGGGTGGTCAATGCTATTTTACCCCCTCTGTCACTTCTGTAAGGGGTACGATTGGACCGAGGAGAGCCTGTGGGATGACGCTGAGGTCACTGTTGTTATTGTTTTTATGTTTTTTTGTATTCTCCTCCCCTGCAGACATGGCTCCATTGGTACTCAGTACCGCCTGGTTACTGCTGTTATTGCTGAAAGCTGCTGCGTTTGTATTTGTGGGTTCGCTCCTGCTTCTGGACGTGCTGATGATTTGTGCGCTCTCCTCTCTGCCCTCGTCGCTCTTTGAGCTTGCAGCCTCTGCGTTATTATTCGTGGCGGTCTGGTTTAAGGTATCGCTTGTGTTTGTGAGGGTGCTAATTATCATCATAGCTTCTGAGGAGCTTGTTGCTGTATTTGTGTTGTTGTTTGTGTCTGTGGTAACCGCACTGGAGCTGCTGGCTTTGGAAGCTCCATTGTGGGACATTTCTCCATTAGCCATGACCCCAGGGCAGATGAAGGGAGACAACTGGATCCCTCTGATCAGACGGACCAGCCCTCTCATCTTCTCAAGCGAAGCTTCCATCTCTCTCTGCTGGTCCAGTACACTGTTCTTGCTGTCCATACATCTCTGTGCAAGGAGAGAGGATATAGTGCTGCTGACTCATACAACCAAAATCTCATCTTTATATAGTTATGGAGGTAGGACCCTTAAATAAATAAACTCTTAATTGTGCAGAGGAAAAGTGGATGAACTTAAAAGGCTACTTCACCGCTTGCAAAATGGGCTTTCAATAAAACTTGGCTGCCTGTACAGTAGAAAAGTGATTTTTTTTTTAATTGGTGCTACTTGACTAGAGAAAACAAAGAAAAAAGGCTGTTGTTATCCTTTTTGCCAAATAGGTAGGAAAACTTCAACACCCATAATGCACTGGGAATGTTGTCATTCAAGGCCACTCCCATCAGTCTGCTATGGATATGCCAGAGTCAAATACTGCCTTTGCTTTAGTAGGAAGTACTTTTTAGCAAACTTTTAGTCATAATGGTGTCGACTTAATTGTTCTGGGGTAAATGTTTAGCGGGAGTGAGTTACTTTCAGTTTCCTTTTTTTTTTTTTTACTTTCAGTTTCCATTAGGGATGCACCAATACCACTTTTTCCAGAACGAGTCCAATACCGATTATTTTTAGTACTTGTTGATACCGAGTACTGTTACCTGTATTTTCATTGCATTTTTAATTTTTATGAATTAAATTAGTTGGCTTAGCAAATAGATATTTCCTTCAGTTATTTTCATGCGTCATTATGCTTGTTAAAATGTATTGCAGGAGCTACTGTTACTTTCACTGTTCATATTATTGCTCTATCATATTTTATCTTTAATTTAATGGCACAGTGAAGTGTGCCATTAAATTAAAGGAGCTGTCAAAAGTTTTTTGCTAACAAATAAACGTGAATTTCTCGGTCCAGGTAACACAGAGAACAAGTAAACATTGTTCATTTACATATACTACTTACAGTTTAACAATACAAAGTAGGTTGAAAATCAGTTACACTTTAAGCCACACTTTAGGCATTCTCTCACCGTTATAGAGTTGCTGAGCTGTCTGACTTGGTGTTCTAATGTCTCTCTCTCCTGCCGCAGCTCTGCGCTCCATCTCTTCAGACGATCTTTCTCTCCTTCTTTAGCTGCAGGGAAGTCAGTGTATGAGTAAATCTCAACAGAACGCACAAGTCTGGTTCTGGAAATAAAAATCCTCCATTTTCCCCACAGAAAAATTAATTTTTAACAAATCTGTAGAAACTTTTTAAGACAGACCTACCACAAGCATGGAGGTTATTAATCAAGGGTATATGGGTATATCAAGGGCGTTTTTGACATCCTTCAGGGGGATAAAGACTATAGTTTAGCCTTATTTTAAATCACACCCTGAAGGCCTGTTCACACTAAGACAAATGTTTGGTGTGAAAAACATTTTCATTTTAATTGCTGTCATGAACATAAGCATGCTGTCAATTTGAATATTTTTTTAAGAGTGGTATTCACACTGCGAATAAAACTGGTCAAAAAATCAAAGTCTGAAATGTTGTGATTAATTTCAGAGGTTGACTTGAAGGATAAAGAATACTACCAGAACCAAAGCTACAGAAAAAGTAAATGGTTGCTGCTATTATATATTTCTTAGTTCTATAGACAGTTTTTTCCAAAGATCAGAGGTTCACTGATGCATTTCATAAGACTCATAACAAGATACTTTATTTTTTTTAACTCCCAACTCAAAATATTTTTAAGCAATTTTACATCACATTGTGTCATTGCAGGTTTGCTGTTCTAAATAGCATCAGTTGTATGTGAAACTTCCCACCTGCTTTATAGGAGATGTAGGAATGGACAATAGCAAGAGTCCCTGGCCACTCAATGGCATCGTCCTTCTGCAGATTCTGAAGAAAACATGTACTGAATGATTCTGAAATACACAACTGTTAACAGTCTGCATTCAAAGTGATGCACACAAAAACATGAAAGTTCAAAATCAATGTGGAAATGAATGCATAGTAGAAAACAAAAGAAAGTGGCAAGAAATGAAGCTACCTAAACTTACAAAGTTTTGAGCAGTCTTGATACAAATTTCTGGTTTTCAATGTATTTGGAGTGAATATTAGGTTTAGTAGAAGAGGCAGAATTGTGGCGTTTCAGGCAGATACGCTTTCCCTCATGAAGCCCAGATGATTTATGTGCAAGTAAGTATCACATTTGAGATGCTGCCCACTCCATCTCATGACATCAGCCGCTAAATACTCCTGACTCATCAATCAAAACCTTATTTTGACACTTATTAGCCTCTTTCACATATAAGCCCCTTTCACACAGAGATTCCAGAAAATACACTGATAATGTGTCCCGGGATTTGTCCAGGGATCATTTGATTTTGGTTCATTCACAATGCTGGTGATTTTCTGGAATCTGTGCGTCCGTTCACACACATAAGATCCTGTAAAGACGTGTCATGGATGTGACGTGTAATGTCACTGCAGCGTCTTAAGTTTGCTTATGATCTGCGTCTCGAGAAAACACACTTAATCACACTTAACACATAATTTTCTGGGATCAACGCTCTGTGTGAAAGGGACTGTACAGAGATCATGTGTGAACCTTTTCAAAAATACCGGTAAATCAATTCTGGCAATTTCCCGGTATGAGAAGTTGCTGTTCACAGTAAGTTCTGTAAGTTCTGCTGCTTTTAATTTTATTTCTATGTGCTAAATGAACATCTGACCATTGCGCAGCACCTCGCACTCGAGAACCTGCCTTCTCCATTCATCAGCACTGCGGCTCTGCATGTACTATTGCATACTATAGTGACTGCGATACTATGCATCTTGCATTTTTAAGAGCAAAACCACGTTCTGTGTGATCATCCTCTTACGGCTGTCACTCAGAAGTAAGAAAAAAATGTAACTAAAATGAAACTAAAAGAACTTCTCATCCAGGTGGATGAATCAAACAGCTCAGAGTTTAAAGGTCATTTCTGGTGAATGACAAAACAGAGTTTACCGGTATTTTGGTACTGATGTGTGAATGGTATTTTACCAGTAAAAAGACGCAATGTTCTTGCTTGTGTAAACAGCACATTTGTGTAATTACCGGAAAAGTTGTTCTGGTCATTTTAGGTTAATTTACCGGGATTGCTGTGAAAGGGGCTATTTTCTCTATCCCATTCCAAATTGAGCTTGTTTTTTTGTTTTTGTTTTTTTTAAAAAGAACATTTTATGGTGGGTCTGAGTAAAACAGCTGCCTCTTTGCCCTGCATTTCATCAGATTCTGTTCAGAAATTACAAAGTCATTCATATTAAAAGTTTCTATATTAAAAGAATATAACCTGCAAGTGTAGCCTATTAAGTTACCTCTATAAAGACTGTCTGCTTTGTAAGACCACTGAAAGTGAAACATGATATGGCATAGGACAAAAAAAAAAAAAAAAAAAATGAAATGAATTCGAGAGTGAGAGTAAACGGCAATGAATCTCTAACATAAATGTTTCTCAGTTACCTGAGACTCTTAATTTACCTCCGCTACCACTAGATGTTGCTGGTGAGCATGGTGAACACTGGGATAGGGAAGTCTGAATTGTTTCTCAGTAACTGTAGTGAACTATCACAGCTACTTACATCCCCTGCTGAGCTGGGGCTGGGTGAGGGTGAATGTGATGGAAGGGTGAGTGAGAGGGCAGGGGAGAATGGGCTGCCCGCAGTGGGCCGCTGTAGGTCTGGGAAGGTAGAATGATGGCTGCTGGTGGTTGGGGGGAGGGGCCCCCGCTCCACAATACTGTAGTTTTTAGAAAGGCGACCTGGATGAGATGAAACAAAGGACAAACAAAACACAAAAAGAAAAGGAAGCCAAAACATTGGTGTATCATACCTCTGACAAGCTGTCCTCATTGGCTAGGGTAGCAGGAAGGAGCGGGTGGGGGTGGTGTGATGGTGGTTGGGAGGGAGAGAGCATCGTTAGATCACAAAAGGAAGCATTGCATGCTGGGTAACAACACATTCTGCAAAAGCTGGCCTCAAATCAGCTGATAAAAGGCAGGAGGCATTACATTTAGGCAGATGGGGATAAGAAATGCCAATAACAAAGAAGGATCAGAGGGCAACGATTCAAAGAAGCTTATCCAGGCATCAACAAGCTTATTTTCATCTACAAGCTAACACAGATGCTGTCAAATGTTAAGGCGAGCCACATTCAACATCATAAATCAACATATTTTGCACATTTTTGTATCCATTGGGTATTAACAGTGCAAGTACTGTATGCATGTCTTTTATCAACAAATACTAACAGCACCATTACAATACACAAAGAAGTAGTTTCAATGTCATAAAAAAATAAAAACATTGTTTTAAATTAGCTCTATTCAATTTTACATGCAGACCCATGTCAAGAGTTATATTCAACGAAACAATATATGGCTGGAGCCTTGGTCCCAAATTTGTTAGAAGGGATCCAAAAACTGAAATAGTTTCTTTAGCTCCTCAATGAACACAGAAAAACTACTGGAGAATGAGGATTTTAACCAACTTTCAAACAAATATTTAACCTAGAGTTTTCAATGAGACTTTTTTCAATCAAAAAGCATAATTTTGGCTTTACTGCAAGTTATTCTGATTCTGTCCTCAATCACCTGAATGCTCACCTTCGACACTTTCTGACAGATATTTCCCTCAAGGAATGTCTAAACTGCTTCAGTTCTTCTAGCATTTAACTTACATGGCTAGTTCATCCTAAAATGAAAACGCTGTTGTTATTTACTTAGCCCATGTTAAAAGATATTTTAAAGAATGTCATGAGTTTTTTTTTTTTTTTGTCTATATAATGAAAGGCAATGGGATCCAATGCTGTTTGGGACCCTGCTAACTTTCCATTATATAATCAATAATAATTGAAAAAGAAAATTCTTTAAAATATCTTCTATTTTGTTCCACAGAAGAAAGTCATACAGGTTTGGAACAACATTAGGGTGAGTAATTAATGACAGTTTTAATTTCTGAATGAACTATCCCTTTAATATGCAACAGTGAAAGCTGTTTTGGATGAGCTTTGAAGAGCAATGGAAAGACTGGTCATATCAAAGTATCAAAAAAATATCTTTGGCAAACTGTAATGTTGCATTTTTGTACTCAAGTCTTTCCAATTCAAGTACTAATGGTACACTAATGATGCAGTATTGTCACACCTTTAAGATGTGCACAGCTCACCTAAGTGTAAATCTATAAAGCAGGCTGAGAACATTGTCTGAGTCTTTTACTAATGTATACACTTTTACAACAGCCCGAAGACAGTCATTATCCCACTTAACACACTGCAGGGTCATTTCTTCCTGCCTCACACATACACTCCAGGGCCACTCCACAGCAGAGTGCCTGTAAGCACATTACATAATCAAACAGTCATTACTGCTGAATGTGTGCTTGTGTGAGACAGAGAGACTGACTGATGGGAGTAAAGAAGAGTGGATAAGTTCAGGTGTAGAAAAGGGGCTTATAGCACTGAATAATGACTGGTTAGAGATTTTTACAGCAATAAAATTAGACAATTGATTGTGGATGTTAAAGTCACATTTCATAGATATAGATAATATATAACCAGTGTTGTGAAAAGCTCGTTTGCATTTAGTTTTCAACCTGAAACATTAAAAATCAGATTTTTTATATTTTCTGAAGAAAATGTTAATGTAAAGCAGTTACTAAAGTCTTCTAAATAGTTTTTTAGTGTTTATATATGTGCTAGGGTGTTCTGGATCATTTTTAAAGCCCATAATGCACTGGGCATGTTGCCGTCTGCTCTGGATATGCTTACCAGAGTCAAATACTGCCTTGCTTTAGTAGGAAATACTTCTTAGCAAACCTTTAGTCACTATGATGTTGACTTGTATTGTTCCCGGGTGCAAGAATTCAAAGAGTAAACGTAAATCTGAAAAACCTCTGTGTTTGTAGTCAACATTTCAAACTGGATGACCACGAACACAGTGTTTAAGGCCAAACAGAGGGGAAAAACTGAAAAAAATTGTCAGTCTGTCAGTTCTGTCAAGTTTTTTTTAACTCTGATTGTGAATTATTCCAAGCTGTATACCTTGTCCAGATGTTTTTTTTTTCATATCGCTGCTTTGCAATTGTGACTGTTGTTATTAATTAGCAAATAATTTCTGGATCAAGACTATTTAAGGGCTATAAAAAGGAAAAAATATGAAGTGATCAGTACTAAGTAAACTAAAAAATTTTCAGTGATGTCATTTTATAGATTGCTGATCTATTATGCAATTTTATCATCCACCAGATGAATATCAGTTTGACCTATTAACACCGCAATCACACACTTCTCCTCAATAAGCCACACAGAGTATCTAATATAGGCACAGAGAGAGAAAGTGAGATTGGCTGAACTCACCTCTCTTCCTGCTGGACTGGTTTATGGAACTCAGATACGACACTGAGCTTTTTTTCCGCTGAAACACACAAGCACGGTTCATTCCATCAGATATCTCCAATCTCTTTGCACTGAACTGCTCATTTAATGCATGTGTATGTTTGTTACCTCTGGTTCAAACATGGCTCCGCTATATATTGGATTTGCTGTTGTACGTCTCTTACGCTCCTGACGCCTGCTCTGAATCTCTAAATAAACAAAGCAGGAAAGGTCAATACGCATTTATTCACGCACACAAACAATCACGCACACAAACAAACATTTTATTCTCCTGACCTTCTAAATAGTCACGAGTGACCAGTCCCAGAGACAACATGAAGGCCAGTTTCTGTGGAAAGAATGTGTGCCATTATCTCAGTAATGATCATAATCTACATCACCATGCTCATCATTATCTTCATTATAAACATTGAAGTACTTTACCAGAGGGCTCTCCTGATGTTTGGAGGAAGGAGTGTGTGTGTTGATGGGAGCAGGTGAAGATGGCGTATCTAAGGACAGTGGAGGAGAAGTGTGTGTAGGCGTGTCTGGAGAGTTGAGCAATGAAATCTTTGGCTCTGTCTCGTATTCCACTGCGGGTATCTGAAGCAGAAACAAAGATGTATTAATACATACACTACAATTCAAAAGTTTAGAGTCAGCAAGATTTTTTTAAGTGTTTTTGAAGGAAGACTCTTAGACTATGTTCACACTGTCAGTCCAACTCAGATTATTCGATTATTTGAGTATCCGATTGGAATCTGATCTAAATTACTGACAGTCCACATTGTGTATTGCAACTGTTCAGATCCGATTTGTGTGCCCCATGCCACTCTTTCATTTTCTAGAAAATCTGCAATTATATAGCAATGACATTGCGTTGGTAGTTATATGCCAAAAACAACAACAACAACAACAACAACCACAACATGGATGGGTTTGCAATACAGATGTCTCATTTAAAACATATATATTATGTAGCCGCTGCGCTGGACTACTGCATCTTATGAGGCAGCAGCAGAAACGTAGGAGGGCAAGAGGGTGGTATGCGTGGCTTTATTTTGTGCTGTCGTCTCCGCTCGTCTCAAAACATGTCTCCATTATATTGTCATTTTCTGCTCGTCTGGCACTTTGCAACAACACAACCTTGTTTCTGCAGTGACTTTCAGCATGTTTCCTATAACAATATCTGACGTTTATATTTTTTCTGGTGTGACAAAGTCACTTAAACCATGCAAAATCTGATCAGAGTGGTCAGACTGAAATGGATTTCCAGAAATGCGACTTGAATAGGTTTTCAAACCACATATGAATGTAGCTCGAAACGGATTTGTAAAAATCGCATTTCATGTGATATGCACAGATATGCACAAAAATCAGATTTGGACTGTCTAAACGTCTGCTCACCAGGCTGCATTTATTTTAACAAAAACATAGTACAACAGTAATACTGTGAAATATTAGTATGTGTTTTCTACTGTAATATATTTTAAAATGTAATTTATTCCTGTGATGGCAAAGCTGAATTTTCAGCAGCCATTACTCCAGTCTTTAGTGTCACATGATCCTTCAGAAATCATTCTAATATGTTCATTTGGTGTTTTTAAGAAACATTTCTAACTTTTATCAATGTTGAAAACAGTTGGGTTGCTTAATATTTTTGTGGAAACCAGCACATTTGGACACATTTGTTTCAAGATTATTTGATGAATATAAATTTCAGAAGAACAGCATCTCTTTAAAAATATAAATCAGGTATGAATGTTTTAGAGTAAACATATTTGCATTTAAGAATGAATTTCCCTCACCATGTTGTCAGAGCTTGGGCTGTTTTGAGGTAACTGCTGTGTGTGCGTCTGCACAGACGGCTGCATGTGTGTAGATGGGGAGATCAGGATGCTTGTGTTGTTAGAGCTGTTGGGGCAGGGCAGGCCATTGAGGATACGCATCTGCTGGACATGACCAGAGGAAGGGAGGGCAGTGCTCAGTAACACCGGTGACTGCAAGGTCTGGACAGAGACCTGACCAGCAGCTGGAGACAAAGACGCTGGAGGTTTTGGCCTGACCTGCTCACACACACAGGAAAAAGAAGACAATTATTTGTGGAATGACTGGAGATATAAAAGGTGGACATAAGTAGTGTAAAAATGATCAGAAAAGTGATGCCCAACACAGCAGTTTAACAGCAGCAGCCCTTTCACATTTAGACTCTAGTCTTACACAAATATGTTCTCTGCTATTCCACAATACTACTAACACCAGTTCCACTCCAATGCAAATAAAAGATGTCTACTTATTGACTGTTATTTTATAATTATTACAATAAAATAATGTTTAATTATTTAATTATTTATTATGCATAACCTTATCTCTTGGTTTGCATCCATCAGGTTCTGATTAAAAAGGAAAAAATAATAAACCTAAACCTTTAATAAAAGTATGTAATTCGCTGTATTGATAAAACTTTTTCAGCCAAAATGACTATATTATGATATACACTACCAAAAGTTTGGGGTAGGTAAGATATTTTTAAATTAAATTAAATTATTGGTTTCAAATAAATGCTGTTCTTTTCCACAAAAATATTAAGCAGCACAACTATTTTCAACATTGATAATGATACTTTTTTTTTTTCTTGGGCACCAAATCAGTATATTAGAATTATTTCATGGATCATGTGACACTGAAGACTGGAGTAATGGCTGCTGAAAATTCAGCTTTGCTATCACAGGAATAAAATAAATTTTAAAATACAATCAAATAGAAAAAAGCTATTAGAAACTGTAATAATATTTCACATCTTACGAACCCAAAACATTTGAATGGTAGTGTATACCGCTATGTGATTTTGGTTATACCAACCAACCCTAGCATATATGCGTACATACAACACATACCACACAAAAATAGCACAGAACAGCACAGAATACTGCTGGAGAGAGATTAGGGTTAAGGATCAATTTACTGTAGGGTCAAAAGCAACAACCAAAGCAGGGATTTCAAATGTCACAACTATGCAAGCACACAGAAATTAAATCCAGAGCAAGAAAACAAGATGGGGCAAGAATAAAATATCACACAGAAAAGTAACACCTGCAGTTGAAAAAAAAATCTAGACACATAGATGTACACTAACACTCAGCAGTGAGGGTTTTTCACTAGTCCAGCCAGGCATTAGGGTGTGAAGGGTTTCTATGGAAACAAACCTGCGGTAGAGTGGCTGGCCGAGTTGTCTGTCTGGTTGGTGGGACAAACTGAGGAACTTTGATTGGTTGGGAGGCAGCTTGCACCTGTGACAAGACCGCCCATTAAGACCGCCCATTTAGACACCCTTACTTAACTAACCTGTCCAACATACATCCTACAACAAATAACTTGATCCATTTAAGCCACAGAATAGAGGCAGATGTAATAGAATAATTGTGTCTAAAATCTAAAGAACCAACCCTGAGCTCTAGGGATTCAAATTAAATCAGACAACCTGAAATTTCTTCCCACCTCCCATGCAGTTTGCAAAACAAGAGGGAATAAGAAAACAAAACTCTTCTTGTTCTGTAACAAGAGACTCAAAACAGCTTTGAGAAATACTTACAACAACAGTGCTATTGGATATGACTCGTACTGGCTCTGCTCCCTGACTGGTCGGTTGGATGACCGGTTGGAAGTTTACTGGGGACTTTTGAGGATCTGAGCTAGGAGGGCCTGCCAGGAGCGTGTTGCCAAGAGTTGTAACCACGGTGATTGTAGGTGCTGGTGTCATGATGATAGGTGAGGTGGATGTGGCAGCTCTCAGCACCAGAGGTAGAGTCTTTGAAGCAATGACAGGGGGCACAGAGCTCTACAGGATCACAAACACATTCACTGTTGGAAACATGTTCATTTTTTCCTTTATAGGTTATAGGTTCCGTTTTCTTACTAAATAAATATTTTTTATCTCCTCCACTGACTGGTTCGCAATCCCCCCATCACCCACCCTCAAACCGAACCGTACTGAAAACGCAATACGAACCTAACCATAAATAAACTTAAATCATTACAGCCCTAGTAGCTATTGAGTCTCAAGATCAACTAAATTCACAAAGAAATCATTCAGATCACTGCCACAAAAGAACTGATTCGTAGAATCTACTTCTCCTGAACTTTCATGAGTATGCCAAAGAGAGCTAGGGCAGATGTCAAGTGGATAACAAAATTAAACTTTCAGCCTGTTCCTCAGACAAAGCAATAATTTGGCTCCAGGAGTGACTTCACATGGACAACTTTGTATGGCGCTTTTGTGCCCTGTTTGAAGCCTGAAAGCCTCAGTACCTAGACTAACTGCACATAAAAGCATTTCAACATTTCAGAATTATATTTATATATGGTCCATGGACCATCTATATGGACATTTTTATGGTGTTTTTATTTTATTTTATTTTTTTTTTTTTTGTAATTTTGGCACTTGACAGCCCAGGTCTTCATCCCTTTTGTGTTCTCCAAAAGAAAGAAATGAGTTTGGAAAAACATGAGAGTGAGTAAATCATTAAAGAAGTTTTAGTTTTGGGTGAAATAATCCTTTAAATGTTTAGCAAAGACAAGGCTTTGTTTTCAAAGAGGTCCCATGTGGAGTCCTAGTGTACTTGACGCAGTTTCCTGTGTGTTGTGTGGGTACCTGTGAAGTAGTGAGGCTGGCAGCAGGCAGAGGTGTCTGTGTCTGTGTGATGAGCAAGGTAGACATTTGTCCATCGGCTTGCAGCGTCTGCAGCTTCATATCTTCCTGTTTTACCAGTAGATCTCTTCTTAACTGCTCCACAACCTTTTTCTGAGGGAGAAAGAAAGAACAAGTGCCTGTTCATTTTTTGTGCGTTCTGTCACTCGTACCTGCAATAAAGTCTCTCTCACTCACACTCTGTTTCTGCCTGCTGTTGATAAGACTTTGTCATGTTGGATTTTGGCCCATTTGCACTGACAGCAAGTGGGAACATGGAGTTCCTACAGCCGAACATCACTCTCTCTTTTAGCCCCTTTCACACATACAGACTTTATTGGTAAATTACCGGTAAACAAATGTCAGAAGTCAGAACGTGCTGACGTAAAAAGTCTGCTTTGGGTCGATCATAAAGTTCTTATGGAGATGATGCGATCACAGTAAGCTCTGCTGCTTTTTAATAGTTTTTCTATGTAAATATGCACTAGCTGGACATCACTGACCAATGATCATTTCCTAAGACTGACATCACAGAATTTACCGGTATTTTGGTGCTGATGTGTGAATGGTCTCTTACAGGTAAAAAGCCAGAACGCCATTGTTTGTGAACAGTAAAGGTAAAGTAATTCTGGTCATTTTAATTGAATTTACTGGGTTTGCTGTGTGAAAGGGGCTTTGCTTCTTACTCTCTCAGGCAGGGGGCCAAAAGTATTCTACCTTCAAAAACATCTTAAAAAGTGTTTTAAGAAACCAGATAATGGCATAACAGAAACATATAGCAGTGATATGTTAGCATTACCATAAATTGCAACTATGAACTATGTCCAGTATACAGCTGAAAGGACTGTCACATTTGCTTCTTTAAATAACTAAGGATATATTGAAGTAATACATTCAAGTAATATGAATGGATATATTGAAGTCATATTGAAGCAAAATTTAAGTAATAGTGTAATGTCTAAAATGCTGTCTTTCTAACCCATTATTAAAGGGATAGTTCACCCAAAAATGGAAATTATCTCATGATTTACTCACCCTCAAGCCATCCTAGATGTATATGACTAGCTTCCTTCAGACGAACACAATCAGATATATATTTAAAAATATCCTTAGTCCTCCAAGGTTTTGTAATGGTTGTGAATGGTGGGCCGTGTTTTGAAGTAAAAAGTAATGCATCCATCCATAAAAAAAGTAATCCATATGACTCCAGGGGGTTAATAAAGGCCTTCTGAAGCAAAGCGATGTGTTTTGGTAAGAAAAATATCCATTTTTAAAACTTTATAAATTCAAATAACTAGCTTCCGGCAGACAACCGTATGCATTCTGCGCAAGTTGACTTGCGCCAAATGAGTAATCCTCTGACGCGATGTATGACATAGTATGTAGGAGTATTGTAAGCTTAGACGTCTCTCGCGGTTCAAACAAATAGGGCTGGGCAACAAATTTAAGCTCCTCTTCTCTTATATCGAAATCCTCTGAAATTTCTAAATTAAAAATTATCGTTTTAGACTTACATCCCCGGTTTCACAGACAAGGCTTAAGCTAGTCCTAGACTAAAATGCATGTTTGAGCTGTTTTAACTGAAAGCAACTTGTACTTACATATCTTAAAATATGTCAGTGCCATTGTTTTGTCTTAAGATGCACACCAGTAATGTTTTTTTCTAGTGTACATTTATAAAACCTACTTAAATACCCTAATTGAACTAAGACCTAATCCTGGCTTAAGCCCTGTCTGTGAAACCAGGCCATAATCCGTGACCGGTGATTTGTTTTGCTCTATCCTATGCGCCTTTGCGTTCGTCATTACATTGTGCGTCAGGTCAAAGGATACTCTTCTGCTGCAAGTCGACTTGCGCAGAATGCGTACGGTTGTCTGCCGGAAGCTAGTTATTTGAATTTATAAAGTTTTAAATATGGATATTTTTCTCACAAAAACGCATCGCTTCGCTTCAGAAGGCCTTTATTAACCCCCTGGAGTCGTATGGACACAAATCAAGTTTTGTGCTCACGCATTACATTGATGCGCTCTCGATATTTGTTATTAAAATAACCATCAGAAACTGACAGTTGCAATTACTTTTTTATTAGTTAAAATGAATGGAGAATATCTTGTGTTTTCTGTGGCTGCTCGAGCCCTCAGGATCGGCGCTTATGGTTTCATAAACAAGGCCCAGTTCAAAGCTGGATTTACAGATCGTTTGAAACTGAAAGATGGAGCGGTCACAGCGATAATGATCCCGGTCATGAGCTGGAACCACAGGTGGTGAGTAAAACTGCTTCAAATTACTGTTTTGTTGGCAATAGGCGCCTAAGTGCATATAACGTAAACAACACGAACACAGTGAATTCATAAATTCATTATTCACTATACGCTATAGTCATTATAGTGATTCAAAAGTTACCCATGGATAATGCGATGGTGTATCGTGTGTGTTTAAATACATTTGTTTAGCTGACCATTGATAGCTTGCAGACGATCGCTACGCAAAAGCTGCGCGTGTTCGTCACTCTTTAGATCCGCTCACACGTGTCTCTTTTTTCGGAAAGACTCTGTACAGCATATGTATCTTTTATAAATATGATAAAACTAAAGACTTTTCGGCGATATGAAGGATGCTATACTATTCTATAGATACTCAAGATTAACATGAGATTGGCAGAAACTGTGTGTGATACTGATTGTGTTCGTCTGAAAGAAGAAAGTCATATACACCTAGGATGGCTTGAGGGTGAGTAAATCAAGGGTTTTTGGGAGAACTATCCCTTTAAGGTATCCTTATACAAAAATTTACTGTGTTTTTGATCTTTAGTTCTTTTACTTCCTTCTATATACTTCTAGTTTAATGTGCAAATAAGAAATTATAGTGAGAAAACAGAATGTGGTTCTAAAGGCCTGTTCACACCCGGTAACTTCATGTGTTTTTAATGAAATGGATAAAGATACTAGCTATCTAATTAGTTAAAACAGTTACATTTACACTTGGCCACATAAATGTGTCTCCGCAAACGAATATAAATCCGATCTTCAATTCCCACACTATATGCAAATTTAACAGAGTTCACGTCAACAAAACCAACGGATATGAGCTGCATTTCATTTATCATCAGCTAAGATCAAAGAGCGCAATAGGAGAGAGAGTGGTATCAGCACTAGTAAAATCATTTAGTCACTACTTTTAATGAAGATAATTGTGTGTTGAGCGTCTGTGACTTACTTTCAGTTTAATTTGCATCAGTTTGCATTTTGGCTTGATAAAGAAATACTCAGCTACTCATCTGTGGTGATGGGTGATGCAGTCATATCTGGCTACAACAAGATATATAGCCTATGACACGCTCTCACGGGTTTAGTTTTGGGAGGAGTAAAATTTACATTTGTGGTTTCAACAACCAGATGCATTTACACTTGTCCAGTTTCATCTGGAATGCGTCTCAAACCACCTCCTGAAGTGGTTTGAGTGATCGGATTTAAATCGGTCTTGACAGATTTAAACACATGAAGTGACCAGGAT
This sequence comes from Hypophthalmichthys nobilis, assembly GCA_037950665.1. NCBI lineage: Eukaryota > Metazoa > Chordata > Actinopteri > Cypriniformes > Xenocyprididae > Hypophthalmichthys > Hypophthalmichthys nobilis. The sequence continues at coordinate 32,456,691 of CM075470.1, read as the reverse complement.
TAAAAAAAGTCCTAAATGACATGATCATTCCTCACATATTTCAATGAAATTCATTTGAAGCCATTCACTGTTTGTGTTACAGTTCGGCATCAAAAAATTGGCACACACACAATGAGCACGTGTACACAAAGCAACATTGAAAGTGTATGGATCCATAACAATCATAAAGAGAAGACGGATGGAGGGAGATATCAAAAGTTTCAGATGGCTGTAAGAGTGCCAGGCTTTACTTGTGCTACAAATGTGCAATACAGCTTGTTTGTGTTCAGCTGAGTATGTGTTGATTCTGTAAGCAGTGAAGACAGAGTGACAGTTTCATTAATGAATATGAACACAACCCCCCAGCACAGTCCTCTCACTGATTATAGCTTTAACAGGCTTCCTCCACCATCTGTTTGACTCACACACTCCTAGATCTGGGAGAATTCCACCGGACACCGAATGTGTTTGATCAAGGAAGGCAGCACACTTTATTAAATAGCGCTGCAGGCTGATACATTTCGAAACACCAAAGCTTTGAGAGGGCTGACCTTGTGTTTCTCATATATTTCCCTTTTCTTTGCAGAACAAGACATGATCTCAGGTGTTTTTCCTCCTGTTGATGGCAGCTGCTCTGTTCTACTACTTTAAAAAGCTTTGAGATACTAATTAAAATTCCTCTCTGCTGCCTGCAGTCTACAACACATCTTTTCTCCATCTCCTCCACAGAACTTTGGGTTCTGTACAGTTAGCTGCAAACAAACAACAGTACGCCACGTAATCATCCCCAGACATTAATCATCAGTTACAGAAATGTCAAAGAAAAGGGGGAGAATAGATTTGTGCATGTGTGTGTGTTGGCAAATAGTTCGTTTGGCAACACAAAACCACAACGCACAAATCACACCACAAATGTTCAGCACAATACAACACAAAACAATGCCATGATGTAACACAGGTTTTATAACCTAACAAGATTTGCCTCGTTTGCTCAGGACACACGAGTAGGTAAAGACTTTCAGACCCCAAGTAATTGAACTGATCAAGACACATGTGTACGCTCATAGAGAACACTGATACGGCAGCAGGTGTTCTCTCAGAGAGCAGCTCTCACCTGCCGCTCACTCAGCGCTGTGATCTTGGCCTGCAGGTCACGGAGCTGCAGCTTCAGATCTGCATTCTGTACAAAGAACACACACACTCCTCCCTGATACACTAGTCCAGCGGCCGGTATATGAGAGCGTATCGATCAAACAGTAACAGAAATGTTCAGTGAGGGAGACGCACCTGTGGATCTTGCTTCATCTGGCTCACGAGTTTCTGCAAGAAAGAGAAAGAAAGTTTTAGAAAAGACATGCCGATGCAGTGACCTCTAGAGGACAGCTAAGGTACTGCAGCCGCAACAATTACACACTCCATCCATATGGTGTGTGAGGAGGGCGGTGGGGATACCTGATGGATCTGGATTTCCACTTTGAGTGCTTCCTGTAAATTTTGCAGTTCCATCATCAATCTCTTCTTCCCAAAACCCAACACAGCTGCCTGGCGAATAAAAGGAAGAATGCGGATAATCTTTCATTAATTGAGATGTTATTAAATGACTACGTGTGTATATATATATAAGAGTTAAGAGAGCTTTTTGCGGTCTCATAGTGAACATGACTATGCCATAACAGATCTGTTAGTGTGCTTGTGCAAGTGTGTGTAAATCTGCTCAGTGTTAGTAGGATACATCTCAGTGTACTGATTCAATCAGAACTACTCTCATCAAATCCTGCCTGAACACCACAGATCAAACTGAACAGCACTCTTTTGCACATACACAATCCTGTTCTCTCCCTCTGTCATTCTTCTTTGGGAGGAAATGATGCTGACACATGCATTAACTGTTTCCTTCTCTCCTCTTCAGAACTGTGTAGCTATGCTGCCGTTTTAAGTAACAGTGGTAAGTGTAGTTCAGGAAAACATTGCACCCCCCTTATGACAATGGTTTATTCTATACCTTCCCAACGTCTGCCGTCTTGAACACCATCCAACTGGCAGAGTGGGGGGTGGAGCTGGAATAGACAAGAGAGGATGGTAAGGAGCAAACACATTTACACACAGCAGCGCTCTGGAGAGTGACAAATCTACATCATAACAATATCGAAGAAAAAAATATCAGCAGGAATATTTTAAGAGGAAACTTTGTGGATGAAGATTTGGGCTGCATGCAAAGATAGCAGATTTAATCCCAAATTGAGAGGACACAGAAATTGAAGGCTTACTGGAAAATAAAGCAATCCTTCTTTATTCACTCAAGTTAAACACTCAAAGGGATAATTCACCACAAAAATGAAACTTCTGTCATCATTTACTCACCCTCATGTCGCTCCAATCCTGTGTGACTTATTTTTCCTCTGTGGAACATAAAAGAATATATTTTGAAGAACATTATTGAACCCCACTGACTTTCATTGTATGGGAAACGCCTTTTCAAAATATCTTCTTTTGTGTTCCGCAAAAGAAATAAAGTCATACAGGTTTGGAACCACATTAGGGTGAGTAAATGAAGATCTTTGGGTGAAATATCCTTTTCAAATCAACGTTCCTGAAATGGAAGAACTACAAATTGCTTCTGTGAAAAAGTGTCCCCTATACAGCAAGAACCTAAGTTGTCCTGGAACAGCATATTTACAGAGACACACCAAAGTCCCTTGAATGCAAGTCAGTTCACTTGGAGGCCATATTTGTAATGCCCTCTGGCAGCTATTTCCAGCCATGCAAATACAGCTCTAATAACTTGTATGGGGAAAGACCAAAATTTACTTTTCAATAACATATTTCAAATCAGGAATAAAATCATAAATTGTGCTCAAATCACACAAAAAGGGAATTTTTGGACAGGTCCAGCTAATGAACAAGCACATTCTACAGTAAACAAAGAGGCGAATAGCTTATTTAACAACCGCCATGTCGAGAGTTGCAAAGCCTCCATAAAAAAACTGTAAAGCAAGACTATAGCCACCTTATATGTTTTCCTCCATTTACGACTATCTCTGTCTTATACCATCTTTGGAGTTGTATTAGTTGATGCCAGTGCAAATTTACTCACTTCCTGCTTTCTCTGGTTTGTTTGAGCTGTTATTTTTTGTTCTCAGTACTTGTGTCTCACAGAATCAGTCTCTGTCTCTGCCACAGATCATCACTCTCTTCTCATCAGAATGAAAGCAGAGACTACCAGATGGGCACTCCACACACTGAGAGCTTCTCACTCATCTACAGAGTGGCATCCTTTATCTGTAGTTGCACCAGTCACTGATCTATCTGCTTTAGGACAGTATTTAAGCAAAAGAATATTAAAAAACAAATGCAATGAATCTTACAAACCATCAGAAAGTAGATGAAATGTGTCCTATTAATCCTGCATTATAAGTGTCTATATTTGTGCAGCAGAGCAAAAGAAGGCAATTTTCTGGGACTTGTATTCAGTAAGGGCAAACAGCCAAAGTGATCACAGCATACACTACACCTGCCTGATCAGACTGGCACACCATACCCTCACCTGTTGGCTCAGTAAATGTGCTGAAGCACAAGTAATTCAGAGCTACTCTTTAGACAAAGGGAACCTTTGATACACACACCCTTTCTCGTTCTCTGTCCAAATTTAACCAAACTTTTACAATGCCTCTACTCAAAGCAGTGTTTACAATGCCACCCTCTACTCAAAGCAGCTTTATTACCATGTAATATGCAACACAGTCTGTATGTTTCATAGCGTTTTCATAAGCTCACGTGTTGATATAATCCTTTGATGATGAAGGTGAACAGACTGCTGTCTGCAATGACCCTTACTGACCTCTAAAATTTTCTCTGGAATTCTTAAATAATATAATATACATTAATAGAGTGCTGCAGAGATTACATATTTTTGTTAGCCAAAACCCAGAAACAAGTTAGCATTTTAGCACATCCGATTTCATCAACACATCCAATTTATTTGTTTTTGGTTAAATTAGGTATGTGATTAACACAAGCTCAAGATATTTTCAAGATGTTTTATTGTACAACATAAAATACATAAGTATTTGTGAAAGCTACATTTTTAAAGCTTTTACTTGTCTTGAAAAAGACTACGGTAGCTAAGGTTGTTGGATACATCACACTGAACAGGTAAACTCATCTACTCACTTTTCCGCTTATACAGCCTCTGTGTTTATAATCAAGCTCTTGCAAACTACTATAATGCTAATGTTCAGGGAAAATGTGTTTTGTGTTGTGTTCATTTCTGAAGATTATCAATGTGTAAGAATCATCAACTTCTGTTGGTCACAGAGCTTATTTTGGTAACACTTTATTTTAGGGTCTTTTAACTAGTTAGCATACATATTACTAGAATATTGGCTGTTTATTAGAACTTATTAAGCACATATTAAATGCCTTATTCTGCATGACCTTATTCTACATTCTTAATCCTACCCAATACCTAAACCTAACAACTACATTACTACCTACTAATAAGCAGTAAATTAGCAGTTTATTGAGGGAAAAGTCATAGTTAATAGTTTATATGTGTTCCCTACACTAAAGTGTTACCCTTATTTTCTGCAATAATCCAAAAGCCAATTGAAAAATGGCCTACAGAAATACATCATCACTGCAGCACTCTCTCTCTCTATATATATGGCAGAAATATTAGAAACAAATTTGAGTTGGGGTGAAGGATGAATGTCGGATTTGCCAAATTGTCACGGTAATGAGGTAAACTGCTCCTTAGAACATGCTCTTCCTGAACTTATTAACACTTATTGTATTTGTAACCTTTGCATCAATCCATCAAAACATTTATAAGTTTTCAGATCATAGATTCATTCTCCATTCTGGCCAGTCAGAGCAGAGTAGCACAATCCAAATGTCTAAGAACTAAAATCCAACTATTAATTACAATTTTAGGGCATCATTTTAGCTTTAAGCATGCCAGAAAATTCCTGTCCACTATATTGGACAAAGACACCTTATTGCTGAGAGAACGAACATATATATCATGTATGTATCTGAATAGACCTTGTGAGTATCTATGACATATTTAATGGTTTATGTATCCTGGGGGAAACAGATATTTGAGAGGCTGGGGGAAGGGGAGGGAGTGTGTGGGCCTGATGTCTAAAAAAAAATACTGAAAAGGGGGCCCCGAAACCACTCAGGTCAACTACCTTGGTATACTTGGTAACTAAACTCTGGCAACCACTCATCATCTTTATGTTAAAGTAACATGATGGCAGCATGCAGTGAGAAGAACACTAACCTAAAGGTAAACACTGATATATAAATAAACTGTAGAACTGAAAATAAAAGCAATATTTCATAGAAAATAATGAAACTATATGTATTGAAAAACAACAATAAATTAATTTATTGCACATTAAAGCTTGAAATGTCTTACTGCATTAATTTGGTGACCCGTCACAGGAAGAAAACAGGTGGAGTTAAGAGGAAGAAACAGAAAAAATGGCTGTACAGTCAACATAGTTGATAATGGAAGAGCACAGCCACACATGAATAAAACATGACAAAACTGAAGAGAAGAAAAACATGCATTCTTTCATAACTTCGTACATGTATCAATTTTAAGCTAAAAAAAAAAAGGGTGTGATTTTGATGAGGAACAACCATACTATTTGACGTCTATACAGTACCATACCTTAAGACTAAACACCAAAACAGCACTTATTAAAAAAAAAAAAAGACCCATTGAGAGAGTGCGAAAGCAGCTCTTGACGGCCCGGTCGTTAAAGCGGACCGAGCGCCATCTGAAAGCTTGAGAAAGGTCATCATCATCATCATCATCATCCTCATTAGCGTTCCAACGCATCCACACCGGAAACAGCACCATCACTTTATATACTCACACAATCACACATCAAACTCAATACACGGGGCCTACAACTTTCCTCCACCTTATTAGTGAACAGATTTTAGGAGACTTCATTAAAGCGAGCTCGCGTTTGTGCTGATATGTCAAGGCGTGGTGCCGACAACACGAACTGGAAAAAATCTTTCATGATCACACGTCTTGTCGCCCTAGCGGCTCCTAACAATAATAGTAGCTCAACACCGCGCGAGCTAGTCGAGCTCAACATATCAAGAGTACCGATACACACTTTATCCCGTTTATCGCTCGAGATTTCGTCCCTTGTTTTAATGAATGTAAATGTAAGCGCAAAATGCATTTATAATGGCATCCCATGACTGTTTCACGGTATGGTGTGAAAACTACGGCACGCGCTGGAATCACATTTTCAACCATATTATTCCAGTTCTGTTAAGCAAGTGTCGTTTATAAGGTGTTTTGGTGCTATTCGATGCGTTATTGTGTAACGGGTGTAAGTTATAACGTTTCGTTGACTGCAGCTGCACTCTCTCTCCTGCAACTCCTACAATAAAGAGAAATGAACAAAACCCCCCCTGCGCTGCCTCTGCGCTTTCACATCCACTCAAATCACTAGCAGCACAATCAAATAAAGAACGCTTAAAGAGTTTCAAGACACCGTTCCCAAAAGTTTACAAGATGAAGATGAAAAAAACCGAGGTGCACTTACCCTTGTACACACTCCTCCAGCAGTCAAACACCGATCTTCATACACTTACACACACACTCACCAATTATTTAAATATATATGTACAAACAGCCGGGCATTTCACCACTAAAACCCTATCCCGCGGTTGAATTCAC